>CM035225.1:48879097-50079097 GCA_020226215.1 Sindora glabra
TGATTCTTTTGAAAAGAAAATGGAGTTTATGGTTTTCTTATATATAATGATGATGTGAATATTTGAATTGGAGTTACAAAATAAATTGATTTTATTATGTGTCCTTGGGTGTTTTCCATAGAGAAACAGTTCACTTAGACTTTTGTATTTTCATGAAAATTATGGTAAGCATAAGGGAGGACTTTTATGGGGAGTGATAAGGGGGATTTTGGATGGATATTAAGATGTCTAACTAGCGTCTTGTACTTGATCTTGACCCTATAAAGGGATTTGACATTTCTATATATTTCTAACTTTTGACTAGTACTTAGATTTAATCTTGATCTTTGAAGGAGATTTAACCCTTCATATTTTTTATTTTTATATGGTTAATTATGTGAAAATCCCATTAGAGTTTGCTAGTTTATATTACATGATTTACTAAAGATCAAATTACATTTTTTCTTTAATATTTTGAATTTCTATATATGAATATGATTTAAGAAAAAGTAAGAATTAATATAGAAATTATCATTCTTGTTAAAGTATTTTGCAAAGGAGGAAATTCCATTTTGTAATGACTGAGATTTAGAATTATTTCCACAAATCAAGAACTTTTTAAAGTTAAATTTCATTTTCTAAACCTTTTTAATGAAATTATAGTATTTAATATTTTTTAAAAAGAATTAAGATTTACTTTAACTTTCATAAATTATGTTTTTTGTTGTTTTGGTGGTTTATTCATTCATTGAGTTTGTATAATGCACCCTTTTTCTTTAACATTTTCAAGCTTGAAATTAATTTATGCATAATTCTTACTCTCATGGAGATTGAAGACATCATCATCAAGAGAATTTGATAGTTAGAATAGGAATGCATTAAATACATGCCCATGTGTTTGTTGAATTCATATACATATATTATTTTATGCATATAGTATGGTGGTTTGTTTTCTAAATTATAGTTTTAAATATTAGGGTATGCAGCCTTTAGGAAGTGTTTGAAAAACAAAGAAACTTTGATTGATTTTTTATAAAATTATAAAGGTATTTTAAAAAAATTCTATTTTTACAAACTAAGTTATATTTATATTATTTTTAGTTTTCTTTTCCTATAAAGTAAAATTTAGGCTCATAAGGGTTCATTTCATGGAAATTTCTCACATTGATCACATGGTCAAAGTTAGGGCATGACACACTCTTTCTGCTAAACCTCACACTTCATTCTAAGAGAACAATTC
Organism: Sindora glabra; assembly: GCA_020226215.1. Lineage (NCBI taxonomy): Eukaryota > Viridiplantae > Streptophyta > Magnoliopsida > Fabales > Fabaceae > Sindora > Sindora glabra. Next base: position 48,880,317 of record CM035225.1, read on the forward strand.
TTTTTACTAGCTTCAATGGGGAAGAACATAGTTTGTATATCTATTCAAAGAGGTAAGGACCTATTTTATAATGTTAGTTAGGTTATAGATCTTTCCTATGATAGGATCCATACTCATTAACTTGGATTGGACTTAAGTACTAATAAAACCTAACATTTTATGTCATTAATTAGGCTAACTATATTGACACTAATTTTATTTATGAATTATAGGAAGACTCAAGATAGAAATCCTAACAATCTCCCACTTAGACCTATATCATTTATAAATAGTGGCTACTTTAAATTAATGTCAATATCAAAATGGTACTATTGCACCATACTTCTAAATTGAGATCATAAGCACCTAATAATGTAGAATATTATATTTGAAAGGCATACTAATATCATGAACATCATATGCCTACACCTATTAGCCAAAAGAATTAATATTTGATAAAGATATTAACTTAAAATATGTATAACAAAATTTACATTACCTTAAACATGAAATATGTAAATTTTCATACAATGGTCCTAGCATCTATCTAAGATACCGAATGAGAATAAGTATTCTTAATATAATAATGAGATATGATCTAAATATCTCTAATAACACGTTGTAACAAAAAATATAAATAAAATATATGCTAATATCATGAATATTTTATTAAATATATCCTAAGATAAATAACAAGTTCAAAATAATTACATTTGATGCAAAACTCCTATTAACTCAGAACATTAAAAGGTTTATATAAACCTATATGGTTTATATGATTATTCACTACTACATAATAATTGATTAATATTAGGTGTTTAAAGAATTGCATGTTGGAAAATGACCCACATTTAATTGAGTGCTATAGTATATGTGGTTTTAATATTGATTAATAAATTATTATAAAATATAAAAATAACATTACTTTTTGTTCAGAAAGAATAGACATAATTTATGTTCTATTATCTTAGAAAATAATATTAAACATTGCTTGCTTCTAAAAACCAATGTCTAATACCTACAATGCCACATTAGTTTGTTCAAATAACTGACTTTGTCTGTCTTAACCCTAACCACCCAAACCCCGGCCCCTAATTTCTCACTTCTTCATCCCAAACCCCATCCTTATGCCTTCACCCCAATTCCTCACTTTCTTATCCTGAACCTTAACCTTATCCATATATTCCCCACTCCCTCATCCTTCTTATTTCCATTGTATTTTAATTAGATATAGAAAGCTAACATATCTTATAACCCTAGAAAATGTTAATTTAAACAATTTTAAAGAATAAACATAATATCAATAGATTGAAAATGATGAAAGGCAATATACAATACTATAACTAGATATAAATGTTTCATTAAGTTTGTCCTGATATCTATTACTTAATATGTAAGGCTTGTACTCCTTAGCAAAGGCTTTTCAATACAACACCTATAAATACAATAAGCATTGATGAAAAATTGATGTATTACACATTTTTGTATGAATAAATAGTAGATAATACAAATGAATGCCAAAAAAGATGAATGAAATCAAATTTCTTACCTATGCAAACTTGTAAAATCCATGTCAAAATGATAAGTAATAAAATAGTATTGATTAGGAAGGCAAAAAATAAATTGTAAGAATAAATACAAGAAATTAAAAATATCTTCACATTTATATTTTACATTTTTCTAGGGTGCTAAACTTTATATATTTAATTACATGTTAATTGAGCTTTCAATCCTACAAAATAATTAATAAGTAAAAAAATAATTGAAGAGAATTTTCTTAAGGTTAGAACAAAAGTATACCTTATTAAATAGAGAATCATTGAAGGTTGAAATGGCTTTAAGATAAAATTTACAAATGGTGTTATGCTTCACTTTTTTATTTTTAACTTGTGCCATGGTTTTCCTTTTCTTATTCAATTTGCACCTATGGCTTAATAGTCCATATCTGTTATTACATAACAACTAATGTCCAAAATTTATATTACATGTCAGTTATGAAAAATCACTATTTTTAATACAACGATGTTATTTTATTAAGTAATATTTAATATTAGTTACAATAAAAAAACTAACATCATAATAGATAAGTGTCTTTTTAAAAAAACCATAGCTTATAATAACTTAAAATTTTCTAATTCATTATTCATGGATCTTTCTTCAAATGAAAATATACTCAATAGGCTTTTCATGGACTGATCTTTTATATAAAATGGTCAAGTTTTAAGAAAGTTATATCTCTTGTAGATCAAACCTAAGAATTTAATTTTTTCTCTTTCAACCTTAGCATGTTGAACTTTGTCCATTATTTTATTTATATCTCAATATATATAAGATATTAATTTGAAACTAGTTTTATGTAGAAATATACTTAATTCCCCTTCCAGTAATAGGTGGTTTGTTAAAAATAAGTGTAAAATAAAGAAGATACGATCTTTCAAAATTAATGTAAAAATATTGTCTTGCGTGCTTGAGTATAGGCAACCAAAGTGTGATTTTTATGCCCGTACTTATGTATATACTCACTTATGGCCATCTAGAGGGTACTTATATTGTCATACTTAAGTATGAGCATTTAAAAAGTAATTTTTAGAAGCCTACTTGTTGATGTACTTAAGTATAAAACCCATATTTTGTAGGGTAATTATGAAAACACTATAAAAATGGTCATTTTTTCTTCCTAAATTCACATACATAATTGAACTAAACCACAATCTAATAAAAATCTATTATCTTTACTCAATTTAAACTATCTAGAACAAAAATCATCTCAAATACAACTTTTCAATATAAACCATTAAATTTCAACATAAACATTAAGTTAATAATTTAAACAAAATCATCATGCAAAAATCTTAAATCTAAGTAGATTATCTACTTATTAGTTGATGTAGTTTAATGAAAGAGATGGTAGCAAGCTTTAAAAAGGTTGAAATCTACTCCTAACATCTCAAATCAAAGGATTTCAACAAGAATCCTAATTCCCATTTTCAAACCAAGTTTCTAGAAAAATTTTCAACTAAAACTTAAATCTAATAAGAATTTACCTTGGTTGAAGTGAGGCCTTTGAGATCCTTAGTAGAAACTTTGCTAGATTGAAAAGGTTGGATTAGAGAAGTTTATAAGGTAGGAGGAAAAGAGCAAGGTTAGTTTTAATGTGTAATGGCCCCATCATTAATAGGTAACATAGGATTGTTATACTATAATATATAGCTAAATAGTTTTTGATATGTACTTGGAATTATCTTAAATGAGCTTAAAATATTTCTTTTGCAACTTATTGAAAGAATTTAATTTAATTTATGCTATTGTTTAGCTTAGTTCTATAAATAAAATTAAGTCTGTTAGAATTCAAAATTTTTTTCTACATTAAGGCACCTCCTTTGGAAGGTTATATGAATATGTATTATTTGAAAAATAAAAATTTCGGGTATTAGTTCCTCTTATAATTTTACATTAAAAAGTAATTTTTTAATGAATTTTTAGGAACCTAAAAATGACTATCTTGAGAAATCGCTATTTTTTAAAATTTTTTAAATTCAATATTTTGAACTAGAATTTAAAATATAGATTTTCATTCTTTGGAGTTTTGATTTTTTTAATATTTTTTAATCCAAATGGGGGATATTTTCTTATTTACATTTATATCTTAAGTAAATTTACTCTCCATTTACTTAAATGGTAGAAATGTAAACAAAGTATTGAACTGTGTCCTAAACCCAATAGACCTAGAAAACTTGACCTGAAATAGTAATAGAATAACACAGACACTCGAAACAGCAACAGAACACACTAGACAACATGAAAATGCTCTCCTTTTGACTTTTCTCTTTTTCTTCTTCTTCTGCCTTTTCCACTTCTACCCACTCAAGATAACTCCTTTTCTTTATATTCCTAAGCATTTTCTTCCATTCTCGACTTTTTTCTCACTACTATTTTTGTCATTTTAGGATTTCTCTTGTTGGTTTAAGGTTTTGGAGATTTTAGGATTTCTCTTGCTAGTTTGTTGTTTTTTATCCTTTTTTTCCCAATAAGGTAATCCTAAGCTTCATTCTCTTCTTTAAAAATTAGATTGACTTGACTTAGATTAGCTAAAGATTAGCTTGTTCTTAAGTTATGCCTGAAATATGAAATTTAGGATTTTGTAATAGAAAACTCAATGTTGCAAGATTAATGTTAATTTATGTTTGAATTGTTGTTTGATTACTTACACAAGGTCAAAGAACACTTCCTAGTGGCATTGATGACTCATGAAATAAGAAGGAGTCCAACCGAAGTATATTGACATATTTATGAGTAGATAATGTGTATTCTAAAATTTTTATATGTTTTCCAACCTTCTTCATACTTTAAATTATTAATTTTGTTAATTTATTAATTATTTTTATTTTCTATGCATTTAAATTCTATATATATGTTAGAGCACTAGGTACTCTTGGAACAAGCACCTTAAAAATTTTCTTTAAGTTATAGTGACATAAAATGGTATTAGAATGACACTACGATGATGGAATTGGTTTACATGATTTATTTTATAATGGGGTGTTGTTAGAACTTTATTTTATGATGTTCTTTGAAAGGTTATTGAGAATGAAATGATGATGTATTGGTTTTTTCACATATGCTTGTAAAATTAATTTTTGATGAGTTTGGAATGATTTGATATTAGAAATGTTAATTACCATGGTTGAAAGCCTTGATGAGCTATTCATAGTTGAAAAGAGTATGAATTGAAATTGATTTAAACCATTAATATATGAAATTGTTTATTTCTAATGACTTTCTTATATAACTATTACTTATATGTATGGTGTTCTATTATTTTTATAAAACTTGTTTTTGAGAAGAGACTAGTTGGAAATTGTAGTTAATAATAGTGATGACATTAGTCCTTAGTGCACCTTGGTTCGAATTCCACTTAGTAGGAGAGTTGCTAACCCTGTGTATCAATTAACATATGTGAATTGGTTTATGTTAGCTTAATAGGTTGCCTTAGAGTTGAGAGTTCCCACCCTAAAAAGTGTATTTTTGATAAAAGAAAGATAGAGAAACTTTATATTTATGTTATAGGTATAAATTAATAATTTTTAATTTTGATTATTTCATTTATCATAAATATATTGTATTGATATTTTTATTATAAATCTATGTTTATGATGATTTCCTATGTTATGTTTAAAAAAACCTACTATCTACTTTATGAACTTGAAACTCATGTTTTAGTGTTCCTACTTCTAATAAACATTTCTATTGGTGTTTTATCAAACATGATTGCATAACTCTTATGATAATAATTTGAATTGGAAAAATTTGTGCCTTAGCTTGTTTCCATTTTCATTAGGAATTCATATTATTTATTCATTGGATCAATGACTTCATTTGTTGTAATATTTTTTAGATAAGGATTCAATCCATCGTCTATAGCTCTTTAAAGAGAGAGGAGTATTCTTTTATAGTGAACCTCACACTATGTTCATGTAGGCTTACTATAAAACTTTCATATATTTTAAAAGCTATAAAAGTTTGAATACTCTTTTATGTGCTCCATTGACCTACAGGTAGGGCATGCTTCTATTGATATATATATAATATATATATAGATATATATTATATATATATATATATATATATATTATATATATATATATATATAGATATATATATGTTTTGTTATAAATTATGAAGGATTGTTTCATCATAAAATGGCATAGGTATTTTGTTAATATAAGGATTAACAAGTAAATGTTGAAAAATAAGAAAATCCATATAAGTACTACGTGCATGTGAAAAATTAGTGAATGTGTCATGGTCATATGCCCACTTTAAGTTTGAAATAGGTTATAAATTATCCAATTATGTTTTTAGGCTTGCATAGCCCATATGATTGTGTTTTTTTCCTTAGGGTCATGTGCCAATCACGACCCTTAATTTTCAAACGTGACATGATGGTTGAAGAAATAGAAAAATAAAGAGAAAAAAGGGATTTTAAAACTTTAATGGCATTTTGGTAATTATAAAGCAGTCAAGGCTATTTTGGAAAAACTAATTTTTAAATCTCCTCCATCAACCTTAATTCAATTCTAATTTCACATAACTTTCAATTAACCTATTTCTTCATATTAATGTCATGAAATCATATTTTTCATAATTAAAATCATTTCTTAATCACATCCATAACAATTACTAAAAACACAAATGGTCGCAAATACTAAAATACATGAATAAAAATAATTCATAATTTTTGAAGAGCATGACACTTAATCTAATAAAATGACAAACTTTAGATGAAATTAGCTTTTTTTTATTTCATTCTCCCAATTTCAAACTTTGTGTTTTAAAATTAAATTAAATTGGCCTATTAAATTGATTCAGCCATGAACTCGTTGTAATTTCAATTTTATTGGCAAAGATAGATGAAAAGGACTAGAAGGCCATTAAATTTATGATTTTATATTAGTATTATGTACTTATATGTGAAAAAAAATTTATGCATAATTCCCCTTACAAAATATTTTTTGTCACAACCTATTTTTTAAATATTATGACTGCGTAAAGATACATGACCAATACTACTTTACTAGCTAAATATCCTTACAAGCCTTATTAATACTACTAACTTCTTTATTTTTCTTTGATTTTCAAAAATATTTTACACACACGTACACACACACACACGCACATATATATATATATATATATATATATATATATATATATATATATATATATATATATATATTATATATATATATATATATATATTAAAATATTTTATAAAGTGCACACATTTGAAGAATTTAAACCATATTGATGTATAGTAGATACAATTTACATGTTGTTTTTAATATTTGAAAACCTTGTATACAGAAAAAAAAATCATAATGTAAACAAAATCAAAATATAGATAGTAAAATCTCACTTTTTATTGGGTTTGATGGAAGATGCAAGTACATATTTCATACAATAGCACTGAATCCACATTTGGTATTTGTAAATAGGACACCACAAGTGAAAAGAGTGAGTATAGAATACTTGGTGAGGGGAAATGTCTACTTTCTTTCTTAATGAGTATTTCCAATAAGTAGTATCATTGATTAACTTAACATATGGTAACCTATATTGTATACCATAAAAAATAAGTCATTATTATAATAAATTTTTATGTAATAAATTTCAATAAAACAATATTCATAAATGCATCCATTCTTATGGTATTAGTTGGCATGCACGGGTTCCTACTTTATATCTTTAGTCTAACCTTATCCCACATTATCTCTTATATCTTCAGTCCAATTTTATCCTTTGCCACCCTTTATATCTTTAGGCTAGCCTTATCCCACTCACTTCAAGGTATATAATATCAAATCATATCATTCCTTCTCTGTAAATGATAAAATCATATCCTTGCCATATATCATACATCATAATGCATAATATTGATTCACAATAAGCATTAAGCATTGGTGTGGCCAATTAGTTACCAATTAGTCATAAGAGTTTTACAAAAATACTATTCTATTAGGCTGCCAATCTTTATAATAAATTTCTTTTGAATATTCAAATCATTTCCATAAATCCCCAAAATGGACAACAATATAGCTAATACAATAACTTGCAAAATATCAATTTTTTGGCACAAATTCAAGCTTTTTTAGGGACTGTTCACACAGCCCCATTCACAATAGCAAAAATAGGGCAACATTAGTAGTGTTAAAAAAAGATGAGTTTTTAAAATATCTAAAAAATATAAATATATGATGTTTTTCAATATATTATTTTATCAATAAAAAAAAATTTCCCATCTAGATCTCATGATTTGTTTATCCAATGTTATCATTTTCAGATAACACTAGAGCTACTTTCGAAATTAGGTCTTTTTAGTGATCAAAACAACTTTGATTTTGACAAAACTTATGTTGTTCATTTTTTAACATCTTAAGCATTCTAAAACATTTTTTTCACAATTTTTAACCATTAATAGGTTAATAAAAAATCCAAAAAATATAAGGGGGTGGAACTTAGTTCCTTATTTTGAACTTAATTCACTTATATTCATGAAAATTTATCTTTAAAATGTCTAAAATTTTCCAAAAATTCCATAATTTCTAGATCATAATTTAACAGCATAAATGACCTAAAAATTCTTATAACTATAGGAATCCATAAAAATGAAGGAGAATTCCACTCACCTCCTTTTCTCACTTTTCTATATTCTTTCTCACACTTCAAAGGGTAGCAATCTTTTTGTAAATCCTTAAACTTATTAGCATTTTTTTAAAGTATGAAAAAAACTCTCTTAAGTTCTCCCACTCTCTTAAAAAAAAGGCTGAAGATCTTCCCCAAATTTGGCAAAATTTCTCTTTATATATAACCTTTCAACCAATTATAATTTGCCATAATTTTTCCTAATTTTAACTTTAATTAAAAATAAAATAAAATGATAAACATAGTTAGGGGCAACTAATGTGCCATGCTGTCTCTTCTACCACTTTATCACTTTTTGGCCAATTAAATTTACACAAATTGTAATTTTTGCCTATCTTTTAAAAAATGCCCTTAACTTTTTACTTAATAACATTTATGTCCTAGCATCCTTTGGAAGTGTAATATCCCTAAAGAAAGAAGGAATTTAAATCAAATTTATTAGGTGATATTATGGATACAATAAATTTGGAAAAATTATATAAAGACCCCCATTGGAAAATTTTAGTGTCAATAGGTCAAGAATTGATATTTTGAGTTTAAAATTTCAATATTCTAATTCAAACTATCTAGTTTTGATTTGAATTGATTTTGGAAAATTTTTGGAAGCCTTTTATAATTTTTATGTGATTGAGATAAAAAATTCCAAAAGGAAATATCGAATAGAAAACTCCCTAAGTAGTTGATCGATAACGTATTCGGGTGAGATTTAGGCAAATTCTAGAGGAAATTGGGATATGTACCTAACTAAAATTTTTGTGAGAAATTTATTAGAGATTAATATGAGTCAAAAAGATTTGGAAATAATAAAAAAGAACTATTAGAAAAGAATTTATTATAATTTTTGCCCAAAAGGTTGAAAACTCACCTTTTTGAGCTCGAAACTAATCTATATTCAAATCAGGTAATTTTATTTTATTATGGACTCATTAGGATTGATTTTTGAAGGCCCAAATGGAATTCTAAGATGACCCACATGTGTAGCAGATTCCAAAGGAAGTTAGGATGATAATGTTATTAAATCAAAAGTTAATAGTATTTTTGGAAAGAGGGGTAAAAATTGTAATTTGACCAAATTTAATTAGTTCAAAAGTGATAAAAGGGTAGAAGGGATAGCAAGCATGCTAGCTGCTCTCTTTCCAACCATATTTATTATTTATTTTTAATTAAAATAAAAAAAAGAAATTTTAGCAAAAATTGATTGTTTAGAAAGTTATATAAAAGCAATTTAGCTAAAAATCTTTATATTTCTAAAAAAAATAAATTTTTATAGAGAGTTAAAGAAAGGGCTTTTGAAACTTTAATCAAGTAAAGAAATATTCAAAGAAAATTGACAAAAAAAGTCTTTGCATCTTTATAAGTGATTGCAATATTTGGAAGTGAAAATAAGAAAGCAAAAAGAAAAGGTCAATGGAAATTCTTCTTCATCACCTAAAAATTCAATTTTTAGAATTTTTAGGTTTTTTATAGTGTCATATTATGATTTGGAGTTTTTGAAATTTTTTCAAAATTTTTGGATATTTTTATGATGAATATTCATGAAAATAAATGAATTGAGCTCAAAACTGGGGACTAAGTTTCACCCCTTCTATATTTAGGAATTTTGACCAACTGATTGATGGTTAAAAATTATGACAAAATATGTTTCTGATACCTTGATAATTTAGAAAACTAATAGTATAAATTTAATTGAAATCAGAGTTATTTGAAGATCGAAAAGTTCCAATTATGAAAGTAGCTCTAGTGCTGTCTAAAAATAGTAGCATTGGATGGATGAATTTTTATGACCAAGAATATCAAGATATTTTGATGGAATATAAATTTTTTTATTAAAAAATATGTTAGAAACCTTGTATATTTATTTTGTAAGTTTTTTGAGATTGTTTGCATATTTAAAAATTCATCTTTTCAAAGACTACTAGTGCTACCTTGTTTTATTTATTATGGATTGGCGCTGCATAAATAGTCCCTAGGAAGCTTGAAATTATGTCAAACAATTTATATTTTGTAAAATATATGTGTTAGATATATTATTGTCCATTTTGGAGATTTATGGAAATAGTTGAATACCCAAAAGACATTTATTGTAAAAATTGGCAACCTAGTAGGATAGTAGTTTTGTAAAACTCTTATAGTTAGTTGGTAACTACTTTGGCCATACCTTATGAAATGTGATAATGAGATGCATGATTGATGTATTACATTGAAATAATATATTTAAAATATATTCACATCATTTGAATCTAATACTTTTTTGTACTTTGAATTGGAAAAGTTGTCATATGTAAGAATTTCAAATTTTTCAATGCTAAATTTGAAACAATGAAGGGTACAATGGTTTAACATAAATAAATAGTTTCAAATAAGCTTGTCTAAAGCTTTAAATTATAATATTTTCATCTATGTAAGTTTGACTTTAAATTATCACGAAATGGTATATTTCCGGCTTCCTAGTTTTAACTTGAGAAAGAGGAGTAATTAGTATTCTTGTATTCATAATATTATTATAAATGGTTGTGAAGTAGGAAGATAAGAAGAGAACGAATTGAACTACCTTGGGCTTCCACAGTAAATGTGCCCTACCTAATGAGTATATATCTCACCACTGATTTTATTTTGATAAAAGATAATTTAAATATTATGAATTGTATCTTCTTATTGGTAATTTGAATTTTAAATTTATGTGTACATATCTACACTCATGCATAAATTCAATTTCATAATATAAGTACAAATAGTAATTGTTTAAAGTATGTAGTGAAAGCATGATAATATTATTAATAATTGCCAAATGTTTATGATTAAGCTCTTTATCATTTGTATGCTAAGAATTATAGTATGGATTATGTTGAGATGTGAATGAGTGTTGTGGCTATGCATGAAGTCATGGCAATGTTATTATATCGATACTATTATATATTGATTGATGAATTGAGTTCTATTAAATTTATTATAATATAAAGTATGCCATGAGTGGCACTGAGATTGGAAATGTGATAGGGCCAAATTTCTTAGCAAACAATTATAATGGATATAGAATGATCTGAGAGTCGAATGGAAAATTCCTAGCGAACAATCGAGAAAAGTATAAACTTGATCTTGAAGTAAAAAAGCAGCTAGATATATGTTTATTATATTTGAATGTGTGATTTGATGTGACTTTGGAACTTTACTTGTGGTTAGATATCTCTATTTGACATGATTGCAAAGACTTGATATGATAGTGATAATTTATTTGCATTTGAGCCTTAACGACTATTTATGAGTATGATGCTTACCCAAAATGGGTAGTATTCGATATTAAATTGTAACAAATAGTTGAGATTCCTATGATTTTGTTATGAGCAAAGTTTAAGTTATATGCAAATAAAGTTCCATTTTAGGGCAAGGTTGTGCATATTTTAGAAATTTGAGAAATATGTTTGCTAATATATTCCAATTTAGTATATGATTAACCTGTGATTATATATATAATCGATCGCTTGAAAAATAGTAGTAGACATATGCTTACTAAGTTCTTGTAACTCACTTTGTTTATTTCTAATATTTTCAAGTTAAGATAAGAACTCTTGAACCCTATTGCATCTATAGAGTTCCAAAACTGCCTCACAAAAGAATTTTGACATTTGGATAAGCATCAAACATTGAAAATGGAATTTTGTTATTTTAGAATTTGATATGTCAAATCATCTATACTATTGAATATATGTGTCGAATTATGTAAAATTGTGCATGATGTTAATTACTATTATATCTAAAAAATATAGGTTTTATGGCCTTTAGAAAGTGTCTAAACATGAGAAAGACTATGTCCATTTTTTCATAAAAATTTTAAAATAAAATTTCACGTCCTTTTAGAATTTAGAAACTCTCATTAAATAGACAGATTTAAAAAAGTTAAGGCTTGTAGAAATCGGTAACAGAATCCATGTCGATCATGATCGGAGTTGGATCATGATAGGAAGCTTCCTGCACGTATGGACCCTCCTAAAACTCAATTTGGGCCTTCAAAACCAAGTCTAAAGAGCCCAAAATAAAATAAAATAATCCAATTTAATTGTATCTCAATTTTAGGCTTAAAAGAGCAAAATTTTCACCTACTAAACAAAAACATAATAAATTCTTTTCTAGTTATTCCTTTTGATATTTCCAACTCTTTTTGGCTCATATTAGTCCCTATTAAATTTTTCATAAAATTTTAGCTAGGTGCATATCCTAATTTTCTCTATAATCTATTTGAATTTTGCCTAATTACTCAATCCGATTAACTATTTAAAGGTTTTCTAATTAATATTTTCTTTTAGATTATTAAGTAATTCTTTTTCTTACTTCCATTTGAACTTTCATATAATTCATTTCTAATATCCATAAAAACTCTCAAATAAGCTAAAATTATTTGATTTTGGATTGAGCCCAATTGTGTACTTAAACCCACTTTCCATTCCTGAAAGAGTTCTCTTAGGAGTTTTTAGACTTCTTTTGCTATTTAGCCCTCTATTTCTATCATGAGGCCTTTGCTAGGTTTCTTATTGGGCCTATCATACCCTTACTAGGCCTTACCAAGCTTATTTAGGTTTAATAGGGTTTTTTAGCCTAATTTTGGAAAAAAAAAATGCCTATTAGGCTTTCTTTTTTCTTTTCTTTTCTTTTCTTTAAGCCCAATTACATAAAAATTATGAATAGGCTTCCAAAAATTGGAAAAAATCAATTTGAAATCAAAATCAAATAGGTCGAATTGAAATATCAAAATTTTAAACTTAAAATATCAATTTTTGAACTATCAAAGCTAAAATTTCGCTATAGAGCCTTTATAAATTTTTTCTTGAATTTATTGATCAATAATAACACCTAATAAATTTTATTCAAAATTCTAATTGAATTTTTTTTTTTAAATTTCCTTATCTCTTTTAGGGATATTACATTTTCACTCTTTGTATATATAAAATTTGTAAATTTTAAAACACATACATATGTTTTTTTTATATTTGACTAGACACAACTCAAAAAATACAAAATAAAATTAAAAATAGAAAAATAAAATATCACCATGAAAACTAATTTTAAGCACACAAAAGAAAATAATTAAACAAGTTATGGGCCAATACTTTGAGAGAAGCCCCTTAACTAAAGGATAGAAAGACAACATTGAATGGCAAACAATCATTACAAAAAGACAATCCCACTAATAGCTTTTTAAAGCTAACTTCTCTCTGAAGTTAAATAAATTACTAGCACTCCACATCCCTTTATAGAAGCATCTCAATGCATATTACCATAAAGCTAACAAGCATTTACATCAAGTTCTTCTTTGCACTAAAGGCTTATCACTTTGAGTAAATTCTATAATGACATAGAAGTAACATCTCGACAATTCCTTAAATCAAATAAGTTTTTATTTCTAAAATACTGTGTAATTTATATATCAATTTTGTTTAAAAGAAAATGAAGGGATAATACAATTTGTGATTTATGGAACAATGGATGTGGGAATAAAGTTCAAATGGGCAAATGGATTACTTTTATAGAATGTAATGTTTCCTAAATGCACAAATAAATAACTTATAATTGTGTTGATTATGAAATTTTGAATGTAGAAACAAAATCATTTTTTTCCTTTTTGGAAAATTTCAAATTTTGGGGTATACTTTTGGCATTAAATATCAAACCTTGTTCTAAAGTATAATAATGTTGTGTTATATGCTATTTTCATATTAGATTTAGTAATTATTTGGATGGTGTATAAACAATTTTTTAAAATTATTTTTTTTGACTTAAAATTAATTTTGAGCAAGAGTAATAAATTTATTACTCTCACTTTAACTCTTTCAATTTCAATAGCCACAACATAATAAGGTTTTTTTTATAATAAAGATAATTAATACAAGATTATAGAATTCTTATAAATAATATGATAGTTCATATTGAATGAGAAATACTAAAAAGTTTTAGTTTTAGTTCTATCATTGAAGACTATAAGTCCATGAAAGAGTGAATAGTTGTACTTTGAATGGAAGTAATCTCTAATATGTTCTAATTTAATAGCTTAGTCACTTTCTCTTGAATTTTGTTTAGCAATAATTAATTATGAAATCATTTTTGAGATATTTAGCAATACATAGAATACAAAAAATGATTTATAAGAAAAACATACAATACTATAAATTATTTGTCATTAAAAAAATTTATATATTAAATATGTTCTTAGTTTGGCTTTTGAAAAATTCAAGTGCCACTATCTATCAAACTAGTAAGCTCCTCTAGTTTAACCATTTTTTTTAGTTAGTTTGATCAAAGTCAAACATGGCTCAATGATATTTATTCACTATTTTTTTTATAATGGAAGAAGTGCTTGAACCACTAGAAGCATATGCACGAGGTGCAAGGAGTAAACCCAGGATGTGAAGGATGATAAAGCTTTTAAGCAATATCAAATGTCATTTAAGCTAAATACTTTTAGCGACTTAATGATCTTTTCAATTTAATGTTTGGTTTAAAATTTAAACTATCAATTTAAGTAAGTTATTATTATCATCACCTAGATCTTATGGAAGAAAATTGCTAAAGTCAACATTTAAAATTAATAGTTTTGCTTGGTCTAATTCCTTATCTAAATTAGTAGATTTTGCTTACTCATAGCCTATGAATATTACATAATGCTGCTCTAGTAATCATTTGATTTATATAAAAAATAATTTTATGTTGAAAAATGAATTTTTTAGGAAGTAATTTTCTTTGTTAATTTCTCGAGAAATGCTCAATGTTATTTAATTAATTAGCAACTTGGGCAAAAGAGCCTATAGTAATTCTACATCTAGAGTTAGGAGCTTTCTTCCCACTCTTATTATGTACAACAACAATCCATCCCCCTTTAGTAGCAAGGGCTACTCTCTCTTTCCTTTCCTGTGAATGCATAACAAGATAACATTCTGAACACATATTGGATTATTTAGATCTTATAAATGAATTAGCATCATCAACATTTTAAGGATGTTAAAAAGAAACTAATTAGTTAGAATGGGATCAAATTGGATTATGGCTCAGCCAAACAACTTGCACAATTTGATGTAGAGTGTTGTAACTAGATCAAAATATATTTCAATATTTGGATTTAAGAATAGACTGAATTGACATTCCAATGATTATTCATTAGTAATGACCTATCATAACTCATGACAATGACTATCTAGGTTGCTAACAATGGAATTTGCAATGTTGTCTTCAAATCACAACTAGAAGAGGTATAGAAAAATGTGGTCTCTACCTTAAAGTAATTTAAAGATGAAAGCAAATCTAATCTAAACTAAAGCTTTATTTGCTTTTAGCTTTCTTTGGCAAGAAACTATACATCAAAAGGCTCTAAAAAGGCATAAATTAACTAACCATGCATAAGACAAGTATATAAAAAATTAGATTTCCTAGGTGATAAAACCTAATTCCTGCTTCTCACAGGAACTTATCTCCAATAGTATACAAACTAAACTTAGCCCCTATATTTTAGCTTATTTTCATCAAACTAGAAACCCACCACTAAAAAACCAATGTTCCCTCTTAGATTACATCAATAATGTTACACCAAAAAGAGGAAACACAAAACTAAAGATAAATAACTAAAGAGAATCTTCCTCTTTATTGTTTAGAAAGTCAAGGAATTAAGATAGAAATTATCACTTCAAAGTAATAAAATCTAACTAACATAAATTTTACTAGACATAGCCTAACAAAGAAGATGTCACAACTAATATTTACATACAAACATATCATTTTTCATTTAGCTGCAAATGTTGAGATTGGCACAAATTCAAAACAATTGATTCCATATGACAACATAGACAAAAGAAGAATTAAGCCAATGTTATAAAAACTTGAACATTTGTGTAATATATAGACATTCCATCATTAAGTTTTGAAAAAAAAAAGGTTTCCATTAAGCCACTTGGGCATTTACCCTTTTAGTTAGCATAGGTAGAAGGAAATTTGAATAAAGATCCCAGGCATAAATCATGGTACCAATCTTTAACCTATAAAAATAGAAGGCTACTAACATTGCAGCCTTTTAAAAGGCATAGTTCTCATAAAGGGGAAAAAGAGGAAGTTGACTGGACTATATAATAAAATTTAGTTGTATAGGTGTAGTACAAGGAAAACTACCTATTCTAGTTTTTCCTTATAAGTAGTTCTAAAATCATCAATTTGTTGTTATAATACATTTAATCCTAGTCTACTCTTATAGTATTATGTGATCCATTTTGTAATTTAAGTAAAACCCAATTAGAAAATATACTAGTCATTAACTAACAATGGCTTAAAATGCAGATAAACAATAAAAGATACATGCTATCTTCTGTTAACAAATTATAATAACCAAATAACATATCCATATATATTTACTATTAAGGAGTTTAGTGATTAAAAATGATGCCAAAAATCTATGCATGGAATGTAATGAAGCATGCATGGTCGAGGGGGAGTAAGTAGCTACATGTAGTTCGAATTTTACTACCTTTATGCATGTTCAATAATTATACTGCAACTTAAACCATTACAATTATGTACTAATTATCCATACATTCAATTATCTCTATATAAAATATTTGGAGAAATTAATTATATGTAAAATGAAGACCTCAATCGAACACCAAATATTATTCATTCCTTTTGAGCAATCCTCATCTCAAGAAGAAATATTATAGATGTCATCTGGATTAGAACCACCTTTTTTCTCTGCTAATTCTTGAATCTTCTGAACAAAATTTTGTTCTTTCTTTTTTTTTTTGTTAGCTTTATTTAATTTACCTACAAAACAAGGAAAAGCCCGTTAAGAAGATGATAAGTTTTAATTTTACCATTGTCATTGCATGTTGTAACAAAGATATAAACTAGAGATTTTTTTCTATTATAAGGTTTAGCAGTTGCTTCAACATTAGAATAAACTTAATCTTTAATGCCTTCAATCTCTTGACCTCTAGAATAGATATTCTCCTCTACTCCATCTGATAAAAAGGGAAAACACCCCAAAAAACAAAGAGGATAGACTTAATAAAAGAGAGAAAAAATAACATAAAGGCAATGTGACTTGCATAACATAGTTTAATATATTGACATAAAAATAGAATGCACATTCAATGATAACTCATTGCTTTGTTCATCCGTATCAACTTCCTTCTTTGATATTCTCTCTCCTTTTTAATTTTGAAGCTAACTATAGCTAGAAGACAAGAATCTAACAGAAGTGAGTTCATTACAAAGACCACTGCTTCATCGTTCAAGTGAGTTCATTAAAGCTTTGTGTTTAAGTTTGATCTAATAGGTTAAAAATGAAAATATTTTGGAAAACTATTTTAGTTTGATTTGATTAGTTGAAAATCAAAAGTTTAATTTGATAATTTGCATGATAGGAGGGTGTCATGCTCTGTAAGCTAAGTTTGGTCTATAAACTATCTTGACTAGTGATTACATATCTAGCATTAAAGACTTTGTAACTATGTTGTAATCTTCATTATAATGTGCTCATGCAATCAATTAATTTTTCCAAAGGTGAAGTGATTGATTATTCTAATAGGATAAGGTTTAGTTGTTGTAGTTAGAGGGATAAGGATCTAACTACAAGGTTTGACTCCTACTGTATTCAAATGGCACTAGCTGTGCTATGCAAAAACATACTTAAAGCCATATGTATAACCTCCCGATGACTAGTCTTGTGCCCTAAGATTATTTCTAATGTGTGGTTTACTATTGTGCCTAAAATTTTAAGATTGTTTTGATGGAGATAGTTCGATTTTTATGAGATATTTGATAATCTAGCTTTTGTTAAGTTACATGACTTTGATAGGATAACTAATTTGTATCTTGGTTACTGCATCCCAATTGCTTAAAAAGATGAAAAAAAGAGCAATCATGAACCTAGATGAGATTAGGATACTCTTTTTTCTATATTAATGGTTCATCTGATTAACATTTGGATTATTTTATTTTCTGTCTTGACTAATTTTTTGTTATATTAGAAAGAGATATATACCAAATAAAGATTTATTTTTACTAATGAAATATCTAATAGATTGACTAATTTTTAATATTTTTCTTTATTTTGTAGGTTCTAATATATTTTCTAGGATTAGCATTTTTGGTAGCTTAGCATTTAGTTGTCTCAAAGAGATTCATTTAATGAACATCACATTTCTAGGTGCATTTTAGTATAATTCTATTTCACATTGTTCCATGCTGTAGGTTAGTGAGCACATCGCACTAAGTAGTGAGCAATGAGTGACATACTAGCATATAAACACTACAAACCAACACTTTCCCTTTGAATTCTTCTATGAACCATGATTTTTTTATTTCATTTTCAAAGTCTAGAATAAATTTGCTTTATATTTTTATGATTGTTGTAGGTGTTATGTTATATAATAACTTATATTTAAGTATGACAATGATTTTAAATGCATTACCGCTATCTTATGTTGAATTTGATGTTAATTTCATGCAATTTTACATTAGTGTTACTATTATTGCCTTTGGCCTTTTAAACTAGGATTCAAGCTCTTGGATTTCTTATTAAGTTGGGCTTGGGCTAAATGTAACAAAATTAATACAAGTCAAGTTTAGGTTTAGGTTGTATTTTTTCTATTATAAAACATAGAAAGCCTAGCTTGAACTTAGTAAGCCTGACTTATGCACATGTCTAGTTAAATTCAATAGAAAAATAATTAAGTGCCAAGATTGAAGACAAGAATTTACCTACACAAAAATGATATATGGAATACGTATTTCAGCTAAAGCCTATAAACTATGCATCATAACTCAGTACTAACTACAAAGAGTAACAACCACCCATAGACATTATTGAGGTAAGCATAGGAGCAACTAGAGATGTTAACTAGGGTAGGAGTATAAATCCTTATAACTAGCCCTAACCTAATCTACTTAACCCTAAACCCTGAAAATCCTCCCTAACACATACACACACAAGATTAGTTAGCATTCACCCTCGTTATAGAGTAATATATATAAAGTTAAGGTTTATTAATAACTAGTAAGCTAATAAAACAAAAAATGTACAACGGCACCCACTGCAAAGATAAATAAATTATATCCCATAGGACAAGCTAGCCAGAGACCTATTAGAATCAATATTGGTAGTAAAGCCAATTTACTTTCAAGCAATAAAAACTAAGAAAGTAAAAGGCTTTAATTAGAATCAATAGAAAGAAACAAGATAAATGCATAGCTCAATACATGAAATTTCACCTTCTTATAGTGTTTCCTTAAAACCATCAAACTTTTCCATTTCTTGGGCAACAGATATAAGATAAAGAAATAATATCAAAAAGTTTGAGAATACAACATAATATCATATTACTCAATGAATAAAAACTAAATAAATTACAACCCCAATATAGTAAGAAATGGAGAATGGCAATAAAATTTATGCAATGTTACACCAAACTGATGGAGCTCTAATAAAGTGATTTGTGTTAGCTTGTTTTGATCAAAATTAAAACTTATCATCTTCCTAATGGGCTTTTCCTTGTTTTGTTGGTAGATTAAATAAAGCTAAGAGAAAAAAAGGATTAGAATTTTGTTTAGAAGATTCAAGAATTAGTAAAGAAGGGAGGTGGTCCTAATCCAAATGACATCTATAATATTTCTTCTAGAGATAAGGACTATTCAAAAAGAATGAAGAGTATGAAGTGTTCAATTGAGGTCTCCATTTTACATATAATTAATTTCTTCAAATACTTTGTATAGAGATAATTGCATGTACGCATAATTAGTATGTATTTGTAATGGTGTAAGTTGTAATATAATTATTAAACATGCACACTGGCATTAAAATCTAGATTACATGTAGCTATTACTCGACCTCCACCATGCATGCTTCATTACATTCCATGCATAGATATTTGGCATTATTTTCAATCGTCAAACTGTTTGATAGGAAATATGTATGGATCTATTATTTGATTATTGTAATCTATTAATAGAATATAGCTTGCATCTTTTATTGTTTATTTGCATTTTAAGCCATTGTTAGTTAATGTTTAGTATATTTTCTAACTGGGTTTTACTTAAATTACAAAATAGATCACACAATACCATGAGAGTAGACCAGGGTTGAATGTATTGCAATAATAAATTGATGATTTTATAATTGCTGATGAGGAAAATTGGAACAAGTAGTTTTCTTCGTATTGCATTTGTACAATTGAATTTTATTATATAGTTTAGTTAACTTTCTCTTTTTCCCCTTCTAAGAACTGTGCCCTTGAGAAAGTCATTATTTTAGCAACCTTCCATTTTTATGGGTTAAGGATTGGTACCATGACTTGTACCTGGGGTCTCAATTCAAATTTCCTCTTACTTACATCAACTACAAGGACAAAAGCCCAATTGGCTTAACGAAAACCTTTTTTTCCAAAATGTAATGATGGAATGTCCACATGCTACACAAATGTTCAAGTTTTTATAACTTTGGCTTAATTCTTCTTTTTTCTATGTTGTCATATGAAATCAATTATTTTGAATTTGTGCTAGTCTCAGTATTTGTAGCTAGATGAAAAATGATATGTTTGTATGTAAATATCAGTCGTGGCTTTTTCTTGCTTAGGTTATGTCTAGTAAAATTTATGTTAGTCAGATTTTTTACTTAGAAGTGATAATTCCTATCTCAATTCCTTGACTTTCCAGATAATAAAAAGGACCTCTTTAGTTATTTATCTCTAGTTATGTGTTGCTTTTCTTTAATGTAACATTATTTGTGTAATCTGAGAGGAACTTTGGTTTTTTAGTGGTGGATTTGTGGTTCAAAGAAAAAAGCTAAAATATGGGGGCTAAGTTCAATTTGCAAACTATTAAAGACTGGTTCCCTATAAGAAGCATGAATTAGATTTTATCACCTCAACAATCTAAGTTTTTGTTTACTTTTTTTATGCATGGTTTATTGGTTTGTGCCTTTTAGAAGCCTTTTGATGTATAGTTTTCTTGCCAAAGAAAATTAGAAGGAAATAGAACTTCAATTCAAATTAGATTTGCTTTCATCTTTGGATTACTTTAAGGTAGAGACCACATTTTTTAATCACCTCTACTAGTTGTTATTTCAAGATAGCATTGCCAATTGTATTATTGGCAATCCAAATAGTCATTGTCATAAGCTGTGATAGGTCATTATTAATGAATAATGATTAAAATGTTAGTTTAGTTCATTCTTAAATCCAAATGTTAGAATATATTCTAGTTTACTTGCAACATTGTTGGTGTATGTCCTAGAGCCAATCATATAGATGATTGAAGTTATATACAATGTATTATGTTTAAGCAATTTAATTATTATATTTTATTTTTATTATTATTATGCGCAATTTATAACTTAATATAATAATTACCCTTAGAATAGCTTTGTTATTCCTAAAATGCTCCTAGTCAAGTATTATTACGAAAAGGATAGTAATAATACATCGAGACTAGCATGTATAGTGACTGATGATTACGAATCATGGATATGTGATATCAAGTCAATACATGAGTACATTGCTAGTGAACAATGTACTGGACCGACCCACTATGAGAATATTGCATGGATAAACGTGTCATAAGTTATTCTCATATGATCACAACTACACATAAACCTTTGACCTGAAGTCACTACGATTCCCTATATGAGGAATTACTCACTTTAATATTGTCTTATATCACCTTTAATCAGGATGACAAGTAGAGCATTGATTGGGTGTGTCATAAATCATGCAGAGGGAAGTGAGTGATGTAAATTAGATTTTGTTACTCTTGTATAAAAGAGAAATATCCTTGGGCCCCTTGATTGAGTGAGACTTAGAAATGCATGGCCATGCTTAGTTAAATTAATATGTGATATTAATTATTTATTTTAAGTCTACTCAGTATCAAGAAATATAAATTGAACATTGACGAGGATGACACATTCCATGCCTCCAGTTCAATTTGGATATTATTACAAAAGGGTTATGATGCGAAACGTTGATCATATGTTAGGTGGATGTCGAATCACAGACATTCTTACTACTTGAGTGGCAGTGATGTATTGCTAGATACCGCTTACTGTCTATGACTCAATAAATGAGTCATTGTCAACGTAGTAAGAACCTACAGAGTCACACAAAAGGAGTAGGAATAAGATAATAATTAATTGGACTTTAATTATATTAATATTCAATTAATTGGACTTATTTTCGTGCATATATATATTATTAAGAATAATAATTCACGTTTTATATATATATATATATATATATATTATGTGATATTATTTAATATTAAAGTAATATCAAGTAATTATCTTATCAGATATTAGATAAATATATTATGAGATAATATTATTTTGATATTTGATAACTATATGCAATTATCTAATATTAAGATATTTATATTATGAGATAATATTATTATCTAATATTAGATAATTAATAGATAAGTCCTATCTCTTCTCATTATCTCTAGGATAAGGATAAGATGAGTTGTTAAGTGTGATTAGGATTTTGGAAGCATTATCCTAGTAGGACTAGGATTATGGCTTACCTAAGTTCTATAAAAGGGGACTTGAGGGCAGCACTTAATGATCACGTTTTAAGCTTCCATATAAACCCTAAATCACTCAGAAAACATCAAATCCTAATTCTTAGAGAGAAAAATGCATCCTAGCAGACGCGTGGAGGGTGAGAGGTCGTTGTTCACTCCGTGTGGATACCGTAGAGACGCTGTACCTTCCGGCCGGCGTTTGATTCATCCGCTCTCAAGTTTTGATCAGTAGAAACACGAGTGCCCAATAGGTAAAACCTTAATCATTGACTTATGCTTTTTGCATGGATCCTAGGTAGAATTCGAATCAAAAGATTAAAATTCTGCCGCATGTGATAATCCGAATTCCCAACAAACATTCCATATCAAATTCTACAATTTGTTTAACTAAATCATAATCCTATTTGACAATTCTTACATCATCCCATTCTAACAAATTAGCTTCCTCTTAACATCCTAAAATATTGATGATGCTATTTCATTTATAAGATCTGAATAATCCAACATGTGTTCATAATGTTATCTTGTTATGTACTTCCATGAAAGAAAAGAGAAATAAGCCCTTGCTGCTGAAGGAGGATAGATTGCTATTGTACATCATAAGGGTAGGAAGAAAACTGCTAATTCTTAAAAAAGAATTGTTGTGGGCTGTATTGTCCAAGCTGCTATGGAGGATAAAATGACAAAAAAGAAGCACAAGGAAGTGGAACTAGACTTCTACCACTTTCAGAAGAAAGAAACACAAAGAAATGGTATGTTCTAACCTTACTTTGTCCTTAAAACTTGTTTCATTGGAGCTTACTATTAATTATTTACCAAAAATGTAAGAATTTAGTTATTTTATATGATATAAAGAAGGTTGAAGTACAATTTTTTTTAAAAAAGAGAGCAAAAAGCATTTCTTTTACTATTCTTATTCATAATGTTAATAATTTTTCTTACTTTCCCTTCTATTTGAGGGTCAAATTTCATATTTTGGCTACAAATTTAACATTAATTTTTTTATGAAGTGAAGAATTGTGCCAAAAAAAATACAAAAAAAAGGTTTATAAATGGTGTTAAGTTTATGATACTATTGTTAAAACTACTTACAAAACTATTTGATTGTGTCAAGTTCTCATGCTACTAATTTTAGCTTTTCTATGCACATTCTCGACCTTATAATACTATATCCACAACCTTTTTTTCAAGAGCAGACAATCAAATTTAAGTCTCCTTTTTTGTCAAATTTATCAATTACTAACCATTTAAAACATAAATTTTGAAAAGTTTATAAATAAGCCTATGTTTGTACTATCTTTGCTAAGTGAGCCACATTTATCAAAGAAGGATAGTATTATTTTTTCATTGAAACCACTCTTACTTTTGTCAAAACATTCATGATAAGTTAGGGTATTGAAATGACTTGGGTTCAATAGATTAGTTTGAGATTTTCCTGTGTTTGGTGAAAAGAAAAAAATGAAAATAATTCCTCTTACATTTCGATTCAGGTCCTTTCTATTGTGGAATAGATGCGAAGGAACATAATGGTCTAAATCCTAAAATTTTCAAAACTTCTTTATAAGTGATTATTTTCATATTAAGCTATCACTTGCAATTTAAGGCAAAGAAATCTCTATATCTATCTCTATTCTTTATATTTTCTATCTCTATTCTCTATATTACTACGAAAGCATTTTTTGGGATGGGATAACCTTTTTTTTGTTTTGGAAGTACACGTATTAGGCTATGGGAAAGAATTTTCCCGTTCGACACTGTACTTCTATTTCCTTTTTTCCCCTCATTTTTGTAATGCTTTTTTTAATTTATATTGTCTATAATTTAAATACTATTGAATATTATAAATTTAACACAATACAATTTTTTTACTATAAAAATATTTTAAAATTTTTATTTAATTGAATTATTTTATTTTATATTTCATTTTCAACTATTTATTACTTTATAATGCAAATATTATTTCTCCTCTTCTTCTTTTTACTACTTTATAACTTATTGCTTCACTTCTTTTTTTCTATTTGCTTTAATTATAACTCTTTTTGAATCAATCAATAAATTGATTTCATGTTTATCTATAATTTAGTTATTAATATTATCAAGTAATATAGATATAATATTATCAATATTGCTATTTCTCCTAACTTCATGTGCTGAAAATATATGTCAAATTCAAAGCAGTCGTAGGATTAAATTATTGAATGCAGTACTAATAATCAATCAATGCACATAAATGGCCTTGTCTCATTCGAAGCACTGTTCGGCACATATTTTTGGGGATTCTCAATATCTTCTTAATATTATATATATTTTATTTTTAAATTTAAAAATATATTAAAATTTTAATGTAAAAATTATTAATTCAAGTCTCTGTACAACTATAAGAAAATAAGATTTTTTGGGAGGGAGCATTGTGTTTTTTTTTTTGCTTGCCATGTGTTGGGTTTACGGAAATTTTTTTTCCACCTAACAATTATTTCATTTTTATTTATTTAATTTTCTTTTCATTCATACTGTTTACAATTATAATTCAAATACTATTGAGTATTATTAATTTAACACAATATAAATTTTATATGATAAAAATACTTTAAAATAATTTAAATTTTTTATTTATTTAAGTTACTTTTATTTGCTATATATTTTATTTTTAACACTTATTATTTTATAACTTAGGAATTGTTCCTATTTTATTTGATTCATTATATATTTTTTTATTTTTATGTTTATTTTGATTATTTATAACTCGAACACTAATATCACTAAATAATATATATAAATTATATATTTGATTTTTAAATTTTTATGAATTTTTTAAATAAATCAAAGTTTTACTATATATATTAATAATTGAATTAATTAGTTACAGATTATATTTTTAATAACAATAACATTTGAATATTAAAATCAAATTTATTCTTTTAAATTTTATCAATATTTTCTTGATTTCAATTTTTAAGTACTATATATTAAACTAAATACATATCAATTGAGATTTGATTATCGCTTTATACCTCATGTACTATTTTGCGTGCATTTTTTATTTTATTTTATTTATATTATTTATAATCCAATACTATTAAGTAATATAAATTTAATAAAATAAAATTTCTTTTTATGATAAAATATGTTAAATAAATTAATTTTTAATTAAATTAAATTAAATTAATTTTTATTTTAATTCTAATTGTTTATAATTTAAGCATTATTTCTTTTCTTTTTATTTACTCTATTTTTATGTCCACTTCTATTGCTTATAACTTATATATTAATATATATATATATATATATATATCATATTTTATATTTAAAAATTTTAAATAAATTAAATTTTTAGTATATAAATTATCAATTGAATTAATTAATTAAATATTCTATTTTTCAAAAACAATTCATGAAGATTAAAATAAAATTTATTTTTTTAAAATTTTGTCAATGCTTTCTTAATATCAAGTTTTAAGTACTATATATCAAATTAAACTCCTATTATTTAAGATTTTGTCAAGACTTATATCCCACACACTATTATTATTTACAACTCAAATATTATTAAGTAATATGAATTTATCATTGTATAATTTCTTTTTATGATAAAAAAATATTTTAGATAAGTTAAAGATTTTCTTTGATTGAATTAATTTGAGTTCTATGAAGCATAATTTTAAATACTAAGATTACTAAATAATATAGATATAATATGATTTATTTTATTTTTATCATAAATTTTTTTAATTAGATTAAGGTTATAGAAAGTATTAATTGCATTAATTATTTACACATCATATTCTTAATAAAATTATTTAAGAATTAAAATTAATTTTATTTATTTAAATTTTATTAATATTTTCTTGACATCAAATTTCAAGTACAATATTTCAAATTATCATTGAAATTTTATCTATGCTTTACAATCCGTGGAATGCTTCTCTTCCTTTTAACTATTACATTGCATAATATATTTAATTTGGAGTGATTTCTATAAATTTTTTTAATAACAGAATAATATTTTATGGTTTTTTTTTCTAAGGATGACAATTGCGTTGTTTGAATCAACCTATTTATTAAATGGGTTAACTCGTCTAAACTATTTAAAAATTTTAATTATAAAAATATTTAGCAAATTTAATTGCTTACCATTTTTTTATAAAAATATATTTAATTATTAATAAAATGTTATTTAAAATTTTTATTATTATTTTATTAAAATAAAGATTTGATATCTTAATTATATATGCTTTAATTAATAATTATTTCTCAAATAATATTTTTAAAAATTTAATATAAATCCTAATATAGGTTGGAGTATTAACTTAAACCCAATTAAGTATGTCAAATTTATATTGGATTAGAAATTGTCAATCATAATTTTTGCTTTGAAATAAAAGTGATTTAATAAAATATAGAATGTAAATATTAATAAATATAAATGCTGATAAATATTAGTTAAATTTTAAGATTATAGTTTATATTATATTACTCTTTACACAATCAATCAAAAAGTTATTTATTTTTGTTATAAAAAGTCTTTTTAAATCAAATTCATCTTTAAATACAATTTGTAAATATTTTTATAATAAATATATTTAAATAAGATAAAAATTTAATATTAAATGTATAAATTCAATGAGTAAATTAGATTCTCTATTTTTAATAAAATATTTAAAAATTAAAATTAAACTTATTTATTTAAATTTTTATTACTTTCTTGATATTATATGTTGTGTATCAACATTCGTTGGAAAAGATTTATTTAAATTAAATTCTTCTTTAAATATGGTTTATAAATATTTTTATTATAAAAATATTTTGAATAAGTTAAAAATATTTTGCCAGTTTATTTTTATCAAGGAAATAGGTGAATTCATTAATAGGAAGGTCTAACAAATTATAAATTGAACTAATAAAAATTATTTATTAAAATATTTTATAAAATTTGTTACTTTTGAATTTAAAATTTTTTATTTGGATGTAAAATTTGAAAAAACATAAATTGAATTCTAAAAAATGATACTATTTTAATTGATCAAATGATATCATATATATCTAAATTAATTTGATTTATTGTAAATTAAAAAATATTTATATTATTAGTGAGTATGAAGATGTTATGTTATTGAAAAATAAATTTAACTAAAATTTTTAACAAAAAGTAAAAAAAAAATAAGAAGTCCTTACAACCTGATATTTCATAAGTAAGTGGTGGTATATAATCTATGTATATATTTAACTTCAATTAATTTTATAAATTAAAATAAAATTATAAAGTTAGATAGTAGAATTTTGAATAGAGTTTAAATTTAATACATTATAAGTGTAAAACTTTTTATATTATAAGTAAATAAAAATATGACACTTCTTTAAAAAATAATATTAATTAAGAATTTTTACTAATATTAAAATATTTTAATAATTTTTTAATAAAATGACAATACATGAATGAATTATAGTGTAAAATTTATTTACGTTGATTGTGGATCAAATTTAAATCCTTTTAAACATATAAAATGAATGAATCAATAATTATGACACATTTTAAACAAAATTCATGAAAGAAAAGGGCATGCAATCCTCTTTTTCTTTCTAATGAAAGATTAAAAAATGAATGCATCTTAGGTCTAATTTTACTAATTTTATTCATTGATATGAAAATAAAATAATATTAACAATTCATAGCTTATTTTGCAGTAAGAAATATTAGAACCATCTAAAGAACTTAGTTGATATTAAGTTAAAAAAATAAATAGTATTATTTATTAGGTACTAAAATTATATTTTTTAATTAAGATATAATTGTCATTAAATAATCATTCTCCATTCCATTTGTACATTATTTTCATATATCAAACATAATTATTGAAAGATTTTTTTATTCTATTTTGATTCTTTTCTCTCATTTTATTGTACCAAACATAATATATATATTCGTTCATTTTATCATTATTTTTTGCTATTATATATTTTTTTAATGGTTACATACAATGATATTTAAAATAATAAAAAATAGATAATTTATATTTTTTAAATTTTAATCTTTTTATAAATTAAATAATATGTTTTAATATATAAATAATTTTTTATTTTTTATTAACACGAGCTTCCTCTTCTAGTATGATGGAAAGAAACACTAATTAAATTAACAAAAACAAATAATGTTGGGAAAAAAGTATAGAAGAGTATGTATGTATTTGGATATATTTTTATTTTCATATTTTTCAAAAAAATTTCTCAAAAATTATTTTAGTAATTATTATTTTTTTTAAATTATTTTGAAATTGAAGGAAAGCAAAGAATAAATAGTGACAGGTATTACAAATAAGAAAACGTTTTATTTAATTACAATAATTGACATTCAAAATAAGAATTATTTGTACTTTTCTATTTTCGTATTACACATTTAAAAGAATGATTTTTAAAAATAGATTTTAAAAATAATTTTTTAAATAGGTTCTTTCATTCTTAAAAGTAAAAAATAAAAAATTATTTTTATAAATAGTAAACATACAGCCCCTCTATTACTATCCCTACTTAAGTATTATATTCTATCTTTACTTTGAAAGTAATGAGAGTTGAGAGTTATAATACTCGAAGTTCTCTATAAAAAAAGCTGATAAATAAAAATATAATTTGAATTCAAATAATAAGATTTGGTATTATAATGAATTCTTTTATATTAAACTGTCAATAACAAACAAGTACGCAGAGAATTACGATTAATTATAATTATAATATTTATCTAAACATTAATTAACTCGTAACCTCAGCCATAAGAAAGTACACTACATAAATTCTATCATAATCAAACTACTTGGTCACTATCCTTTTCCAACTAATCAGAATTCTAATGCCCCATACACAGACTTCTACTTCGAACAACATGAACAATAAGGCTTCTGGTCTTCCTCTAGCAGCAGCAGTTGGTCTGAGATTTATTCCAACTGATGAAGAATTGGTTGGATACTTTTTGCTCAGAAGGATCGTAGGAGTCTCCATACCAGAAACTTTTGTTTTGGAGTGCGATCTTTACGGAGAAGAAAATCCGTGGGAAATATGGCAAAGATACGAGAATCAAATCAATTTTAACCCATCAGATGATTCTAAAGATTTGTATTTCTTCACCAGATTAAAGAGAAAGAAACCAAATGCAAAACGTGTTGAACGCAGTGTTGGGTTAGGAGCATGGCATGGAGAAGATGCTAAAAGCCCTATCATGAGTCGTAAGATTCCTAATATGTGTCTTGGTTTCAAGAAAAGGCTTCGGTTCGAGAAGAGTGGAACTCACCATGATGGTGAATGGATAATGCATGAATATTATCTTAGTGCCTCTTTGCTGCCACCCAATTTTTCACAATCTCTGGTGAGTAAACTATCACTGTAACTTTTGTTTTTTGTTTTAATTTAATTTCATGCGAATCTTGAATTTGGTTGATATGTTTTCAACTTTCCTGAATAATTTGTTTCTTTTTAAGAAAATAATTGCGCCTTAGGTTATAGTTGATGCAACATATTTTCCTTCCGTTTTGCTAATTTTACTGATGATTCCACGCACTAATTCTCTTAATTACATTCAAGATCGGTTGCTCCGTTAATCATTATAAATTATATATTTTTTAATCTCCAATACTCGGATACCTGTCAGTCATATGACTACATAAATATCACTAAATTAATGAAATTAACGGCATATATAAATATCACTAAATAAATGAAATTTCGACCTAATATTTGCAAAGGTTTCTCTTTAAGAAGATACTGTCCCTTGAATCAAAGTTGGTACGTAATACATATTGTCTTTCCGTTTTTCTAATTTTCTTGTTGCTTGTATGTTCTTTTCTGATCCTGTAACCAAATATTGTTCTTTTCCCAAAATCTGGATACCTGTATCATATTTAGTTTGTTTATTTTTAATCACTGGGTTCATTGTTAACTTTTTTAATAATCTTTCTATGTTAATAGTAATAGTAATATTAATTAATTAATAATAAAATAAATATCGTACAAGTAGACAAACGACCATTTTTATCTTCAAATTATTTATTATATATATGCCTTTACGCTCCTACTAATGACTAATGAGTCATGTGCAGGATAATTTATATTATATATATATATATATTTCCCTGTTATACAGTTTTAGCTTGTCTCTCTAAATAATAAAATCAAGCCTCAAACATTTATATATAAATCTTGAATTAAGAAATTATATATATGATACTTGTTTTGAATATTCAGCAAGTTTGTGAAGTATATTATCTACATTTATCTCTTCGGGTATATCAATATTAATACAGGTGAATGAATTTGTCTTTTGTCGGATTAGAAAAAATGTAAATCAAACCATTGACCAAAGCAACAAAGATGGAAGTAAGAGGAAGAGGTCACCAGAGCATGATGAGACTCATCAATCGTTATGCTTATTGAAAAAGTCAAGGCAGGAAGTAGATACCAGTCTTACAGAATCAAATAAAGTGGAAACAATGGGCTTGAATAAAAAAGAACTTCTTTCCTCTCCTGGCATAGAGAGGGAAAGTATTGGGCATCAACAAGAGAAAACGAAGCAATCAGAAGCCTCAGCTAATCCAGAGACTACGATGGTTAATGACGAGGAATCCAATAATACCTTATTCACCATAGATGAATTGCTACCAAGTAAGCACCCGAGAGAAAAGTCTAATAAATTCGACGAAGGAACAGTTCTTTTTGCCATGGATTTAGAAAGAGTACTTCTTGAACTTGCCGATGATTTGGATGACAAAAACACTGAAAACATTCAGGAAGGAGAGAACTTTGATAAAATTCCAATGGATGAACCATTTCTGAATGGTCCAATGAATACACTGTCAAGAATTTCCAGCACTTTCTAGAGGAATTCCCTTCAGGACAGTACTTGCCTTACATCCATCAACAACACCTGATCCACACCGGCATTTTGATTATGGTGATTTTGTGAAATTGATGTCGTGAACACTTGTTATACTTTATAGTCTATGTTAATTGTAATATCATATGATTTTTATCTTCACAGTAAATTGAATGAACATATTTTGATAGTTTTTAAGTGCTGTATAGAAAATTATAATACTTATTACGAAAAGAGTTATACAAAAGATATGAGTATAAAAATATTTGGCGTCGGTAATTCCCTGTAGACCGCCAAAGCTACTTCCATATTCCCAGTCCTCTCTTAACCATATTCTCTCCATAGATTCCCTAGCTTTATCAGGCCAACCATTCTTACAGAAGCCTGAGAAAAATACTATTCGCTGTCAAAGCTTGATATCTCTCTGAAACATTCCACCAATATATAACAAAGCATCATTTACATTTCATTGATTAAAATATCCTTTGTATAATCGAAGTGTACAAAGCTGAATCAGCGCTAATGCCATCATCCAAAATCTCATTGAACAAATATACAGCTCTTTCTAACAACACTCTTTTCTTACAAAAGTCATCAATCAGAGGAGAATATGGAAGTATAAGCCATGATACAGTCAGGAAGAATTTAGAATGTGACTTGAAGATCAGTTGAAAATTGGTCAAATTGCATGCTGCTAGAACTTGCATACATCATTCAGCATATATTAGTACCATGGAATTTCCAGACCATTCCAGGCAAATCTTCATGGCTCTTCACATTGTTGATGATGGTCAAGAGCTTTTGTACTGAGAATTCTTCTGTGAATAGCTTGTCTCGAGAACATATCTTTGAAATGGCCTCGACAGATTTGTGTCAACTGTATTGGGAAGCATGTAATTGGGACCTTCCTTCTTGCAAATTCCATGCACAGCCACAGTTTTCATCACTGGAATTATTAAATTTTTTTTTCATAAAAATTATTATAATTACTGATAATCAGAGAAACTGCAATTTATACACGCATATACTTAAAGAAGCAGGTCTAGCCATTTTGGATTCTCGCACCGCCTTTCTTCTGGTTTTTGCTCGCCAGGGAAGCACCTGCTGATCTGGCCTCATTAATATATCCCATATTAACATTATCCCTCTCCTTAAAAGCATGCAAATCAATTTCCTCATCATTTGTTACAAATTCTGTGTTATTTAAGACCGTCACGTTGGAAAACAGTGCGTGTGACATTGTGTATAATGATAATAAAATGGAGTAAAAACAAGTGAATCGGAAATTACAATAATTTTATATGATAATTCACCAATACAAATATCACATGTTCATATGTTTTTTTTTCACTCAATACAGGATTATTTTCTTTCTTATTTAACTAAGTTTCACACTTGCAATTTTTTTCCTCCTCAAACAAAGGTTTTTTCTCTCTCCACTCTTTCTCACATACATAGAAGTATTGCACACTTGCATTTCTCTCGAGCTTCTTGTCTGAAGTTTTTCTTGTGGTTTCTCTTGTATTGAAACACCAGAAAGCTTTGCTGTTTATAGGCAAGCAAAAAGCAACCAAACCACTATTTGCCAACTACATGCCTTAAATGCTTAGACAATTATCCATATATTTGTCCAAAAGCTGTCAGCTTTAGTTACTTATTTTACTGTTCCACTTGCCCATTTACTTCTTATAATATTGTTCTGATTTTTGTAAAAAGTCACGGTCTTATACTTGAGAATAATTAGTTATCAACATTTCTCCCTTTTGAACTTGTTCCTCCAAATGAAATCATTCTAAGCATCCCTTATAATCTCTAAAAGTCCTCTATCTTTCCTTTATCTTTAACGCTTTTGTGAAAATATTGGCAACTTGTTCTTTTGATCTCACATGTGCTAGTTCAACTTCTTTGGAAGTAATTTGTTCCCTGATGAGATGAAACCGCCCATCAATATGCTTTGACCTTTCATGGTGTATTGGATTTTCACCAATGCAATTGCCAATTTATTGTCAACAAAAAATTAAGTTGCTTCCTTTTGTGAGATGTGTAACTCTCCCAATAATCTCCTTAAGCAAACTGCATGACAAACACAAGAAGCTGCTACAACATATTTTGCTTCACAAGTTGACAAGGCAACAATTGATTGCTTCTTTGAATACCAAGGGAAAAGTGCATCTCCAAAATAAAATACAAATCTAGTTGTGCTTTTTCGATCATCATAACTTCCAGTCTAGTCATTATCACTAAGGATAATAATCTTTAAATTATTCTTTGTTATATAAAATAAGTCATAATTAGTTATGTCTTTAATATACCTTAATATCTCTTTTTGTAGCTTGTAGATTGTAAGTGTGAGGACCTAGGACTTTCCATATAGTAATTGATTAACCTAACTCTAGATAATATATCTAGCTTTGTGCAAGTTAAATATCTTAAATTGCTAACTAAACTCTTTTAGTAAGTTAGATTGACTTCTTTTCCTTTGTCTTCTTTCGTTATCTTGCAACTAGCCTTCATAAGTGTATCTACAAGATGATAGTTTTTCATATGAATTTTTTTTAGAATCTCTTTTGCATATTTTGTTTGAAAAATAGAGCTTTCTTTATCGTTTTGTTTCACCTTAATGCCAAGGAAATAAGCCATAAGGCCTAAATATGCCATCCTAAAGTCTTTCACCATTGCTTTCTTGAATTGCTCAATCATGGATTGACTATTTCCTATGAGTATGAGATCATTCACATACAGGCATAAAAGCACGATCTCTCTTAATGAATTTGACTTAAATTAAAATGCATGTTTATGTGGACATTTGATGAATCCATTTTGAATGAAGTATGCATCAATTCTTAGGTTTTATTCATTTAGTGCTTGCTTAAGTCCATATAGGGCTAGCTTCAACTTGTGAACTTTGTCTTCTTGTCCTTCACCTTCAAATATGAGAAGTTGTTCCATATAGACCTCCTTTTCAAGATAGCCATTTAAAAATGCAGAATTTACATTCATTCGATAAATCTTCCAACTCTTTTATATTGCTAAAACAATTAATAATCCAACTGTATCCAATCTAGCTATAAGTGCAAAAACTTTTTCATAATCGATCCCTTGTTATTGTTTATACCTTTTCACAATAAGCTTTTCCTTATACTTCTCAATATTTCCATTATCATTTCTTTTTATTTTGAATATCTATTTCACTCTAATTGGTTTATGATCTTTGGGAAGTGAGGTGAGCTCCCAACTATTATTTTTGTTAATGGAGCTAATTTCTTCTTTCATTGCTTTCCTTCATTTATTTTCTTAACTTGTTTCTTCAAAAGTCAATGGGTCATAGCCAATGAATAGACAAAACATCATACTTTTATCAAAATTGAGTCTTGGACTGGCTTCCAGCAATTATTGAATACTTCTTGTCATCCTTACAATTAAAATAGATAATCCACTTGTAGAAGGCTGAGTTCCAATTCCTGGTGATGGATGAAATTCTTCATTTGGATCATTTCTCTTTGCTTGTTTTTTCTTTTCTTCAATAACAATTTACTTTTGCATATCCTTAATACTCAAATTCCAAATTTGCTTTTCATCAAATTCTATATTTCTTAAGAAAATGATCTTTTTAGAAATTGGATTATATAAGTTGTAGCCACTTATATTTTCATCATAGCCAATTATGATGCATTTTTGGCTTTTATTTTCTAGATTCATTCTCTTCTCTTTTGTATCTTTACATAAGTGACACTCTTAAAAATTCTCAAATGATCTATTCTTGGAGTGTGATGACTTCGGGCTTTTTCTAATGTATCATATCCAATTCTTTTCATTAGAAATCTATTTAGTAAGTAAGTAGCGCAAACCATTGCTCCTCCCTAAAATTCTTTAGGGATATTTCTTTCATATAGCATACTTCTCACTATATTAAGAATGGTTCTATTCTTTTTTTTTTTTTTCTGAGACACCATTTTATTGAGGTGTTTGAGGCATGGTAAGTTAATGAATAATTCTATTTTACTTATAAAACTTTGTGAACTCTTTTAAAGTGTAATCAACTCCTTGATCAATTCTCAGTTTCTTGATATAATATCCATTTTTCTTCTCCACCAAAATCTTGAATTCTTTAAATTTGGAGAAAATATCATTCTTATTTTTCATCAAATACACCTATATTTTGTTGTTGTAGTCATCGATGAAATCTACCAATTTTCACCTTTTGAAATTGAATTGATTGGGCCACAAACATCTAAGTGAACTAGTTTAAGACACTCCTTTACACTCCTTAAAGTTCTTTCTTTAAACATGTTTCTAGCCTGCTTGCAAATTACACAGGTTTCATATATCTTCCTTACACTTTTAATTTATTGCATTCCTTTCATCATGTGATTTCTTTCTAACAACTTCAGGATTTTAAAATTTAGATGGTCATATCTCAAGTGCCAAAGAATTAAATCATCTTTAATGGTAGCTTTGAAATAATTTGCTTGAGTTATGGATAGCATCAACAGAAGCATTCTATTCTTGGTTATTTTAATATATATGATCAGTATGCCATTTTTATCTATTAAATTAAGAGATAAAGTTTTCATGTAGGCATCAAGGCCTTTTTTTAAAAGCTAGCCCATGTTGAGAACATTATTTTTCATATATAGTGCATAATAAACATGCACGATGGAACATATTTTTTCTTTTACCACGAATTAGGATTTTTGATAGATTAGCAAATAAGATGTTACCATAATCTCATTTATTGAGCTCTGAAGTGAGTTTTTCTTCTCATATATGTGATTTGATGCATCGGTGTCAAGAAACCAAATACTAAGGCTACTTGTCTCTTGATTATTAATAGCAAGCAAAGAAACTCCTTTTTCTTTTTTAATGAAATTCATGCTTTCTCCTTTAATGTTTATGTAGTAGCATTCACTATCATAATGGCCAAATTTTTTACAAATTTGACATTGAATTTGAGATTTATCATATCTTCAAAAGTTTTTATCTCGACCTCTTTCTGAATTTCTACCACAACAGCGTCCTTTGAATGATGTATTGCCATCTCTTTGATTTTGGCCTCTATGGAATGTTTGTGATTTGCTAGATCCTTTTTGTCTATAGCTTGAACCACGAAATCCTCCTTTATTGAAAGTTGGCTTCTACTTTTTTAGATTAAGTTTAGTTTGTAAAACTTATTTAATAGTGACTTCTTTAGAAGGATTAAAAAGCTATAACTCATAGGCAGGTAAAGTGCCTTTCAATTCTTCAATTAACATGTTCTTCAAATCATTGGGTGCTTCTATAGTTATAGCTATATAGTTAAATTTTAGATATAAAGATCTTAAAATTTTTTGCATCACACAAACATCATCAATATTTTCACCATTTTGTTTATTTGATGGGTAACAATGATTACTCCATTTACATAATCTATAATAGATTCTCCAAACTTCATTTTTAAATTTTCAAACTCCATTTTCAAATTTTGATGATGGATCTCATTTAATTTTTTTATTCTTTCGAACACTTTCTCGACTAACTTCCATACTTCTTTTAATGTCTTTATTAATGCAACAATTTCAAAGTTATATTCTCCAATTGCTTGATAAATTGTATGTAATGCTTTTTGTTTTCTTTTTCTCTACTTATAAAGCTCTTTCTTTTGCTCCTTGTCTAGTTTGGCTTCTTATTTTGACATCTTTTTTTCCAAAGCCTTCTTTTATGAGCTCATACATATCTAGTGAAGAGTTTTCATTCGGACATATCAAATGTCATAATTTTTTTTGTAAAGAAATTAGAAGCTCAAATTGAGCTTCAATACTAAATGTTAGAAAATAGTATGTGTAACATTATGTATAACAACAACAACAACAACAACAACAACAATAATAATAATAATAATAATAATAATAATAATAATAATAATAATAATAATAATAATAATAATAAAGTGAAGTAAAAAAAATGAGTTGGAGTTACAATCTCATTAATACAAATACCATGCATTCATAATTTTTTTAACTCAAGATAATACTATTTTCTTACTAATTTAACTACTAAGCTTCATACTTATTATTTTTTCTAAGGCAAAGGCTTTTTCTCTCTCTACTCTATCTCATATACATAGCACTATTGTACACTTGCAATCTCTTGAGCTTCTTGTTCGAAGCTTTTCTTGTGTTTTTTCTTGTATTAAAACACTTGAAAGCCTTGCTACTTATAAGCAAGCACAGAACAACTAAGCTATCATCTATCAACTACATGTATTAAGTGCTTAGACAATTATCCTTAATTATCCTTATATTTGTCTAGAAAGCTACCAACTTTAGCTACTTATTGTATTATTCCACTTGCCTATTTACTTTTTGTAACATTGTTTTGATTTTTGTCAAAAGTTACAGCCTTATCTTGAGAACAAGTTTAGTTGTCAACTTGTAAATTTGGATTCCATATTGAGTATTATATCAATTATCAATATTGGCTATTATATAAAAAAAATCAATGTTATATTTTAATTATTAAATAATATACTACAACTAAACACATTAATTTTATTACTAAGAAAAAAAATAATATTCAATATACCAAATATACAACAATGTTTGTATATACATCAAGTATTAACTGATACGGAATATGTTAGATAACTAACATTAAATGGCTTTATTGCTTTGCCAAGTTTTACAGCTTAGTGCTAATGCTAGATAGATTTAAGGGCTATTGTAGGGATTTTAGATAATTCTTAAATTGAATTTAGTAATAAGGAATTAACTAGGAGATGAATTAATTAACTTTAGGGATGATTTATAATTATTATAGAGATTTTAGATAATTTCTGACTATGTAATCAATTCTAGAATAATTCATTAGTTATCAAGCATCAATGATTGAATTAATATATAGAATTCTTTTGAACTTAAAATTTTCTCTCATTGGATTTATTTTTATTATTTTATAAATTGCAATCAATACCCTTATTTTATATTTTCTTTTGCCTAAATTGGCACTAATCCTTTAAGTTTGACCTAAATTTACCTTTGCTACTATTTAAAATAAGTTTATTTAATAATTTTGGTGTGAGTGATGCACACTAATGATAGAATTGTAACAATAAACTAATATAGGGCTTAAATAACAATAGCCAATTCACAACAAAATTAGCATGCCATTCAATAACATAACATCTTAGTCATTAAAGTTCAAGCAAAATGGAGAATTACCTTTGAAATTCTTAATTGAAACCAAGGTACAAAATGGTACCTTGGTAATTTATGAGTAGTGTTCTAATAATTTTATCTCAAATTGGAATGTTAGTAGGATCTGGGAATGTACTTTACCTATTTTGCTCCATCACACTAGAAATTGAACTCTATCTTTTGGAATTTTGTGCATTTACACAGTTCGTGTGGTTTCATATAAGGGATGTGCAAATTAAGGAGTTGCAATCAGTGATAGTGATTAATTACATGGAAGCCATTCTTAAAGGTCTGCCAAATTAGGAACTATAAGGAATTATGCTCTTTAAAAAGAAGTTCTAACATTTACGGCTATTGAAGTGGAAAAGATATAGGAAACTTGCAATTTTGTGGTCTATGTAAGTTTAGCTATTGATGTTAAGGTGCTCAAAGTGAAAATTGAGTATGATTTTATGGATGAGAAGAAGAGAGTTAAGGCAATTAAGAAATATGCTATTAGGGTAGGTAGTGGACTTTGATCCATATGGCGTGGGCAATACAAATTGGAAGCCTCCTCCATTTTAATGTATTAAGTTAAATGTAGATGCATCTTAGGCTAAAGGCTATGAACCCATAACTATTTTAACTAGAAATGATGAAGGCAATGTCTTAGGATTATCGTATTAGGACTATGTATGATAATTATGAATGCTTATTGACATTATTGGTAGAACTTTTAGCTATCCACAAAGGTATCTTAGTGGCTTACAATCCTTATTAGGTACTATAAATTATCCATGGAAAGTCTATTAGTCTTCGAAATGGTTAGGAATCTCCCATTAATCTCTCCAAATATAGAACTATAGTGCCTTGGGATTGTAATGTAGTTGCTCATGAGGTAACTAAGTGGGTAGCCCAATCAATTAGGAATGGTACTAGGCATATGATTCAAATATCTCCTATAATCCTTTACTATGTCTCCTTTTTTGTAGGCCAATGTGAATAAATTAATAAGATAAAGTTTTCTTAGCAAAAAAAAAAAGGAATTATAGTAGAGAACCATGTCTGAATGTCAGTCAAATATTATTAATAATGAATTTGATATATTTCCTAATCATGAATTATTTTTCTATCTTGGATTGATTTAGTTTTCCTTGTATACGAAAGGATAAAGAGATGATAATAAGGCCTTTGGGGAAAGTTAAATTACTCTTATACCCTTACATTATAAGTTTTGTACTTCATTGAAGCAACCATATATATATAAGGTGAGACTTATTATCTCTACTCAATAAGTCAAGTTGAGTTTGGCTAACTTGTTCATCATAGAAAATTTATGAATAGAAGTTCATGAAATAGAACATCTAAATAGAGATTAGTTATAATATAATCACCAATTTGAACCTAACGAAAATATTTTATATTATTTTTGTATTGATTAATCTAAGTTCACAAATTATAACTGATTATATTAATTTATAAAATAATTTTAACATAATAAGGTGTAAATTTTATTGGCTAACAATATTAAATTCTTTTATTGATGGGTATTGATTTAATTTCATTTGATTTTTAATTGCAAATCAAAGTGTTGTAAATTTTTGTGATCAAGGGACAATATAAATACAACAACTTTTGATTTTTATGATGAAACTTTCACCTATTTGTAATATATTATTTAAATTTTGTCACATGTGTTGAATAAAAATTAATAATCAAAACATGCTTTGAGATTTATAAATGTAAAACATTTACTAGTGCATCATAAATTTTATGAATCTAAACATAAACAAACATCCTGATAAGTTAGGGTATTGAAATGACTTGGGTTCAATAGATTAGTTTGAGATTTTCTTGTGTTTGGTGAAGAGAAAAAAATGAAAATAATTCCTCTTACATTCCGATTCAGGTCCTTTCTATTGTGGAATAGATGTGAAGGAACATAGTGGTCTAAATTCTAAAATTTTCAAAACTTCAGTATAAGTGATTATTTTCATATTAAGCTATCACTTGCAATTTAAGGCAAAGAAATCTCTAAATCTATCTTTATTCTTTATATTTTCTATCCCCAAAAATAGGCTATGGGAAAGAATTTTCCTGTTCGGCACTGTACTTCTATTTCCTTTTTCCCCCTCATTTTTGTAATGCTTTTTTTAATTTATATTGTCTATAATTTAAATACTATTCAATATTATAAATTTAACACAATACAATTTTTTTACTGCAAAAATATTTTAAATAATTTAAATTTTTTATTTAATTGAATTATTTTATTTTATATTTCATTTTCAACTATTTATTACTTTATAATGAAAATATTATTTCTCCTTTTCTTTTTTTTACTACTTTATAACTTATTGCTTCACTTCTTTTTTTTATTTGCTTTAATTATAACTCTTTTTGAATCAATCAATAAATTGATTTCATGTTTATCTATAATTTAGTTATTAATATTATCAAGTAATATAGATATAATATTATCAATATTGCTATTTCTCCGGACTTCATGTGCTGAAAATATGTGCCAAATTCAAAGCAGTCGTAGGATTAAATTATTGAATGCAGTCCTAATAATCAATCAATGCACATAAATGGTCTTGTCTCATTCGAAGCATTGTTCAGCACATATTTTTGGGGATATTCAATATCTTCTTAATATTATATATATTTTGTTTTTAAATTTAAAAATATATTAAAATTTTAATGTAAAAATTATTAATTCAAGTCTCTGTACAACTATAAGAAAATAAGATTTTTTGGGAGGGAGCATTGTTTTTTTTTTTTGCTTGCCACGTTTGGGTTTACGAAAATTTTTTTCCGCCCAATAGTTATTTCATTTATATTTATTTAATTTTCTTTTCATTAATACTATTTACAATTATAATTCAAATACTATTGAGTATTATTAATTTAACACAATATAAATTTTATATGATAAAAATACTTTAAAATAATTAAAAAATTTTATTTATTTAAGTAACTTTTATTTGCTATATATTTTATTTTTAACACTTAATATTTTACACCTTAGGAATTGTTCCTGTTTTATTTGATTCATTATATATTTTTCTATTTTTATATCTATTTTGATTATTTATAACTTGAACACTAATATCACTAAATAATACATATAAATTATATATTTTATTTTTAAATTTTTGTGAATTTTTTAAATAAATCAAAGTTTTACTATATATATTAATAATTGAATTAATTAGTTACAGATTATATTTTTAATAACAATAACGTTTGAATATCAAAATCAAATTTATTTTTTTAAATTTTATCAATATTTTCTTGATTTCATTTTTTAAGTACTATATATCAAACTAAATACATATGAATTGAGATTTGATTATCGCTTTATACCTCATGTAATATTTTACATGCATTTTTTATTTTATTTTATTTATATTATTTATAATCCAATACTATTAAGTAATATAAATTTAATAAAATAAAATTTATTTTTATGCTAAAATATGTTAAATAGATTAATTTTTAATTAATTTAATTTATATTTTAATTATAATTGTTTATAATTTAAGCATTATTTATTTTCTTTTTATTTACTCTATTTTTATATCCACATCTATTGCTTATAACTTATATATTAATATTACTATATGGTGTGTGTGTGTGTGTGTGTGTGTGTGTGTGTGTGTGTGTTTAAAAATTTTAAATAAATTAAATTTTTAGTATATAAATTATTAATTGAATTAATTAATTACATATTCTATTTTTCAAAAACAATTCATGAAGATTAAAATAAAATTTACTTTTTTAAATTTTGTCAATGCTTTCTTAATATCAAGTTTTAAGTACTATATATCAAATTAAACACCTATTATTTAAGATTTTGTCAAGACTTATATCCCACACACTATTATTATTTACAACTCAAATATTATTAAGTAATATAAATTTATCATTGTATAATTTCTTTTTATGATAAAAAATATGTTAGATAAGTTAAAGATTTTCTTTGATTGAATTAATTTGAGTTCTATGAAGCATAATTTTAGATACTAAGATTACTAAATAATATAGATATAATATGATTTATTTTATTTTAATCATAAAAAATTTAATTAGATTAAGGTTATAGAAAGTATTAATTGCATTAATTATTTATGCATCATATTCTTAATAAAATTATTTAAGAATTAAAATTAGTTTTATTTATTTAAATTTTATTAATATTTTCTTGACATCAAATTTCAAGTACAATATTTCAAATTAAATGCATATCATTGAAATTTTATCTATGCTTTACAATCCGTGGAATGCTTCTCTTCCTTTTAACTATTACATTGCATAATATATTTAATTTGGAGTGATTTCTACAAATTTTTTTAATAACAGAATAATATTTTATAGGTTTTTTTTCTAAGGATGTCAATTGCATTGTTTGAATCAACCTATTTATTAAATGGGTTAACTCATCTAAACTATTTAAAAATTTTAATTATAAAAATATTTAGCAAATTTAATTGCTTACCATTTTTTTATAAAAATATATTTAATTATTAATAAAATGTTATTTAAAATTATTATTATTATTATTATTATTTTATTAAAATAAAGATTTTATATCTTAATTATATTTGCTTTAATTAATAATTATTTCTCAAATAATATTTTTAAAAATTTAATATAAATCCTAATATAGGTTGGAGTATTAACTCAAACCCAATTAAGTATGTCATATTTATATTGGATTAGAAATTGTCAATCATAATTTTTGCTTTGAGATAAAAGTGATTTAATAAAATATAGAATGTAAATATTAATAAATATAAATGCAGATAAATATTAGTTAAATTTTAAGATTATAGTTTATATTATATTACTCTTTACACAATCAATCAAAAAGTTATTTATTTTTGTTATAAAAAGTCTTTTTAAATCAAATTCATCTTTAAATACAATTTGTAAATATTTTTATAATAAATATATTTAAATAAGATAAAAATTTAATATTAAATGTATAAATTCAATGAGTAAATTAGATTCTCTATTTTTAATAAAATATTTAAAAATTAAAATTAAACTTATTTATTTAAATTTTTATTACTTTCTTGATATTATATGTTGTGTATCAACATTCGTTGGAAAAGATTTATTTAAATTAAATTCTTCTTTAAATATGGTTTATAAATATTTTTATTATAAAAATATTTTGAATAAGTTAAAAATATTTTGCCAGTTTATTTTTATCAAGGAAATAGGTGAATTCATTAATAGGAAGGTCTAACAAATTATAAATTGAACTAATAAAAATTATTTATTAAAATGTTTTATAAAATTTGTTACTTTTGAATTTAAAATTTTTTATTTGGATGTAAAATTTGAAAAAACATAAATTGAATTCTAAAAAATGATACTATTTTAATTGATCAAATGATATCATATATATCTAAATTAATTTGATTTATTGTAAATTAAAAATTATTTATATTATTCGTGAGTATGAAGATGTTATGTTATTGAAAAATAAATGTAACTAAAAATTTTAACAAAAAGTAAAAAAAAAAAATAAGAAGTCCTTACAACCTGATATTTCATAAGTAAGTGGTGGTATATAATCTATGTATATATTTAACTTCAATTAATTTTATAAATTAAAATAAAATTATAAAGTTAGATAGTAGAATTTTGAATAGAGTTTAAATTTAATACATTATAAGTGTAAAACTTTTTATATTATAAGTAAATAAAAAGATGACACTTCTTTAAAAAATAATATTAATTAAGAATTTTTACTAATTTTAAAAGATTTTTAATAATTTTTTAATAAAATGACAATACATGA
Organism: Sindora glabra; assembly: GCA_020226215.1. NCBI lineage: Eukaryota > Viridiplantae > Streptophyta > Magnoliopsida > Fabales > Fabaceae > Sindora > Sindora glabra. Next base: position 48,924,862 of record CM035225.1, read on the forward strand.
ATGAATGATAGTGTAAAATTTATTTACGTTGATTGTGGATCAAATTTAAATCCTTTTAAACATATAAAATGAATGAATCAATAATTATGACACATTTTAAACAAAATTCATGAAAGAAAAGGGCATGCAATCCTCTTTTTCTTTCTAATGAAAGATTAAAAAATGAATGCATCATAGGTCTAATTTTACTAATTTTATTCATTGATATGAAAATAAAATAATATTAACAATTCATAGCTTATTTTGCAGTAAGAAATATTAGAACCATCTAAAGAACTTAGTTGATATTAAGTTAAAAAAATAAATAGTATTATTTATTAGGTACTAAAATTATATTTTTTGATTAAGATATAATTGTCATCAAATAATCATTCTCCATTCCATTTGTACATTATTTTCATATATCAAACATAATTATTGAAAGATTTTTTTATTCTATTTTGATTCTTTTCTCTCATTTTATTGTACCAAACATAATATAAATATTCGTTCCTTTTATCATTATTTTTTGCTATTATATATTTTTTTAATGGTTACATACAATGAAATTTAAAATAATAAAAAATATATAATTTATATTTTTTAAATTTTAATCTTTTTATAAATTAAATAATATGTTTTAATATATAAATAATTTATTTATTTTTATTAACACGAGCTTCCTCTTCTAGTATGATGGAAAGAAACACTAATTAAATTAACAAAAACAAATAATGTTGGGAAAAAAGTATAGAAGAGTATGTATGTATTTGGATATATTTTTATTTTCATATTTTTCAAAAAAATTTCTCAAAAATTATTTTAGAAATTATTTTTTATTTTTAAAAATTATTTTGAAATGGAAGGAAAGCAAAGAATAAATAGTGACAGGTATTACAAATAAGAAAATGTTTTATTTAATTACAATAATTGACATTCAAAATAAGAATTATTTGTACTTTTCTATTTTCGTATTACACATTTAAAAGTATGATTTTTAAAAGTAGATTTTAAAAATAATTTTTTAAATAGGTTCTTTCATTCTTAAAAGTAAAAAATAAAAAATTATTTTTATAAATAGTAAACATACAGCCCCTCTATTACTATCCCTACTTAAGTATTATATTCTATCTTTACTTTGAAAGTAATGAGAGTTGAGAGTTATAATACTCGAAGTTCTCTATAAAAAAAGCTGATAAATAAAAATATAATTTGAATTCAAATAATAAGATTTGGTATTATAATGAACTTTTTTATATTAAACTGTCAATAACAAACAAGTACGCAGAGAATTACGATTAGTTATAATTATAATATTTATCTAAACATTAATTAACTCGTAACCTCAGCCATAAGAAAGTACACTACATAAATTCTATCATAATCAAACTACTTGGTCACTATCCTTTTTCAACTAATCAGAATTCAAATGCCCCATACACAGACTTCTACGTCGAACAACATGAACAATAAGGCTTCTGGTCTTCCTCTAGCAGCAGCAGTTGGTCTGAGATTTATTCCAACTGATGAAGAATTGGTTGGATACTTTTTGCTCAGAAGGATCGTAGGAGTCTCCATACCAGAAACTTTTGTTTTGGAGTGCGATCTTTACGGAGAAGAAAATCCGTGGGAAATATGGCAAAGATACGAGAATCAAATCAATCTTAACCCATCAGATGATTCTAAAGATTTGTATTTCTTCACCAGATTAAAGAGAAAGAAACCAAATGCAAAACGTGTTGAACGCAGTGTTGGGTTAGGAGCATGGCATGGAGAAGATGCTAAAAGCCCTATCATGAGTCGTAAGATTCCTAATATGTGTCTTGGTTTCAAGAAAAGGCTTCGGTTCGAGAAGAGTGGAACTCACCATGATGGTGAATGGATAATGCATGAATATTCTCTTAGTGCCTCTTTGCTGCCACCCAATTTTTCACAATCTCTGGTGAGTAAACTATCACTGTAACTTTTGTTTTTTGTTTTAATTTAATTTCATGCGAATCTTGAATTTGGTTGATATGTTTTCAACTTTCCTGAATAATTTGTTTCTTTTTAAGAAAATAATTGCGCCTTAGGTTAAAGTTGATGCAACATATTTTCCTTCCGTTTTGCTAATTTTACTGATGATTCCACGCACTAATTCTCTTAATTACATTCAAGATCGGTTGCTTCGTTAATCATTATAAATTATATATTTTTTAATGTCCAATACTTGGATACTTGTCAGTCATATGACTACATAAATATCACTAAATTAATGAAATTAACGTCATATATAAATATCACTAAATAAATGAAATTTTGACCTATTATTTGCAAAGGTTTCTCTTTAAGAAGATACTGTCCCTTGAATCAAAGTTGGCACGTATAACATATTGTCTTTCCGTTTTTCTGATTTTCTTGTTGCTTGTATGTTCTTTTCTGATCCTGTAACCAAATATTGTTCTTTTCCCAAAATCCGGATACCTGTATCATATTTAGTTTGTTTATTTTTAATCACTGGGTTCATTGTTAACTTTGTTATTTTTAAACTTTTTTTAATAATCTATGTTAATAGTAACAGTAATATTAATTAATAATAAAATAAATATTATACAAGTAGACAAACGACCATTTTTATCTACAAACTATTTATTATATATATGCCTTTACGCTCCTATTAATGACTAATGAGTCGTACAGGATAATTTATAATATATATATAATAACAATTTTTTCCCTGTTATTCTAGTTTTAGCTTGTCTCTCTAAATGATAAAATCAAGCTCAAACGTTTATATATAAATCTTGAATTAAGCAATTATATATGATACTTGTTTTGAATATTCCGCAAGTTTGTGAGGTTTATCTACTTCATTTATATCTTGGGGTATAGAAGAAATGCCATTTTTATAGCAATTATATTGTTCAAAAAATGATGTGTGTATATCAATATTAATACAGGTGAATGAATTGGTCTTATGTCGGATTAGAAAAAATGTAAATCAAACCATTGACCAAAGCAACAAAGATGGAAGTAAGAGAAAGAGGTCACCGAAGCACGATGAGACTCATCAATCATTATGCATATTGAAAAAGTCAAGGCAGGAAGTAGATATCTCTCTTACAGAATCAAATAAAATGGAAACAATGGGCTTGAATAAAAATGAACTTTCCTCTTCTGGCATAGAGAGGGAAAGTATTGGGCATCAACAAGAGAAAAAGAAGCAATCAGAAGCCTCAGCTAATCCAGAGACTACAATGGTTAATGACGAGGAATCCAATAATACTTTATTCACCATAGATGAATTGTTAGCAAGTAAGCACCCAAGAGAAAAGTCTAATAAATTCGAAGAAGGAACACTACCTTTTTCCATGGATTTAGAAAGAGTACTTCTTGAACTTCCCGATGATTTGGATGACAAAAACAATGAAAACATTCAGGAAGGAGAGAACTTTGATAAAATTCCAATGGATGAACGATTTCTGAATGGTCCAATGAATACACTGTCAAGAATTTCCAGCACTTTCAAGAGGAATTCTCTTCAAGGCAGTACTTGCCTTACATCCATCAACAACACCTGATCGACGCCGGCATTTTGATTATGGTGATTTTGTGAAATTGATGTCGTGAACGCTTGTTATACTTTATAGTCTATGTTAATTGTAATATCATATGATTTTTATCTTCACAGTAAATTGAATGAACATATTTTGATAGTTTTTTAAGTGCTGTATAGAAAATCATAATGCTTATTATGAAAAAAGTTATACAAAAGATATAAGTATAAACTTATTTGGAGTCGGTAATTCCCTGTAGACAGCCAAAGCTACTTCCATATTCCCAGTCCTCTCTTAACCATATTCTTCATAGATTCCCTAGCTTTATCAGGCCGACCATTCTTACAGAAGCCTGAGAAAAACCCATTCCCTGTCAAAGCTTGATCTCTCTGAAACATTCCACCAATATATAACAATGCATCATTTACATTTCATTGATTAAAATATCCTTGTATAATCGGAGGGTACAAAGCTGAATTAGCACTAATGCCATCATCCAAAATCTCATTGAACAAATATACAGCTCTTTCTAACAATACTCTTTTCTTACAAAAGTCATCAATCAGAGGAGAATATGGAACAAAAAACTGCTAGCTTCGGTTACTAATTTTACTATTCCACTTGCCCATTTACTTCTTGTAACATTGTTCTGATTTTTGTCAAAAGTTACGGCCTCATACTTGAGAACAGGCTTAGTTGTCAATATTTCCCCTTCTTGTTCCTCCAAATGCAATCATTCCGAGCATCCTTTATAGTCCTTGGAACTCCTTTGTCTTTAATGCTTTATGAAAATATTAGCAACTTGTTTTTTTGATCTCACATGTGTAAGTTTAACTTCTTTGGAAGTAATTTTCTCCCTAATGAAATGAAATCATTCGTCAATATGCTTTAACCTTTCATGGTGTATTGGATTTTTCATTGATGGAATTGCTGATTTATCGTCAATAAAAAATTAAGTTGCTTTTTTTTGTGACATATGTAACTTTTCAATAATCTCCTTAACCAAACTATATGACAAACGCAAGAAGTTGTTGCAACATATTCTACTTTACAAGTTGATAAGACAACAATTGACTATTTTTTTTAATACCAAGTGAAAGCTGCATCTCCAAAATAAAACATAAATTCAATTGTGCTTTTTTTATCATTATAACTTCCTGCCTAGTCATTATCACTAAAACTAATAATCTCTAAATTCTTTTTTGCTAGATAAAATAAGCCATAATCAATTATGCCTTTAATATACTTTAATATCTTTTTTACAGCTTGCAAGTGTGGGGATCTGGGACTTTAACCTAACTCCATATAGTATATCTAGCCTTGTACAAGTTAAATATCTTAAACTGCTAACTAAACTCTCATAATATATTAGATTGACTTCTTTTCCTTCACCTTCTTTGGTTAACTTGAAATTAAGCTCCATAGTGAGTTTACAAAATGGCAATCTTTCATAAGAATTTTTTTAAAAAATCTTTGTTTTGCATATTTTGCTTAAGAAATAAAGCTTCCTTCATTGTCTTGTTTCACCTCAATGCTAAGGAAATAAGCCATAAGGCCTAAATATATCATCTTAAACTCTTTCACCATTGCTTTCTTGAACTGGTCAATCATGGATTGACTATTTCCTATGAATATAAGATTATCCATATACAAGTACACAAACATGAACTCTCTTGATGAATTTGACTTGGATTATAATCTATGTTCATGTAGACATTGTAGACATTTAATGAATCCATTTTGAATAAAATATGCATCAATTCTTGAGTTCCATTCCTTTAGTGCTTGTTTCTTCAACTTGTAAACCTTATTTTCTTATCCTTTAACTTCAAATTCGAGAACTTGTTTAACATAGGCCTCCTCTTCAAGATAGATATTTAAGAATGCATACTTTACATCTATTTGATAAATCTTCCAACTTTTCTATGTTGCTAGAGCAATCAATAATTTGATTGTCTCTAATTTGGCTACGAGTGTAAAAACTTTTTCATAATTGATCCCTTGTTGTTGTTTGTACCCTTTCACAACAAGCCTTGCCTTATGCTTCTCAACATTTCCATCAACATTTCTTTTTATTTTGAATACCTATTTAACTCCAATTGCTTTATGATCTTTGGGAAGTGGGGTGAGCTCCCATGTGTTATTTTTGTTAATGGAGTTAATTTCTTCTTTCATTGCTTTCCTCCATTTATCTTCTTTACTTGCTTCTTTAGAAGTTAATGGGTTATATCAATGAATAGACAAAGCATCATACTTTTATTAGAATTGAGCCTTGGAGTGATTTCTGGAAATTCTTGAATACTTTTTATCTTCCTTACAATTGGACTACATAATCCACTTGTGGAAGACTGAGTTCTAATTTTTGGCAATGGATGGAATTCTTCATCTAGATCATTTCTTTGTGCTTGCCTTTTCTTTTCTTCAACAATGATTTGCTTTTGCATATCCTCAATATTCTAATTCCATATTTGCTTGTCATCAAATTCTACATTTCTTGAGAAAAATGATCTTTTTAGAAATTGGATTGTATAACTTGTAGCCACTTCCATTTTTGCCATACTCACTTATAATGCATTTTTGGCTTTTATCTTCTAATTTTATCCCCTTCTCTTCTATATATTTGTATAAGTGACACTTCCAAAAATTCTCAAAGGATCTACTCTTGGTGTACAATGATTCCAAGTTTTTTCTAGTGTAACATTTCCAATTCTTTTCAAGAGAAATCTATCCAGCAAGTAAGTAGCACAAGCCACTACTTCTCTCTAAAATTCCTTAGGGTTGTTTCTTTCACATAACATACTCCTTGCTATATTGAGAAGGGTTTTATTCTTTCTTTTTGAGACACTATTTTGTTAAGGTGTTTAAGGCATGGTGAGTTAATGAATAATTCCATTTTCCTTATAAAGCTTTGTGAACTCTTTTAAAGTGTACTCACCTCCTTGATCAATTCTCAATTTCTTGATATAACAACCACTTTACTTCTCCACCAAAATCTTGGATTCTTTAAATTTGGAGAAAATTTTATTCTTTTCTTTCATCAAATACACCAATGTTTTGTCACTATAATCATTGATGAAGGTAAGGATGTACTTAATTCCGCCTTTTGAAGTTAGATTGATTGACCTATAAATATTTGAGTGAACTAGCTTGAGATGCCCTTTTACTTTTCTTGAGTTTTTCCTTTAAATGTCTTCCTTGCTTGCTTACACATTACACAGGTTTCCTATATCTTGCTTAAGTTTTCAATTTATGACATTTATTTTGCCATGTGATTTCTTTCCAACAACTTCAAGGCTCCAAAAATTAGATGGTTATATCTTAAGTGCCAAAGAATTGAATCATCTGCAATGGTGGCTTTAAAATAATTTCCTTGAGTTGAGGAAAACATTAGCAAAAACACTTTATTCTTGATCATTTTGATAGATGTGATCAATATGCTATTTTTATCTTTTAAATTAAGAGACAGTTTTCATATAGACATTAAAGCCTTTTTCCAAAAGTTAGCCCATGTTGAGAATATCATTTTTCATATATGGTGCATAATACACATTTGTGATAGAATATGTTTTTCCATCTTGCATTTGAAGAATAATTTTACCTTTGCCTTGAGTTAGGATTTTTGATAGATTAACAAATAAGATGTTGGCATAATCTCATTCATCTTGCTGCACAAACAGTTCTTTTCTCTCATATATATAATTAGATGCATCAGTGTCAAGAAACTAAGTAGCAAGGCTACATGTCTCTTGATTGTTAACAACAAGCAGGAAAACTTCTTTTTCTTTTTGTTCTTAAATTCATTCTTTCTCCTTTAATGTTTCTGTAGTAGCATTCATTAGCATAATGGCCAATTTTTTTACAAATTTGATATTGAATTTGAGATTTATCATATCTTTGAAAGTTTTCACCTTAGCATCTTCCTTGAATAAAATTTCTACTATGACCACGTCCTTTGAATGATGTATTGCCATCTCCTTGAATAGAATGATTGTGATTTACTAGATCCTCTTTCTCTATAACTTGAATCACATCCTCTTTGAAATCCTCCTCTATTGAAAGTTAGATTTTGCATTTTTAGATTGAGTTTGGTTTGTAAAGCTTGTTCAATAGTGACTTTTTTAGAAGGATTGAAAAGCCATGGCTTAGAAGTAGCTAAAGTGCCTTTCAATTCTTCATTTGACATGTTTTTCAAATCATTGGATGCTTTTATAGTCATAGCTACATAGTTAACTTTTAGATCTAAAGATCTTAAAATTTTCTACATCATATAAATATCTTCAATATTTTCACCATTATGCCTCATTTAATAGGTAATAATGATTACTTTATTTGCAAATTTACTTTATTTACATAATCTACAATAGATTCTTTAGATTTCATTTTTAAATTCTGAAACTCCATTCTTAAAGTTTGAAGATAGATCTACTTCATTTTTTTATTATGTTAAATGCCTTCTCGAGTAACTCTTATGCTTCTTTTAATTTCTTTATTGGTGTCATAATTTAAAGGTTATATTCTCCAACTACTTGATAAATTGTATACAATGCCTATTGTTCTCTTTTTCTCTATTCACAAAGCTTTTCCTTCTGCTTTTTATCTGTTAGTGTATATGCTTAAAACCAATCATATTGATGATTGTAATTTTGAATTATGTTATTTTTAATGGCAATTTCAATTATTATATTTATATATATTATTTGCATAATATATTTAATTATGATAATAACCTTAGAATAATTATATTCTTAAATGTCCCTAGTCATATATCATTATGGATTAGGTTGCTTTGATATGTTAAGACTAGCATGTGCAGTGACTTATATGAGATATTAAGCTTACACATGAGTACAAGTTAGAGAACTTGTATACTGGACTGACCCATCCTAAGAACACTACATGGATTGTTATATGAGTGTCATGAGTAATTCTTAGTGATCATTATTATTATGGTCCTTTGACATGAGATCACTAAGGTTCCCTACATGTGAGTTTCATATTTTGATACTATTCTATCACTCATGCTTGAGTGAATACAAAGGTAGTTATTGGATATGTCACATATCATGCGAAGAGTTTGTGTGATCAAGATGGAATTTATCCCTCCTATATAACAGGCGTAACATCTGTGAGCCCCTTGATTAAGTAAAGTTGAGAAAATGCATGACCATGCTCAAATAAATTGACATAGGATGTTAATTATATTTGCTTCAGTCAGCTTACTTAGGGATCAAGAAACCTCGAGATTGGACTATATGGGAATGACACAGTCCATGTCTCGTGCTCAATCTAGGTGTTTAGGACAAAAGGATATAGATGATGATCACATATAAAGGTTTAGTTGAATCACTGACTTTCTCATCACTTGGGTAATAATGATATGTTGCTAGACACCGCTCATTGTTTATGATAATTAATATGATTAATGATTATTGCCAATGTAATGAGAGCTTGAAGGGTCACACACTGGATTTGGAATTAATGGACCAAATTGTTTGGACCTAATACTTGGAAATTCTATGTTATAATTATAAGGCCCAATAATAAGTCTATAATTATACATGGACCAAAGCTCAAATTAGTTAGGGTTTTCTATACTCCTATTTAAATAGGCTTGTTAGGTAATAATAAGGTTGATTCATTATTCATGCATCCCATACAGCATAGAAAATTCCTAACACCTCTCCTTAACCATAATCCTTGAAGAGATGTAGCTAGCACTACGAGGCTAAAGAGACAAATTCCAACCAGTGATCGTGAGGACGTTCATTGGTGATCTACTGGTTTGTGTGGATACATCAGAGTCTTTGATCGAAAGGAAGTCGAAGAGGTGATCAACGAACAAAATCTAGAATCATATAAAGGTATAACCTGAATCCTACATTCTAACTTAACGTTTTGCATGGATCCATTGGCTGGGATCGGTTTATTCCGCTACGCTCGTATGGCTCCCAATCCTAACATTATCTAGTTTGGCCTTTTCCTTTGGCATCTTTTTTTCAAAGCCTTCTTCCACAAGCTACACATATCTAGCAAACCTATAAGAGCTTTCATAAATGTCATAATTTTCTTTTGTAAGCATAGGTGCTTAAGGTTGAAAGGTGTCACTTGTAGAAGCTATTAGATTTTACAAGAAAGGTAGTAGAATCAACCAATTTAATAATATAGAAAATAAAATGGTATAACTAGCTAATAAGAAGCGATAAAAAATAGGTAGCAAAGCCAAGCCCAATAAAAAAAATTAAAAGCTCAACTCGAGCTTTGATACCAGATGTTAGAAAATAGTATGTGTAACATTGTGTATGATGATAATAAAATGGAGTATAAACAAGTGAGTTGGAAATTACAATAATTTTATATGATAACTCACTAATATAAATACTAGATGTTCATAATTTTTTTCACTCAAGATAATACTATTTTCTTGCTCATTTAACTATTAAGCTTTGCACTTATTATTTTTTCCTTAAACAAAGGCTTTTTCTTTCTCCATTCTATCTCACATATACAATATTATTGCACACTTGCACTTCTCTTAAGCTTTTTATCTAAAGCTTTTCTTGTGTTTTTTTCGTATATTGAAACACTTGAAAGCATTATTATTTATAAGCAAGCAAAGAGCAACTAAAACAATCTACCAGTTACATGCATTGAGTGTTTATCCATATATTTGTCCAAAAAGTTGCCAACTTTAGCTACTTATTTTACTATTCCACTTGTCTATTTACTTCTTGTAACATTGTTATTATTTTTTTTTCAAAAGTTATGATTTTAAACTTGAGAACAAGTTTAGCTGTTAACTTATAAATCTGGATTCCATATTGAGTGGATTCATAACTTTATCATGATTGCTTGTTAATTGCTCTATTAATGTCATGCTCCCTTCTTAGTTATATGGACAACTACACCACCATATTTAGCCATTGTACTAAGGTTTAGGATTTGCTTTTAGTACCTCTTCTAACCTACCTAGGTTTTTCTTTTATTAGCCCTAAACAATGCTTACTAGTATATCCATATCACCCATAATCAAAGTAGATGGTATCCAAGCTTTCATAATGTGGGAAGTAGTTTTTATCTTGAATTAAGAGCTCCAATAATAACTCAAGTCTACCTTTACATAGACACATATGTATTTTCCCTTTACTTGGTCCATTATAGGAGCATCAAATAGGCACTGAACTTTACTAGGTAATGTTTACCAAAGAGATTAATGATATCCAAAATCTTATCCTTTGCCCATAATTGATTTAGTTTTATTTTAAGGATTCGAAGCCTTATTTTCCTCCTTAACAACTTAATGATAAAAGTCTTACATTATGGCTTTTTCTTTCTTCCTCCTCCTTATAAGATATCACTAGGATAGGGTATGGTCTCATACTCTCCTTGACAAAAAACCCATTAAAGTCATTCTTATCATTTATATTGTCCTTATCTGATAACTATTCTTTTCCTTCCTTGAACTTGAAACCTTTACCTCCAACTAAAGTTACCTTACATGACCTTTCTTTACCCATTGGCATTTCATCCTTATCCCTTTAGTATATAATCATTATAGACTAATAGGCCACTTTAATTATTAGAGATTTGACCTCCTTCTTGCTTAAAATTTTTTGTGCTTTAGCGTAATATGTCAGAATCCTTTATTGAGTTCATTAATTTTGCGTTACCCATCACTAAACCCTTATAAAGCTTAAAAAAAAGGAATTTTTTTATTTATTGAATTGAAGCAACTAAAATTTGTGAAATTCCACATTAACATAATGTTTCCATTTAAATTAAGTAAAATATTTTTTACTAAACTTTTGAATTTATTCCTTTTACTTTTTAGATTTCTAGATTGATGCTCTTCCACTTCTACCTCATTAAGTAGGATAGCCTTTTAAGGAATCTTTGCTATAGAAAATTAACAACTATGCTAATTTAATGTATAGTGTATTGTGAAAAACTTCCTTATGATGTAGCTAGAATATATAGTAGTATAAACCATAACTTGAACTTTTAGCTAATTTAACAACTATCCATAGTCACTTTTAGCTAGAATATATAGTGGTATAAACCATAGCTTGAACTTATGATGTAGAACTTTAGTTATACTAACTTATCTTTTGAAAGGGAATTAGGATTACAAGTTAATCTAACTTTTTTAATTTTAAAGTAAACCTAGACTTACTTGAAATTATGAAAATGATACTTTGCAATTTATGTACATGTTGAAACTCTACTTTTTCCTTTTCTACTTATTTTAATTAAATATAGGCAAGATTTACAGCATTATTTATAATAATTTCACTTTAATCATAGTTGTGCTTGGATATTAATATTAAGGAAATAAACTAAAACAATGTAAATTGATACAAACTTGAAATTGATACATGTTAGCCTAATAGGCTAACAATAAGCTCATTAATCCAAATGATATATAACTAACATTGTTTTAATATATAAAATTTTAATCTTTCACATCAATTTTTCTTAAAACCAACATTGTATATTACCCACGTCAATTGTTAATAGAAAATTGACATAGTATATTGTTATTTTAAGATAAAGTGCACCTCTATTACTTTAAGATTGAAACTAAACCTATTACTTAAATAACAATGTAAACACACTTGCTAGTGGAAAAGAGCACAACCTTTTAAATAAATAACTTTCATAATACATATAAAACAATATGTACATTTACAAGCAACTGCTTATGAGTGCATTATATGTGAATTTTTCATTTATAGTTGAACCCTATAAGTTTACATTTGGATCTTCCCTTATACTAGCGCTTGTGCTTATATCTCTCCCAATAAATATGCAACCCATTCCTCCTAAAAGGCTATTAAATTTTCAACACAAAATAGTTCTATTTTGCTTTCGAAAAACTACATGTTTACACACAAAACTCTATGAACATAGAACTACATGTTTCCAAAAATGTTTACCTAGTTGAAATTCAAACAAATTACCACATTAAAATTTTCATTCCTCCTCATGTGCTTGACCAAGCTAGCCATGTATTTGCAAACAATGTATCCATACTTCATGTTATCAGTTTATGTGAGGCATTGTAATAAACCAATGCAAAATAATGTTAATTTCATGTAATCTTAATCTTTATATTAAGCATCTAAGCATGTACAAGAACATTACCTTCATTACCACTTATTTGATGTTAACTTTGCTTAAGTTTTGCATCTTCAAATGAATGTTCATTAGGGACATGAATGACTTCTTTCATTCTTTTCACAATTTATACAACAATAGCTTAAGCTAGTAGATCATCCTTTCCTTTTGCTACACCACGTTAACATCTAATGATGACTACAACATTATCAATATCAAAGTAAAATAACAAGGGAGAAAATATAACAAAAGAACAAATTAAAGCCTATCCTTACATCCATATATTTTTCATAATATGGTAGCATGTAGCATCACGTCTTGGTCATAGTCATGGTCTCGTTTATCTATTCTTTGCTCTATATCTTGTTTGTCTCAATTGATTGCACCCTATTTGCATATAGGAAACCAAATAAGGAACCTAAGTTCCTTCCTTATCATCACAGTGAAAGTGCATATAATTTTCAAGATGAATAAGTATTAGAATTCATATTATTTAATATGTGCACAAAATTATGGAAGACTTAAGGGGTAAAGATGAACATATCTCACCTAACCTATGACACAAGAAACATCTAATTTCTCTCCATTTAAAAGTTAGAAGATCCTTATCTTAAGTAAAAAAAAAATGCCATCATTGTATCCTGCAAAATCCTTGCCATTAAATAACTCAAGGAGCCATTAACCTAATGTATTATGTACAATGGCTTTGAGCTCCTCCCTCAAGATTCCTATACTTGATTTTTTTTGCTGAGGAAAAGCTACTAAAGTTTTTAATTCTTCAGACTTATCACCCTTATCCTTGTCCTCCTCCTACTTCTTCTTGTCCTTTTCTTTTTTCAAAGGTACCTAAAAATGAATTATGAAAAAAATGATAACTAAACATATGAAACAATATATTATTTGATTGTAAACAATGAATTACCTACCAATGGAAAATCACACCTATGTAGATAATTAAATTAAACCCTTTGGACAAGTTAGGAAAGAGCCAATCGCCTGCCATTATGGTCAGCTCCTTTATCAATAATGACACTTTAGTAAACTCATTCTCGATGACATTTAACATAACCCTACCTTAGTCTTCTAGTAACACAATGGTGTGCAGCATGCAGTTAAGGAAAACCATGCCTTATGCCACTTGCCAAAGAAGGAGTTCCCTCAACCAAAAGTACACACCTATGCTTGGCCTACAATAATAAATAAACTAGATAATTAACAACAATGCAATACTAAAACATGATTGGAGAATGATTAGCAACAAGCAATATAGTGATGAGAATTTACTTATAGTGATTAAGAATAAGGATTAGGGATAATGCCTACTATGGCATAAGGGTTGCTATTTGTACCTCCTTTTCTTTCTCCTTTAAGGCAGCCAACCATTACCAATCCACTCGAGTTCAGTGAGCACATGCTACAGAATCATCTCCTTTACCAATGTTATTTGGTGCTTGGAGATTCATACATTGTGAGGATGTTTTACAACTCCCCCAAAGTATTAATGCTAATAGTTCCTTTAAAGTTCCTAAAGCATAATCAATATGTCTATTTGCCTTATTGGCCAAAACTTTCCTTATGTAAATTGTTGCTTAGGCTCATCCTGGTGCAATGTAATAAAAAGTAATTAGTTATGTGCTAGTAAAAGATGAACACACCCCATATTTAATAAAATAATAAGATAATAACATCACTTACTATTTGTTGGACAACTTGCTGACTCTCTTCTATAATGAATTTGCCCTCCATGTTAACTCTAGCTTTCTCCTATAATTCATGTCATTGAATAGGGATGACAAAGGAAAACTATTAAATCACCAAATTAAGCAACAATTGCCTCAACAACTTTAGTATTTTCCTTGAGAATATTTTCCTTGATCTTCCTATAGTTTTATCAAGATAACTTATGTTTATACACATTCTTTTTCTTGCCTTTCCTTATTTTGTACATTTATGGCTTGTTGATAAGAAAACAAAAAGTAATGAGAATATGTTATTTCTTATCAATAGCAAAAGAAAGATAAAAGAAATGAGATAGTCATTAATGCATGCATCATAACACAATCAAAATTAGATATTGTTGGTTGCAAAAAAATTTATGATATAGGGTAACAATTAGGTTGAACCCTTAGTGATTCACTTGATATTATCCCTTCATTATGATTTACCAATAAATAAAATGTAAACAAAACTCAAATAGAAAAAAAATTCAATAGAATGTAATTATGGAGAATGGTATGCATAATATAAAAAAAATTGATTGAATGTGAGCAAAATGCAACAAGATAAAAAGCAATTGATAGAAATAGAATGTAATTAAGAGGGTTTGAATTAAAATTAAACAGAACTAACAAAAGTAAAATGTAAAAGTAATATAGAATGATATAAAATCAATATAGCAAAATAATTGATTTAAAGATTTAAGAGCTCTTGTGTGGTATAAATAGAATAAAAATAGAAAAGAGTGCAATTATGTAAAATGGCATGTAGAATACAAAATGAAATTAATTGAATGCAAACAAAATACAATAAAACAAAATGCAATTAATAGAAATAGAATACAATTGAGGGTTTTGAATTGAAATTGAACAAAACTAACAAAAATGCAATGTAAAAGTAATGCATAAAGATAGAAAATCAATATAATAAAATAATTGATCTAAGAATTTGGGAGCTCTTATGTGGATTAATCATAAATCAAATATATTTGATAATTCTAATTGATTTTTCAACTTTAAGTTATTAAAAATTCCTGCAACAATTCATAAATCTTACTCTAGATAATCATTTAAAATTTGATTAATTAAGATTAGTAAAATTAAGCAACTATTATATTCCATAATGGTAGATGAAAATTGATATAAAAATAGAACTTAGCTAAATTGAAAGACTAAACTTGAAACATCTAATTTAATCTCTCAACCTTTTCTTGCCATTTGAAAGATAGTGATTAACTAACCTTAATTTAATATAAAAATAGCCAATGATCAAAACTCGCAATGTTGAACACAAATTATACTAAATAAGCATTCAACCCATGCAATTCCAAGCAATTAGCATAAAGAATTAAAAAAAGACGAAAATCAATTAGAAGAAGTTAATATTATAACTTAGGATCTCATTGTCCTAATAGGTATGGGCCTTAAATTCGTTGAATTAACTAGAAATTTAGTCTCCTATGGCTAAAGAAGAAAATACTTGGAAAAGAGAAAAAAGCTATTTAGTGTTTTTGTTGCAAAATTACAACCTTATAAATGATTTGCTTAACTATAAAACCCTAATAAACCAAGATCATATGCCTCATAAAGTTATAAAGAATATGGCCTCATTAATTTTAGAAGTCCAAAACCTAATTTACAAAATAATACACTACAAAATTTATTATTGTGAAATCTCGTAGGTCTAGATTCTTCTCAATGTAAGACTATTAAAACTACATAGTTTCACTAGACTCTAAACATAAAAGTTGTAGGGCCTAGTATTAGAAAAATTTGGGTGCTACTTTTATCTTGATTAGACCTTCAAAACTTTAGATATGGTCTAAAAATCAAAATTAACTCAGTTTGAACAAAAATAGAACTTCAACTTCTTAACTAAATTAGACCTTTCAGATGTTTGAACTAAGCTTTGACTGAAACATAAAAATTGTAAAGCTTCCTTTAAGGTTTCGAACAATATAAAAATTAGTCAAATCCAATATCTAGAGCTCAAGATATAACTAAAAGCCTAAAATAGTGTAAAAATATAACATTAATCAAATAATTTCAAATCATTAGAAAACTAATCCCAAATTATATAACAAGGCTAGTTTCACAAAATTAGGCTATATAACATTTTAAAAGGCATAAAATAGGAGAAAATAATATAAATAAAATTTTAAACATTAGATATAAATACTTGGAACCTCTTTAAATGGCATATCTTTATAATATTATCTCACGTTTGCTAGTCAATCCTGCTATATTTTTTATGGGGAGGTCCTTCTAAAGTCCTTGTTGGGGTAACATAATCCCTTTTTAATATATATTTTTAATCCTTCCACCTCCTACTTGTTAATAAAAAGACTTATTTTTTATAATCTAGGTGAATGCTGAACATAGCTTGTAAAGCAATCCATAAATGACAAATACAATTAGTATATCAAGGATGTTAATCCTTATGCACATGTAAAAATTGAAATAGAGATAAGTAGTTGCTCACAAATCTTCTCAAATGGCATCCTTGATATTTTCTCCCATTTAAATTTATTCTTCAATTTTAATTAGCATCTTGGTACGTACTAAAGAATCCAGGTGGCAAAATTAGTTCCACCAGGCCCACATGTAGCTCATGCTTCATTGAAGTCCACTCTTTCCTTTTAGCACATTTGAAGATTAAGTTCCTTTTAACCATAAGGCCCCTAGTGCCCTTTCTTTTTTCATCACCTTTATTAGAGTTCTCAAATGCATCCATGTTCTATTTAGAAAGACTTAACCAAATTAATACAAATATTTGACTTATGTGCCAAGCAACATTTGATAAATAGCTATGCACATACATATAATAACTTAAATAAAGTGGAATGATTAGAAATCATGTTATGACATTTGGTTTGAAATAAGAGCAAAACTTCACTTATAATAAAGTGACATTTTCAAGCATGTCATCTAAGCAATAAAGCCATACTAATGTAAAAAAGTTACTCTATAAACATAACATCCAAGCAAAAATAATAGTTTTAGTCAATATGATCATAAAACATAACATGTATTCAGGTATTCTAATATTTCATTTCAAATAATGCTTTTAAAACATATAACTAGTGATTGAACAATAATCTTAAAGCATAAAAATGAAAGCTTTCCAACAATAAATGAGAATGCTTAAGCTAACATAAACCATATAACCAATAATTAAACAATAATTTTTAGATGGATCTCTTGCACCTTTTTTATTCTTTCAAACATCTTCTTAAGCAACTCACATACTTCTTTTGACGTCTTTGTTGGTGTAATGATTTCAAAGTTATATTCTCTAACTATTTGATAAATTGTATACAATGCCTTTTGTTCTTTTTTTCTTTACTTATAAAGCCTTTTCTTCTACTACATACTAGTTTGGCTTCTTCCTTTAACAATTTTTTTAAAAGCCTTCTTCTATAAGCTCTTACATATTTAGTGAACGTAGAAAAGCTTTCATTTGGATACACCAAATGTCATAATTTTCTTTTACAAGTATAGGTGCTTAAAGTTGAAAGGTGCTACATGTGGAAGCTATTAGATTTTAAAAGCAAGGCAATAGAACTAACCAATTTAATAATATAGAAAATAAGGTGATATAATTAGTTAATAAAGAGCAACAAAAAATGCGCAATAAATCCAAGCCAAATAAAAAAAATTAGAAGCTCAAACTAAGTTATGATACTAAATGTTAGAAAAATTATATATGTAACATTATGTATAATGATAATAAAGTGAAGTAAAAAAATAAGTAAGTTAGAAATTACAATAATTTTATATGATAACTCACTAGTACATATACCACACATTCATAATTTTTTTTTTTACTCAAGATAATACTATTTTCTTACTCATTTAACTACTAAGCTTCACACTTATTATTTTTTTCTCAAATAAAGGCTTTTTCTCTCTCTACTTTATCTTACATACATAACACTATTGCACACTGCACTTTTCTCAAGCTTCTTGTTTGAAGCTTTTCTTATGTTTTTTTTTTTTGTATTGAAACACTTGAAAGCCTTGTATTAATAGGTAAGAAAAAAATAACTAAACCACTACTACTAACTACATGCATTAAGTGTTTAGACAATTATCCAAAGACGCTAACTTTAGCTACTTATTTTATTATTCCACTTGCCCATTTACTTCTTGTAACATTGTTCTGATTTTTGTTCAAAGTTACAACCTTAGACTTAAGAACATGTTTAGTTATTAACTTGTAAATTTGGATTCCATATTAGGCAAGTTCATAGCTTTATCATGATTGCCTATTAATTACTTCATTAATATCTTGCTTCCTTCTTAGTCATATGGACCATTACGCCACCAAAACTAGCCACTATACTAAGGTTTGGGATTTGCTTTTGGCACCTTCTCTATCCTACGTTTAAAACCTCCCTTTCCATGATATTGTTGCCCACAGGTTTTTCTTTGATCAGCTCTAAACAATGCTTACTAGTATGTCTATATCTCCCACAATTAAAATAGATGGTGTGCAATCTTTCATAATGGATGAAGTGGTTATCATCTTGATTTAAGAACTCCAATAATAACTTAGATTTACCTTCATACAGACATAAATGTCCTTTTCCTTTTCTTAGTCCATTGTATGAGCATCAAATAGGTATTAAACCTCATTAGGTAATATTTACCGGAGATATTAATGATTTCCAGAATGTTATCTTTTGCCTATAATTGATGTAGTTTCATTTTAATGATCTAAAACCTTATTTTCCTCCTTAATAGCTTAATGATAAAAATTTTACACTATAGCTTTTTCTTTCTTCTTTGTCCTTATAAGATATCTTTATGATAGGGCATGGTCTCTCAC
The DNA here is from genome assembly GCA_020226215.1 of Sindora glabra. Classification (NCBI taxonomy): domain Eukaryota; kingdom Viridiplantae; phylum Streptophyta; class Magnoliopsida; order Fabales; family Fabaceae; genus Sindora; species Sindora glabra. The sequence goes on from CM035225.1 coordinate 48,944,037, forward strand.
CATTTATACTCTCCTTGATAGAAAGCCCACTAAAGTCATTCTTATCATCTGCATCATCCTCATCTAATAATTATTCTTTTCCTACTTAACTTGAAACCTTTAGCTCTAACTAGAGTTTCCTCATATAACCTCTTTTTGCCTATTGACATGTCATTCTTATCCTTTAGTATATCATCATAGTAAATTAATGGGCTACTTTGATTACTTGAGATTTAGCCTTTTCCTTGCTTAAATTTTTTTATGCTTCAGTGTAATATGTTAGAATCCTTTATCGAGTTCAACAATTTTGTATTACCTATACACCAAACCCTAGTAAAGCTAAAAAAACAAAAAGGCTTTATCATTTCTTGAATTGAAGTGACTAACCTTTGTAAAACTCCATAATAAGATAATGTTTCTATTTAAATTAAGTAAGATGTTTTCTATTAGAATTTTGAATTTATTCTTTTTACTTTTTAGATTTTTAGATTAGTGCTCTTCTATTTTTGTAATATCCTATAAGAGTCTTTTTTTAAAAAAATACCTTAAGTGAATTAGAAATTTTAAATAAATATTGTATTGGAAAACACTTGGATGAAAAAATATGGTAAGAAAATTAGGTGAAACTCAAGAGAGTTATAGGAGTAATTTTGGTATGAACCCAATTAGAATTTTTATAAAAATTTTATTAAATATCAAAATAGATAAAATCTAATTAAAAATCTAATAATAATTTTATAAAAATTTGTATAGAAATTTTCTAAAATGTCAAAACCTAATAAATCGAAAAAGTAAAAAATTAAGTTAAAAATTGATAAATTAATTTAAAAACTCTTAGGCTGACTTAAATCAATTTTTTTGGGCTTAAAATGTGTATAAAAGTTTAGAAATAAAAACCCAAAGAAAGCTTAAAATTTTTAAACCTTTAAGGATAAAAATGTAATAAAAATAAAAATTTGGGGCTAATTTGTAATAAATTTTTTTTTATCTCTTAAAGTTACTAATTTTTATTGGTATTGGAATGGTTTCAAATTATTTTTGGAGGTTCAAATTTAATTTCTAAGGCCTAAAAATATAAGCCCAAGCTTTTAAAAGAAGTTAAGGGCATAAGTGAAAAAGAAAAGGAAAACTAGAGGCTAATTTGTAATAGACTCTTTTATCTTTTAAAGAAGCTAAATGTTATTAGTTATTAGTGTAATAATTTTCTAAGCTTGAGGGCACATGGATGTCCAAATGGGTTAGCCAATTGTCCAAAATCTTTTTTAAAAAATAATACATAATAATAAAAAATTAAAGATTTTTAAAAAGTAAGGTTAGGCTTTTGTATATAAATGGTATTAGGCTATGTTGAAGTACGTTTTTTGCTTCCTTGGCCAGTCGACCTATAAGAAGAAGAAAGGAATAAGTGAGAACTCAAAACTTTATAAACTATCAAAAGGTGGGTGGCAACTACCTTTTTTCTTTAAAACTTTCCTATGAAAAGTGATAAATATGATGATTAATATTGATATTATTGTGATTTTTATGTGTGGCTATATATGAAGACATGATTTTAATTTTGTTCTTTTTTGAATGCTGTTTAATGATGTTAGTATGTTATTGGGTTGATAAAATCAGTGAAAGAAGTTTTGTCAAAATAGATTGTAAGATGATCATAGGAAAGCTTAGAAATATAATTTTGTTAAGAGGGTTTATTAACATATTTTTGTTTAGCTTTTTGAAATCATGTCTAAGGTTTATTTTAATCAAAAATTTTGATGTTTTAATGTCATAAATGATTTTAGGAAATGTGTGAGGAAAATTTTAAGAATTTTTGGAAAATTTTTGAAATGTGAAAAGTGAATGTTTGTAAGCCTAGGAAGAATAAAGTTTGAACAGAACATTAGTAAGTTTTGCTTCAATTTTTAGGGTATTTGGGCAACTAAATGATTAAGAAAAAATATGAAAGTTGTTACATTACCCTTTTATATGTTACAAAACTCACATCCAAATTTTAGGGCATTTGAAGTTTGTTTAGTTGCTCAACAAAAATTTCGATTTCAAGTACTCTAATGCAATCCTAATTCTAAACTCCCATAGAAATAAAATTATTTGACCACTCAAACTATAAAATTTTTTATAGGTAACTGATGTTATATATTGATATCAAAATTTGATAATTTATGGAAGTAGTTTGAATATTACAGAAGCCTTTTCATTACATGACATTCCATGCTAGCCTTATTTTGAGAGTACACTTTCAAGTCTGTGTGAATAGTACTAAGGCATAAAAATTATGTAAGATAATTGAGCTTTGATGATTCATAATGAGTTAATAAGATGTGAAGAGTCATAAAATAATTTTTGGTGAAAATTTGATTAGGTTTGAGTGGTAAAAAGAGAGTTTACTCATAAATACCCCTTTATGACTTAATAGAACTTTTGGGATAGCGAAATAAATTTTAAATTTATATCATACACTTGATATTCAAATTTCCTTAAGTCTTGAAACATTCATATGAAATATTTTTTGTTAGAAAAATTTGATAGAACACTTATGGCTAAGTTGGTATTTTGACCATACCCATAATATAAGATAATGAATCATGGTTAATGCCTATGGTATTCTAACATGGTTGATGCCTACGGTGTCCCATTAGGTTTAATGCCTATAATGTCCCATCATTGCTCATTATGAGTAAGGGTACTCATCTTGCATATGATTGATGGTGGAGTAAGACAATTGGAAATCATTGACACATATGATGGCTTGATACTTATTTGTGACATGTAAGGAAATTATGTATCTAGGGTAGAGGGGTATAAGGTGAGACTGAAGTTATAAGGGGAGGAAAGGTATAAGACGGGACCAAAGTTACAAAGGAGAAACCTAAATACTAACTATAACCATTTAGCTTAATAATTTGAATAAATATTATTTTAAAAGAAAATATTATTAGGAATTTATTTTGTAATGATTGTTTAAATTTATTGATACATATATAATCTTTTATGGTGAAAACTCCTTAGAAAAAAAAGGAAAATAGCCATTCATTAAGTATTCTTTAATACCCATACTCATATATGCTATTTCTTTTATAGATATTGATCATGGTCTTAATAAGATAAATTGACATATGTATTGGATTCTTTCCTGCTCCATGGAGGCATGCCAAAGGAATAGTTTATGAGATAATTTGATTTATTTGACAATGAGTACTCCTTCTTAGTGTGTTATGTATATACTAACAGTAGTATATTTTGTACACTTTCTAAACTTTCATATATACTTTCCTTATCATATATGTGAATATAAATTGGTTTTCTCTCACATCTATATGTTTTAATACTTATATAACCGTAAGTATTTTTCCTTCTATATCATAATAAGTAAAAGTTATGAGAAATTTGGAAAGGGTCAAAGCTTGTAAAAGTATTTAGTTAGTGGATTTATACTAATTAGATATTTTTATACTAGTCACGATAGTTGAAAATTAGGTTGTGACAACTTCCATCTTAGTAAGTAGGATAGTCTTTTAAGGAATCTCTTTTGTAACAAATTGACAATTATGCTATTTTAATGCATAATGTATTGTACAAAACATTTGTATAAGCATCTATGGTCACTTGTAGCTAGAATATATAGTAGTGTTAAGCCATAACTTGAACTTGAGATGTAGAGCTCTAATTAAACTAACTTATTTTTTGGAAGGAAATTAGGATTACAAGTTAATCTAACTTCTCTAATTTTTATGTAAACCTAAACTTAATTGGAATTACGAAAATGATACTTTACAATTTATGTACATGTGGACACTCTACCTTTTCCTCTTCTACTTATTTTAATTAAATATAGGTAAGACTTGTAGAATTATTTATAATAATTTCACTTCAATCATGGTTGTGCTTGGGTCATGATATTAAAGAAATAAATCGAAATAACCTAACTTGATACAAGCTTGAAACTAATACATGTTAGCCTAATGGGCTAAAAATAAGTTTATTAGTCCATATGATATATAATTAATGTTGGTCTAATATGTTAGTATATGAAGTCTCCGTGGTGTGCAAATTATTATGGAGTCTCTGCGGTGAAAATAATTTTCTATTGTGTACCATAAAACACTTTTTGTCGCACTAATTTTGGTAGATGTATTAATTATAATATACTATGAAATTAACTTGAACTTGTCTTGCAAATGAAGTAACTAAAAAGAGATTTTACTGCATGTAGTTGCAAAGCTTAGTAGAAGTTGAGTGGCCACAGTGCTCAAATTTTTTAAAATTAAGTATTAGTGTTATGTAACTATATCCCATCGTAAAATATTTTTTTATTGCCTACTTAAATTTATGAAAATGATAACATATAATTACAGCACATTGTTAAGTACAACCTTATATCTAATTTACATAGCTATAAAACCTTAATAGACCAAGATCATATACCTAGTAATATTACAAAGAATAAAACCTTACTAATTTTAGAAGTCTAAAACTTAATTTACAAAATAATATATTATAAGAGTTACTATAATGAAATCTCGTAGATCTAAATTCTCCCTAATGTAAGACCATCAAAGCTACGTAGTTTAACTAAACTCCAAACATGAAAGTTGTAGGGTCAATCTTAAAAAAGATTTAGGTGCTTATTTCACCTTGATTGAACATCGAAGCTCTAGATATAACCTAAAAATCAAAACTAGCTTAGCTTGGATAAAAATAGAGCTTTAAATTCTTGGTTGAATTAGACCTTGCAAATGTCTAAACTAAGCTTAGATTAAAACACAAAAGTTGTATAGCTTCTTTTAAGCTTTCCAATGATATAAAAATTAACCAAATCCAATATCCAAAGTTTAAGATATAATTGAAAATTTGAAATAGTGTAAAAATTTAGCATTAATTAAATAATTTCAAATCATTGAAAAACTAACTCCAAATCATATAGCAAAGTCAGTTTCATAAATTAAGTCTATGTAACACAAAGAGATATAAAATAGGACAAAATAATATGGATAAAATTTTAAACATTAGCCATAAATACTTAGAAGCCCTTTGAATAGCAAATCTCCATAATCTTGTCCTACATGTACTAGTTGATCTAGTTATATTTTTTTATGGGGAGGCCTCATTAGAGTCTTTATTAGGCCAATGTAATCCTCCTTCAACATATACTTGTAATCCTTCCACCTCCTACTCGATAATAAAAAGATGTATTTTTTGTAATCTAGGTGAATATTAGATCTAGCTTTTAAGGCAACCCATAAATGACAAACACAATTAGTATATCAAGGATATCAGTTCTCATGCACATGTTAAAATTAAAATGGAGATAAGTAGTTCATTTCAAATAAATCTTCTCAATGGCATCCTTGATGTCTTCTCCTGTTTAAATTCATTCTTCAATTTCGACGGGCATCTTTGTATGTACTAAAAAATTAGGGTAGATGGTGAAATTAGTTCAACTAGGGCCACATGCAACTCTTGCTTTATTGAAGTCTACTTTTTCCCTTTCCTCTTTAGCACAATTAAAGGTCAAGTTTCTCTTAACTATAGGGCCCCTAGTATCCTTCCTTTTTTCACCACTTTTATTGGAGTGTCTAGACACATCCATGTTCTGTTTAAAGAGATTTAACCAAATTTATACAAACATTTAACTTATATACTAACCAACATTTGATAAGTAGCTATATATATGTAATCACTTAAATAAAAAGAAATTATTGGAAATCATGTTATGAATTTTAGTTTAATCCAAGAACAAAACTTCACTTATAATAAAGTGACATTTTCAAGCATATCATCCAAGCAACAAAGCCATACTAATGCAAAATGTTACTCCATAAACATTGCATCCATGCAAAAATGACATTTTTTGGTCAATATAAGCCCGCTAGGACTAACTTTCCCATTAAAGGTGGGAGGGTTCATTTTTCTGAATTGGTTTACCAATTTGGCAAATCTGTTAGCCTGTACCTCTTCCTCAATCTGAATGGGTCCAATTTCTTGGGGTTGTTGCTATTGATCCCCTTGATCAATCTTCTGCTCAAGCCTCTGTAACACTTGAGCTATAGCAACCATGACATGAGCCATCTCATCATTTCCTCCTTCACTTACATCTTTTCTTTTTCTACCTCTACTAGCCATGCTTATCTGAAATTTCAATATAAACACACTTTCATTCATGCAATAACCAATTACAATTAATAAAACAGATATTCACACATATACAACAAGGCCCTAAAACATGCTCTAATATCAAAATATAACTCCCTTACTTATTAATACCTTAATCCTCATTAAATAGGTAATTGTTACACAATTAGATCTTTTTGAAGTCAATTTAAGATTCTGTGAAATAAAATATTACAGATTCTGAGTTTCAGAAATTTTCTACTCATTTCCAGAATTACTAGACCAATTTCAAAAATATGTAAAACTACATTGCAGAACTCCAAAAAATCATGAAATTTATTATTATGAACCTTTCATGTGTTGGATTCATCCTGTAAAAATTTTATATAATTTAGACGTCATTTGGCCTTTAAAAATTCATAGCAAAGTGTTCCTGTTCTAGTGCTGTCCAAAATTCACAACTGTAAAAGTAAGCCCTTAGTTCAGGGGGTAAATAAAATCCGATTGAGCTCAAATTTGTTATGGGACTTTATAAGCATGTTAAATACTTGCCATAAAATTTTCAGATCAAAAATCATCCATTTACTGCTTCAAAATGCCAAGATGCAATTGGTATTCGGCACTGTGACGGGAACAGGACAGTCCAAAACGTGTAACAATTTCCCATAGAAAATGAGCTTATTTTAAGTTGAATCTTGGCACAGGAGATGATACATAAATGAAGTTCACTCCTGAATTTTCTATTAATTTTTAGAGCATCATAACTCAGCCAAAAATCCCTGCAAACATACTCAGCTTACTGCCCTACGAGTTCACTGTTCATTTTCCAACTTCACACACATTGTATACTAAATACCTTCTACTCCAAACTAGCTCACAATACATCAAATTCATATATTTCATACAACATAGGCAAGGGTCATATAATTATACAGAAATTTCAACTCACAAAACATATATCCAATACATACTAATATCACAAACTTTGTGAACATTTTAATACAACTTCAAGACATTATTCTTTTTTGTCAAGAGGGCCTTTAGAAGCATCATCTGAAATGGTTAGTAAATAATATAGAAACATAAGAAACAAGGTTTCCCAGTAGCTAGCTATTGCAAAAGAAACATATTAAGCCATTCCAGATTCTTAAGCAAATAAATCATACATTTCCAAAATCAAATAATCATTCATCACACCATTTCACACCATTGTAAGAAATGTGCATCTCAGTTAGGATGGCCATCACAAACAATCATACCTAGGGCTTACGCACACAGCACTCAGGCCGTAGGTACCGCACATAACAATTTCATTATTATCCCGAGGTACTCAAGCCATAGGCCTCGCACATAGCAATTTATTGTCTTCCCGAAATGCGCACACAACAATTTCATACACATTCCATACAATGGCATAAAATATAGAAAACATATAAATGGAAAACAGAGTTTAAGGATAAGGTTAGCTACCTTTTAAAAGCTTCCAATAGTGATGATTCATTTGTCCTCACTTAGAAATTTCTCTACAATCCCTTTGCCTTTCCAACTTGCCACTTTCTTGCTCTACATAAATACACATCATAATTCTTATTAGAACACTATCATTTTTCTTAAACCTTATGCATTCTTCACTTCCTCCACATACACTAAATCATGAAGGAAGTGTCCAAATTTTAATGTACACTCCAATACCTCCTAAATTTCATTGTAATACATTATTCCAAACTTCCAAAAATACAATTAAATGGCTAAAACTCCTTCCTTACGGTTTTGGCTTTCAAAAGGGGATTTTCACACAAACTTTCATAATTCAAAATTTCATCTTCCATAGGCTTCATAATTCATAAGAATCATTCTAATTTCATCAATTTACCCAAATTCCAAACAAATCATGCCAAATCCATGCATGCACCATTATGCCTCTAAGATCCTAGTTTGTACATCATGATTTCTTGTTGTTTTTACACCAAATCAAAGCCATAGATCAATATAACAACATCCAAAACATCATTAGACATGCTTAAATCATCCAAAACTCCATGGTCAACCTCCTTTGACCATACCAACATCAAAATTTGAAGAAACTAAAAAGAGTACATTAAAGAGCTTTTAGAGGAGAACATCTTTACCTCTTGGAGCAACTTGAAAATCCCCACTTGGAGCTCACCAAACTTGATCAACTTTGGATATTTCTTCAACCTAAATACAACATGTGATAGAGCTTGATGAGAGGAGCAATTTTATCTTCTACACTCAAGCCTAAATCTCACTATTTTTTGATGAAAAAGCCAAAAGAATTTTTCTCTCTCTTCCTTCTCTCTAACTCATAGTTTTAGCTTCTTTCATAGAGTCTTCCATGGCTTTGGAGAAGAAAGGAGAACGAGAAAAAGTTTTCATGAAGCTTCAAGGGTATTTTAGTCATTTTTAAAATTTTCAAAGGTATTTTGGTCCTTTCTCACCAATTAGTAAGGATATTCTTGCCATATTCTTCTAATAATGACACTCGTCATGTGTCTATTGGCCACACTAAATAAAATTACATATTAGATCCTAAATTCTTAGTTATTCACACTTTAACTTCCAAATTCTTGGTTATTCACATTTTAACTCACACCCGATTTTGTACTTTTGCAATTTGGTCTATAGGGTTTCTATCTGTTTAAAAATTTCTTACATTGTCAGACTTAGACAACTCCCATTTTTAGGGTTTTGTAACCTCCTCTGATCATCTATACTGTTTAGAAAAATTAATTCGTTTCCTATTACCCTTTTTCCCTCAAAATTTTAGTTACACTTACACTTAATTCCTTTCAACTTAAGATTCACCTATCAGGTTAAATCAAACGTGCTTTTCATTTTTACAGCCTTTGAATTTAGAGATTCAAATGATAGAATTAAAAATTCAGGACATTACATAAAATGTGACATATCTTTAGGTATTTCAACATTTCATTTTAAATAATGCTTTGAAAACATATAACCAATTATTGAACAATAATTTTAAAGCATAAAAATGGAAGCTTTCCAATAATAAATAAGAATGATTAAGTTAACATAAACCATAATCTAAACAAAAAATGTTAACAAAGCTTAGCTGAATTAAGGGAAAATAACTCAAAAAGATAGTACTAGATGGTGATTGATAGTTGAAGGTTGATATACATAATTGCTAAACCAATGCCAAAGTAAGTTAAGTAGAGAGCACAAGAAAATCAATAGCAAATTATTATATAATAAATGAGTGCTTATGGTTTTGTTTGTGATTATGAGAAACAAAGACGAAATCTATACATTTCCATATTAGTTGATACTTAAATTGATGTCTAATGTTTTACATCTAATTATGAAAATACCTTGGGTGACATATTCATTGTTGATTGTTTACAAGAATTGACATCTAATGTTTTGCTGCTTTTCTAATACAATGGTTCAACTTCATTTTCCATGCTAGTTAATTAAATAACTATTGTAGAAAGTTTTTTCTCTTATCTATACATCCTGTAGAAAATAATTTTACTTTCTAATGTTATTTGAATTGACGTCATAAGTTTCACTTATTCACAAAAATGCCACTTTATCATTATATACATAATTTTTCATGTTAATCAATGTTAACAAGGTGAGGTTAAAGGTAAATTTGATGTAGTGTACTTATATAGTTGTTATGAGGTGTTTAGAAATATACATCTTAATTTTTAGTATTTATCATCTCTAAAAAAGGTAATTTTCTTACCAGTTGGGATAATGTATCATAACATATGGCGACTTTTTATTTGATAACTAACATTATTAATGTATTAATTTATTTTAATTGGTTGATCTATGTCATCATGCACTCGTGGCATAATTTAATTTGTTGTCTAAGATATTTTGTAGGCCCACATATTTTCCACATAGTATTTTAAGTTTTAAAAAATAACTTGTTTCTAATTGGTTTTAATATATGATGTAGGAATTAAATAAACTAATTATTTGTCAACAAATGCCCCCTTAGAAATTGTTTATAAACTTAAAAACAATTTCATGTTAGTGATAATATATATATTATGAATAGATAGACTTGTGTAGTTCTGTTATTTAACTTGAACTCCATGTATGAAGTGTATGATAATATGTGACACACAAATAAGCTTTGGCAATATTTTTCTCTTTTGCACCCTTATCACATTAATGCAACCTATTCTAACTTATATTTTCTTTTCTTCTGTATGTCATGATCCTTCATACTTATCCAATCTTAAACTTTAAGTTCATCTAAAATTCAAAGAGTTTGTCACCACGGCTATAAATAGAGCATCTTTTTTCTTATTTTCTTCGCATTGCAAGATTTTTAAAACTTAAGATTAGTTCTTTAACTCTTCTTTTTTTTCCCTTTCTTTATTATGTTATGATCTTCTTGTAATTCATGTTATTTTTTGTAGTGAATTTAAAGAATTTGAAGATTTATCGATAGGTTTTGTACTATTAGTATGCATTAAAATTCCTTTCAGATATTTTTACTTTTTGTGCCACAAAATCAACTATCACTTTTTTATTCTTGCCATGTACAATTTTTTGTGTATATTTGAAAGATATGGCAATTTTTTCTTTACATGTGCAATCTCTTTTTTTTGTTTAATGTATTTTTGCTAGGTTAAAATTTTCCAAACAAACCTATTATTGCTTTTTTCATTCTTGCAATTCCCATGTATAGAAAGATTCTAATGCCAAAACACATAATGTTGATTCTAGTTTAACTGTCCTTCTACATGCCTTCTTTAGTGTAATGTCATGCTTTGACTTCCCTTACATATTACACTTGTTGATCTTCTTTTCTTCTTTTTTTTCTAGAATCCAAATAATTTAGTTCTTGAGGTATATTCATGCATATATAATGGTTTTAGTTATGGAATGATGCATATATATATATATATATATATATATATATATATATGTATGTATGTATGTATGTATGTATTTCTATTATGTTTATTACTCTATTAAGTTATGCATATTAATATCTCACCTTTTGATATACAATCTTGTTATCTCTTTCTCTTGCTTTAGTGTAATATGCATATCATGCTAACAAAAGGTGTCAATGATGCTTTAATTTCTCTGATCTTGTATGTGTTTGTCTTTCTCTCCAATTTAACTTTGTCAAGTAGTAAACTTAATTCTAACTTTTTTTTTCACTTACTTATGACTATCTCACTTTATGGTATATGGCATGAAAATCTGAATATAAATTGATCATGCACTATCATTAGTTGCAATAAATGCAGTGTATAACATCTTTTCCATTTAATTTAGTCTTCTTCCTTGCTTTATTCATAAGCAAAGTGTCTTTCTCCTTGAAGTAACACACTTGTGACTACTATTATCTTTAGCATTAATTTTTTTATTTCTTAGTATTTTATCTTTTTTTTAATTTTAAAAGACTTTCTAACCTTCATCATCACATCTATTGAAGCTTTCTTATCATTTTGAAGATGGTTTACTTTAAAGATGCTTTTTTATACTTTACGAAGTCAAGTTAACAATCCTACCTCATCTACATATTCCTAAATAAGAAAAGACAACATGCCTATTTATTAGCCAGTCACCAATTCTCATAATTTTCACTCTATGTATCTTAAACCTATGTTAAGTCTCACTCATTAAAGTACTTCATCTTTTCATGACTTTTGCACTTTTGATTCAATGCAATTTTCTCACTTAAAGGCAGTCCTACTTCAATCTTCTCTTCATTTAAAGATGGATCATCATGGAAGAATTCCTTTGTTGTTCAACTACATTGGCAAGAAGGAAATTATTTAGCAAAATCTAGCCTAATTTTTTGAAAAAGGTTTCTACATTAAAGGTTATTAAGAATAGCTTGAAGATATTTTAAGTTACAACAATGATGTCTTTGTTAAGGCCAAAGTATATGATGCTCTATTCGCCTTCTTATTCATATATCATTGACATCTACTTGCTCTTCAAGCTCTAAGTGAATTTTAGAATCTTTCGACAAATAATTATTTTACATTTGCATATGAATTATATTCTCTTTAGGACTTGAAGATAATTAGTGGCCTGCTTATCTTTGGTGCTTTTTATGATGAAGTCATCCTTATTGCTATTGAGCTACAAAGCCATCATAATGTGAGCCTCTTTATCTATGGTAGTGTAACAAATATTAGGCATATCCCTTCTGTTATTAAGCTATAGTGCAATTACAACATCAGCCCTTTTGTTTATAATAGCTATAAATATCTATTCCTTATTTTCCATGAATATTATTGCATAGTAGATAATCATTAAGAGATATCTATGTTAGATTATGTGAGATTCTAGTTTCATAGTCCAGGTAAATGGCATAAGCCTTCAAGTTCAAGTTAAAGTGAGTCATCCACTTCTTGTTCTTCTTATTACTCATTTGGCATTATTGTTATTGTCACATCTTAAAGTAGTAAAAAGATCAAGCCCATGTTATACTCTAAGTTGAAGATTATCTAAAAGAAGAAGTCTTTTTAGTAGCAATGATTACTTGTTGGCTTTGCTAATTTTTCTTCTAAATAAGAGAGCAAGCCTTATCCATTTAAGAGTTTTCAAGGTGACAATGTTATATCAACTAACAAATGCGTCTATTTACCAATTCTTGTACTTGCTAGCATATGCAATGGTTTACAAGAAATCAATACCTTTATAACTTAAAAGAATGCAAAATGTCATTTCTAGTCCATTGTGTTAATAACTGGTTAGCAACTTGATTCCATACTCATTATTCTCAATTTAACATTAGTTGTGACACCATTATGGTGAAGTTTTTCAGAGAGATAATGCCTAAATCCTTTCTTTGGCATAAAGCTAAAATCCTTATTAAGAATCTTAGCTTATATTTCCATATTAATGTTGTGTAGTGATTGTACTTTATCATTGTCTAGTGATGGGAGATTATCTCAATCATAGGAAGTATTTTTCATTACTCTTCATTCTAGCTTTTTGAGCCTACATCATGATAAGACCTTTGTAATTAAACTTTAGAGTCCTCATAAATTTAGTTAATAATTTGAGGTTTTGTTAAGATATACCTAACAATTAGTCATCTTTTATTAGTAAGATTACTTTAGAAACAATGTTCAAATATTGGTATTTTTTGCACAAGACTTAGTACATCTTTCCAAGTGTCAATGCCTCTTACTCAACCAAAAAAAAACTTCTTTTAGTAAAAAAATATGCTTATTATGGTCTACAAAATGGTAAGAGATATTTTCTCAACCTAACATCAAAAGAAAACCATTAAAGTATGGAAAAAACAATGAGTTAAGGATTATAAATATGTGTCTTGCTATTCCACTGAAGTAAAAGGGAATCAATATTCATCTAGCTGTCCTGATATATAATGTTTTAGAAGAAGCACTAGTAAAACTAAGGAGATGCAATTAAATGTACCTTTAATATAAGATTGAGATCATAAGTGTTCCTTTAGTTATAGTGATTCTAATCATTGCTAAAGACACTTGAAATCTCATTTTGAGGAAGGGAAGCAGAAGAAGCCCTTCATACCTTCACTTGGTGAATTGTCGAGGATAACACCTATTGTTGAAACTTCAAAATCTTTATCAAAAAATATTTCAAAGGTGTAGATTCAACAATAACAAATAATGATGATGTCCTTTAAAATGACTATTAAAAGAACAATATGCCTTTTTGTCAACCTTATAAAGATTTAGTATTCCAAGTAAGAGGTATAATTTCCATTATGTGCTATTAGAGTGCAACACAAATAGCAAATCACATCTTGACCACTCAATCTTAAGTCTCCTTTTGAGACACCTTTTTTTTTCAAAATGCAAGTACATTATCATTTTTTGATGCCATGAAGGGTTTTGGCATTGATCCTGGGCTTTTATAATATAGTGTTAATTATTGCATTCAAAGTTTCACTGGGTATCTCAATTCTCAATCTTCTTTGAAACAACATATAATGTTGGAAAATCAAGCTAAGCATGTAAGGTTGAGTGAAAGAGTTTGTTTAAAGCCATAAAAGTTAAGGATGCTTCAAGTGCTAGGTTGTTGCAATATTATACAAGGAAGCATGAGATTAGTGAGCAAATGACTAAACTTCAAGATGAACTTATCCATCTTTAAGGGACCATCATTAAAGTAAATAAAGAAGATTCTTTCAATGGTTTTTTTGTTGAATATAAGAAGAAAGGAGTTGAAACCATCAAATCTTTTCCTATTATGAGTGATAAAGAATTAAAGGCTTTACAAGCAATGGAGTAACTTTAAAGAATGAACTTTCAGAATTAGGAAGGTTGTGATAGATAGATTGATTTTCCCCTTTTTATTATTATTGTTTCTTTATCTCATTTTTTGTGTATAAATTTTCTTTCAAACTTATGTAGCTAGATTTATACTAATAAGATTTTATTTATGATTTCATATTTGTGCAAGGACGTTTATTTATTTTTATTTATATGATGCATTTAATGATTTACTATGTTGCCTACTTACCTAATAAGATTAAGTTAGACATAGTTTAATTTTTATGTTGATTTAATTTAATTATTCATAGTTATACTTATAGGTGCTAGAAGTAATACATATGCTTTGATTTTGATTTAGCCATTCACAATTTATACTTAGGAAAGCCAAGAGTATTACATGAGATTTTTTTAAAGTTATATGCAGTTGATACTTTTATGGGCTAAAAGTATTACATGAGAGGTATTTTTTTTAATCCATATGCAATTTATATTCTTGTAGGCTAGAAGTATTATGGAATTTATCCTTATATGATTAGGAAGGTTTGGTTTAATTCATCATTGTAGTTTTAACTCATGCAAACTACAAGTAACATGTAATTTAACCTCATGTGATTAAGAACATCTTTGTAGTTTCATATGTGAACATTTTTCATGAAATTTAAATGAGAATGCTCTTTAATGTAGACTTGTTTAATTGAATCAATGGTGGTCTGAACACCTTCTAATGATGGCAAAGTAACTTTCATTTTCTTGATTGGAAGATCTTTATTATGCATATTTATTAAAGTAACATGGTGAATAAAGGTAATCTTTTCACCTTTAGAAACCTCATTTTTAATCTTCATATTTTACTTTCTTGGACTTGCTTTAGAGGATGTTAGTAGACTCTTTTTCTTATTTCCCTTGTTCATGATTGAAGTTAATCCTTCTTCATCACTCAAGGTGGATTTTAACTTATTATTGTACTTACTCCTAATGACATGAAAGGTTGTCACAATTATTGGAAGTTAAATCCTTTTTTTAAGCTTTATCAACATAAATGAACCAAATTTGATTATTTAAGGAGAAGGATTAGTTTGGTAAAGATAAAACTAGCATGATCATATTATGAGTTACATTATCTTCGTCAAATGTAATTTTACCTTTTTTTAGACAACTCCATGATTTTGTCTTTTAATATAGCATTTATCAATTAGGTGGCTATTTAGATGATGATAGTTGTGAAAGTTTAAATTATCCACCTTATTTGCTTCCTTAGGATGCTTTATTTCTAGCAAGTTAATCAAATTAGTTTAAAGCAATGATTCCAACATTAATGCCATATCAGAATTAGGAAATGGATATTCTTTGTTTTGCCTTTCTATCAAGGAAGCCTTTTTTCCTTTGTTAGAAGTACTAGTAGTTTCATTATCTTGTTTGTTTGCATTGATGTTAATCTTGATTGGTGAAGAAGTAATAACCATAAATTGCTTAGTTTTGAGTTTGGAGGATGAAGATTTGCTATTCTTTTGAAACATTTACTTTTCCTTTATCTTGTCATGAATAGCAAACCCTTGGCTCAAGTTAGCAGTAATGTCAAGTTCTATGTCATGTGCTTTTGTGGCTAGTTCTTCAAATACTCATGGCTTGATCACTCAAAAGATATAACTTATGCTCTAATTCATCTCGTAAATACACATTGTTATTACTAATGTTTTAGATAACTAATCCTTGCAGTTAAGGCTTAAATTTGTCTATCACTAAATATAATTAACTATAGGCTTTTCTTTTCATTGGTGAGTGTTAGTAAACTCTAGCATACTGATAATACAATAGGTGTTATAAAAGTAATTGAGCAACTCACTATCAAGTTACTACCAACTATTAATTGATCTAAGTTCTAAGTTAGTATACCAATTGAAGGCATTTCTTGTAAGAGAACACATAAGCTATTTCATCATAAAGTCTTTATCAGTTCCAGCATTATTTTAAGTTTTAATAAAATGAGTAACATGCTACCTAGGATTTCCTTGACCATCAAACTATTGAAACTTAGGTGATTAATAATGAGGCATTTTCAAAAGATTAATCATTCAATTATATATTTTGATATACAAAAAGGAAGCCTGCCTACTTTTTCACTTAGTCTTTAATAGGTTCTTTGATGAATTCCTTTAGCTAGCTAGTAAAAATAACATCCTTTGGATAAGATTGCCTGTCCATTTTATTCTTTTGCAATTTCATCTTGTTTATCTTGGTGTATCTCATTTTCAAATTTATTGCCTAAATCTTCATGCAATTTAGGAGAGCCATAAACCTTTTACAACATGTCAGACATCTATTTATCTCTTATGCCAATGGATTTCATCAATGCTTAAAGGTCTTTGCTATAGTTGAGACTTGCTCTTCTAAAGATATTGCATTTATCATTATGACAAGCATTGTAACAGAACTTGATGATCCAGAAGATTCAAAATAGTAATCTTTCAAAGAAGGTTTCTAAAATTTGGATGTTAAAGTCTTTAAAGTAGAAAAGATAGTATTGACCTCACTAGCCCCTCCACTAATTGCAATTTTTGTTGCTAATTCAAAATTTTCAAATAAAGTAGGTTAAGCCAAAACATCACTAGGAATGTTAGGTACTTTTCACTTTGCTCTTACCATACCTATAGGGGAGGGTGATTTCTATAAAAATGAACTTATGAAAACAAGAGTTAGATTTGGTATTGCAGTTGTTTAAGCATATAGATTTGTAAGAGTTCTTATTTTGTTTCAAGTCATGGGACCTTGAAAGTCAAAACTCACTAAGTTGATCGGAGAATTCATTCTAGATGTAATAAATAATAGGTTGCCAAAGACTTTCTTCTTTAGTACCATAGAACTTGTTTGGATGAATTTAATCTTGAAGACAAGAGATGAAAGGTAGAAATGGTCCTATAAAGCGTGCCAGAAATTTGAATAAACAAAAAATTTTTAATAAGAATTTTTTAAATAAAAAAATATATAGGACAAATAGATTTTATTGATCTTTGATGAATTTGACTACAATCTCTAATTTTTATAATTCTTGAAAAAGAATACAAGTGAATTGCTTGATTCTTCTCTTTAGGTTGACTTTGATCGAGGGTTTTAAGAAACTTGATCTTGGATCAAATCATGTATGCTTTGTTTTGATTGAAGACTTTAGGGAAGCTTGAACTTGGATCAAGCAATTGAATCTAGTTTCCAATGAGGTTTTAAAGAAACTTGATCTCAACTCAAAAGTTGGATACACTTGAATTTGATAGAGGGTCTTGACTTCAACAAAGGCTTTAAAAAGCTTAATCTTGACTCAAAAGTTAAACATACTTGAATTCAATGAAGGGTTTGAAGAAGCTTATTCTCCAATCAAAGGTTGAATACATGACTTTGATGGAGTGCTTGAACAAACTCAATCTCCAATTAAAGGTTAAATTTTTGCAAAAGCTTCACACTTAAAAAAATTCAAGAAATTGAATGTTATTGAAGTTTTCAACTCAAAACGAATGTTCTTGATGAAAATTGAAAATTTTGAATACTTTGATCTTCAGTAGCGAAGTTTTGGGAGAGCTTAAAGTCTCATCTTTTGGTGATTTCTTATTGTAAATGGCACAAATGAACTTTCTATTTATAGAACTACTAGATCTTAATTTTCTATATTTATCACTTTTAAATTTATTTAAAAGGCAATTTTTTTATTGGTCGGGATAATGTATTGTGACACATGGTGACTTTTTATTCACCAATTGAAATCATTTATGCATAGACTTATTTTAATTAGTTGACCTATGTCATCATACACACATGGCATAATTAATTTGTCATCTAAAATATTTTGAGAGCCCCCTATTTTTCATGTGAGATTTTAAGCTTTAATAAATAATCCTTTTTAAGGTGGAAATTAAATAAATTAATTTTATTTGTTTACAAAACCATTTCCGAATTGTCCACTTGATACGTTTTCAAGATTTCATTGATACTTTCAAGGGGTATTCTCTTGAAGATAATATTTTGCCTTCCTCTTATCGACGACCCATGATCCACACAATACTACGATTTTTGAAAAAAATTTCTTCAATACAAGGTGATAAAGTTACGATAATTTTGATACTGATGTTGTGACATACTTTACAGTCATGTTAATTGTGATATTATAAGATTTTTATCATCACAGTAAATAGATTGATTGAACATATTTTGACAGTTTTCAACTGTTGTATAGAAAATCACAATGCCTACGATGAAAGAAGCTATATAAAAGATGAAAGGATAAACCTATCTAGAGTTAGTAATTCCATGTAGTTAGCCAAAGCTGCTTCCACGTTCTCAGATTTGAAATATGCATCTGTAAAAGATTGAAGTATGAATTTATTTGGAGTCAGTCCTTTCTTAACAATATTTTCCATAGATTCCCTATCTTTATCAAGCCTGCCATTCTCACAAAAGCCTGAGATAATTAAAGTTTGATATCTCTCCGAAACGTTCCACCTATAGAGCAAAGCATCGTTTACGTTTCATTTGATTAAAATATCACTTGTATAATCGAAAAGTGCACACAGCTGAATTAGCACCACTGCCATCAACCAGTCGGAGAGTTTATAGAATGTGTCTCGAAGATCATTTGAAAGTTCGTCAGATTGCATGCTGCTAGAACTTGCAGACATCATTCAGCATTTATTATAACGCACTGTCATGAAACTGAACAGGATTACCAAGGAATTTCCTGACCATCCCAGGCAAAGAACTTGCCATTGTCATGGCTTTTCACATTGTTGATGATGGTCAAGAGCTTTTGTACCGAGAATTCTTTTGTGAATAGCTTGTCTTGAGGAACATTTCTTTGAAATGGCCTGGACAGATCTGTGTCAACTGTACCGGGATGCAACAAAATGCATGCAATTGGGTCCTTCCTTCTTGCAAATTCCACTGCCACAGTTTTCGTCACTGAAATTGTCACAAAAACTTGTCATAAAACATTATTATAACTGATAATTAGAGAAGCTGCAGTTTATGCACTCACATACTTAAAGAAGCAGGTCTAGCCATTTTGGATCGAAGATAAACAGGAATTTATAATGATTTTTATCATATTTCTTGTAAACTGTACATTTGTTGCAAAATTGGAAAATTGACAGATTTCTATGACAAAGAACACAACCCTAGAGACTGAATCATAACTTGGATCACGATGGTAAAATATGTTTTGAATGGATTATGATGGCCTAAATAGGCCATTTAGTGGTAACTTCAAAGAGGATAACAAGCATTTCAAGCAAAATGCAGCGATACCACCTATAAAGCAATTTAGTAATAGGGATTGCTAACCTCTACTTAGCAACCTCCACTTTTTTATTTGAATGTAAAAAATCATGTTACCAATTTAATAACAATAAAATAATAAAAGATATTTGAGTAATTTTAATAAAGAGATATTAATTTAAAATATTTAAATCAATTCTATTCATTCTCTCTCGTCTCCATAATAAATACACACATTAATGAAAGCAGCTGGTGGCAATAACAAATTAACTATAATACTTATTATTATTATTATTTTATTATTGTTAAATTAATAGCACCATTTTTTTTTTCTAAATAAAAGAGGGAAGTTTCCTGACTTTCACATATGAATATGGAGGCCAGCAATCCCTTTTAGTAAAATATAGATAATAAATCATTAAAATAATGATACAAAAGATATTAAGAGATAATAAAAGAAAATCACACAATTAGAGAATTTGAGAACAAGTTCAGATACTGCACAGACTAAATTGACATGCCCAAAACGCTAAGACATTTTCAGAAAGGCCTCAGTTATTTATTTAGCAACTAATCAACTACATTTTTCTATTTCTACAAGTGTTTTTTCAGACTATAGTCTCTTGATAATTTGGGCAGTCTTTTTTGTGTGTGTGTGTACATTCATCTACGAAGATTAGCAACCTTTACCATTTCATATGAATGAAAAACTATGATAAAAATTTAATAATAATAAAATAATAAAAGGTCTCATAATAATTTGCTGCCACTACCACCAACTAATTCAATTATTGAGTGCATTTATTTTAGAGATAAAAGAGAATGAGTTAAGTTGACTTAAATATTTTAAATTAATATCTCTATTAAAATTACTTAAATACCTCTTATTATTTTATTGTTATTAAATTTGTAGCATGGTTTTTTCATCCAAATGAAAAAGTGGAGGTTGCTATGTGGAGGTCAACGATTTCCTACATATAGCATTGTTAAAAAAAGTTAGCAGCCAATCAAATTTTCATATGAAGTAACGAGTGTGATTGCATTTATACTGAATCCACAGTATCAGTATCAGTATCTCCTAGAAGAGACTTTGAAGAAAGAGTCAGTCATACATTGATTAAGAGCAGCCTTGGAAGATCGGTAAGAGTGCCAACCCCCAAGCCTATTGTCCCCAATGGATCCTACCCTTGCACTCAAGCTAGCCACAACTGAAACACCTCTTTCAGTAGGAATGCCACCACCAATTTTAAGAAGAGGCCACATGTGCTGCTTTCAGAATTCACAAGATGCAATATTTATTGTTGGTTTAACATTTTGAACAAAAAAGAAGTATTAGATAGATAAAACTATTCAATGAACTGTAACTAATGAAAAAATTTTAGGGCATTGAAGGATTATTACACCCTTAAATCCTGCTCTTGGATAAAATATTTTGTGTAAAGATTCTGAAGTGGACACCTTGATCTTTTTCCCATGAAACACAGAACGGAGGAACCCCAATTAAATCTGTTAAGGTATAAATATCTCTTCAAAATGGTATCTGACTTGGTAGCCATAACAAATACTGGACCAATGAAAAATTCTCCATATGTAACTGAAGGCTTGGAAGGCATTAAAATACTAAAACATAGAAACTTATCACCAAGTGCCAACCGATTGTATCTCAGTGAAATTCTACATCTGCCTTCAACAGATACGGACAGGAAGATAACTTGAAGACCACAAAAAATAAAGCAACAGCACAACACAATTCTTCATCCCTAAAAACTGTTTAGCAGATTGTCTAGGCATTACAACTATAATTCTCCAAAGAGAACTTACAAAGCATAACACAATTCAAAAGAAAATAAACCTTCAGAACATTCATAACAATGTTATGTGGTTTCTGCATCTGGATACTCTTCTTACAGACTGGACCGTCAAACATGTTTTACTCCAGATTGGACTTAACTTGTTGCTGTTACTGTCAAAGCAGCTATACACTCAACAAATTTTGCAGTGATAATTGGAATTCAGCTTCATATCATTGAATGTATATATTTGAGTAAATAATATCAATCACATGTGTAATACATCATCCTATGACCATATGCTGGTGAGCAAACAGTTGAACACCTGTTTACTGTCAAGACTGGAGAATGAGAGTAAGGATTGATTTTGACAGGGTTTGATTTTGGGGTTACTGGGTTCTCAATTTGAGGAATATTTAATTGTCAATATAAGGATTTTCTATTCTTTGTTTGAATAGGATAATACTATAGCTGGTGTCCATTTGCTCGGCCATTTTCTTAATCCTTTAACATAGTTCAATGGATGTAGATGTAAGGAGTAGTTGATTGCTCTTACTCTTTCTCATTCCTATCTACCCCATTGGGGTTTTAGATATACACTTTCTAGTACGTAATATGCATAGAAAAATTAATGTGGGATTTACATCTAAATCATCATAACATACAAAATTAAGTTCCAAAATGAAGACAAGATTCATGTTACCTTCATTACTAAGATAGGACCCACAGCATTAACCTCATAGGCAACTATCAAAGATGACTTCTGAACTTTGCTCAACGTTGTTTCTGCATTGGATAGCATGTTAATAGAAGACTTTAGCTCACAATCATTCATCACAACTTCAACACCACACAATTCCTTCTCTCAAGAACAAGGTCTTTCTCACATAGATAAGCTATAACTTATTCTCTCTCTCTTCTGGCTGCTGTTTTCCTAGATGCTGTTAAGTTTCTCTTGATTTGCTTAATGTACACAAATAGAGATCACAAAGTCTCTCTTGTGTGTTACAATGGTCAATGACTCAATGAGCAAATTACTATCAAGAATAAATACATCTTTACCTGGCTGCAATACTCCAGGTATAGAAAGAATTCCAGATGCATTAATGAGAAGGTTTAGATAGCCATATGTCTCTTCTATTGATTTTGCAGATGCCTGAAATGACAAATGATACAGAAAGCTTAATAGCCTATTAATTTAGGGGACATTCCAGTCTAACAACAGTAGTTACAAAGGCACCATTTTAAAGCCTTAAAAACAAAATGGATATATAATTCACACGATCTTTATCCTAATTGATATTGAGGTTCAAACTATATATGTATTAGCTTATCTACATAAAAAGTACTGCACAGCCACATTAGTTATAAATAACTTTAGGTGTGAAAAACTAAGGAAATAGATATTTCAGTGTCTTAAAAGATAGTCCAAAACAAAGTCTCTATGGAGTAAAAAATAAAGCAACGTAAAGAAAGAAAGAAAGAAAGAAAAATCACTACTAAGTGTGAATACTTGCTGAAATGGGAATTATATTGCCTATGCTCACAAGATATAAAAGGACAAGGTAGGAGAACAACAAAAAGATAAACACAGTTAATTACTTGGCCCCAATTTGGTGTTTGAGTTCAGGCTTTTGTGATTGTTTTTGTATGAGATTTGTGTGTGTGTGTGTGTGTGAGAGAGAGAGAGAGAGAGGAATTATGATAAAGGAGAAAGTATAACCTCTATTGAGCTTTCGGCAGTCAAATCCAACTGTAAAATTTTTAGACGTTCAGAAAATTTATCTTTCAGATGGTTCAGACCACTTGACCCTTCAGGATTACGGCAAGTAGCAACCACATGCCCTTTATCATTGTTTTCGAGAAGCTGTTTTACCTGTATGAGGGATTAACTGAAAACAAGGTTAAAACTCTTTCAGTATACTGTTTGATCTGTTGCAGTTCAAAGGTAACTGAAATTGAGAGGGGGGGGGGAATGAATCTTAGACACATCTAGCACTTTGGGGTGAAGACCAGGGAAGACTGAAAAGATTTGTACAAGAGATACGATACAAATGTAATAAGCCACCAATGTTTCTTATTGAAAAGATAAACAAATTGTACAGAATAATCAACAAAATGATGCAATGAATCAGAACTGCAAAGAAATCAAAGTTAAAACCTAATTCATTGCTGAGACATTACAGCACAGTTGATGATAGCAAAAAGGCTTGTGACTTTCCAGAGAATAATTTTGAACACTCGGAAAAAAATGCTGGTTGGCTATACTATATAGAAGAAATACCAAGTTATATCATTTTTCAACTTCACTCCACATATACATCACAACACATCATTACAGCACCATTTTCCATTCATGAGAAGCTCAGCATGCTCACAAGGGACAACCAATCTATTTGCCAATGATTTCATTTATCAGTAGGCTTTGAATTGCGCTATCACTAAGCTTAACTCTACCTTATTTCCTTTACTGATCATCAAGAAGAGGAAATGGATTGTCTTTAAGGATTGCCAAGAGTCCAAGAACCCCTTTTCCCCTTCATTATAAGGTCATCAGAGTGGGATACCATTGCTCTCAGAAAACCCCCCCGTTTTTTCCATTCTGTCACATTTTGTCAGCTTCTACCTCCCAGTCATAGATCTAGCCTTCTTTTCATTAGCCCTTCTAGTCTGGAGATCAATTCAGTTAAGATGTAAGACATCTAATTGCCAATTCTTTATAATTCTTGGGTCAAGAATCAATCTTTTGATTCTTTTCAAGGCTCTACAGTTTTGGAACAATGACTTGGAGGATAATAGGAATTAAATCATGAATTAACAACCAAATTACCACATTATGGAACAATGCATAGTATTAAATTGCAATCCACAACCACAATAAGGATCAATGCATTGTTTTGGATTGTGATCCCCAATCACAATATTGCATTTAATATTACAATTACACTTGGTTCTGCAGCCGCTATTTGCTTGGCAATGCTTATCTGCAATTGTGGCCATAGCAAGGCAACCGCAATTTTGAATGATGTATCTATGCAAGCAAGTGAATGAAACAAGCAATGGCCACAAGAAAGTGGGATTCGATAGAAGACAAGAAGCAAGAATCATACAAATTCAAGGCCAATTCCTCTGGAAGCTCCTTGTACCATGGAAACCCCTCCTTCAAATTTAGTAGCAGAAGCAGCTGCGGATGATGAGAAAGCCCTTCTGGTTGCTGATAAAATTCTAATTCTGGTTGGCATTGCCATGAAAAAGAGTTGGGTCACCATCGAAACGAAGCAGCTTCGTTTCCCAGGTGCCAAAGGTTAATTCCGCAAGCAAAAGAAACAAAACTGCAAAGTATTCATTTCTCGATTACTGGAAGTTAAAGCGCAAAAAGAGTGATGTGTTGGAGGAACTACCCAAAGACAGGGCCATTATTCAATGGGTAGAAAAAAATGCAACTTGGCTGTAATTCAGCCACTCGTGTACACGCTGACGATTCTGTCCCAAAACCCGATATCAACTCTTGCTGCTCGGGCCATTTGGGAAACGAAGTCGAGAAATATTTGTATAGATACCACCAACCGGAACATTTTTAAACGCTAAATGCCACTAAAAATAAGCGGATGAGTTCAAAAATATAAATAATAAATTAATAATTATTTATTGATTGGAAAAAATCAAATGATTATTAAATAAAATGAATATTCTTAGTTTTTTTTTGCTACGAAAATGAATATTCTTAGTTGGGTGGTGAATATTTCGCCATGGCCATTGGCCTGTTCTGTAATGGGAAGGGAATTATTTTCCACTTCGGCCCAGAAATTTGAGTGGCAAGGGATCCTAATTTTTTAAAAAATATATATAATTTTCAAACTAAAATGGATAATAATAAAAAAAATTATTATAATTATAATATAATAAAATAAAAACATTTTCCAACAAAGTACGTAATTGCGTAATAACTAACAATTGATTATAAACATATTTATTTTAAATTAATGATTATATTAAAATAATTAATTATTATAATTTATTTTTATTTATATGTGTTAATTTCAATGGATATGAATTAGATTTATATATATTGAAATATCAAAAGTTTATAGTGAAAGATTCAAAATTTGATA
Source organism: Sindora glabra (assembly GCA_020226215.1). Classification (NCBI taxonomy): domain Eukaryota; kingdom Viridiplantae; phylum Streptophyta; class Magnoliopsida; order Fabales; family Fabaceae; genus Sindora; species Sindora glabra. Next base: position 48,969,522 of record CM035225.1, read on the forward strand.
TTTATTTTTACTGATCGTATTTGCAATAACATGAAAAGGTAATTTATTCATATCTTAAATTTCCTTTTATTTAAAGTAAAGAGAGAGAAAGAATTTAGAATGAGTTCAAATAATCTCCTTTTTTATTGTTATCTAATCCTTTAACTATCTTTCTTTTATTTATTTATAAGCATTTCATAAACCGAGTTATGAGTTGAGTTATGGGCCTATTTTAGGTGATTCGGATCCATGATCCAACAATATAATATATAAAAAAATTATTCTTTTAAATTGCTAAAAATGACATGATATATATGAATTTCCTTGACCAAATCAATTTTTTTAATTTAAATTATCTAACTTTAATTGAATGGTTGATAATATTAATTTCAATTATTTTGAAATTATTTTTTAAAATTTAAATTTACCATAGTCATTCAATTTATTTATATTTTGGTTCCAACAATTATATGTCAACCTTAGCCCCATTTTAATACGAGTTTTGAGGACAATTTTTTAACTCCTTACTTGATGGAACAAAAAAAATAAATAAAGGAAAGAAAATGAATAAAAAAATGGAAAGAAAAATAGAAGAAAGCAAGGAAAAAAATAAATTTTCTTTCATTTGTTCAAATAAAAAAAGTAAAAGAAAGACAACTAAATTTTATTAAATGATAATCTTACCATCAATTAAATACTTAAATAAAAAATATGTACAAACACAAATAGTTACTATCACAATTTGCCAAGCTTATATTTCCAGTGGATGACATTATAAGGATAAAGTAATGAAAATTTAATATAAATATGAATTTTTTATTTAGTAATATATATTACATATATATATTGTTATAATCATTTTGTAAAATTTTTTTCCTAAATATCTATATCGAATATGAAAGCATTAGATTTAGTCAAAGAACATTTCATTTGTTAGTACCTTACAGAAATTCAACTAAAGTGATGATTTTCGGCCAATTGTTTATCTTTAGCTAAATAAGTGTGTTTGACTTTGTAATCTTTTTATCAAAGTAATTGGTTCAACAGTTAACAAATTGGAATTCGAGCTTGCTAAGAGAGTTGATGAAAAACAAGTCATAAGAAATGACATGGATGACTATGGTCAATTTCAACCAAAATGTCATAAGATAAAGTGGATGACCATGGTTAGTTTTGGCTAAAAAGCAATCACAAGAGGTGACAGTTAGTGGTTATAATTAATTTCAACCAAAGAAGTCACAAGGGACAAAAGTTAGTGACTATAGTTAATTTTGACCAAAGATGTCACTATTTCTTACAAATAGTTAAACCTAAAGTTATTTCTCAAAGATTTTAATTGAATATACTTCACCAAAACTTTATGTATTGGTTTATGATTAGGAAGATTACAAAGAAAGGTTGCAACTAACAATTTGGTGTTATCCATTTCAAGAATTTTGACTAATGATGTTTCGGTTGAGAAAATCTTTATTCATTCAGTTGAAAGGATTTTAAAGAAGGGTTGTGATTAATACAAGATAAGGTGCATACCAAGTAGTGACAATAAGTGGTTATTAGAAGTTAATAGAAGTTAAACACAATTTTACATTAGACACATATCATTATGCTTGTTGAAGTGTTAATTAGGAGGACACTTATCAGACACGTGTCATTACACTTGTCCAAGTATCAATCAAGAGGTTACTTAATAAGTTTTTTTGTAATAACTACTCTTGAGCAAATATAAATAAAAGAAGAATCAAAGTAGAAAAAGGCCTTAAGCATTTCAATTAAATCACTTATAGACTTTATGCCTTTTCTCTAACATTTTATTCTTTTGTTTGCAATTAATTGTAATTTACTATTAGTGAATATGAATGAGTGATCTTAATACTATTCTAAACTATGCTAGTTTGCTCCTTTTGATATGCTACGAATTCTAGTCTTTACATTGATAATAAAATTACATTTAATAGCCCTATTTTTACATTTTATGTCATTTTATTTGTTGTAAGTTTATAAACATCTTCACCTTTATTATGAGTTCTTTGTTGAAGTTCATATGCCTTTGCCTTTCTTTGTAATTCATCCTAATTATCAATAAAGATTTGCAATTCATATACACCATTTTAATTTTACTTGTTTTTACCACTATTTTTTATCTATAAAGGTTTAAACTTCACCTATTTGTTGTGAAGATTCCCTCTATGAAGGTCAAATCACATGGTGCAAATTTTCAACTAGAACACATATATACATACATACACACATCATTATATTTTATATTGATATTTTATTAATGTTATTTTTTTCTTATTTAAATAAAAATTTATGGTACTAAAACAACAGAATATTTATTAATAGTCCAATTCCACTCATATATGAATAAATTTCATTTCTTCCATCTATATTATTTTTTATTCTGTTATATGTTTAATTCTAGCTTATTTCTTAATAACAAATGAAGCATTAAACTTGGAATTATGATCTATGGATGATGGTATATTATATAATAATATAATATATTCATAATTATATAAGTCAATTACTTCATTGAAATGATAAACAATATAGTACATTCCTAATTATATAATTCTAGAGTATTTTTATTTAACTTTTTATATATGATATTTTTCCATTTAACGTAAGTATGCATTCAATTAAGTTTTATTTAAAAAAAAATTTTTTGCATGTGGAAGTATTTGATTAGATTAAAATGACTAATGTTTAGTACTAAGTAGAATAGTACACCAACATAAATTAATGTATTTTTCATTTAAAAATCAAATTTTATTTGTTTAATCTTAAAAAATTATGCTAAAGAGAATCAAATGAATCTGCCCTTTCATTTGGACAAATTAAAAAATTGTAAGAAGATAAAATGAAATGAGGATAACTTTGAAAAAAAATAAAAATTTTCTTTTTCTTTTTTGCTTTGTTTTGCAAAGAAAAGTATATGGTGGCCCCTAATCTTGTTTTTTGACTGATATTTCGTTATATTTTTTTCCATTATGTAACAAAGCAATGAAATACTCCCAATTTCCTTTTTGAATTTCCATTCCACCTTAAATCAACCTAAACATGCATAGAGTAAAAGTCCTGAAGAATTAAGATCTTGTAGCCTAAATACTAACTTTAGCATTTTTAGATGTAAAATGTATGGTTTTGATTTATTTGGCTTAAGGTTTTAAATTTTGAGATTCATACTATGCCTCAAAGTATTCTAAAAACTTTGGTTTCATTTTTTAAATATTTTTGAAACTCATTTGGTTTAAGAAACTTAATTTTGAAACCTATTTTAAATAGAAAAATATAAAATTCAATTTTCTCAAGGCCATAAATTGAACCAATAGTTAATTTTTCAAAGAACCTTGATATCTAGGATTTTGGAATCAATTACTTAACAAATTCATTAGAATTTTTTAACACACCCCAAGGCATTTTTTAATGGGATGAATAGAGTCTTAATTTGATTCACATATGAAGAAGTTTAAAAATAGTGACTTGAGAAAATCAATTTATTTGGGCAATTTTTAAGCCTTAAAGCTCATTGAACTAAGCCTACTTCACAATCGTAAAATTTAAATTTCAAATTGTGAGAATAGATTCTTAAATTGATTTATTGTGTATTAAGTTCAAAGTTAGTAAGCCTATGCACAAAAAGGTTTGTAATTAATTCATTATAAAATTAAAATTATATATAATTTATACAAAATAATCATTATCTAATAAATATAAAAATTCAATTCAATTTATTCATTAACTTGCATAAATTAATAGTCACTTTTTATTTTATATTTTTTTATCAATTTAGTCCATTAATAAATATTATTAAAAAATTTACACCATCATATATTATAATTAAAAGATAAATATACTTTAAATTAATGTTACTTTTTGTATTGAAAATAATAAGTTTTAAATTTAATTTAGTATCAGTGTCAAAACTTTTTTATTGATTGTTTACCTCCATTTGAAAATTCGGTTTCCGAAATAGCTAAATCAAGTGAAAGGATAAGGGTTAAATTTTTTTTTGGGGGAGGGGGGTTAAAAGTACCTTCAGATAAAAAATCTTTATCAATTGAAGAAAGCTTCCTATTGCAAATGAATTGGCATTTGACTCAATGAAATTAAGTGCCATGTGTAACTCCCTTACTTAATAACGCCTTATTCCTTATTTAATAGATAATTAGCGCATACTAAAATGCTATTTGCTCTAAATTACTCGGAATATCTCAAATATGCTTATCTCAAACACATGATCAAAAGTCATATAATTACTCATAAGTTCAACTTTACAAATTGTACATCCATCATATACAATGTTATCAACTATACAATTATTTACAACTTCAAATACTATTGCCCTTTATCGTGAGAGCCCTTGGAAGTATCACCTGGAATGGTTAGTCACAATACAGAAAACATAAGAAACAAAGTTTCTCAGTAGCTAACTAGTGCTATAAAAACATTTCAAACCACTCCAGATCCTTAAGCAATTAAGACATATGTTTCGAAATCCAATAATCATTCATCAACATATTCAATATTATACTATTATAGGAAATACGCATCACACACACAGCAATTCACAACAATCATCAAGTCCATTAAAGGACTTATCACAATATCTAGATGGCCATCTCAAACAATCGTACCTAGGCTTCACACAGCATCACGCTGTCTTCCCGGGGTTCCCGTGCCAAAAGGCCTAACACAGTATCACACTGTCTTCCCGAGGTCCCTAGCCATAGATACCACAACACTCACAATATCATTCCGGGGACCCGAGCCATAGGCCGAACATAGTAATCTACTGTCTTCCCGGAATGCGCACACAGCAATTTCATATTCATTCCATACAATGGCATAAAACACATAAAATCATGTAATTAGAAAACAAAGCTTAAGGATAAAGCTAGCTACCTTTCACAAGCTTCCAATGTGATGTTCCTTTTTGTTCTCACCAAAAACTCCTTTACCCTTTCTCTTGCCCTTGTAAGATGGCACTCCTCAGTCTATACAAATACACATCATAGTTTATATTAGAACATTATCACTTTCCCAAATCCTCATGTATTCTTTACTTTCCAACCTTGAACTAACACATAAGAACATTAGAAAAGGATCCAAGGGCAAAGCCATGCAAAACATGAAGGATTAAAGCCAAAAAGATCACTCAGCAAAGAACACGGGGGTACCATACCCCGTGTTCAGGGCCGTGTTTCTCACTGGATGGCTTCAAGGCTTCACTGGCTTAATCAGAGAAGAACACGGGGGAGAACACGGGCCGTGTTCTACCCCGTGTACATCACTGCCCTTCAGTCCTGAGGTAAACACAGGGGAGTGTTGCACCCCGTGTAGAACACTGATCAGCTTCGACGAGGAACACGGGGTACAACACGGGCCGTGTTCTACTCCGTGTACCTTGCTGATCCTCCGAAAACACACTAAACAGCTAAAATTCCTTCCTCCCTTCTTTTCTCATCCATAGTTTTGGCTTCTCAAAAAGGGAAAATGCACACAAACACTTCCACAATCAAAATTTCACCTTTCATAGGCTTTATAATTCATAAAACTTATTCTAACTTCACCAACTTAGCCAAGTTCTAAACACATCATGCCCATACTACACATGCATCATTATACCCTAAAAACCCAGGTGTGTAACCATGATTTCTTGTTGTTTTTACACCAAACTAAAGCCATAAATCAACACTACAACATCTAAAACACCATCAAACATATTCAAATCCTCCTAAACTCCATGTTTAATCACCCTTAACTTTACCAACTTCAAGATTTCAAGAAAATAAGAAAAGTACATTAAAGAGCTCTTAGAGAAGAGCATTTTTACCTCTTAGTGCAACTTGAAAATCCTCACTTGGGACTCCCCAAACTTAACCAAACTTGAGCCTTTCTTCACTCTAAGCACACCAATGGATAGAGCTTGAGGAGAAGAACAAATTTCCCTTCTACACCTTAGCTTGAATCTTACTATTTTTAGGTGAAAAAGCTATGAGAAACTTTCTCTCTCTTCCTTCTCTCTCTCTCTCACGTCTAAGCTTCTTTCATGGAGAAATTCTGCAACTTTTTTGAAAAAGGAGAAGAGAGAAGACTTTTCAAGAAGCTTCTAGGGCAATTTGGTCATTTCTAAGATTCTCAAGGGTATTTTAGTCCTTTTTCACCAAAAGTAAGGCTATTCTTGCCATTAATTTTCTAGCAATGACACTTGTCATAAGTCCATTGGTCACACTAATTAAAATCACATATTGCACCCCAAACTCTTAGTTATTCATATTAAATTCCAAAGCCTTAATTACTTTCACTTTAACCACACCCGATTCTGCACTTTTGCAATTTAGTCCATAGGGTTTCTATCTATTTAAAATTCCTTACACTTTCAGACTCAGACAACTTCCCTTTTTAGGGTTTTCTAACCTCCTCTGATCATTCATACTATTTAGGGAAATTAATTCTTTCCCTACCACCCCTTTTTCTCTCAAAATTTCGTTTACCTTATACTTAAGTTCCTTTGACCTAAAATTCACCCACCAGACTAATTCAATCATACTCTTCGTTTCTACCGCCTCAGAAATTAAAGATTCAAAATAATAGAATTGAAAATTCGGGACATTACACCATGTATAAGCCATGTAAAGACATAGAACACACTTCGAAAAGCCTACAACCATTGTTTAAACTAGCAACTACTTGAATCCTAAAGTATAAATAAGAGAAAAAAGATGTAGAAGGGGATCTTTTTGCCAAATTTCACACTAGACATATATCAAAATGTACTATATTTTTCACTGTAGCACTTTTATATCATTTTTACATTTATTTGCAATTCATGCAATTCTTCTTCCAGGTTTTTAAGTGTGAGTGAATCAAGGCATTCTTCCAAATCCATTTGCTTAATTTTTTGCAATTATTATTTAATGCACACATCCTTTGAAAGATTTTGCAATTGAATTACCTTTTCTAAGCATTGTTATTTGTATTTTGATTTGGCAATTGAATTGCAAATAGCAAGTAAAGGTTTTATAAATTACAATTGAATTGAATTATCTTTTCCAAGCACTTTTATGTGTATTTTGATCATTATTTACATAATTATGCAATTTATTATTTAGTTTTATTAGTTGTTGATTGCTTCTTTTGCATTAACATCTTTTCTATTCATAACCCCATTTGTAAACTAGATAGAATTCACTACCTACAAAAAATAAGTCAATTGCCATCACTTTTATGAAATTTTCAACTAAAACAAATTAATATGCCCAGTAGAATCTAATTAAGGTATAGGATTCTAACACTCCCTATTTATGCAATTAAGAAATGATACAATTTTACTACCTTTTAACATGAATACCAATGGGATATCTTCTTTTGGCACTACACATGACAACTTTTTGTTTCAAGAAGGGATGCTAGAAAATGTCAATGAGCCATAATAAGATGTAAGAATTGAGACTTTGGAGCCTCTTATGAGGCTCAAAATATCAATGCTCAGAATCTAAATATTCTAAATAATCCAGTACTGAACAGAGCACCAATTATGGGTAATCAAAATAATAATGGGCTAAACAATGGTTACAAATAACAAACCTAAATCCTTAAAATGTTCAAAATATGGCAAATCTAAATCAAAATCATCAAAGAAATTGTCATTAAAATAATAGGCCACATAAACAGAATAATAAGGCCTTAAGAAATAATAATAATAATAATAATAATAACAATAAACCAAATAATGGCTAATAGAATAACACTAAAGGCTTTAATAGATTGCTTGCAAGGATACCTTATGGCATGCCCCAAACTGATGAGAATAATAAAGTGGTTGCATATAATGATTGAAATACTCAAAACAAAACAATCAATACTTAAATGGTGGAAGAAAATGGAAGCAACAACCCTACTATTCAAAATATGGTTATATTAAGATAACAAATGGATAAAAGTAACCATAATATGATACATACGTTGTCATAAAATATAACCATTATACTTACATTAATCTTAAAGAATGAACTAATGGTTAAAAGAAAATGAACCAAACACTAGATTGAATGGCCCAATACTTTAGTCTATAGCATAATAATGAACCAAAGTAAAAAAGAGAGGAGTCTAAAGTTGAACCTAAGGCTGAAGAAGTCAAAGTAGCAAGGCCAGAACTCGAATATGGCAATACAAGATTAGCTTGATATGGAAAATAAATAAGAAGAACTTAACTAAATGAACCTCAAAATAAAGGTTCAAAGTAGAATAAAAAGGTATCAAATTATTAAAGCGATAATCTAAACCAGAAAACCAATGGAATAAAATAAAAATCCAAATTAAATAGGTTGAAACTAGACAGAACAAGGTTAAACTATACAAAACTTAGTTGAAAGGTTATTAAATTAACTTAGTGGCTAAAATACATAATAAACCTATGAAGGGTTTTTCTAAAGTGGATACACTAGATTGAACTACCTTAGGGCTTTAAAATTGAAGTTTACAACTTTTTTTTGGTGAAAATGATTAATCAATTGAGCACATTGCCTAACTCACTACAAAGTGTAAAGAACTAGTTGGTAATGAGTTCCTAAAGCTAAGGCATTTTCCCTTTTTGTTAACTTACATTGCCTTTTATTGGTGCTCAAGATTGCCATTAAACTCTATACATTTATGGATACAAATGGAAAGGATATTTTATGATTTTATAGATCATAGATGAAGATAAATTTAGCTAGCTTGATAAATATCCAAAAAAGTTTAAAAAAGTCAGTAAAAGATTACTTATTTTGTTTTTAATAAGCCCGTAACAAATGTTTCACCTAAATTACCAATGGTGAAATGGCTAAAATAACAGTGGTAAGTTTTGACTATATCATTCATATGAAGTTAGTCAATCAAAACATGAATGATATTGCTTAGTTGGTAGATAAGGTTTAACAAATAAAGCAACTATAAAAGAGAAAAAAGATAGGAACTAGAGAAAATTAACTTCAAGAAGAATTTAGAAATGAAAGAATGGTTTATTTCAAAGAAGACATAGCAGATGAAGATAATGATAATAAGGTACATAAGACTAAACTTAAATTTCACTTTTCTTGTATGTTATTGAAAAATGCTAAAAAGAAAAATAAGATGGACTATGTCAATAAGAAAATTTATTATGTTATTTAAAGAAAACTAATTAAATATTTAACATATTTTTAAACTATTTAAAAGACATGTAATTTTATCCAAAAAGGAAGTGAAAGGTAGAAAATACTACAATTACCATAACATATTTGGTTATATCACTAACAATTGTGTTCATTTTAGGGAAGTTATTAAAAAAGCTATCAAGTAAAGAAGATTAAAATTTGCTAATAAGGGTAAAAAGATGATAGTAGATGAAGATCCCTTTTGAATTAGATTTAAATATGTAAAGTCAAGAAGTGAACTTGATATATTTGATGCCAATATTAGTGTGGTTGATATGAAGATAAAGCAACTCAAAATATTTAGGAATTGAATGACAATATCAACATTTTAAAACCTTAAGTTAAAATGGTGTACTATAAAGTTAATGAAGTTAACCAAAAGGGGTCATATGATGAGTTCAATTTATTTCAAGTAAATGCCAACATAGTGTGTTATTATGAATATGATGATCTTCTAGATGCACCATTCTTTCCTAAAGCCTATGTTAATAAAGGTGAGTCAAACATTAATATCATAAAAAGAATTTAGTGTGACGCAAGAGTACTAAAAATGTGCTCTTATAAGAAATATCTTATAATAAGTTAAAGGTGGTAATGTATGGTAAGTGGTCAAAAGACTATATTAATCTTGAAATGCAAAAATTAGCCAATGAAAGAAATAAAACCCTAAAAAATGTAAAAAAAAATGAAAAATACAAAGGCAAGTCAAAATTAATTTTCCAAAGACTAGGCTATAGCCTATAAAGAGAAAAGGTGGTTAGAATTAGGTAAGTCAAAATCAATTTTCAAAGATTAGACTATAGCCTAAAAAAAGAAAGGGTGGTTAGAATTGGTATTAAAAAGCCAAAAAAAATGCCCTAAAGGTGAGTGAGTCAGAATTGAGTATTGTTATGATTGAGAAGAAAAAAAAGGCAATCATTAAATCTAAAACTTACAAAAGGAAGGAATAAGCGATCATTATAAGCAATCATGACCTATAAAAATGGAGAAAAGATGCATGTAAAGGTAGAGTGCATATAGGAGGAAACAGAAAAAAGACATGCCATCTCATATGCCTTTAGGTCTAATAAATTTAGTGGATGCTAGAAAAATGATAAAAGTAAAGTTATTTTTTCTTAGCTTAAAACTAAGTTAAAAGATAGATCTTGATGCTAATTTCATAACAATTTTGCCACCTTTGTTTGCATATACTAATAGGAATAATGGTGGCTAACACTTTAAAGACAATTTTACTATAGTAATGGTTAAACTTAATAATGATGAAGATATTTTTAAGAAAGAAAAAGAAAAAGGGTTCTATAGTTTTGAAAAGTCAAACAAGGCCATAAAAATCCACTTGCAACCTTTGCATATAAAGGCATACTTGAATAGTTGACCAATCAACGGGGTATTAATAGATGATGGAGAAGAAGTTAACTTTATGCCAAGATCAATGTTTGTTCAACTAGGACTATAATTGAAAGGACTTATGCCATCCAACATTGTAGTAACTAATTTCAATGGAAAGATATCATCATCTAAAAAGGATAATATTGACTGATTTGAAAGTTAGTTCAATCATTTGGCTAATTTTGTTTGTTATGGCAATTATTAGGCTAATTTTGTTTGTTATGGTGCCTTCGAAGGCTAATTATAACTTATTGCTTAAAAGAGATTAAATTCATGCAGTCAAAGCAATTCCTTCCACCTTACATTAAAAAATGCCTACATAGAAGGAAGACAAAATAGTTGAAAGCATAATAGCCAATAACAATCTATGCTACATGTAATAATGCCATGCTAACTCAAAGTGTATAACCTAAATGTCAATCCATTGTAAGTTAGTAGAAAGATTAATCCATCAACAATTAGGATATGCATTTTAGAAATATCTAGTTTTAAAATAATCCTAAAGGCTAAATTAATAGGATTGGCTTATAATTCCATTGACTAATTATTACTGATTAATTATTAAGAGCAATTTATTGAACTTTTAGCTTATGTAATTAACCAAGCATAGCATAAATGATAATAGTCCATATAGATTTCAAAGAAGAGACTAAGAATATTAAAGTCTAAAATCCTTTATAAGAAGTCAATTTAAGGATTGATGAAGACAAAAGGCTGACTTTTATTAGTGCGACATTGCTAAAGGATATAAAATAACAAATAGTTAGCATCCTAAAAGAATTTAAAGATTACTTTGCATATAACTGTGATGAGATGCCAAGGCTAAGTAAAGATCTAGTTGAACACAAACTGTTAATCAAAGAAGGATTCTAGCCATATAAATAAACACCTCAACCATTTACATTGGAGGTCATATTAAAAATTAAAGAAGAAATAGAGATGCTACTGAAAGCCAAATTCATTAGGACAACTTGGTGTGCCAAGTGAATTTCAAAAGTGGTATATGTGATGAAAAAAGAATGAAAAGTTATAAACATGTCTCAATTTTATGGATTTGAATAATGCAACATTTAAAGATAAATATCTTATGCTTGATGCCAATATGTTAATTGATGCAACATTTGGTCATTGGATAATAAGCTTAATAGATAAGAATGCCAAATATAATCAAGTTTATATAATCGAAAAGGATGTGTTGAAAACTATATTTTAGTGCTTAAGGGCTATTGCTGATTTTGAATAGGTGGTCATGCCATTTGAGCTTAAGAATATTAGAGCCACCTATCAATAAGAAATGAATACTATTTTCCAAAACATGATTAGAAAGGCAATAGAAGTTTGTATTGATGATGTTGTGGCAAAAAGGAGTTCTTATGAGAAGTATTTGGCCAATATAAAACAAGCCTTTGCTTAAATATGAAAATATAATTTGAAAATGAATCCCCTTAAGTATACTTTTGGCATTTTAATAACGAATTTCCTAGGTTTCCTTATTCATTAAAAAGGAATTGGAGTTGACAAAAACAAATCCAAAGATATTATGGAGGCTGCAACACTAATTAACAAGAAGTTGAAATATATTTTTAGGAAAGTTTAATTTGTTAAGAAGATTTATATCAACTTGTTTGATTGAACAAGGTTATTCTTACCATTATTGAAACTGAAGAAGAAAAGAAATTTGTATAATAGGTCAAATAACAAGCCGCATTTGAAGACATAAAAAAGTATATGTGTAATCCATTAGTAATGGCTTCACTTATCCAAGACCGACCTTTGAAAATGTATGTTTCAACCTTTGAAGATGCAATAGGTTATTTTTTAATCCAAGAAAATGATGAAGAAAAATAAATAGCAATTTATTATTTATTTAGGTATTAAATGTATCTAAACAAAAGTATTAAAAATTAAAAAAATTATGTCTTGCTCCATATTTTTCATATTCTAAACTTAAATATTATTCATCACTAAGTTCAATATTTTAAAATATATGTTAGCATGACTTTTGATTCACAATTGAGTTAGAAAATGGGCTCTAAGCTTAACCGAATTTTGTTTGCAATATTACCCTTTAAAAGTAGTAAAAAAGGCCTAACTTTTGTAGTTAAACATTATAAAGAACCTATTAACTTCATCAGAGTAAGCTACTGGAAGTTATATTTCAATGGGTCCTTCATAAAAATAGGGTCAATTGTGGTATATTAATCATAACACTATGAAACCAACCAGTCAAATTCATATTCTTATTAACTAAAGCATCCTCAAATAATAAGGCTAAATATGAATCATCAATAATTAGCTTAAAATTATTATTAAAACAAACATGCAATATGGAAGTTTATACGGATTCATAATTAATCATAAGGCAAATTACACTAGAATACAAATGTGTGGATCCAAGTATGGCTAAGTATTTAGCTATTTCATCTAAATTATTATATGAATTTAAAGATAATCACGTACTTAAGGTTGAAAATGAAAAGGATAATATTTTAGCCTAAATAACTTTACAATATGGAATAAATGATTTAAAATTGATCAAACTCATTCTTACACAGGCAAACGTGATACTAATAGGAGATAAAGAACTATTATGTGCATTTATTAACTAATCTTGAATAAATTAAAGAACACCTTTAGTTTGCTATCTTAATAACCTTATTAACATTGTAAGTTGAACACTTAAAACAAAAGTCTTAAAAAGTCATAGTGCTCGATGGAGATTTATGCAAAAAAAGCTTTGAAGGCCAATTGTTGAAGTACCTAGGGAAGTTAAAGCAATTTTGGTTATGAGAGAGGTGTATCAAGGAATATGTGGCGCATGCTAAGCTAAAGTGAAAATGAGATAAACTTTGCAGAGGTAAGGATTGTACTGGTTACAAATGATTAAAAATTTTATAGATTTTTTTCAAAGGTCATGAAGAATGCCAGAAACATGCTCCTATCTAAAGAATACTAACTATCAAATTCAAATATATAGCCAAACTATGGCCATATAGAGGTTAGGCTTTGGATATTATTAGCAAAATATACCTTCCATTGGCCAAGAATCATCATTTCATTTTAATAGCAATTGATTATTTCACCAAATGAGTAAAAATAGTGCTTTACAAAGAAATCAAACAATTAGATGTCATAGACTTTATAGAGAATAAGTTACTTTATAGATTTAGTTTACCTAAAACTCTAACAACAAATAGGAGAACTATGTTTATAAGATAGAAAGGTTAAAGACTATGCCAAATCTAGAGGTATAAAGATGTTAATCTCTATTCCTTACTATGTTTAGGCTAACAAATAAGTTGAAGTTGCTAACAAGCTTATAATTAACTTAATTTAAAAGCACATTGGCTAGTATGAACTATAATATTCATATTTTACTAATATTTTTCAATTATATTTATTAATATTTACATTATATATTTTAATAAATAACTTTCAACTAAAACTAAAAATTATTATTATTCTTTTATTTAAAAATCTACTCAATAGATCACTTCGAATTAAATGTTATTTTATTCTATACTTCTTTATTAAAATAAGATTAATATTGAATTTTATATTAATTCAAATAAATTAAAATTTAAAGTATTGTTTATTAATATTAATTAATAATTGTAACATTTTTATTGCAAAATAATTATCTATTTGAATTTAATAATAATAATAATATATTGCTTATTGTAGTAAAAAGTCAAATAGCTAGGCATATTAATTATATTAAGTTAGAGAATAAAATAATTATTAAAGATATTAGTATAATGATATTAGATTGTGTTCTTCTTCTAGATTAGAGGTAATGGGTTTGACTCAAGATAATGTTATTTTTTTTTAATACTTCACCTTATAATGCTAGGTGATAGGAACTAAAACATGTTTTAATAATATAAATATAAATAAAAAGATAATGGTTAGTTTAATGAGTGTAACAACTCTCTTGTTCTCCAATCACTATAAAAACATTTGAAAGCATTTCAATTCATTTTCAAGAGGATATATACTAGAGGCAAATCTAAAATAAGATGCTTGAAGGGGATAAAATAAAACTTATTTAGGATTTATATGAAAATTTCTTTAATTTAGGGAGGTTAAATATGAATTTTTTTAAAAAAAGAAAAGATATGTAAGTGACATTCTTTAAATTCTCTAAAGTTTTGGGTGGCTAAGCCACTCTAAAAGGAAACATAGTTCCACTTGTAATAAGTGCAAATTGTTTGATTACCTAATTTCATTCAACCTTAAGCCAAATTCATCAAAAACCCATTCCTTGTTAAGATTACCTTATAATTGTACTCACTTTTGTGCAAGTTTATTGGTTCTATTTGATCTATTGAAAAGTATTTTTTTGTAAAAAAATGTCATATATATATATATATATATATATATTGGTAAATAAGTGATATACATTATATAGCTTGTCATTAAAAAAAAAGTAATACTTGAAGTCATGTTAAATTAGTAATGGAGGAAAGTAAATTTCTTTTTGAAATAGTTAAAGTTATTTTTTTAAACTCTTCATATTTAACAATGAACAAATAAAAATTTTTCTTTCATTTTAATATTTTATAATTATATTTTATAAAAAAAATTCATCAAAACAGACAGAGCCTATATTTTCATTTTTGGATTTTATTCTTGGGTGGGGATTCCAAAAAAATGTAAAATGAGATACACTTAAGGAGAGAAAATTCTTTTGCAAAGAAAACATAAAGGAAGGATTTTATATTCTAAGGATTAAGGATTTTGAAGGGTACATGGCTATAATTCTCATCCGATTTTCTAATTCTTCAATTATCTCTAATAATGAATATTCAACCATTTCATACATCAATAAAAGGTAAAATAATAAAAACAAAGTTCTTTCCTTTGAAAATCAAGACTATTTAATAGTGTCTCTTATTACTCTATTAATCTATCTAATACACTCTTTTTCTTTTCTTTTACTCATACTAACTTAAGCATCAGAGTGCCTTCTTGATGTTTTGCAGGTCTCCCATTCTAATACCTGAATCTTTAACATACCATCATTAGTGTTGTTTGTGAGGAATTTAGCCACCATTTTCAATTGGGAAAGAGGATTTTCTATACCAAAGAATTTTATATTTTGATGCACTTCATTGATGATGAATTTTTCACATTTATGTGAGTAAAAAAGATTTAGCAACATCGGAGGGAACATCATTGTTGTTTGATTTGATTTGGTGATCTTTTCACTATTTAATCTAACTAATGAGTATGTTCCCTATGATGTTGTTTCCATTGGCGATGTTTCATGATAAACTATGATCGATGGTTATAGAGAGAGTCCAGTTAGATGACTAAGGTAGACAAATCCAAGTTTTTTTTCCTAATCTCTTTTTTGATCAATATTTTCATTAGCAATCACTATATAATTGTAGAGAATACGGGATATGTTTATTTTCTCAATTTCCTTTGATGAAATCAAGAATGTGAAAAAAAAATCAAACAATGGACTCACATTTTACATGAAATCAAAATTTTCAAAAGCCGGATGAAATCGATATTCCTATTTTACTTGAAAATCATTTTATTTGTTTTCATGGTAGACAATTTCATTTAACATGAAATCATTTTTTTTTTTTTTGTGAAATGCTTTAATATATGGATGTTAAATAAGAATTGATTTGATTTTGAAAAACACAAAAAGGAGATGATCTTTCCAGTTTTTTATTTTATATGAAATCGCATTATAATTATAAATTAATTGATTTCATTGTAAGGGAGTTGTTTTTCAAATAAATTAGCTTTTCTTTTCTTCATTGCGAAACAAAACAGGAAAAAAAATTTATATGATATTTAATGTGACACAATATCATTTTTTCGGAAATCAAGATGCATAAATTCATGTCTCTATTTAAATGATTTTGTTTTAACTTTGATTTTCCTGGGTGTACTCTGAGTTTTGATTTAATTTTGGAATCAAGGAAAAAAACAGAAATAAGGTTAAAGATTTTGTTTTTGAAATATGTGTAATTACCTTTTTTTCCCTAAAATCTCATTTTTCATGAAATCTTCGTTTTCCACAAAATGGCTTGACAATATACATGAAATATTTGATTAGAAAAGTCCATATAAGGAAACAAGTGTGGTTTTGTAAAGCACATATATATTTTGTTAAACAGAAAACATGTAATAAATAATTTCATTTAGAGGATTGATATTAGTTTTACAAGAAGGTGATTTTAAATGGAAATTAATAATGATTTTGATTTCATTTTACAAGATTTTATAAAATAATTGATTTCAATTAATGAAATCATGTTCAAAATTGGAATTGGATTCCCATTTTATTTTCCTTTTTTGTAAAAAACAATTCAAGTAAAAGGTTAAACAATTTTGAATTGTTATTAAATTAATATAGTATCCAAATAAAGTTTCGGTAAATATTGATTTACGTAAAATCACTTTTCAAGCTTTTTCTAAATATTGATTAATAAGTGAATGAATTTGAGAAAATGCATTTCCATTCCTATAAGAGAAGTTATGTCATCCATATTTTTTTTTGAAAATTGTGTTTTATGTGAATATTTCATTTTAAAAATTAAGTTTTACAAAATGATTAATTGATTTCATTTGACGTGGTTTCCTTATGTCTCGTAGAATTCTAGAACTTATATATAATTTTATTTTGTTTTGAAATCAAATTTGGGTTTAATTATACAAAATCATGTTAAAAGCCTTCGAAATCACTTTTCTTTTATTTGTAATCTGATAATGAAAGCCATGTTTTGAATTTTTATATCGATATCCTTATATGAAAATTTGAAAACAAATATGGCTTCATATTTTCATATATGGATATTATATCAATATATATGGATGTTTAAAGGAAATATTTTCATATTAGTTGATAATAAAAATAAATTTTAAATTATTTTAGATAAGGTAATTCTTTTCTTTTTTAAAGATTATAACATGATTCTTCATATTTTGGATTTGAAATCATATATATATTGTACAATTCCAAAATTAAAGAAATTAATAAAAATTTTAAAATTTATTTTGCATATTGAGCGGTAAGTTAAAGTTTCTATATAGAGGCATGATCATTAGTCATATTTTTAGGTAATGTTATCTTAGTTTAAATCTCCATTAGTTATATATATTTTGTCAATGTCACATGTTCACTATGATTATTCAAGGCAAGGTCTTAAGAAAGGGAAAGCCTAAAATTTTTGTTAATTACCTTTACTAACCATGTTTGAATTTGATCAAGGCCCTTAGAAAGTGTTCAACGACGTTTAAAAAGATAATAAGACACTTTTTTCCAAAAGATTATCTTCTATTCATCCATGTCATTATAAAAATTAAATTCAAACATACATATTTCTACTAACTTATTATTCTTTTTCTTACACAGTAAGAAGAAATAAGCTGACTAACTAAAAAATGATCTAACATTTGGTCCACATTAAATGGGAGTAAGAATTCATACAATAAGTACTACACATTACTCTCAAATATACATTGATTTAAAGTTATCTTGAATGATTACTAACTTTGTCATCAAGGATTGCATGATCTCTTAATAGTGACTAATTGGCTTGGCAAAAGTTAAAAAGGTTAGATAGGAAATAGTAATTTAAAAATTAGATAAGTGAGTCACGATCTTATAATATAAAACTCGAGTGGAACTCCCTTGGTCATTAAGTAAATAACTTAAAGCAAAGTTTGGGAAAAAATCTCGAGCAATCAAATTGGTCCATTGGTCTTATAAGCCTAAATGGAAATCCTTTAACACCTAAAGTCCAAGTAGAACTCCCTTGGCCACTGAGTAAATAAATTAAAACAAAAGCTTAGGAGGAAATCCCTCGATGTTTGAACAGGCTGCTCAAATAGCAAAGCCTAAAAGAAATATTCTGATACTAAGCCCAAAGAAATATTCCAACACTAAAGTTGATGGAAATCCCCGACCATTAAGACTTGATTCCTCGATCATTTTTCAACTTAAGTTGATCCTTCAACCTTGAATCAGACTTAAATGTCTTGTAGTATTGTAATTACCACAAACTAATCTTTTGAGAAAATTCAAATAAATCCTTCCAACTATAGATTATTACTTAATTAAATATTTATTCACAAGCTTTATAGGATGGATCCAACAAAATAGGATCTACCAGCAAACAAAACATCAAGATGGAAGAAGGCAAGTGACAATGACAATTAAAAACCTATCTTTTAGCACCATACTCACATTTTATATATAGTACCCTTTATTACCTTATCAATCTATCTAATACTCTTTTATTTTTACTTTTCTTCTACTTATATTAGCTTAAAAATTAGAATATCTTTTCTCTATCTTGCAAGTCTTCCATCCCACTACCCAAATCTTTGAGACGTCATCATATTTAATAACATAAAAAAAAAAAATAGTGTGTGTGTATGTGTATATATATAATGTAAATTGATTTATGGAGATTATTAATTATGCATCATTAATAAATACGATTTTATTATTCTTGAGATACGAAGTCTTTTTACGAGGCTTGAGATATTTTAATTCATCAACTCGCTTTTCACTGAAATTTACTAAGTGACTTTTTTTTTATTTTCTATATATTTGTATACGTAATGTCGTGTCATATATTAAGAAGAGCAAGAAACTAACCCCAACTTATTAAAGAACAATCCACTAGGATCAAGATTTCTAGAAATTAAATGACCTTGATTTGGTACCTTGATTTAAGATATAAAACTAGATCCCAAGCCGTGCCATGCACAGGAGCATAAAAAATCATGTATATATAATTTTATAAAAAGAATTTAATAATTTTAAATGAAAAAATTATTTAGTAAACAAATAATTGTGTAAAAATTAGTTGGTAACATCACCATAAATATATAAATTAAAACTATAATTAATGAATATTAAAATTATATAAATTAAAATTACATTTAAACTATAATAATAATAATAATAATAATAATAATAATAATAATAATAATAATAATAATAAATTTTAGTTTCCATTAAGAAAATTTAAAGATTGAATTTTAGGCACTATTTAAGGTAATTGATAATATTAATAAGTTCACTGATAACCAATAAATTAGTTAATGGTATAAAAAGTACTTCACAAAGGAAAATTCTATAATACCTTGATTAAAAGTTTATGTATTAATACCTTAATTTTATGGTAATATGATAAGTACATGATTTCGATGATGTCAAAATAAATAGTTAAAACATAATGGTGAGAGACTTACCATTTAAGTGAAATTTAAGTGAAATAGTTATGACATGATATTTATTTTTGTCAACCTTAATTTTTATTTAATTCTAAATTTAGTGTAGAGCTAATTAGTTAAGTAAGTTGTCTATATTAATGTGGATATCTCTTGGTCTAATGGTAAAGCATCTTTACCTGTTGTAAAAAATTCAGAAGGGAAAATAAATGGTAGGTGATATGATAACTTTGATCAATTATTTTAAATGCGGAGTTACCTGCTATCTATAAGGGAATTATAGTAGATTATAATTTTGGGAACCGTCAAGTGATTTTGGAAAGTGACTGCAAAACTGTTGTGGATGCTTTATTGGGGATTATTGAGTGTTGCTAGAGGGGTCAAGTTGTGTTTGAGTCTATTATTCATGCTTTTAACAATGCACCCAACGGTTCTATAAGTTGGTATCCTTGATAAATTTTGTTTTCATTAGCAAAAAAAAAAAAAAATCATGTAGGACTTTAATTCACCCTATCATTATTTATAAAATCCATGATCCAAGATAATATTACAAAATTAATTCATTTGTAAATATATTAAACTTCAAGCCCACAATACTTTTGATTAACTAATGAAAAAATTAGTAATAAAAAAATAACAAATGATTTATTTGAAATATAAAATGAGTAAAAAATTTAAAAAATTATCCTCTTTAATTATCTTTCACACAATTTAAGATAATCATTTGATGTTATTTTTATAAATTTCTCATAATATAAAACAATTATAAATTTCATGTTTTGATTTATTTTCGACAAACTTTGCTTACCAACGCCATCATTCAGGATAATTAATTGGTGTTACTTTTTTAGATTTATTAAACTATTAAAAAATTCATAAATTTCATTCTTTAATTTATTTTCTACAAATTTTAAAATACTTTTTTAACTTTTTTCTTATTCTGAACTCTATTTATTTATGATATTATATTTTGAATAATATATTTAATTTCTTATTTGGAAGCATGTTTAAATAATTATTAATTTATTTTTAATAGAAAATTTTATTTGACAAATTATTGTTATTATTTAAATTTTGTGTAAGCTCAAATTAAAAAAAATAGGAAATAAGGTTAGATGCTTTAGCTGTAACATTAAAAATACCAAACTAACGTTATTCAACTAGCTATTGAGTAATGTTCTAAACTTATGTTTTATAATATATTGTTTTCAACTTAACTAAATAACATACTTAATTTAAAAAGCTTTACTTTTCAATTTTTTTGAATTTAGTATGTAACGTACTTAATTTTAATTTTTGAAAGATTTATTTGATATATTATTATTATTTAAATTTTGTTAAGACCAAATAAAAAAAGAATAAGAGATAGAATTGGTTTTTTCTTGATTGCATATCTATAGAATTAAAAAAAATTACTTAAACTAATGAATGAAGTATTAAAAAAAAATTAAGCAAAGGGAAAAGATATAATTGATTGATGAGTATGGAGTAAAATTAAAAATATAATAAGTTTGTTCACCATCACCTTTGATTTATGTATCACAATTTGATTTATTTAGTTGTTAACGTATACTACATGTCATGTATTTATTAGTTGATTAGTCAATATATGCATACCCTAGCTTTTATTCTAGATATAAAAGAATTATCCTTTGAAAAATTAATTATTAACTAATTAAAAATGTAAAAAAATAAAAAAATAATATATTAATATATATAAATTAAAATAATTGATGTTTATTTAAAAATTAAATTATATTAATATAATCAAAATATTAAAAATAAAAATATAATTATCTAAAATTTAATTAATTATATTTTTATAATCTTACATATTTACATACTTACATAATTTTTATTTGATTATTATTTATGATAGAAATATAATTACTTAAACTAATTAATTATATTTATATTTTATAACATTACATATTTATTTATGTATGCATTTTTGTTATATTTATAGTTTGAAATATGGATGTAATTAGTTAAAATTTAATTGATTACAATTTGTGGCATCATATTTTTATTTATCTAGGGTTTAGGATAAGAATGCAATTACCTAAAATTTAATTAATTGTAGTTTATAAAGTTATATATTTATTTACTTACTTATTTTATAATTATTTATAATAAATTTATGATAAGCTTATTTATTTAATTACTTAATATTTATTTATTTATTATTTAAAACATGAATATAATTATTTAATAAGAGCATGATTTGTAAACTAATAAAAATAAAAATTTAAATTTGGGAAAATAATTCAAAAAACTACCGGCTTATAAACTATAAGTAATTCAATGTAATTTATTAAAGTATAGCTTATTTTCTTTAATAGGCTAATACACGAAACATCTCTAAAAATTAATTTATAACTTATTTATTAAGTCAATATATTATAATCTAATTTATTCATTACATGAAATATATCCTTAATATATATAAACTAAAGTTACAATCAAGCTTTAAAATCAAGTTAAATCCTAGTATGAAAATCATGTAAAGATAAAAAAATATTCTAAAATATAAATAAAATAAAAATGCAATAAAGAAATTTCATAGGATATATTATTTGCTTCAAATACTAATGGCATATATCAGTAAAAAATAACATACTCAAATAATTTTAGGGAGTTATATAAATGAAGGAAAAATATTTATATAATTTTTATGCTATTAGGAAGAAAAACTTGAATAAGATATTTAATATAGTAAAAATAAATTTTTAAAATAATATATTCAATTATAATTTAGTTTGAAGCATAAACCATGACATAAATGATATATATATATATACATCAAGAGGAAAATGTGAACAAATAAAATTCATTCATTGGGTGGTGAATTTTACTTTAGATAAATTTGAATTGATAATTTTAAGATTTTTAAATGATTAGTCAAATATAAAAAATGCATTATTCAAATAATTTTCGAGAGTTAAACAAATTAGTGTGAAAATTTATGGAGAAAATAAAAAAGTACAAAATTAATAGTCAATAATAATTATGATTAAAAATGGAATATGTTTAATTCATGTGGATAGGGAAATATAAATAAGGTAGTATAAATGATTAGAAAGAAAAAATTTTGAATAAATATTTATTATGATTAGAAATAAAGATCTTTTAAATAGGGAATGAAATGCAATTAAAATTACAAAAATAGCACTCAAATAACTCTTTAATATAATGAAAATAAATGAAAAAATTGAAAGAAGATAGGAAGCAATTGGTTCAAAAATCTAGTGAGAAAGAAGAGAGGAAACAATAGGTAAAAAAAAAACTAGTAAGACATTAACATGTTAAATAAAATAAAATTTTATTTTAATAGTAAGATAGTTTATATGTAAAAAATATGAGTGTATAAAAATGTAAAAATAATGTATGAATTATAAAGTGATATAAAAATTAAGAAAACAAAAAGTTGAAAGATTAAAAATTAAAAATAAAAAGTTATTTATAAAAGTAGGAGTCTTTGATTCTTTCTTTATTTGTTTGACTTGCTGTTTGATCAATTATATGTTATTACCTTATTTTTTAATTAAATTTATGTCACTCAGATAAATTAAATATTACTAACTTTTTCTTTACTTTGCTGAGTGGTGAAACTTACTTTCATTTTTTTCTTTATATTTGGTCTTGTTCTCATGGCTTTCACTGATAAGATAAGTTTTTGCTAATAAGACAAAATTTATTTCCTTTCTTGCTCACATGTTGTTCAATGTCATTAAATCTAATTGCATTTTTGTTTTTGCACATCATTGCTTTGCTTTTAATTTGATTGCTTTACTTTTATTCATTTTGCTTTTACTTCATTTCTTCTCTTATGTTGCATTGCAAATTCAACAACAAGTAAGATAGAAATGATTTAAAGATAAGAATTAGAGATCATGTCATACTACAAGTGTCTAAATTCAAATATCTGTGATCTATATTACAAATGTATAAGGAAATTGATGGAGATGTTATATACAAGACATAAGCTAGATGATTAAAATGAAAAAAGGCATTAGAGGTTATTTGTAACCATAAAATACTTATTAAACTTAAAGGAAAATTTTATCTAACCGTTATACAACTAACTATGCTTTATAATAGTGAATGTTAGGCTTTAAATGGATAACAAGAGCAAAAAGCAAAGGTAATAGAAATAAGAATATTAAAATGGATATGTGGTCATGCAAGAAAGGATAAGATAAAAAATGGATGCATATAAAGGAATCTTGGTATGGCACTTATTGAGGAGAAGATGATAGAAATTTAGTTAAGATGATTTGGTTATAAGTAAAGAAGGCCACTGAAGGCATCAGTGAGAAGAGTCAAATATATAGTTTTTAGCTTTGTTAAAAGGTGTAGAGGGAAGCAAAAAATGATACTGGGGGAAATTATAAAAAGGAATCTCTTGATAAATAATATTTATAAAAATCTAGTCTCAGATAGAGCCTAATGGCATAGTGTGATCCATGTACCCGACCTCACTTAATAGGATAAGGCTTTGTTGTTATTATTATTATATTGGAATTTGATGCTATGGGTAGCCATTGCAAAAGAAGGAAAATTTGTTGAATGTTATAATTAAAGGCAATTTGTAGCAATGTTGCTTCAATTTTTGTCCAACAAAAGTGCATCATTAAAGATGGAGCATATATTAAAGATGCCTTTGTATAAATGACCATTGAAGAGTTATGTGATTGCATTCATAAAGAAGGAGAAGGGTTTCTAATAGTGATTTTGCTTGATTCAAATCTTAAATTTGAAAAATTAAAAAGTGGAATATTATTGTGCAATTGTATGATAATATTTTATTAGTTTATTATTAATTTAATGTAATTATGTTTGGAGAATATTTTTTTGTAAGTAATAAACCTTCTAGCTATTACAACTATAAACTAAAGTTTACTCATTGTGTATAATCTTGGGAGTGGTGTTATATACTTAAGCTACTTTTTCTTACTATTAAGTTGATTTGTTTTACTTTCCTAAGATTGCATTACATTTATTGAACAATTTTAGCTTATTCTTTTTCATTGTTTTTATTTAATCTTACCTTCATTTTTGTTCCAAAAGAGTCAAAGAGAACACATTATTTTTGTAGGTGTTGCTTGTGTTACTTAAAGTTGTTCTCAGTTTGCCTTTTTTAAGGTATGCTCTTTGCTAAAAATATCCCTAAGGTAAGGATGTTTGTCATTCTTTTCTTTTATTTTCTATTTATTGTGCTGAATTTTAAGGGTTTTAATTGTTGATACCTTGAAGAAATTTTATTCTTACAATTGTATATGTATAATGTTTGTTCTTGAACATTATTTATGAAGAATGATGAATGAAAATAAGAAATGTTTGATAAATATTTTGATTACAGAGGTAGTATTAATGGCCTTTTAGTGGTTAATTTCACTTAAAGGCAATATTTGAATATTTTGCAATCAATGGGATATGCTATTTATATATTAGATCTTAACAATCACATAATATACTAGTTAGTAGCTTAGTTATTCCCTCTATTGAAAATTGAAATATTTGTGTCAAGATTTCATTTATGATTTATTAATTTGTTAGTTCATGTAGTTTTATTATGTAAGTGATTATTTTAGATGCAAATGGTAGTACAAGATTAGTTACATTTATGCAACTGGAGATAATTAATTTTTTTTTTACTTAAAATGGATGTATTTATTGCATAATGAGTATTATGTATTTTGGGTATAACATGTTTTATCCTATTGATTACATAGAACTTAGGAATGTATGTTAAGGTCATTATATTTATTTTGTATAGTATTTTACAAGAATCATAGTGCTAAAATTCTCTATGCTTATTCAACAAAGGAAGCTCTTAGCCAAGATGGGATTAAGCTCCTTAAGGATTGGCTGAAGTAGCACCTCTCATAACCTCACTAAAATTTTCTTAAAATCACTTTATCTTCCTACAAGTAATGACGATCCCAACTATTGAAACCTTTGTTTACATTATCAATAGTTTTAGGTATTAATTACTACTTACAAGTTTTAACAATTTTTTAGGTATTCAGTTGCAAAAGTTTTAAACTTGAGTTAGTAATTCTTGATAGCCCATTATGCTTTGGCTTTCTAATATGTTTCTTTTATTCTTTTAAATTCTATTTTCTTTAATAGTTTCAGTACCAAATAATGGATTGATATAATATTTCATTCTTTATTCTAAACTGTAGGTTAAAATTAATATTACATTAGAGATTGGTGATGATATTATAAGGTGATTGTTATTTGGCTATGCTTTTAATTTGTATATACTTGTTTGTGAATTATGCCATCCTTGGTGAAATTCTATGTAAAATTGTTCTTACTAGATGTTTCTAATTGTTTAATAATTTGTTATATTTCTTTTTCGTTTTGTTTAAGAATTTAAGTGCTTTGTTTAAGACTTAAATTGGTGGTTTTCCTTTTTAATCCTTATATCATTCTATTAACTAAGCATGTTTGATGTGTCAAGCTATTCATATATTATTTTTTATTTTCTATTCATTTTATTTTTTTATATTTGGTTATTCAGATTCAAATTTTTTAGATTTTACTCTTTCTCCTTTAAGCTATTATTGCTTTTCTAGGTTATCTTCAAGAAATAAGATTGTCTTACCTATTCCTAGATTTCCTTGAAGAATAATAGATGATCTATTATTATCTTTATTTTTATTATGTTTATCTTTCTTACTTTATACTCATATGTTATATCCTTTAAGAGATTAGAAATAAAAAGAATATTTTTATGTGTGAAAAGTATTTATTTAAATATGATGATTACTTTTATAATGAGAATTTTATAAGAAATAATAGCATTTTGTGATGAAATCTAAGGTAAAATAGTAAGGACAAAAGGAATTAATTTATAAGAAAGCTAAAGTGTAATTAGAAGTATATAAATGTTTCTGGAAGAGGTTTAAAACCTTATTTTTCTCGTGTGCCCCTAGTTCAATAATTTTATTTTAAAATTACCCTTAGCCTCTTTTAAAACTTCCTACAACCCTTATAAGCCCTAATTCCTCACCATCATTTACCTTACTCTATTTCTTCTTTATTCATCTTCAACCACTTCAATTTTCCAATAACATTCAATCAAGAAACTTAAGTTTTCATCTATAATCTTTAGCTAAATAAAGGTATTTTTTTTTCTAATTGAAGGTTTTAATTGTTTGATCATTTTATAGGTTTTAGTTTTGGATGGGGAAATTATGGATTTAAGAAATTCAAGTGTAATTTCTAAAATTTTACTTTGATTAAGGCAAATAGATTGCAATTCTTAATCTCTATCATCTCTTCTATACTTAAGTAAGTAAATAATTTACTTAAATCAACTTATTTTTGTATGATTTTTTGTTAGTGGGGCTACATTGATGCATATTAGAAATTTGATGATTAAATGGTATAGAATTATGTTATGGAATGAGTTTCTTATAATTTATGATGCAAACATATGAATGGAAGCTGGTGTTATGAGAAATTTTATATTTGTGTAGGTATATGTTGACAAATTAATGAAATTGTCAAATGAATAGTGAAATTACATATTTTTTACAAAACTTGAGCCTATAGTTGAATATAGCCTTAAGAATTACTCTTAAAGAACTTATATTTGACTATTCTAGAAAGAAGTACTTTCTAGATGCTTGTAGTCGACCATGACCTCTAAAATTACTTTCAAGTTATATATAGTTGACTACATAATTGATTATTGGCATTAGATTTCGCCTTTGAGCACATGTAATTGATTATATAGTTAATTATCACCATGTTATTTTTAATTTTGCATATTTAATAGAATTTTATGATATTGTAATGAATAATAGTGCATATATTTATATGTTTAACTTGCAAATGCTATTATATTTTATATCTAATGCTAAAATCTTGAAATGAGGATTATGATATGAAATGTGACAAAAGAGGTGAAATGTGTGAATTATAATATGAATTGAATCCAAAATATGTTTATGAAAGGATAAGCAAACCTTGGAGAGATAAGGATAGGTTTGTGAAGGAATAAGGCTAACTAAAAGTTACAAAGAGATTTAAATACTTTCCTACTTTATTTACTTAATTATATTTATTATTGCCATTACATTATTATATATAACCATACCATTTTATGAGGAATGAATTAAAAAAAAAAAGAGTACAAGTGATACTCTTCTATTTATATTACTAAATAGATTGTTTATTTACTGAGTTTTAAACTCACTTCTTTATTCATTCATTTTTATAAATATGACCATAGAAGCTCTTCCACCATTAACACCATAGGAGTAAACTTTCTATGGCAAATCTTGTACAATGTAGCTATAATAATCATTTTATTGGTAAATAGATATAATTTCCTAGGACTTACGTATATGGGCTAGAAAGTGTAGGAGTTTTTGAACATTTAAGGCTAGTTATATATGCTTAACCCTAACTCATTAGGATAAATAAGCAAGTTTAACTCCCTTTCTTTGAAAATCCTTAATATACACAAATGGATGTAAATATTTTGCGTTGTTATGTAAAATATCTTGTATTATACATAAAATAGGTAACGATGCCTAATAGCAAAGTTATGTTAGGTTGGTAGAAATAGGATTAATGAATTCCTTGCTGACTATGACTTAGAAGAGTTGTGACGTCTTCAATCATCTTTATTTCAATTTGCATTAATTAAGGTTGGTTTCTTGAACATTTAAATGTGTTAACGATGCCTTTAGTCTTGATAAGGGGTAAAACTTAATTTTTTCCTCGATAATTATATCAAATGATGAAATTTATTTAGTTCATTTAATTTATCAACAAGGACTTGTGCATTACCAAAGTGAAACTAATACCCTTACATTAGTAAGAACTTCTAATATGAATAAAGAACTTAAGCAAATCACCTGCCTTCACATTCATAAGTTAGGCCATTAGGATAGTTGTTTTGATTTTTTTTTGTTTAACCACTTCTCTTTAAAAAAATAATAATATTTGCTTATTGTTTAAAACCATATTAATATCAAACAAAGGTTCCTTTTATACATTGAAGAGATGAGTGGTTGAACCTTCTTGTGTATATTGTTCCTTGGCAAAGATAAGAATCAGAGTTGTATAATTTCATTGCTAATTTATTGTTCCTTCCTCAAATTGACTAATATGTTAGTTTGTAAAATCTTGGGAGTATGCTAATTTGTATTGGAATTGTAGTAGTTTTCTACTTTGACATGATGTGTAATTTATTGGATGCCAATAAGGTATTTGTAAGCCTTGCATTTGCCGTAGATATTATAGCAAAGCTAGAATTATTATAGGCAACTATAAACTATTAATGACATTATAACATGATGTCTATTGAAAGAAATAATAGTTGTTTTCATTCTTCAAGTGAAAATGACATTTATGCAACAAATGTTTCTAGTTTGTTTAGGATATAAACTTGATATTGTTTGCAACATGCACTAGGACTATTTTTCCTTTTATTAGAATAGTTCTTGTAATATCCACAATCAGACTCCTACTTTATGCACTAAGCAATATCATAAAAATAAATACTTATGACTATATTGTTTCTCTCTTTCTATCTTAAATAAATCAATTTATAATTATTTTTACATTTTATTTCTTGATTTAAAGTATTTTATAATATATTAAATTTTCATATTTTAGAGATAAATTAAAGTAAAATAACTTTTCTATATTAATTATCATTAAATAGCAATCAAA
This sequence comes from Sindora glabra, assembly GCA_020226215.1. Lineage (NCBI taxonomy): Eukaryota > Viridiplantae > Streptophyta > Magnoliopsida > Fabales > Fabaceae > Sindora > Sindora glabra. The sequence goes on from CM035225.1 coordinate 48,998,978, forward strand.
TATAATAATTATATAAATGATTTAATTTATATTGATTGTCATTAAAAATATAAGTAAACTTATTAAAATAAAATAATATAATTATTTATTTCTTTATAACTTAATTACTTTACTTTCCTTTAGAATTTTTTTCTTTAAAAGTCTTTCCTTTTATTTCCATATCTCTTCTTCTTACCCTTTTTGTCCTAAATTCCAATCATATATCCATTCCTTAAAACAAATGTGAAAGGAATAGAAGAAAGCGATACAATCAAGTACATCCAAAACCAAAACCAAAATCAAAATAAAGGCTTATTTTGACACCACCAATTTGCTTCCCTTATTTCAATTTCAAACATAACTTACAATTTGTCTTATCTTTTTCTTTCAACTCTTGAAGTGTTTCATCTTTGTCTCTCATGACATCATTGTTTAGCTTCATTGGAGAGATTATGGTCTAAACTCTTTATGGGAAAGCTATAATTTTTCATCAATGAACTTTTTCAATTTTGTAGTTTTGTCAAAAATTTCTAGACAATGAATTTCAATTTCATTTAAGTTAATGTTGAAGGTAACCTTGATTTAAATTTTTTATTTTTATAGTAATAAATTGTCTTTGTTATTTTAGTACAGTGAAAATTTTAGGATTTTGTGAAGGAAGAATGAAAATGGTTGAAATTGAGATGGGGATCCTGACTTTAAGGGAAATAGATGTTTAAATTTGATATCTTTGTAATTTATGGTGACTTGAATTCTTTGTTAAACTATTTATAGGATTTGGTTGCATAGAACTTAGTCTGGAAGGGGTTTTGGCATTCTATTGATCAATTATGGAAAATAATAAGGATATTATATTAATGATAGAAGATAAAGGAAAAAAATCAAGGTGAAGTTTAGGAATAAGTTTCGACCTTTTATTAATCAAAGAAGGAAGAAAATGGAGGAAAGTAGTTTTGATGTTCTATTCTTTTTTTTTATTTACAAAAAAAAACCTAAAATAAGCAAAGAGTAATTTACAATAATGACATTGCTCTCCATCGGCTAGAAGAGAAGTAAGGTGAATTTTCCAAATAATAGGGAAATAGAGTGTAGTTAGCCTAACCTCAAATAAAAGTCACCTATGTAATGATTTTACAGATTTTATGACCTAAGAGTCTTGGGAGATTAAACAGCTAGAAAAGAATAAAGAAAACTTTGTACATTTATAGGTTTGCAAGGAAAGGAAGTGTAAAGTTCACTATAGAGAAAAAGGATAGTTGAACTTTTTCTCCAATTAGTGATGAAGAGAGAAAAATTGCTACCATTCAAGTACAACTTTTATAGTTTGACCTTATGTGTAGCCTTTGGTTAGGCCTTTCAAACATACTATAAAATGCAATTGGATTTAAAATGCATTGATGAGTGACTATTTATGGAAGGTATATAAAATGTGAACTAATGATTAATGTGTGTATTCAGGCTGTTTTAGATGGATATTCAACACCATTAACTACAATTAATTTTGCAAAAATGGTAAGGTAGTTGAACATTTCTTTAGCCATGTAAATTTTGCATGGCTACTACTTGCTAATGCCTTTATATTTTACCACTTTTGATTCTCATCACCTTCGATGGTTGGTTTATAGTTGCTAGATTTGCTAATGTATTAATCATATTTTCATTTTTCTATTGACTTTTTACTTTGTTTAAAGTTATTATTTTTTAAGTTGTAAATCTTACCAGAAAGTAAATATTCAAACCTTTATTTCAAATAGCATCAAAAGTATTCTAATTTTGATCATATTTATATTATATTTTTTAATATTAATTATAATAAGTTAATAGGTACCTATGTGAACACATATGTTTTAAACTAGTTATACTATATATAAAGAGTTATACCTTTACCGAGAGTCTTTAACTCAAGTGGCACCTAATGTTTTTTGAAGGCTATGTACCTTCCTTTGCATTTAGGATTCAATCATTGGTCTTCACGTGTGCGTATCTAGTGGTTTAAGCACTCCTACAATTGTAACTCCCTCACTTATTAACACCTTAATCTTCGTTAAATAGATAACTAACGCATACTAATTTTCCTTCTACTTTGAACTAGCTCACAATACCACGAATATTCTGTACCTCAAACGCTTTAGGCAAGGGTCATGTCATTATATCAAAGTTCGATTTACAAAAATATACATCCATCATATACAATATCCCCAACTATATACACATATATTTTTTTTATCACATTTACAATCTCAAAACATTATTGTCCTTTGTCATGAGAGCCTTTGGAAGCATCACTTGGAATGGTTAGTCACAATACAGAAAAACATAAGAAACAGAGTTTCCCAGTAGCTAGTTATTACTATAAAAACATATCAAGCCATTCCAGATCCTTAAGCAAATAAAACGTATATTTCGAAATTAACTAATCACTTCTCATCTCTTTATCATCTCATTCCGTACCATTGTAAGAAACATACACTGTACACAACAATCATCAAGCCCATTCAAGGACTTATCTCAATCAATATTTAGATGGCCATCACAGATACTCGTACCTAGGCCTCATATACAGCATCAAGCTATCTTCCCGGGGAAAACTCGGGCCATAGGCCTTACTCACACAGTATCACACTATCTTCCTGAGGTACTCTAAAGGCCATAGGTACCGCACACAGCAATTTTCATTATCATCCCGGGGAAAACTCGGGCCATAAGCCTTACTCACACAGTATCACACTGTCTTCCTGGGGTTCCTGAGCCAAAGGTACCACACACAACAAATGCACTATTATCCCCGAGAATCCCGAGCCATAGGCCAAACACAGTATTCTACTGTCTTCTTGGGTTGTGCCACAACAATTCCATACACATTCCATACAATGGCATAAAATACAGAAAATCATGTAAATAGAAAACAGCTTAAGGATAAAGCTAACTACCTTTCACAAGCTTCCAATGTGATGTTCCCTTTGCTCTCACCAAAAACTCCTTTACACTTCCTCTTGCCTTTGCAAGTTGGCACTCCTCAGTCTATACAAATACATATCATAGTTTCTTATTAGAACATCATCACTTTCCCTAATCCTCATGTATTCTTTACTTTCTCCACTTAATTAAATGCATACTTAGATGCTCTATACTTTGCTTTCAAGCCTTGAAATGACACATATGAACATTAGAAAAGGATCTAGGGGTAAAGCCATGCAAAACATGAAGAATTAAAGCCAAAAAGTTCACTTAACAAAGAACACGGGGGTCCCATACCCCGTGTTCAGGGCCGTGTTTATTACTGGTTCACTTCTGGGCTACTCGGCAAAGAACACGGGGGTGAACACGGGCCGTGTTCTACCCCGTGTACCTTACTGCTCTTCAGTCCTGAGGTAAACACGGGGAGTGTTGCACCCCGTGTAGCACACTGATCAGCTTCGACGAAGAACACGGGGTACAACACGGGCCGTGTTCTACCCCGTGTACCTTGCTGATCCTCCGAAAACACTTTAAACACTAAAACTCCTTCCTTCCTTCTTTTCCATATTATGGTTTTAGCTTCTCAAAAGGGAAAATGCACACAAACACCTTCACAACTCAAAGTTTCATCTTCCATAAGCTTCATAAATTCATAGAAACCAATTTAACTTCATCAATTTAGCCAAGTTCTAAACATATCATGCCAACACTACTCATGCACCATTATGCCTCTAAAACCCAAATGTGTACATCATGTTTCTTGTTGTTTTTACACCAAACCCAAGCCATAAATCATCATAACAACATCTAAAACACCATTAAACATGTTCAAATCATCCTAAACTCCATGTTCAATCACCCTTAACCACACCAACCTCAAGATTTCAAGAAATTAAGAAGAGTACATTAAAGAGCTCTTAGAGGAGAACATTTTTACCTCTTGCAACAACTTGAAAATCCTCACTTAGAGCTCCCCAAAGTTAATCAAACTTGAGCTTTTCTTCACTCTAGGCACACCAATAGATAGAGCTTGATGAGAGGAGCAACTTTCCCTTCTACCACTAAGCTTAAATCTTGGTATTTTTAGGTGAAAAACTCAAAAGAAACTTTCTCTCTCTTTCTCTCTCTCTCCTGCACGTTTTGGAGCTTTCATGGAGTCTTCCTCAGCTTTTTGGAGAAAAGGAGAAGAAAGAAGACTTTTCATGAAGCTTCTAGGGGCATTTTAGTCTTTTTTGAGATTCCCAAGGGTATTTTAGTCCTTTTTCACCAAAAGTAGGGCTATTCTTGCCATTATTTTTCTAACAATGACACTTGTCATAAATCCATTGGTCACACTAATTAAAATCACATATTGCACCCCAAACTCTTGGTTATTCACATTAAATCCTAAATCCTTAATTATTTACACTTTAACCACACCCGATTCTGCACTCTTACAATTTAGTCCATAGGGTTTCTGTCTGTTTAAAATTTCTTACACTGTCCGACTTAGACCACTTCCCCTTTTAGGGTTTTCTAACCTCCTCTGATCATTCATACTATTTAGGGAAATTAATTCTTTCCCTACTATCCGTTTTCCTTCAAAATTTCGTTTACCCTTACACTTAATTCCTTTCAACTTGAGATTCACCCACCAGGCTAATTCAAACATGCTCTTCGTTTCTACAGCCTCAGAAATTAAAGATTCAAAATAATAGAATTAAAAATTCGGGACATTACAACAATCATAAAAAAAAAGAGTTATGCCTTTTTATAATATGTTTCATTTAGGCTTTGTTTTCAATATAAAATTTTCTTTCTTTTCTTGTAAGAGCTTAAACAAAATTTTCCCTTTTTATTAATTTCTTTCTTTCTTTTTCTCCCAAATTACATGGGCTTCATGCTAGCTTGTTTGGAGAAAAGGAAAAAAATAAATTTAAAATTAAAAAAGAAACAAAAATGGGTTTAGGTTAAGTAGAATAAAAGGGGAAAAAAATAGAAATAACATATGGCAAAAGAATGAAATGGTGATATTTGGATTATGAAGCCAACTCTTTGCAGATAAGATAAGATATAAGCTTGATTGTTTGAGTTATATAATGAGGGTTGCTAATCTCTTACTTACATTATAATTAGGTCTATCATTCTTGCTACAAGTGTCACCCTCTCATGTACTTTCTTCCCAATTAAACTACATTTCTTATTTCTCTTTATCTTTACCTTCTTTTTCTAATTTCTCATTTTCTTTGATTTAATATCATATAAATATTAATAAAAATAATTATTTATGCATATTTTAAGTAATATAAAAACTAAAATCTTATTTATTTAATTTTTTTTAATTTTTTAATTTTAATTTTTAAATGTTATATTTATTAATTGTTATATCAATGCCTATTATTTACAGCTTATATGTTAACATGAATGAGGCTCCATTTGTATTTTGGCATATATTTTTCATAAGAAAATATCATATGTTCTTATATAAATGAAAAAGTAACACATTATCTCCATACTTTATTATTAAAAGAATAATATATAGTATTATGGTAATAGGAGAAAAAAACTTTCTTTTTGATAAAGAGAAAGTTTTTTTTTTACCAAACTTTTTACATTTATGATGGAATATAAAGAATATTTTTTTACCATTCTAATAATTTTTATTTTTCTCTAATTTAATAGAAAATAAATATTAATTAAAATAATTAATTATCCATATTTTAATTAAAATATATAAAAATTGAAATCACATTTCTTTATTTAAATTTTATTAATATTTTTATATTAATTTCTAAATGTTATATTAATTAATTGTTTTTCAATTCCTATTATTTACAACTTAGATACTTAAATAACTATGGCTCTATTTTTTTAGAAGATTTTTTTTTTGTAGAAAAATCTTATATACTCTTATGTAGATGAAGGAATGACATATATTCTCCATATATTATTACTAAAAAAATAATATATATAACTATGATAATCAAGAAAAATAATTTCTTCTTTGAAAAAAAAGAGTTATTTTCCATGAAACTCCTTACATTTAGTATGGAACATATGAAACATTTTTTTATCATTGTAATAATTTTTCTTTTTCTCTAATTTAATGTAATGTAAATATTCATTAAAAATTGATTATATATATTTTAATTAAAATATATAAAAAATAAAGTTTTATTTATTTATTTAAAATTTTTAATATTTTTATATTAATTTCTAAATATTATATTTATTAATTGTTTGACAGTTTTTATTATTTATAGTTTGGACACTAATATATAGACTATTGCTCCATTTGTTTTTTAGAAGATACTTTTCTATAGGAGAATCTCTTATACTTCCATATAAATGAAAGAGCAACATATATATTATCTCCATACCTTATTATTAAAAAAAAATGATATTCCTAAAGCTATGATAATCAAGAAAAATAATTTTCTCTTTGAAAAAGAGTAAGTTATTTTTTTTATTAAACTCCTTATATTTAACATCAAATATATAAAATATTTTTATTATATTAATAATTTATAATCATATTTATATGGAATATATTTTCTACCAAAACAAATGAGGCCTAGGTAATATCATTATAACATGATATATTTTCTATTTATTATAAAAATATTTTTAAATAAATTAAAATTTTAATTTAACTAAAGTTTTGAACTACATTTTTTATTTTTAACACATATTAATTTACAAATTAAACAATATATTTCTCTTCTTTATTACATGTTTTTTTCTTTTTTCATATCCATACCCATTGTTTACAACTAATATCAATAAGCAATATAGATATAATATTAAATATTTTGTTTTTTACAAAAAAGATTTTAAACAAGTTAAAGATAAAAATATTAATTTTGTCAAAATTTTTTATATAGATTCTTAAGTGGTATATTTCAAATTAAATATGCATCAATTAGTATTTTGTCAAGGTTTTATAACACTTACATATAGATTTTTAAGTGTGATATTCTCACAAATGATATATAGATTCTTTACTCTCAGTATAAATAATTTCAGCAAAAGAATAAAAGCAATAGAATGGAACAACATGGAATGAGTAATGGAATGACTATTTCATGATTATGTTTGGGATAATAAGGAATGAAATAGGCATTCCATTCTATTTTTATGTTTGATATAACAAAATTTTGATGCAATAGAATGAGAAAAAAGTCATTAATGACAATAATATCCTTAAATTAAAAATAAAATAAAGTGTCAAAACTAGTGTATATTTATATAAAAAATGATAGTTATTTTATTAATTTATAATTTTTATGTTTAATCATATACATAATTTATGTTAAATTGATTAATTTATATATATAAATTAAATTATCAAAATAAATTTAACTTAATATTATATTATACTTAATTTAAAAAATATTAATAGGTATGTTATATTTATTTATACTATAATTAACATTGTTAAAAAATTATACATTATTAAAAGAATATGTGAATGACCTAATATTTATTTCATATTGATTAATATTATAAATTGTTAAAAAGAATTAAATATAATATTTTTATAAGAAGTTTGAAATTTTTTTAGTTTAAAATATTTTCACACTTATAATAAAGATAATATTTTTTTTTAAAATGTGTAAAGTTTCAACTACATAATCATATAAAAAGGATAATTTTAAAATTTTAAAAATTTAATAAGGATAATATTGTCAAAATTTTAATTCAAAAATAAGAAAATGAGCCATTCTATTACTTTTGTTATGAGATGGATATTCTATCATTTAATCGAATGACCATTCCCTAGAGAATAAGGATTCCCATGCTATAAAGTCTACCAAACAAACTTTTGAGCCATTCCTTTTCCTATTGGCATTCCCTTTCCTTCCATTATGTCCAACCAAATGCACTCTTCATGTAATTAGAATTAACAATCAATTAGAATTACATTTTTAAAAGCGAATAAAACTCAATCAAAATCAAAATAAAGTAAAGATGAGAGAAATTCAATCAAAATAGATAAAATAACCCCACAATTGCTCAAATCACAAAGCCTACTTTCTAATTCATCTACTAAATAGTAGCTAATTGAATTAATTCACAATTGTAAAAATAACACAACTGACCATTTGAAAAATAATCTAATAGACAATTAACTAACAAATCATTTATAGAAAACTATCTATGCAATCATCAATAAAAGAGATAGATAAATAGAGATAATTAATTAAATGTAAAAGATGAATAATAAGGTTTTAAAATTAACTAGAAAGAGTATATCAAATCCTTTGAATTAGAAGAAAAGAGTTTAGCCATTCTTGGCTTGAAAGTTTAAAACACCTAGAGAAGAAAAACTTTATTTTGTTGATTGTTGAATTCCCTTAGTTAACTACATTTTTTCCTATATATATCTCCTAATTTTTTATCAAATAGATTACAAATACTTAAGGTTGACTATTAGCTAACTAATAGATTAGATTTTTTACAATTTAAGGCTTGCAGCTCAGGTTATGATCCAAACATCAAAACAGGTCCAAAACTATCTCATTCACATCATTATAGTTATGACTGTGTTTCCTCTTTCAAAAAGATGTCATTTTAGCTCCAAAATCTTAGAAATATGTTTCTTTGGATCTTAGTTAAATCGAGGCATTAGAGTTTTTGCAATTTAGGCTACTAAAACTCAAGTTATAGGCCAAATAATAATCAAAGGTTATGTCCACTGTATTAGGATAGCACCACTAGATCAACTTTAGGGACAAATTCAACATATCAATCATCTAAATTAGTTCTTTCACAAAATATGAAAGTTGTAGAAATTTTTTCTAATTTTCCATCCATATAAAGATCATCTAAATAAATATACAAAGCTTAAGTTATGACTAGAAAGCTAAAATAGTGTTAAATTCTCACAATTAGTCATTAATTTCTACTTAACCTAAAAATTATAATTTATTCCAAAATATGCCTATAATCATTAAAATAAGAAATCACAACCTAAAAGATCAAAATATAAGGAAAAATAAATATAAAATACTATATATATCAAATTTTTCCACACTTAGCATTTGTACATCCTTAAGCAAAATACACTTTATTTAAAACTAACAATTAAACTAAAAGCTAATTTTTCAATGATTTCAAGAATGCAACACTAAAAGTAATGAGATAATCAAACTCTTAAGAAATATAACATTCATGATTAAATTAATCTTGATAACTCAAACATTAATTAATATAATAACTTTATTTAAAAATATGAGACTAAATTGGTAGACCTTTATAAGATATATCAACTCTCCATCTCTCAAGTGTTTATTATGGTTTATTTACCCAAATTCAATCCATGAAAATGCATAACTATAAGTTTGCTTGTCATCTAATCTTCACTACTTAAAATCACATACAAAACATAAATTAAAAGGACTTTATTTATGGTTATAATGTATTTAGAGAAAACAAAGAAAGGAAAAATTCAAGATAAACACAAAATAACCAAAAAGATTACTAGAGGATTTGAAACACAATATGAGAATATCATGAATAATTCAAATTTCAATACAATACTTAACTTTATATATTCAAACACTCATCAACCCCTTTTTTCATTTTGTATTTTATTCTTTCTTCTTTTTTTCAAATTTTCTTCTTTCTTTTTTTTCATTTTTCATATTTCTTTTTTCTTTCTCATTTCTCATTTCCTTTTTTTAAGAACAAAAAACAATTAATTACAACAAATCACCTTCCACAACATAAATACTGTACTAATCAAAGTTAGGTGAAAAGACTTGTTTTTCTTTAAGGGCTTGTAATTGGGCTATCCAACAAAAAATATTATTTAAGGCACAAAGATGCTAATCAATGAAAATATGCAAGAGAAAGTTATTTGGCTAAGTAAACTTAAAAAAAAGAATGCCTTTATCATATTTATGCATATAATTACAATTGTAATCTAAAAAAAAAAGTCAAAGGAAGTGTTAGAGCACACAATCATAGATGAAAATCACACAAGAAAGAAAGAAAGAATAGCATGAATATCAATATTAAGAACATGAATAGCAACATTAAGGCTCAAAAGCTCACAAGATTTAATATATACTAAAATTAATCTATCAATTCAAATTCTATCATTATACAAATCAATCTTCAAGAACTAAGACAATTCAATCAATTATGTTATATATTATCAAGCTTAATTCAATCTCTACTTATAGCAATTGCTTAACTAAAAAATCATTGAAAATCTTAAAAACAAACTTAAAAATGAAATTTTTAATATCCTTTTGAGAAATAAAGATGAAAGAAAGAAAACCAAGAAAAATAAACTTAAAACCTAAAGTCTCCCCCTCCACACTTAAAATTTATATTATCCTTAAAGTAAATCATATCAACATCAAGAAAGATAAATGATAAGTATAATAGAAGAAAAAGGAAAGAGAAAGTAAATTTATAAAAATATGGGTTGCTTCCCTAAAAGCACATTTCTTTAACATTTTTGGCTAAATGTTACTATATTGCTTCAATCTAACTTCAATTCATAAGAAATTTCTTCAAATGGATCTAATAATGCATACTTCAAATGATCATATTATGGTTCCACTTCTAGAATTGGCCCATGTATTAATTCTTTCATAAGTACTAACTTTATATCATTCTTTCTTTGAATTTCAAATTTATTTAACATTATAAAAATAAATGTGCCAATAGAAAAATAGAATAAACTTTAAGGATATGGTAGGTGTGTCACCTTCTACATCAATCTCTAAATGTTTTACTTTAACCTTACAAGTATTGAATTTTTTATATCACCCTAACAATCTTTATGGTAGTTGTGCCATCTTCCATATTAATCTTTAAATGTTCTTGTCTTTCTTATTAATCTTTATTTAGGGCATATTCAATTCCACCTTAATTAAAGTTTCTAAAATCCCCTCTTCTTATTCTTTTTTTTTTGGCATTTCAAGGCTATAGGGAAAAGGATGAAAAATAGAAAAATTAGTTAAAAAAATTAAACTTAAGTGCAAATTATGACTCAATATCAAAATATATAGTCTCTTTTTCTTTTGGTTATTCACTTGCTAGGTGAGAGATGGAAAATAACTAGCTTTCATATTAACTTTCCAACTTGTTAATAGATAGAGTAAGTTTGCTTACCTGAACCTTTGAATTTTTTATGTTTGCTATTGTTTCTTGGAATTGTATGTTGAATTATGTGCTCTCTTGTTCAAATTGCATGGTATTCTTAGGTAAAATTACTTAATTAGTTCCACAAGTTCCATTCTTAAAGGTCAAGATTCAAACATTTATGGATATTCTTTAGTAGGAGGTTAATATTAACAATGACCCACTTGGTTGCCATAACTAAAAATTAAATGATCTTATTGTTAGTGTATATGCCCTAAAACCAATCATATTGGTGATTGTAATTTTGAATCATGTTATTTTAATGGCAATTCCAATTATTATATTTATATATATTATCTGCGTAATATATTCAATTATAATAATAACCTTTGAATAATTGTATTCTTAAATGTCCCTAGTCATATATCATTGTGGATTAGGTTGCTTTGATACGTTAAAACTAGCATGTGTGAAGACTTATATGGGATATTAAGTTTACACATGAGTACAAGTTAGAGAACTTGTATACTGGACCGACCCATATTAAGAACACTACATGGATCGTTATATGAGTGTCATAAGTGATTCTTAGTGATCATTATTAATATGGTCCTTTGACCTGAGATCACCAAGGTTCCCTACATGTGAGTTTCATATTTTGACACTATTCTATGTCACTAATGGTTAAGTGAATGCAAGGATAGATATTAGATATATCACATATCATGCGGAGGGGTTTGTGTGATCAAGATGAGATTTGTCCCTCCTATATAACAAGAGTAACATCTATGGGCCCCTTGATTAAGTAAAGCTGAGAAAATGCATGGCCATGCTCAGATGAATTGACATGAGATGTCGATTACATGTCTCGTGCTCAATCTAGATGTATAGGACAAAAGGACATAAGTGATGATCACGTGTAAAGGTTTAGTCAAATCACCGACTTTCACATTACTTGGGTAACAATGAAGTGTTGCTAGACACCAATCATTGTTTATGATCATTAATATGATTAATGGTCATTGTCAACGTAATGAGAGTCTGTAGGGTCGCACACTTAGAGCCTAGTGAATTTGAAATTAATGGACCAAATTGTTTGGGCTTAATATTTAGGAATTCATGTTATAATTATAAGGCCCAATAGTAGGCCTATAATTATACATGGAATAAAGCCCAAATAGGTTAGGTTTTTCTATGCACCTATTTAAATAGGCTTATTGGATAATAATAGGATTGCTATTCATTATTCACGCACCCCAAAGAAGGCATAGAAAACCCTAGCACCTCTCCTTGACCAAAACTTCTGAAAAGGCGTAGCTAGCACTACGAGGTGTAAGGAGATCAATTCCAACCGGTGTGTGTAGCAGACATTCATCGGTGATTCACAGGTTCGTGTGAATACCACAGAGGTGCAGCCACATAAACGTTGTACTGGTGATCTGATTTTCTGTTTTCTATTCCGGTTTGTGATTTGGAAGCAAATCGAACTTGCTGTAGCGGTCAAAAGATTTTTGGCCGAAAGGTATAAACCCTAATCCCTAATCTATGGCGTTCTAAATTCGCATGGATCCTTTAGTGGAAATCGTGCAAAAATTTTATTCCGCTGTGCATGTATGATGCACGATTTCCAGCACTTATCAATTTGGGTTATAAAAATTATGATATGGTGTATAATAACATTGAGGTTAACTTGGAAAATTTCTTATATATGTTTGAACATCCTGAAATTGCATTACATCTAATTGACCAACAAGGGAAGTTAGCTTAGAGAGTTGTGGATTAATTTTATATATAGGTACCTCAGTGAAACCATTATAAAAAGCCATCTAAAAAATTAACCACTTAATTTATGAAAGTTCCTCATAGATTTTGGATCAAAATTCTAGTCAAAATCAAGGGAGGAAACATTCATACACTAAGATAAATAAGAATTAAATAAAAAGAAAATACTAGAAAATATAAAAAAATACTATAACATTTGAGAATATTACCAAATGATGCTTTTTGGCCGAATTAGGAATCAAGAAAAAGCTCTTAAATCTTGCTTAGAACACTAAAAAACCTTGGAATGAAAAATTTTGTACCAAATTTCTATAGCATATTTCATTGCCTAACACTATCAATAAACCTAAAAAACATTGAAAATAAAAGGAAAAATTAGTAAAAATAACCAAATAAAAGGTGCATTAAATGGCCTAATCCCTAGCAACAATGTTAGAATTTTCATGCATGTTGCAACACATCAAGATTAAACCAAAATCACAAAATTGTAGTAAGGATAATTTTGGTTAATCTCATGAAATTTGGACTTTAGTTTACTTCCAATTTGGCTATGAAACAAAAGGAATTTTTTAATGCCAAAAATAAAATAAAATTAAAGAGCAAGAAATAAAAATATTATAAATTGAAAATAAAAAAAAGTAGATTTTACTCATAAGATAAATTCTTGTTCAAAAGATTCTGCATCAATCTATCGATTTATCTTCAATAACAAAACATAGGCAATGCTTAATTAACCATTCAATTGATGAAAATAACCTAGAAATCCATAATTATTCCTAAATTCATTTTTAATGCAATTAAAATTAATGAATTAATTAAACTCAATCCTTATTAAGACCTAATTGAACTTAATTGAACTCAAAATAGAATAAAGATAAGAGAAATCCAATCGAAAAAGACTAAATAACCCCACAATTACCCAAATTACAAAGCCTATCCTCTAATTCATCTATTGAAAAGTAGTTAATTAAATCAATTCACAAATGCAAAAATAACACAATCAACCACTTTAAGAATAATCAAACAAACAATCAACTAATGAATCCTTTGAAAACTATATGAAATCATCAATAAAAAAGATAGATGAATAGAAACAATGAATTAAACATAAAACATGAAGAATAAGGTTTCAAAGTCAATTAGAAAGAGTATGTCAAATCTGTTGAACTAAAAGAAGAGAGTTAACTACTCATGACATAGAAGCTTAAAACAATAAGAGAAGAAAAATTTTATTTTACTTATTACTAAATTTTTGTGGTTGGCTACATTTTGGCCCTATATGTACCTCCTAATTTTGCTTAAATAGATTATAAACACTTAGGATTGACTTTTAGTTAATCAATAGACTAGACTTTTCACAATTTTAAGGCCTGGAGGCCATGTTATGACCCAACACTAAAAATTTGTAAACATATTACTTTTAGTCTTAACTAACTTAGGGTATTAGAATTTTGCAATTTGAGCTCTTAAAACTCAAGTTATAAGCCAAATAATAAGGAAAGATAAAGTCTGCTATACTAGAATAATACCACTGGATGCTCAAATAGATTACAAACACTTAGGATTGAATCTTAGCTAACTAATAGATTAGACTTTTCACAATTTGGAGGCATATAGGCCAGATTTTGACCCAAACACCAAAACAAGTCCAAAACTATCTAATTCATATCATTTTGGTTAGGACTATGTTTCCTTTTTCAAAAATATGTCATTTTAGCTCCAAAAGCTTGCAAACATGCTATTTTTAGTCTTAACTAACTTGGAGCACTGGAATTTTGCAATTTATGCTCCTAAAACTCAAGTTATGAGCTAAATAATAAGAAAAGGTGAAGTTAGTTTCAAAGCTAAATTTGACCTTTCAAATATCTGAAGTAGTTATTTTACAAAACATGTAAGTTGTAGAGAATTATCTTAGTTGTCCATCCATATAAAGATTATCCTAAATTAAGGTCCAAAACTTAAGTTATGAGCAAAATTTTGAAATAGCATGAAATTCCCATTATTAGTCATTGTTTTCTATTTAACAAAAACTCATGATTTATTCCAAAATAAACCTAAACCTATTAAAATAAGCAATCACACCCTAAGAGACCTAAATATAGGAAAAAATTAAGTATGAAATATTATATATTATTTATTCTCAAAGTAGTATTCAAATACTACATTCAAGTATTGCTCTAGAATTTCCAAAAATTAGTTTAAGAAATATAAAAATTCAATCCAATTCACCTTCAAATTTAACATGCAACAATACTTCACCATCATATCACATTCTATACATTAATAATTAGTAATTTTAACTCAAAGCAACATATTCAGAGTCCAATATCAATAATCCAACTCTAAAACATTACATTCTATATGAATCATCTCACCAATAAGCCAAATCAAACCATTTTACTCAATTATTGAGTAAGTAGATTATCTATTTACCTTGTACTATGTTGGAAGAGATGAAGAAAGGATCAATTGAAGAAAAATCTAGTTTTATTACATATAAACATTCAATTACCATTTAGAATTCCTAATTTCATTTTTATAACAAAACTTTAGTGAATTTTCTACTAATTTCCTAACTTAGAATAAGAGTACCTCGATGGATGAGAAGTAAAAGACAATTCCTTATCTTTTTTTCACTTTACATGCAAGAATTGTTAAAATGAAGTTAGAGGAGTGAGTATAATGTTGAGAGGAAGAGATTTATGGGCTTAGGGGGAAAATGCTTAAATGTGGGGGGGGGGGGGAGGAGGATTTTGGTGGTTTTAAAGGGCTATGGCAATTTTATAATTTATAGTTTATTTAAAGACAATTTAGGAAAAATTCATCATAAATTTCTTCCATACCCCTTATCTCAAATCTAATTTCATATGATTTTGTAATTAGTTTAATTATACCTATTTTCATAATAAAGTTTTGTTTTCTATAATTAATTACTTATCCTAAATATTTTGACAATATTTTTCTAATTACTGATATGTATTTAAATTTTTTTGAATATTTAAATAAATTAAAATTCTAGAACTTTAAGGTTATAACATTATATAATGGATGCTTTTGTCTATAGATATTTTATATTATTTACTACATTATAAAGATTTTGTATAATTATATTCTAATCTTGTTTAGTTTGATCTCGCTAAGGAATAAGGTTGGACCAATTGGAAATAGGCATGTTAAGATCACATTTTGTGTAATTTCCATGCTATATATCCATGCTTGATCCATATCATTGATTGTACTAATAAACGTGACCATTGATGGATCTAATTACAATAATTGTACCAAAGATTGTTTTAATCCTATATTAATATGATTGATGGATTGGATTGAATAGAGATGGTTTTAGTAATAATAACAATTTTGAGCTTATAAGGTTATATTGTGTTATATAATTATAAAGCGTCATGTATATATATGTAGTTCAAGTAGGAGATTATTAAATTTTTTTCTAATAGACATACACATTGTGTGTGTGTGTGTGTGTGTGTGTGTGTGTGTGTGTGTGTGTGTGTATATTTAAATAAAAATAATAATTAAATATTATTAGCTATCATAAGGTTTGACTCAAATTAAAGTGATCTAATAAAATTCAAAGTTAAATGAGTATAAATTATCTCACTAAGCATGGGCTTTTATATATAGAGATCTAAAAATCTTATTTCTTATTTTTAATGGGTTAGGAATAAGGAAAGTTAAGAAATAAATTAATGGTTATGATCCCCAATTTGGGTGTCAGGGATTTATATTTTGATATCCATCATTTGAAAATAGAGAGAAGTTCTCCTTATAGAGCCAATATGCACCAATATGAAAGATCCAAAATTACAAAATCATAGTCTATTTTGTTCTTATGGATTCATGTAAGCTGTTGTATCCATTTTATTTTTCTGGATGATTAAACATGTTAGATTCGGGTTTTAACAATGAATATTTATCATGATCATAATTGAATTTTTCCCAACAATGAAGCCTTTAATTGAGATTTATATGGTTCAAAATTAAATTCTCAATTTTTTCCATCAATTTGATTGAGATTTATAAATTTATCCTATCATCTTGTATTTAATAATCAATCTTGATTCATATTCAGAGTACAATTTTGAATTCCATCTTTTTTTACATAACATTGCAGAGTTTGTTAGGCAGCAACGAATGTTGCTATATTTATTATATGTCTTTGATGTTGAGTTTCTAATTTCATATGCTGAATTACATTAACGTTCTTTGAAAGTCTTGAATGCCAATTTTTATAAACTTTCATATTCGGATAATCACTTTTGTGTTTTGTTTGGTTCGTTCATTATATTTCGTACGGTAGATAAATCTGAATTATTTTTCATTTTATTTTGTAAAAAATATAGCTTACTCTTTTCTGTGACAAACTACTTCCTAAAAATTTAAAAATTTATAAATTACATCCTTAAACTTAAAAATGTTACTAATTACTCTTTTACAATTTGAAGAATTAAACTATAAAAATGTTAATTTTTTTATTTTAACTTTAAACTTATATTGTAATACATGTACTTTTTTAAAACATTTGATTTTACAAAATTCGATTACATATCTTATTTTTATCACAAAATATGAGTTTTGTGATTTAAGTGTGAGAAATTATTGTTATTATTATTATTTTGCTACAACATGAGAATAATATTAATCATAGATAATAAGTACAAGCGAGTTCCACTATGGGAGGAACTTGTTGGACTAAACCTCAGCCCCTCTTGATTACATTGAACACCCATTTCATTCCCTCATGTACTGCTTTATTCGCAGTAACACTTACCCAGACTGCAGATAGGCTAGTAGTGGCATGGAAATAATAATTTATATCCTCTACATAACTAAGCAACCTCCATGGACATTGGATGAAACCAAGATTGCATCACCAACCTGTTTACAGTCTAATTCAATTATAATCTTATTATAATGCATTCTATCGATGACTTGACAAGCCTTCAAGATTGTTGTTGCCTCTTCTTCCTTTGGAGAAGGCACATTCCACTTCTGGAACCCTACACCTCAGCCAATTCATCTCGTGCGAGAATAGTTATTGCCACCACACCATCCCTTCATGCCGCATCCACATTCAGCTCTATACATTCCATAGGTGAAGGTTCTCAAGCATGAGTTAGTTAAGCCAATGATGTTGCCTCTAGACCATGAATTCTGCATAACTCCATTCTGAGATTATTCTCTACATTAGCAGCAAGTATATCAATATTCACACTAGTCCCATCAAACCCTAGGTCGTTTCAGGCTTTCCAAACTCTTCTAGTAATGATCGTTGCACCAGCCAACACTTTAAAGGTGAACTTTTGCGGAGCTTGGCCAGGACTGATGTTTTCGTTCAACTTCAAGAGAGAATCCATAAAGCTTAGAATTCTAGGAATAACAATATGGCACAGATGGATACCTGGCAGCCGAAACCAGAATAACCGAGTCACTTAACATCTAACGAATCATTTGATGAACTTCATCTTCTGGTTCCACTTGGCACAATGGGCACGTAACATCTGAGATTTGAGCAAATCTTTTAAGTCTGATCCTGATAGGGACAACTTCCCTCGCGAACCTCCAAATGTTGATATAAAGGCAATGCTGGATGACAAATTTCCACAGCTTTTACCAACGTTCTGCTTCGTGCTCAGCATACGGTAGCTTGTTCCATGCATGATAAATTGACCGAACAGAGAAATTGCTGGAGGATTCAAGCACCTAGCCAGCTCATCTTCTCTTGTAGCCGAAACCCACAATTAAATGATGTAGTCTGCATCCTGCTTAATGAAGATGCTCCGTAACATTGTTTCATTCCATTGCTTTGTACTAGGTAGCTAGAAGTCAGCCACTGTCAAATTTATAGACACTTGAAAAGATACCCACGTTTTCTAGGTAGGCATAGGTAATTGTTCGCTAGTGCTAAGCAGCCACTACGCACGACAAAGCAGGCCTCCTGATGCTAGGGCATCGCACCTGCCAAAATGCTGAGTCATGCCCGTGAATCTTTATCAACAACTTTTTATTCTATTAACCATTGTCCACAAAGATATTTCCTCCAAAAATTGTAGATCCATATCTTCTCATCATTTGTCTCCAGCTGCCAAGCCAATTTTGTGAGTAATGGTATATTGATCTCATTAAAATCTTTAAAATCTAATTCTCCAAATTTTTTAGGCAGATATAAATCCACCCAAGCTAATGGGCGAAATAGTAGGCCTTTGTCTCAGCAACATTCCACTAGAACCTACGGGTAATCATATCCATTTGGTTAAATAACTCCTTTGCTATTTTCAATATCGACATTGAATAAATGGGAAGCGTTTGAACCACAAAAATGGCAAGAGTTGCACGACCAGTCCATGACAGTGTTTTGTGCTTCCAACCATGTGGCTTTTGTTGGATTTTTATATAAGATAGTGAAAATTCCCTAATTTTATACCTATTTAAAAACATTGGAATCCCCAAGTATTTGACAATAACACAACTAAGAAATTAAAACCTTGATTTTCCAAAATATTGATTGTATATGTATTTGATGCGTTTACTTGATTGAGTACTATATTTGAATTTTATGGAAAAATTGAATTAAATGATTGTGATGGAAAGAATGTGGATAATGAAATGTGTAACGAAAATATGAGAACATGAGAATGGTAGGAAGAATGAAGTAATAATATGGAAATTTTTGTAAAGGGTGGGGTAGTAATTGATTATGTCATTCAAACTGCTTTTTAGGTATGTATAGTCAATTATGACCTAAGAGGGTTAGGTGATGAGTAAAGTCAGCACTTACCCAGTTTTATCCAAAATGCCCCTTTGCCCTTTTATAGCTAAAAATGCCCCTAAACAAACTATCATTTTACAATCATTTCATTTTTCTCCTCACCATCTCCAAAATTCTAAGGAAAACCCTAAAGCTCTTAAACGGAAATCCTAATTCTTCCATCAATCTCATCTACTTAGGGAAAGTAACTCATAAAATTTTCTTCTTCATCAATCCGCCTCTCCAATACTTATCCAATTTCTTCTTTAAACAAGAATTACAAACTAAACTTGTTATAGAAGTTGAACCATTAAAAGCCCTAAATTATAAATCCTCTTTTGTTTAATAAATATAGACTTTCATCATCTTGTTCTACACTTGAATCTACTTCTTGATGCTTGTTAGTAGTATTCTACCTAATTTCAAATGTAAATTTAACATTTTGATGAGTTTGGTACTTTTGTGATATATTACTGATTATGTTTGGAAATGATGATAATTCATTAACTTGATAAATTATATGAAGGGTTCTAATGTTTAGAAGCGATATTTATTACATTTAATAGCTTGGTTAAGATTTGATATGGATTTAATGATGATTGGAGAGTATTAATTGCGCATGAAAATTTGTAGAATCTTAGTGTATAATTGACTATAAAATTAACTATGTACGCTTGAGTTGCTCTTTAGGACAATATAGTTGACCATCTGAACTAGGCCTTGTCTTAAGACAATAGTAGTTAACTATAATTGTCTCAAGGTGCCTCTAGATCTTTATATTCAACTATACAATTGAGTATAAGTGCCAATAAACACTAACAGTCAAATATATAGCAAAGTATGGCCCTGCTTTTCATACAAAAATGAATTTTCATGAAAAATAATTATAATAGGCCATCTTAAATATGATACACAAGAGTAAATGATCCTAAATATGTTAATGCATAGTATGAGCTATGCAACTACTTATATGCTTCCTAAAGTTTAGGATATGCTTAAGTATAATGTCCTTAACTCTTGAAACATGGAAAGCTTAACTCTTTTTTTTATGTGATGCAATGCCTTGTGAAGCCATGTGTACACTTGAATATGAATTTGGCATTGATTTTATTATGGTTATGTTCCATGGGGCATTGGTTAGTTGATTGGAACGGATAATAATGATGGGCTAAGAATGGACTATGGCACCATGTATACATTATACATTATCTCTCAGGCATTAGCTTATTATGTTTAGGTCACTGTGGGACCCAAGAGGTAGAAGATGGGAGCTTGCATGGGATAAGGGTGATAGGAGTCACAAGAAAAGTATTTATTTTTACCTATTTGACATTTTAATAACATTGTTATGTATGACTAATGATTGGACCACTTAAGCTCTTTTGTGTTGAAATAATAGGTGACACCTTTAAGGCGTGATGCGTTGGTGCTTGTGCCTTCATGAATTGCACTTGTTTAGCTTTGTTTCTTATTAAGTAGAATATTTCTCACTAACTTTCCTACTTACTATTTTATGGATTTAACATTTTAAATACACTATAGGATTTCCTTCTTTACCATCATAGTAAGTAAGATACCCTCCTTTAAAGGCATTGACATCTATCTTCTAGGTCGATTGGCAATAAGTATAAAATTAGTACAATTGTACATGTGAGATAAGGAATTAAAGTAACATAATAGGCCAAATTACTTTTATGATTAGTATAGGGATACTAGATTATGATTTGCATAATTATGATAACTTATGCTTTACTATTAGAGTTCAAAAGTTAATTTAACTATTTTTTGACGAACTTCTTATATATAATGAATTATTGAAAATGAATACATAATGGATATTTCTTAATGAATGATTACAAGATATGAATAGATAATTTATAATGTCTACCAATGTATATGAGATAGGCTTAGAGGATTATTGGAAAAATAATCCTATATTGATCATGGCTAAATTGGTTTATGACAAAGTTTGTATTAGAGCATGGATTGGGATTATCTTATGGTATAAAATCCTTTAATATGAGATTAGCTACTTAATTTCACTTATCGCAAAAGAGTGTTAATTGGAACTATATTAATGGTATATGTACACTTGAGATCACGTATCACTAATGCTATTCCAGTTAACCCTATATATCAGAGATTTGATATGGTGGATAAAACTTAGTAAACTTTTATGCTTATAGAAGTGTCTAATAGTTTCATGAATTTGTAATGGTGCCATCTAGCAACCAACAACATGAAGGCTTTTGACTTAAATAGTCCGTAGTTAGGTCTTAAAATTAAAGAGGTAACTAAAGTAAGAGTGGAAATAATCAAGCCACACCTTGATAGGTTGCAAGCTTTTTACAAATTATGAATCTTCTGTAGCAAAATGTCATAATTAACCTAGCTAAGAAAATTGTTATGAGTGAAAATAACAAAAAAAAGGGAGATAAAGAGAGAGCGGACTCTATCTAGGGGAGGCATTAGAAATCGATTACATATTTTTTATGAATTCATCAAGTTATAGCTTTTACCTCATACAAGGATTGATTTTTTCATGGATACATATCAATTCTTGGCTCAAATTGAATGGCATGGAAGAATGCTTCAATGTTTTGATCCCATGTTGATTAAACTAGTGGGATACCAATTAAATGATACAGCTTACTATTGATATTCAGACATTATAAGCTTTAAGACATAATAATGAAACCTTTAACCTAGGTGGCTTTCCAGAAAATCTTTTGTAATATCCCCAGATGGTGTCTTTAAAAATTATTTTTAGAATACGAAAAAAAGAGAGAGAAGGAGGCATCGAATGAAAAAAAATTTCAATTTAGTCCCTAGAAAGCCTTGAGAAAAATTGAGTAAAATAAGTGGATTATTTAAAATTCCTTTTAGATCAATTTAGTATGTTTCTTCAAGGCCCAATAAGTACTACTAAAAGCCCAAAAAGTAAGCCCAAGGATTAAATTGAAAATTGGCCAAAGAAAGTCAGGAAAAAGTGAAATTATGAAAAATTGTGGGGCCAAATTATAACTTTTCCTAAAAGACTTAGTTTTGCCCATTTTTTCCTAACTTTTGGATAGAAAGCTGAGCTTAGATCAACCCAAATTGCTACTGAATTTCTTTAGAAAAATCAAAGGAAAAATCATAAGAAATCTAAAAATTTCTTCACTTTTTTCAGAAAGGCCCTTTTCAAAATATTTAAGGATTATCTCTTGAAAATTCAAGAAACCACCAGCACCATCTTCTCCCCTCGAGCCAACCGAAACCTTTGCTACCATAGGAGAAAGAAATCAAGCTTCCAAGCCAATCTAAACATACAAATAAGAAGATTTAATAATAAAATTTCAAGATAAATCACTTCCTTACCTTCATTTTCTTGATTTTTTTATAAGAATCTTTCCAAATTTGAAGAACTCAACTCCTTCCTCCTAAAACCAGAAACCTATCCTTATAGAAGAGAGTTTGAAGCTTAAAAGATTGCAAGTTAAAGGTGAGTGGCAATTTTCCTTTTACCTTCATGTAATTTCTACAAATTTAGTTAGTTAAATATCACTTAGAATAACCTATGGTAGATTGGATGATTGTGGCCATGGATGGAAGGCATGGTTCTGAAATTTTTTGTTATTGAAGCCTTCTTGGTAATAATAAGATGATACCAAGAGGTATGAGTGATTGAAACTTTGATTATATAGCCCTATGTGGTGATTGATGTCAAAAACTAGCAAGAACAAACTTGCTGACAGTATTTCTGGAATTGTTGGATATACAACATGAGTCACAAAATTTTTAAAGGAAGTTATGATTCCTTAAAAATTCTAAACCACTCATTTCCAAGATTCCAATGATGTTAGGATGTATATAAAATTTATTAGGAATTTTTAGAAATGATTAAGAATTTGAAATAGGGACCTTTCTATGCATAAGTCCAGACTAGTCGAGACGAGAAAGCTAGCAAATTTTACTTTTGTAATTGAATTAATTGAGGCCTTTACAAGTGTTGAAAAATTTTACAAAAAATTTCTAGAAACCCTTTGATATGTTGAACAAATTTTAATTAAATTTTATGGAAATTGAAGTTCGTTTGCTTAGTCAAATAAATCCTTAGAATTTAGAACTTCAATGCTATCTAGTACTAAAACTAATTTGGAAGAGCCTAATCTACAAATTTTCTGGGCAATTTTTCTAGACTTTATGTGAAACCTAAAGCCTCAATTTTGTTAATAAACATGTTAGGGACATACTATAATAATTTGGTGATTTTTAAAGTTGATTTGAATACCATAAAGGATTCCTTATTACAACATGTCCCTTGTTACTGTATTCTGGAACACAATACGTGAATTATGAATTAGAGTGAGGAAATATAAGAGAAACTTGATATTTAACATTTTGATGATGCATTGTTGTGT
Organism: Sindora glabra; assembly: GCA_020226215.1. Classification (NCBI taxonomy): domain Eukaryota; kingdom Viridiplantae; phylum Streptophyta; class Magnoliopsida; order Fabales; family Fabaceae; genus Sindora; species Sindora glabra. Next base: position 49,022,945 of record CM035225.1, read on the forward strand.
TATTAGAACATGCTTAGATAGTGGAATGTTTAAATGAAATTAATTGGATATTATGTAAAATTTGGAACAAGACATTAAAGTAAGACTCCTATATATTGGAATAGGATAAATGTAGAATTCCTTAATATTGAATTCTTGTATTTTTGTTTGAATGAATATTTTGTATGTATGATTGTTATTGTATGTAATGATTAGAAATGGATATTATCTAAATGGCTACCCACATGATATGATTATGTATACACCTTAAAAGGCTAGTGGACCCTGAAGCATTGTTTTGCTTTTGAGTCTTGTTTTCTATGACTTGTGGGGGAAGTACTACATCCTTTTGAATGAAGGAGAGGTGTGGTAAGGGTTGGAGGGATAAAGTTGGGGGCTTTGGCCTTGGTGGAAAGGGATAAGGTTGGACCGAAGATATAAAGAGAAATCCTGTACCTAATTAACTATTTGTTAATATCCAATCTAATCATTCTTATTTGTATATTTTAGATGAGATTCTTAGTGGATGATATTGAGTAAAAGTACATTAAATCTTTAGTTATAAATGATAATCCTAAAATATAAGAATAATACAATAAAAGGATAATTATTACTCACTGAGTATTATAAATACTCATTCTTTTTTTTGAATTCTTATTTCTTTTACAAAGGATGAACCTGAATCAACTCGGACAGTTTGACACTTGCTTGAACTCCTAGCTATCACCATAAGTAGTCAAATGTATAAAGCGTTTTTGCTTAGTGTGCATATGTCCTGATATGCACATGTATACATGTTTTGTGACATTATGTGTAATACTAATCATATGTGTATTACTGTAAGTTATTATATATGTAAGAAAATTTTCAATTACATTTAGGTGTTATGAGTTGATGTGATAAAATAAAGCTTGTAAAGATATTTAATTGATAATTTTTTATCAGTTAGATACTTTTATGCTGGTCATGATGGCTATAGGAACAAGTTGTGACATCTTTACTAACCACTTCTTATCATTAAGTGTGAGACAAGCTAGAGCTAAGGAGTTTAAAATTTTGAAGCAAGGAAATCTCTCCATAAATGAAGAGGATGCTTAATTTACTAGGTTATCTTGAAAGCATCTACTCCTTACCAAAGGAGTGAAAGTAAAGAGATTTGTTAATGGGCTTTAACATTAATATTTTGACTATATCAATGTTAGTGAAGAGACTATTTACTAATAAGTCTTAAATTAAGCTTTCCACCTTGGGTTTTGGTTAAAGGAAAAGAGGAACATAAAGCTCAAATAGGAAATAAGAAAAGAATTTGGTCAAAAGGACATAAAGCTACATAATCCTTAAATGAACCATATCCTCAAAATCCTACTGTAAGTTAGGGAAACAAGATAGTCATAAAACTAGCTAATCCAAAAAACCTTTTGAATGCACCATCCACAGGAGAAATGTGATGAGCTAACAAAATTATCCAAAAGATAATTTGGGAATTAAAGGTAGAGCTTTGCAAGGTTGAAGTACTTCTTAATAGGACTACCTTAGTGTGTCTTATGTAATAGAAAACATAATGGTTTAGAAAAAATAATCAAGTGGTGTGCTACCAATATGGCCAAGTAGGCCACAAAATAAGAGATCATCTAGAAAATCCTTCTCAAAAGAGTGCCAATTACTTTGCTTCTCAAAGGATTGCACATATAACTCATGTTAGTGCCTCAGTGGAATTTTAGCAACTATTTGTAAGGAAAATAGAGGAAGCAATCATGGAAGAAATGATAGTTGAAATCAAGTTCATGTGTATCACTTAATGCACTAGGAAGCTCAAACATCTAATGCAATAGTGATGGGTATTCTTATTGTACATGATATTTCTACTAAAGCTTTGTTTAATCTAGGTGACACCCATTCCTTCATTGTAAACAAATTTATTTTCTTGTTGAAAAGTCTTTCTGATGCCCTAAAATCACCTTTAATGGTAATGACTCCTATAAATAAAAATGTTAGGGCTACCATGTAATTAGAAAATGTCTAGTAATAGTTTATGTGAATTTCATGCTAGCAAATTTGGTATTATTGGAAATGGTAGATTATGATGTAATCCTAGGAATGAATTGGTTATTTAGATATTGTGCTTGTCTGAACTATTTTGATAAAGTCATGACCTTCCCCATGGAAGGATCTTGTTGACTAGTGTTTCAAGGAAAAATAATAAACAAAGCCATTGGCTTGATCTCCACTATGAAAGCTTAAAGGGTTATAAAGAAGGGATGCATTGCCATTTAACCATTGATAAAGATTCTTAAATATGTTCCCAAAAAAGTTACCAAACTACTACTAGAACAAGAAATTGAATTTAAAATTGATTTGACACTAAGCATAGAACCATTATCCATACCTTTTTATAGAATGGCATTAGTTAAATTGAAAGAGTTGAAGGTGTAGTTATAGGACTTACTAGATAAAATATTTATTCAATCTAGTTCATTTCCTTGAGGAGTCCCTGTGCTATTTGTTAAGATAAATGATGGATTCTTTTGTTTATGTGTAGATTACTATCAACTGAACAAAGTGACAATTAAGAACAAGTATCCTTTACCTTATATTAATGATTTGTTTGATTAATTACAAGGAGCCAAACATTTTTCCAAGATAGACTTGCAATTAGGATACCACTAGTTGAGAATTTATGGAGTGGATGTGCCAAAAATGACTTTTAAAACCTAATATAGGCACTATGAATTTCTAATAATGTCCTTTATCTTGATCAATGCACTGATGACATTTATAAATCTTATGAATAGGGTGTTTAAACCCTTTTATGGATAAATTTATCATTGTATTCATAGATGATATATTGGTGTACTTTAAAAGTAAGAAGGAACATGTTTATCTCATAATTGTAATGAAAACTTTGCATGAACATTAACATATGATAAATTTTTGAAATATGAGTTCTAGATGATAAGTGTGAAATTCTTAGGCCACATGGTGTCTTAAGAAAGAGTTAAAATGGATTTACAAAAGATTGAAGCAATTAAAAGTTATTAAAGCCTACATCTAACTAAAGTTCAAAGCTTCCTAGGATTAGCAGGATATTACAAGCATTTTGTTTAGGATTTCTCTAAGTTGGCTACATGATTAACTAAACTGATTAGGAAAGAAGTTAAAATAAAATAATGATTGTGAAGGTAACTTCCAAAAACTAAAGATATGTTTGATCTATGCCCTTGTATTAGCATTACCATTAAGAACCAAAGAATATACAGTGTATTGTGATGCCTCGAAGATTAGGTCAGGTTGCATACTAATGCAACATGGGACAGTGATTTGTTATGCCTCTTGTCAATTGAAAAAGTATGAAGCTAATTATCCTACTCATAATTTGGATATGGCAGTAATAGTTTTTGCTTTGAAAATTTTGAGACATTGCCTTTATAAAGAAACATGTGAGATTTATACTAATTATAAAATTATAAACTACATTTTTTAAGTAGAAAGATTAAACTTGAGGCAATAAAAGTGGATGGAGTTGGTGAAAGATTATGATTATTCAATCTTTTATTATTCAAGCAAGGTGAATTTGATGGCTAATGCCTTAAGAAGGAAATCATCTACTATCTTAGCTAGAATGCAAACAAGTGGATTAGGAGTATTGCTTGCCTAAGTGATGATGAAACCTATGTTAATAAATAGAATAAAAGAGTCTAAAAAAGATTATCCTTAATACATATCCATGAGAGAAAGTAGTAGTAGACTAAAAAGAAGATTTTATGGTAAATAAAAAAAGAGTAATTTGGATATGGCTATAAGCTATTAGATGTGTTATTTGAACAAAATGAGTTTATGGTAAATAAAAAAAGAGTAATTTGAACAAAATGAGTTGTTACATTAGATGTGTTATTCTTCTTATGTGATACTTTTAGGCGTGGCCAAAATGTGCAATGACCTTTAAAAGGTCTTTTAATGGAAAAAATGAAAAAGGATGCATTAGAATTTGTAACTAAATGTCTTACTTATCAACAAGTAAAAGTTGAACATTAGACAACTGTAGATTGTAGTAATCCTTGCAAATTCTAGAATGAAAATGAAAGAGTATAACAATGATTTTTTTTCTAGTTTAATCTAATCTTAAATAAGGCACAACTATATTTGGCAAGTAATAGACCGTTTGACCAATATAACTCATTTTTTGTTGATGAAAACCACTTTCTTAACAGCATAATATGTATAAGTATATTTAGATAAGATCATGCCTTATAATAGAGTCTTTATTACCATCATTTTTATAGGGGCACTTAGTTTATTGCCCACTTTAAGCAATCTTTCAAACAAGCATTAGAAGTGCTATTATATTTTAGTACAACTTTTCATCCATAAACTAATGGACAATTAGAATGTACCATCCATGTGTTGGAAAATATGCTTTAAAGCATGTGCCCTTGAATTTGAAGGTAATTAGGAGAAATACCAACCTTTAGTAGTATTTATGTACAATCATAATTATCATATCAATATTAAGATAGCCCTGTTTGAAACATTATATGGTAAAAATATATGGATATCCTATAGGTTGTCTCGAACTAGGGTAAGCCTAGATTTTAAGGTCATATTTGGTCACAAATGCATTAGAAAAAGTGTGAGTTATTTGGGACCACCTTAAAACCACACAAGATAGCAAGAAATCTTATGTAAATAAGAAAAGAAGGAATCTAGAGTTCTAAGTGGGACACAAAGTTTTTCTCAAAGTATCATTAACGAAAGGAATCATGCCACTTGATAAGAAAAGGAAACATGCACCTCATTACATAAAGTTTTTTCCTACTCTTAAACAAATAGGGTTATAACCTGCCATCTAGGATTGCTAGATAGCTGAAATGTCATCCATCCTATTTTCCATGTTTTCACGCTTCATAAACATATGTTAAATGAATTTCATGTTATTAGAGAGAAGCCACTCTAGTTAGATGCTAACTGTCATATGAGGAGCAACTAGTTAAGATTTTGGACCGTTAAGTCTAAAAGCTTAAATTAAAAGAAGTAACATTAATAAAAGTCTTATAAGAATGACATGGATCAAAGAATGCCACTTAAAAGTTAAAAGAGGATATGAGAAAGAAATATCCTTATCTATTTAGTAAGCTTTATAGCTCAAGTTTTATTATCTTAATAGGATAGACTACCTCACATGCTATTTTTGAGAATTTGAAGATAAATTCTTTTAAAAAAAGGACTAGTATAACACCTCTTAAGAATTAAAAGCCTTGATTTCCTAAATATTGATTGATTTTTTTAATGTGTTTGCTTGTTTGAGTGCTACATTTGAATTCTATGGATGAATTGAATTAAATGAATGTGATGGAAAGGATATCGATGATGAAATGTGCCATAAAAATATAAGAAGATGAGAATAGTAAGGAGAATAAAAAGATTAATATGGAAATTTTTATGAAAAATAGTGCAATAATCAATTATGCTTATTTGAATTAATTTTTAGGTAAGCATAGTTAACTATGGTATAGGAGGGAGTTAACAAATGATTAAAGTTAGCACTTACCTTTTTTTCCTAAAATGCCCTTAACCTTTTTATGCCTAAAGTACCCTTAAACCAACTTTCCTTTTGAACTCATTTCAATTTTCTCCCCATCATTTTCAAACTTCCAAGGAAAACCTTAGAATTCTTAGTGGGAAATCTCTATTCCTATATCAATCTCATCTCTTTAAGGTAAGTAACTCATCAATTTTGTTTCTTCATGAATCAATCTCTTTTATGCTTATCTAATTTCTTCTTTAAACATGAAACACAAACTAAACTAGTTGATGGAAGTTAAACCACTAAAAGTCCTAACTAATAAATCCTCTTTTGTTTGATAAATATAGGCTTTCATAATCTTATTCTACATTTTAATCTACTTTTTTCAAGCTTATGAGTAGTATTCTACCTAATCTCAAATGAAATTTTATCATTTTTATAAGTTTGGTACTTTTATGGTATGCTGATGATTGTGTGTGGAAATGATGATAATGCATTAAATTAATGAATTATGTGATCGGTTATTATGTTTAGAAGTGATATATATTACATTTAATAGCTTGGTTAAGATTTGGTATGGATATAATGATTTATGGAGAATATTAATTATGCATGAATAATGATTACACATGAACACTTGCATAATTCTAATTTATAGTCAACTGTATAGTTAACTATGTAAGCCTAAGTTACTCTTTAAGACAATATAGTTAACTACATTGTTAACAATTTGAACCAAACACTGTTTCTGGCCAATGATAGTTAACTATAATTGTCCAAAGCTATCTTTGGACACATATATTCCACTATATAGTAAACTATAAGTGCTAAACTTCACCTCTCTCTTTCTCTCTATATATATAGTCAACTATGACCCTATTTTGCTTATGAAAATGTATTTTCATGAAAAATAATATAACGGGCCATCTTAAATGTGATATATAGGAGTGAATGATCTCAAACATATGTTAATGCATAGAATGAGCTGTGAACCTATTTGTATCCTTCTTAAGAGTTAGGATAAGCTTAAATACGATGTCCTTGACTCTTAAAACTTGGAAAGGTTAGCTTTTTTACTTATTTATGTGATGCAATGCCTTATGAAGCTATATGTATATATGAATATGAATGCAAGATCAATTTTATTATGGTAATGATGCTATGAGGCATTAGTTGATTGATTGGCATTGTAATATCCCAAATTAAAATTTAAAATTTTATAAATTTTAATGTTTGTGAATAATCATTTATTTATTTGATTAATATTTAATTTTAAATTTATTTTTCATATTAAAAGTTCTAAACATGGTATTTATGATAATACTACATATATACATATATATTTATTTTTATATGGCCATTATTGAGTCAAGACTAGTTTAGATTAAAATAAATCTTTTACAAAAAAATTCTCATAAGTTGAGATTAGTTTTAGTGAGATTGGGTGTAAAAAATTATGAAATATTTGTATATATTTAATAAATTATGTTAGGAATTAAGAGAGATTAAAATATTTTAAGAAAATTACTTTGACCTCCCTTCTAATTTTCAAAACTTACATAAACCTCCTCTCTGTTTTCAAAACCTACACAAACCTCCCCTCAATTTTCAAAATAAATAAATAAAAATACACAGACCTCCCTTAAAGTATTAAAAACTTACATACATCCCCTCTATTTTCAAAACTTACACGAACTAGAGGGAAAGTTTGTGTAAATTTTTAATACTTTAAGGGAGATCTGTGTATTTTTATTTATTTATTTTAAAAATAGAGGGGAGGTTTGTGTAGATTTTGAAAACAGATGGGAGGTCTATATAAATTTTCAATACTTCAGAGGAGGTTAGAATATTTTTCTTAAATATTTTTTTAGGATTTCCACTCATATCAAGTTATTACAAATATATATTTATATGTTTGTATGAGGGGGATGATTGAAAATATATATGATGAGATTTAAAATAAAATAAGTATTATAAAATAAAAAATATTTTTTAATTGAGATTTTTAAAAAAAGAAATGAGCTTATATTAAGTAAGAAACATAAAAGCATTACCCATAACTCATTATAACACTTTTTCCTTTCTCCCATTTTTATTATTTTTGGTATATTTTTTTATTCATTACTGGTCCCCTCTCTCTCTCTTAAGTTGGCACAGCACCCCATTTCATGATTTTTACTAACTTCTTTTTCTCTTTTTCTAGCTAGCCAATGTTTTTTCTTTTTTAAAAGAAAAACCAAGCTTCCCCTTTCTCAAGAATTTTCATTTCTCTCTCTCTTATTTCTTCTACTTTTCTTTCCCATTACCCTTCTCTCTTTCTTCCTTTTTATTTCCTTTCAAGTTCGACTGGAGCTGCTTGCCATCTTTACCGCTGCTGTTGTTCTATCACACATTGTAGCTCTTTTCACTAGTGTCACCATTGAAATCCAATTACAATGAAGAAGTTGTGAATGACAATTGAATAAAACTAAAGTAGAGCTCCAACATGGTGGCTTTCTTGACCAATGTTGGCTTATCTTGCCATTGCCAGCTTTCCTAAAACATTGGCATTAGTAGTGCTAGGGGACTAACAAAACCGCAACTAGGAGTTGTAAACTAACTTGGAGTTTCCCTTCCACTAACAACTAACTCCGATTTAGATGTCGATGAGTGGTTATAAGACACCTTGTGTTATGGTGAGACTTTTGACACATCAAACCCTCTTTAATTCTACCATTTTGGGGTTGTTCTAAAGAAAAGAAAACAAAAACCCATTTAGGTGTTTTTAATATATATGATGACCCATACAAAAAATATGATTTTTATATTGCAAGATACTAAAATAAAATAGTAAAAATATGTATGAAGTATTAGAATCACGCATAATATGAAGAAAATCTGTTTATGGGTATTTTGAATGTATAATGATGAGTTAGGAAAAATAGAAATTTTATGCTACAAATTGCTAGAATAAATATAGAACATTAGATTTTAACATTTTGTAAGATTTCAACATGATTCAAGCAAAACTCATGTTATGTAAAATATAGATTTTTTTTAATGATTTTAAAACATATTTTTATGCTATGAAGAACTAAAGTATTATGCTTGTGATATTTTAAAGACGTTACCTTTATAATTTTGATAATTTTGAAATTTATCTAGAAAACTTTATTTATTTCATATTTAAGATATATGATAATGTATGAAAAAATTTGATTTTTATTTTTGAAGATGCTGGAATGATATGAATATAATATTTTTACAGCAAAAATATTTCAATCATTTCATATTTAGACAAAAAAAAACTCTCATTTTATCATTCTATTTGGATAATACTGATAAAATGATGATTTAAGGCTTTAGAATATTATACTTAGAGTATATTTATATCATAAAAATTAATATTTTTATGTTTAAAGTTGATTTAAGTAGATCCTTAAATTGTAGTGATTGATTATTTAAGCTTATGTTAGAAATTACAAGAAATTGATCATAAGAAACACTATCATATTATGGTTTGGAAATTGGGTTTGTAATGCCTAGGAAGTAAAATAAATTGTATTCTTTTATTCATAATATTATAAATACTGAATTAAGAGGATAAAAGAAAGATGCAATAAACCATTCCAAGCTCCTATTATGAATGTGCCCCATCAGATGAGTATATATCTCACCATATATTAATATCTTAATAAGAGATAGTTTAAATATTGTAAATTATATTTTTTATATTTTTTAATAGTACAAATTTCTTATTCATGCATATATATTTATATATAACTTTAATACTATGGAATAAGAATAATTAGCTATTTGGGTAAGTGTTAATTGATTAGAGTACACAGTGAAAACATAGAATTTATGTTTTCATTTAATGATGATTTATGATTAAGTTTCTATGATATCTGTATGTCATGCCTATGTAGGTGAACATGAGGGTATTATCATATATTTTGTTGGATGCTTGATATTGCTCCATGAGGAATTAGTTATCTTGCACTAATAGCTTTACAAATAGTTATGTTATTAAAGTTAAACTCTCTTGTGTATATTCCTTGTGAATCATGCTAATAGTGGCATTGAAAACTGTGAATGGTGATAGAGCTATAATATGAAAGCCATATGAAAAATTTTAGGTAGATAATTATGAAGGATATAAAATTAGTCTAAGAGCTAGATGGGAAATTTTCGATAAGTAATTCAGAAAAATATGTTTACTATAATTGGATATGTGATATGATGTAATATTGAAAACTGTCTATGATTAAATGTTATAGTTGGGGTGATTGAGATAATTTATTTGTATTTAAGTCTTAATAGCTTTTTATGATTGTGATGTTTACTTGGAAAGGATAGTGTATGATATAATAATGATGTTATTGTTAGAGTATATACCCTAAAACTAATCATATTAATGATTATAAATTTGAATTATATTATTTTAATTACAATTCTAATTATTATATTTATATATATTATCTACGTAATATATTTAATTATGATAATAACTTTAGAATAATTGTATTCTTAAATGTCCCTAGTCATATATCATTATAGATTAGGTTGCTTTGATATGTTAAGACTAGCATGTTTTGTGACTTATATGGGATATTAAGTTTACACATAAGTACAAGTTAGAGAACTTGTATATTGGACCGACCCATCTTAAGAACATTACATAGATCGTTATATGAGTATCATGAGTGATTCTTAATGATCATTATTAATATGGTCCTTTAACCTGAGATTGCCAAAGTTTCCTACATGTGAGTTTCATATTTTAATATTATTCTATGTCACTCATGATTGAGTGAATGCAAGGGTAGTTATTGGATATGTCACATATCATACGGAGGGATTTGTGTAATCAAGATGTAATTTGCCCCTCCTATATAATAGGAGTAATATATGTGGGCCTCTTAATTAAGTAAAGCTGAGAAAATATATAGTCATACTCAGATGAATTGACATGGGATGTCAATTATATGTACTTCAGTTAGCTTACTTACAGATCAAGAAACCTCAAGATTGGGCTATATGGAAATAATACGGTACATATCTCACGCTCAATCTAGATGTTTAGGATAAAAAGACATAGTTGATGATCATGTGTAAAGGTTTAGTTAAATCACCGGCTTTCTCATTACTTGGGTAACAATGATGTGTTGCTGGATACCGTTCATTGTTTATGATCATTAATATGATTAATGATCATTGTTAATGTAATAAGAGCCTATAGGGTCGCACACTTAGAGCCTAGTGGATTTGGAATTAATTGAACAAATTGTTTAGGCCTAATATTTAGGAATTCCATGTTATAATTATAAAGCCCAATAATAAGCCCATAATTATACATGGAACAAAGCCCAATCAGTTAGAATTTTCTATGCACCTATTTAAGTAGGTTTATTGGGTAATAATATTATTATTATTCATGAATCCCAAGCATAAAAAACCCTAGCACCTCTCTTTGATCAAAAATCCTTGAAGAGGCATAGCTAGCACTACGAGGCAAAGGAGAATAATTCCAACTAGTGTTCGTATGGACGTTTATCGGTGATTCACGGGTTCATATGGATACCTTAGAGTCTTTGGCCAAAAGGAAGCTGAAGAGGTGATCAACGACCAAGTTCTTAAGTCATCATTAAAGGTATTGAATGAATCATTATTCTAATTTAACATTTTACATGGATCCGTTGGCTAGGATCAATTTATTCCACTGCACTTGTTTGACTCCCGATCTCAACAGTTATGTGCTATCAGATAGTTAAGATTACTATAATTTATGATAAGAAGTATAGAATTCAAGTTATGTAGGTGAATATTTCATTCGAAGCTTGATTTCACACTTTTAAAAACTTAGGGAGTTTAGGTTAAATTTATTTCTCTAATCAAACCCCTAATGAACTTAAAACCATTTAGTATAAATGAATCGAGGTTTAGTAATCGTGAATATATGTACATTGGGTTCATGTGACTTATTCTATTTTATTTCTAATATTTTCAAGTTAAGATAAGTGCCTTCAAGTCTTGTTAAATCTATGGAGAATTAAGACTACCTTGATAAAGGATTTGATAGGTAGGATTAAAATCAACATTCAAATAAAGATTTGTTGAGTTATATGATGCATTAAATTAATTATATGTGTATAAGTTTGAAATTGTATTATGCTGTGTGTATGTTTGATATTGTCATATATGAGAATATATAGGTTTTATATTTTAGGGTGTATAGCCCTTAGGAAGTGTCCAAAAAATAGGGAAGATTCTATTCATTTTTCAGCAAAAATTTAAAGTGAAATATCAAGGCTCCCTAAAAATTTGAAAACTCTCATTTGATAGAAAAAATAAAAAGTGTTAAGGCTTGTAGAAATAGTATATCGAGATTTACACCAATCACAATTGGAATTAGGTCATGATAGGCATAAATAATGATGATGAGTTAAGAATGAACCATAGTACAATATATACATTATGCACCATTTTTTAGGTGCTAGTTTGTTATGGTTAGGCCATTATGTGGCCCTAGAGGAATAAGGTTAAAACTTGTTATGGTTAGGGCATTATACGGCCTAAAAGGCACAAGGTAGGAGTTTGTGAGGGATAATAATGATGAAAGTTACAAGGGCACTATTTATTATTGCCTATTTGATATTTGAATTATATCGTTATGTATAATTGATAATTGGACCACTTGAGGTCCTTTGTGTTGAATAATAGGTGATACTCTTAAAGGATGATGCATAAAGTGCAAGTGGTCTCATGAATTACACATGCTTAACTTTGTATGCTTCTTATTAAGTAGAATACTTCTCAGTAACTTTCATACTTACTATTTTATAGATTTAACATTTTAGATACACCACTAGTTTTCCTTTTCTACCACCATAATAAGTAAGATGCCTTCTTTAAGGTCATTGGCATTCATCTTTTTGGTGGATTGGTACCAACTATAAAATTAGTACACTTGTACAAGTGAGACATGGAATTTAAGCAATAGAAAAGGCTAAATTACTTTTATGATTAATACATGGATACTAGATTTTGATTTACATAGTTAGTATAACTTATACTTTATAGTTAAAGTTCATAAGTTAATCTAACTATTCTTTTTCCAAACTTCTTACCATATATTGAATTCTTTAAAATGGATGCATGATAGATGTTTCTTGATGAAAGAATGCAAGATATGAATTGATACTTTGTGATATTTACCAATGCAAATGAGATAGGCTGATAAGATTGTTGGAAGAATAATCCTATGTTAGTCTTGGTCAAGTTAGGTCATGACATTGGTACCAATTTAATTAGCTTTAAATTAAAGAATTTTTAAAGATCATGCCTTAATTTTTTTGTGGACATCTAGAGAGAAGAACACTTCAAATTATTAAAACTTTACCTTTTTCCTTAACCTTTGTTCATATAACTTGATATAGTTCATTAAACCTTAAGTATCCTCCTTATTCATTCTTTAAAAAATTATTATATCATTTGCAAATATTAAATGTGATATTGGTTAACAATCTTGGGCCAACTATATTCTATGAGTAGCACTCTCTTACTCAACCCTGTATAATAGCTAAGTGAAAACTTCTAACATTACTATAAAAAATATAATGATAAAGGATATCTTTGTCATAATCCCTTATTTGGCTTAAAATGCCCATTTAGGCTTCCATTAAGTAAAATTGAAAATTGAACTATAGAAAGGCATTAGGGAATCCATTGTATAAAAGTACCATAAAAACCAAATAATTCCAAAATTCTTAAGATGAAAAACCATTTCACATAGTTATATGCTTTTTGCAGATCAAGTATAATTCCCATTAACTCACCCTTTTCCTTATTTCCTCTGAATTTTATGTATAACCTCTTATGCTAATAAGCCATCCTTTGAAATCCATCATCCTAAAACGAAAGCTAATTATGAAGGAGAAATTAATTTTCTTAAAACTTCCTTTATATAATTTGTTATGATCTTAGATGTTATTTTGTAAAGAAAATTGCAGAAGTTAATTGACTTGTAATCATTGAAAGATTTTGAATGGTCATTTTTAGGAATAAGCACAATATAAGTGTGATTAATTTCCTTTAACAAATACCCATGGGTAAAAAAAATAAAAATTGCTAGGACCACATTAAGACTTATATGTCCTAACATTCCTTGTAAACTTGGCATATTTTCAAATCTTGAAGATTTCATAGGATTTATCATGTTAATCATTTCATAGATTTCTTCTAATTAAGGAATAGTACACATTTCTTATTTTCACAAGCATTGATTAAAGGTTAGATTGAATTACTTGACTTTTTTCAATGATCTAGCCTCAAAGACATAAAGAGATTGATAAAATTATAAACAAAATAGTCACCAATATCTTCACAATCGTCAATTCAATTATCATTGCCAAGGCATATCCATGCAATATTATTTTGCTAATGGCATACTATTATTGAAAAATTAAAAAAAATCAAGAATTAGTATTTATTTCTTTAATCCACAAATCTCTCAATTTTTCCTTAAAATGTTTTCCTATCTTTTCAACTACTTATCTATATCCAATTAAATATGTTTAATCGCCTTCAAATTTTCCTAAGTGGCTTTAGTAGCTTTACCTACCAATAATGCCTCATATAACTTTGATAGTCAATGTTGATAATAATTGAACATTTCTTTATTCTATCATTTTAGTTTTTGCTTCAATGCTTAGTTTTTTAAACCATTGTAGAAACTATCAAGCTATGAACTAAATCTTTCCAAGCTTCCTAGATTTGTGGCTTGCAAAAACTATCTCTTAACTAGGCTACCATAAAAAAGTTAAGGAAGAGTTTTTACATCCCATAATATATTGAGCAAATTTGGATTATGGTCAGATTGACTACATTCCATGATCTAAACACCACTTCTAGGATAAAAATTCACCATAGTAGGTAATAAATTGCTTTATCCAATTTTTCCCTGATATAAGCTAGCCTCTTCATGCCATTTGTCTAAGTGAATTGTTCTCCCCGATCATGTACCTTTAAGCCTCCCATATAATCCATAATTTATGCAAAAGCAATGTCCTAAGAGTTTCCTGCTGGTCTACCCCTATATTTATCACTGGTATATAAAAGTACATTAAGGTCTTCTAGCAATATCCATAAATGGTCTATTATCTTTGTAACACATATAACTTGTTCTAGAAATCTATTTTATATTGTTGATATGGTAATCTATAAAGATAAGCTTTTAGCTAACTTTCATTATCATTATCATTTTAAATATGAAGGTGGACATAGCTCATATCTTACTATATTATAGTGAAATTAAAATCATATGTCCATAATAATGTTAAACTTCCTTTTCCACTTGAACTTATTGTAAAACTATTTGCCATCCGTAGAACATTAACCATTCTTTCCACTAAATTCTTATCCATTTTTGTTTTGCATAAGAAAATATAATTTGGTTTACTTTTTCTTTTTAAAGCCTTTAAAGCTTTCATTATCGGGGAGTCATTCAAGCCCCAATAGTTTTAATTTATTATTTTCTTAGCATTAGTGGGGGCTTAATGAGGCCTACCTCCTTGAGAATTGATAATAATGTTGTAGTTATTTAGGTATCATAATTAAAAGTACTTTTTATTGCCTTAACTCTTATTATGCCCCTCTGTAAATAAAAGAATTTAAGTAAAGTAAATGAAGTAATATAGTAGTTATGATTAATTTAAATTAAACTTTAAATTATAAGGTAAATATAGAAAGAGGGTGGGAGATAGAAACACAAAGAAATTAAAAAGTTAATGATAAAGTAAAAATGTGTAAGTGAGTGTAGAAAGAGTCATAACTAATAAGCAAAAATATCTTTATTGCTCATGAAAGACCTAACTTAGCCTTTTTCTTTCTTTCATGTAAATATGATTCCTTCTACTTTTCTTGCTCTTCATTTCCTTGAGAATCTTCATGAAGCATTAAAGGAATATAAAGGATTAAGCTAGAATCATCATGCAACTAAGGTAAGAACTCCTAAACTGTAGAATTATCATGCAACCAAGGTAAAAACTTTGAAACCATTGTTAATCTTGAGCTATTTTCCTCTTTGGTGTAAGATAAAGCTTATTTTGAGCTTAGGAGAATATATGAAAACCTAACCAATAACTCATTGAAATTTTAGGCAATTAAGGTAGATGAGCAATGGATTTAACATTTTTAGCCTTTCTTTAGATAAGATGAGTGAATATACTAACTTAATTCTTGATTATTCTAGAGTTTACACATTTATGGAAAAATTGATAAAATCTTAAACCTTAAAAAATCTTAAGTTTAAAAGCATATGAAGTGGAATTTAATAGTGTGAATAGCTTGAACTAAGTTACTTTAGGAAGTGTTGATGATTTATTAAGGATTAAATGGGGGAATGGTTAAGTTACAAGGAGTAAAAGTCCTTAGTGAACAATAGTTTCTTGGTAGTAGTTCTATAGAAACCTAGCAAAAAGATCGACTTTCCCTTTAATAGTAAATAATCAACTATTAAGGTCCAAATGGTCGACTATTGCTCCCTTATTTCCTATAGTATGTGGATATAGTTATGCTAAATAAGATGAGATAGGAGGATAAACCTACTGAGTTGAAAGGTAATGTTAATCACATGAACTATCAAGAAATAAATGAATTAACCAATAAGAACCATAATGCAAACCTCTAGTGAGGAAGGAAGGGATCACTGTAATATTTCTTAATTACTTGGTCTTATTATATTTGAGTGTATGATGATAAATTAATAAAATAATGTGGTTATGATTCATATGGTCATGCATTGAAGGCATGGAAATGTTGTTTTGTGCTTTGAATGTGTTTATGATGGATTGAATTATAATTATCTCATGCACTAATGTGTAACCATGTGATGAGGCATAGAAATCATTATAACTAGGATTAATTCATTTGTGGAAAAGTGTGATGAGTTATGTTGATTATTTGAAATCCAAATCTAGTAATGGCTTATGAAGGTATAAGATTGACTCAAGAGGAATAAGGATGGCCTTGTGAAGGGTTTAACACTAACGGGAGGTTACAAAGAGGTTCATTGCTTTCTTATGATAATGTTAATTGTGACATTGATAGTTTGTTATATCGAATATTTTCTAATGAATACTTATGATAAAATTGAATATATAAGACTTTTGTATGTATTTACTGAAAACTCTCAAGGGATAGAGTAGTTAGTCATAGCATTCATGGAAACCAAAGGAAATTATGTGAGCATTCTTGTTATGTGATAACTTAAACCTTAATCTGGTAAAAAGGTGGGAGTATAAATTCAGTTAGTAAGATGTGTTTTAAATGTTAAGTTTCAATTATGCTAATATATTCATTCATTAAGTCATAAACTTACTCTTTTTATACTATACTTTATAGGATTTATCATGAATGATTTGTCATCACTCAACATCTCATCCTTCCAAAGTTTAGTATGGTTAAGGCAATAATAATTAGTGTTAGGTAATGATGCAAGGGCTTCATCTCTATAGTAAAGGATAAAATAGAGAGTAAACACATTAAAGATAAATTAGATCTAATACGGAGTAATTGCCTCTTTTACCTTATAATGATAACCTTCTTTTCTTTACTACATTATAAATGATTTTATTGATTAATCATTTATCTCTATGAGTAAGTAAATCTAGGGTTTAGATCGGTGGCCTTTACTATGATTCCTTTCACTAAATTGATATTTGTATCCCTCATGTTGAAGGCATCAGTGGGAATTATAACTAACCACTCACTGGCTAGCCTCATATGAGTCTCCATTACTAAAATAGGATCCTTAGGATATCTTTTTTCTTTGTTTACCTACTTTCTCTTCCCACTTCACTAACTTTTGTATGCTCTTACTTTGTAATTATGTTGCCATCCTTGCTAAGCTTGGTTATTATCTTATGGGGCTAATAAGAAACACCAGTTGGGTCACTCCTATGTTATTGTAATGAAGTAACTTGTAAAGATAGAAAAGGGGTCATTGATTATAACCTTAGTCAACATAGCACCTTTAGTTTGTTCACTAAGTTCACTCATGAAGAATATGCCCTCTAAGTTACCAAAGCCATCTAACAGCATTTTACTGATATATGCTCTATTGATTTTAGTTTAATACTTGATGCAAATGTTGGAAAGAGGCTAAAATTAACTAGATGCATAGTACTCACAGTACTAATGTTTGGAATATTAACTATTAACATTTATGACTGTCTTATTCAGAGCAGCTAGATTATGCTGATGAACATTACCTTGCTTCATGACCTATAATCCCATAATTAAAACAAAAGTGTTTGAGTTTTTCAAATCTAAATTGAATCCATACTCAACCCATATCCTTATGTAGGAGCTAGAATCATATTTTCAATAATTTATCTATCCATGGCTTAACTTGAACATATAAATAATTTTTCTTTAGTAAGCTATATTTGAATAATGGCCAAGTTAGGTAATGTTAGCCTGTAACCTAAGTAAAGACCATTCTCTCCCTCTAGGTTGTGTTAAGCCTTCAATAATTAACATAAAACTTTATCGAAAGTCCAACCATAGATCACACATAATGATTTAATTATGCTAATACTAGGTTATTACCTAGAAGTAATGTGTTGTATGGCTTAAGCACAGTGTCAAATGAGCTAAAGCTATTGCATCAATGCTCAGATGTAGTGTTAAATGTATTAGTGTATATGCCCTAAAATCAATCATATTGATGATTGTAAATTTGAATCGTGTTATTTTGATGGCAATTTCCATTATTATATTTATATATATTATCTGCGTAATATATTTAATTATAATAATAACCTTAGAATAATTGTATTCTTAAATGTCCCTAGTCATATGTCATTGTGGATTAGGTTGCTTTGATATGTTAAGACTAGCATGTGTGATGACTTATATAGGATATTAAGTTTATATATGAGTACAAGTTAGAGAACTTGTATACTGGACTGACCCATTCTAAAAATACTACATGGGTCATTATATGAGTGTCATGAGTAATTCTTAATGATCATTATTGATATAGTTCTTTGACCTAAGATCACTAAAGTTTTTTACATGTGAGTTTCATATTTTGATACTATTCTATATCACTCATGATTGAGTGAATGCAAAGGTAGTTATTAGATATGTCACATATCATGTAAAGGGATTTGTGTGATTAAGATGGAATTTATCCCTCCTATATAATAGGAGTAATATGTGTAGGCTCCTTGATTAAGTAAAGCTAAGAAAATGCATGGCCATGTTTAGATGAATTGACATAGGATGTCAATTATATTTGTTTCGGTTAACTTACTTATAGATCAAGAAATCTCAAGATTGGGCTATACAGGAATGACATGGTCCATATCTCGTGCTCAATCTAGATATTTAGGATAAAATGACATAGATGATGATCACATGTAAAGGTTTAGTCAAATCACTAACTTTCTCATTACTTGGGTAATAATAATGTGTTACTAGACACTGCTTATTGTTTATGATCATTAATATGATTAATGATCATTGTTAACATAATGAGAGCCTGTAGGGTCGTACACTTAGAACCTAGTGGATTTGAAATTAATGAACCAAATTGTTTGACTCTAATATTTAGGAATTCTATGTTATAATTATAAGGCCCAATAATAAGCTCATAATTATACATGGAACAAAATTCAATTAGTTAGGATTTTCTATGCACTTATTTGAATAGACTTGTTAGGTAATAATAGAATTATTTCACGCATCCTAAGCATAAAAAACTCTAGCACCTCTCTTTAACCAAAAACTCTTGAAGAGGCATAGCTAGCACTATGAAGAAAAGGAGAATAATTCTAACCGGTGTTCATGTGGACATTCATCGGTGATTCGCGAGTTCATGCGGATACCTCAGAGTCTTCAGCTAAAAGGAAGTTGAAGAGGTGATCAACGATTGAGTTCTTAAGTCATAATTAAAGGTATTAAATGAATCCTTATTCCAATTTAACATTTTACATGGATCTATTGGCTAGGATTGATTTATTCTGTTGCGCTTGTTTGGCTCTCGATCCTAACAAAATGAGCAAAGGTCCTCACATATTTCTGAATGGATGTGGGTAAAGAAGCTAGTTTGGGAGAGCATAATCAGGTTTGGCATATAGAATATTGATACATTAATAAGTAAATCTTTGGAGGTTATAGATACCATAATTCAAAAAAGGATTAATATCATGTATCTTCAAGAAACTAAATGGGTTAGAGAAAAAGCTAAGAAGCTAGGCACTATAATATTTAAACTATAGTATACATGAAAAGTTAGAGGAAAAAATGGAGTTAGTATTATTGTTGACAAGAATTAGAAAAGGAATATAGTGGATGTAAAAAGGATTATGGACAAGATTTTATCATTAAGATTAATAGTTATGTAAGAGACTATCAATATCATTAATGCTTATACACCATAAATAGGATCGAAGCACATTTAAAGAAGAAATCTTAGGAAGATCTGGAGGGTTGGTTTAAGGAATTCCACAAAAAAAGATTCTCATTGGAAAGGATCTAAATAGGCATGTTGGTAGTAAGATAAGGCAATTTTCAAGAGCACATTGAGGTTTTGTTTTATAAGAACTAAATGAAGAGGGATAATCTAGTCCTGATTTTTCAATTGCATATGATTTCAAAATTGCAAACACTTTTTTTAAGAAGCAGGATGAGTATCTAATCATTTACAAGGTCATAAATTAATTTCTTTTTAGTGAGGAGCTCAAATAGAAGAGTTTGTAAGGATTGCAAAGTGATTTCGGGGGAAAGCCATAATACACAGCATAGGGTATTGGTTCTTGATATTCATTTTAAGACCCGTAATTAGAAAAGATGACAAGTTATAAATCCTAGGATTAAGTAGCAGTAGCTCAAGAGTGAGAAACAAATGACTTTTAAGAGAATATTATTGGAGAAAGGTAATTAGGAAGCATGAAGGAGTGCTAACCATACTTAGGATGAGATGGTTAAAAAGGTTAGGATAGTTGCTAAAACAATCTTGGGTGAATTAATAAGTTTTAGACTAAGAGATATAGAATCTGGGTGATAGAACAAAAGTATACAAGAAAAGGTCAAAATCAAAAGGAATTGTTTTAAGCCCTTACATGTGTGCAACAATGCTAAAAATTAGGAAAGGTATTGGACGGTTAGGAATAAAACCAAGAAGATAATGAGTGAGGTATAATCTAAAGCTTTTGAGGAATTTTAACAAAATCTAAGAACAAAGAATGGACAATAAAAGATTTATAAACTTACCAAAAATAAGGAAAAGAAATTAAGAGATTTGGACCAAGTAGGGTGTATTAAGGATAAAGAAGGATAAGTTTTACTCATAGATGAAGATATTAAAAAGCGATGAGAGAAGTACTTTTATAAGCTTTTCAATGACGGGCAAG
The DNA here is from genome assembly GCA_020226215.1 of Sindora glabra. Lineage (NCBI taxonomy): Eukaryota > Viridiplantae > Streptophyta > Magnoliopsida > Fabales > Fabaceae > Sindora > Sindora glabra. The sequence continues at coordinate 49,043,846 of CM035225.1, forward strand.
GATTGACAAGGGATACGGTAGGATTAGAAATTCAAAAAAATGAACAAAATTTAGCTTACTATCACAAAATTTGAGTTGGAGAGGTAAAATAAGCTCTTATAAGGATGGATAATGGTAAAGTCATTGGTCTTGATGCTATTCCTATAAAAGTTTAGAAATATTTAGGGAAGTGGGGTACCTTATGGCTCACTAAGCTATTTAATGAGATTTTGAGGTCTAAAAAAATGCCAGATGAGTGGAGGAGGAGCATTTTATTGCCTATATATAAGAATAAAGGAGATATCCAGAACTATACAAATTATCGAGGGATAAAACTTATGAGCTACATGATAAAATTATAAGAAAAAGTGATTGAGCATAGATTAAGAAATGAGATTAGGATTACAGAAAGTTAATTTAGATTTATGCTAGGAAGGCCTATAACAAAGGTTATTTATCTCTTGTAGAGGTTGATGGAAAGGTATCAAAGTAAAGAAAGAGACTTACAAATGGTTTTTATTAACCTAGAAAAAGCCTATGATTGAGTAACAAGAGAAGTGTTGTGGAAGGCTCTGTAAAACTTATGAGTCACATGATGAAATTATAAGAAAAAGTGATTGAGCATAGATTAAAAGATGAGACTAGGATTACAGACAGTTAATTTGGATTTATGCTAGGAAGGCCTACAACAAAGGTTATTTATCTCTTGTAGAGGTTGATGGAAAGGTATCAAAGTAAAGAAAGAGACTTGCAAATGGTTTTTATTGACCTAGAAAAAGCCTATGATCGAGTAATAAGAGAAATGTTATGGAAGGCTTTGTAAAAGAAAAAAGTTCATGTGGCATATATTCGAGCTATACAGGATATGTATGATAGGGGTAACTACAAGTGTAAGAACTCCTAGAGGCAAGATAAAGGACTTTCCTATAAGGATAGGTCTACATCAAGGTTTAGGATTAAGTCCTTACTTGTTTAATTTAGTCTTGAATGTTCTTACTAGGGATATGTAAGAGACTATCTCTAAATGCATGCTATTTATAGATGATATAGTCTTGATTAAGGAATTAAGAAAAGAGGTTAACTATAAACTTGAGCTTTGAAGACAGGCTTTAGAATCTAAGGGTTTTTAGTTGAGTAAGAGCAAGACAGAATACATGCATTGCAAATTTAATAAGAAGCAAGATATAAAGGATTTGGAGGTAAGAATTAGAGAGCATGTTATACTACAAGTGTCTAATTTTAAGTATCTAGGATCAATATTACAAAGTGATGAAGAAATTAATGAAAATGTTACACATAGAGTTGGATAATTAAAATGAAGAAAGGCATCAGAGGTTATCAAAGGGAAGTTTTATTGGACTGCTATATGACTAGTTATACTTTATAGTAGTAAATGTTAGGCTTTGAAGGGATAACAAGAACAAAAAATAAGTGTAGCAAAAATAAGAATGTTAAGATGAATGTGTGGTCATATAAAAAAGGACAATATATAGAATGAATTCATACGAAGGAATGTTGGAGTGGCACCTATTGAGGAGAAGATGATAAGAAATCAATTAAGGTGATTTGGACATGTGCAAAAAAGGCCACTAGAGGCACCAATGAGAAGAGTCAATCACATGATCTTTAGTCCTGTGAAAAGGTGTAAAAGGAGCCCAAAAAGGATATTAGATAAAATTATAAAAAGGGATCTCTTAGTGAATAACATTCTTAAGAATCTAGTTTCAAATAAAGCCTAATGGCATCGTACGATCCATGTAACCGACCCCACTTAATAGAATAAGGCTTTGTTATTGTTGTTGTTATTGTTGTAAGCTATCCTTGAAGAGGTTCTTATACTCTAGATTTCTCTAAGTCGCTAGCCAATTTTCCAAGCATTATCTTTAAATAAAAATTCTAGTGGCACTTTATGGACTTGGATCCACAGCTCCAGTTTGGAAAAATTAATTTCAGTTATAGTATTAGCTTGGTTGCTAGAACATTAAAACAACTACCTTGCCCATCACATTCCATGGACCTTCACATATTATACTATTAGCTTGCTCATCAAAACTATAAGAAACCTGGAATTTACTCACTCCCATATTAATAAAACATAGTTCATGGCAGAAATTCCCTACTTTTCTTAGCATTTGATTAACTATGGTTCAATTCGTAACCTTATTCCCAATTGTAAAAACCTAGCAAAACACTTTGCTATAAATTCTTGGTACTACCATTAGACTCCAGATGGAGTTCTTCCACTTCTTCCTATAGGGCTTGTCTTGTTGGAGGATTTGCTTTAACCACACCTTCCTCGAAATACCAGACATAAAATTAAATCTTGAAAGGATTCTTTAATTGGATCTTTGAATATGCTCTAACTTGGAGTAACTTCCACCTTTAGAGAAGAAAATTGCTATCCTTTTAGAGGGAAAAAGGAAATATTATGAATTATTAGAAATAGTAATACATTTAAGGTAGATTTTCTACTTAATAAGAGAAGAAATATAATCTCAATAACATATAACATATTTACTAATTTACGACTAAAATTAATAGTCAAGTTAATCATTTAAATTTTTTTTAAAACTTAAAGGTAGTAATTTATAGTTTTTTAAAGTGTAAAAATATAACTTATAGGTTTTATAAATTTAAGAAAATAATTTATCATTTAGCAAAACTCAAGGATGTAAAGTATATTTTCTTGCTTTTTATTATTGTTAGTAACAGGCAGGCATATCTTATATACAATCTTCTCCCAAAATATTTTGTGATTCAACCTATAAAACAACGATTTAATCCAATATTTTAAAATTTGGATTAATCATTGAACTTGATTTAAACTTTAATGGTTCAACGAAGGTCAAATTTGAATTGAATTAGAAATATAATATAAAGTGTAAATGAAAAGTTTTAATATATATATAATTAAAAATAATTAAGTTATCATAAATTTAAATTTATGTATATAAAATATGAAAATATTGAAAAAAATTTAAATAATTTTAAAATTTTATAAGTTTATAATTCAAATTATCACAAAAATATTAATATTGAATCTAATTTTTTGGTTATATGTTTTTCATTTATACATACAAAATAATTTTTTACTATTTAAAACTTTAAATTTTGAATATATACATAATATCAAGTAAAAAAAATATATTATTTTTTATAAAAAAATAATATTTTAAAAAAAAATCAATTGATTCGTGAAAACTATAACCAATTCATACGGTTTGACTAATTTCTCACCAGTTCATTGATTTTCTAATCATTTTTATTAAAATTAATTTTAAAAATTAATCGGACCAGCTAGATGATCAGTTTATGATTTTTTTTAATTCAAATGGCAAGCCTAGTTCGGTTTTTGATTATTATTTAATCAACTTTGCTCCATCCTAAGTCGCGAAGTGGATGCGATTTTGGTCGTGGGTGTTGTACTCATAAATCCCAGCGTCTTTACTGTCAATAAAACACTTTAGCTACACTCTTTGATCTGAAAGCATTTATTCTGCGTGCGCACACAGGTGAATCTTACAAGAGGTAAAAGAAACCAACCATATTAATCGAGGCCATATTTAACAAAGCCACAACATTACATCCGCTAATATTCGATTATTGATGTAATTATTGCCACTTAAACTTTTTTATACGAACAATAGATTTATGATTAAATTATTTAGTTAGCCACTATAACTTCATTCAATTTCCAATTAAAATTTTATCATTTAAAAATTTTAAACTGGATCCTTATACTCATTTTTTTAATTAACACTTCATATTTTTTGATAGATTTTGTTAACAACCATTTCATATGGACAATACACTTTTAACGTGATTTAAAGATTGATTATATAGAACTTTGATATAATTCATATTTGTATTTAAGGGGCAAATAACTTTAAAACAATTAGGCCATTTCATAAAATTATTTCATTTTTAAGAGAGAAAAAATGGATATTTGTCTCTCACCCTATAACATGTTAATTGGCCATTATATATGTGTAACAATTGCTAATAAAATCTCACACTAAATTATACAAAATATTCAATTAGAAATAAAAATTAAGTATAAGGATTCAATTTAAAATTTTTAAAATTTAAAGATTCAATTAGAAATTGAATAAAAATATACAAAGTAATAGAGCAAATTAAGCTTTATTTTTTTATTTATCTATTAGCTATTGGCATTTTCATGCTTTGGGCACTTGCTTTTTCTTAAGTTTTCCATTGATAACTATTTTCTTTTGAAGGAAATTTAATACAATGACAATGAATATTTTTAATCTTCTTTTTTACTTTCTGTTACACAAGAAAACAATTACAAGATAGAGAACCACACCTAGATAAAACTACATACCTAAAACTACATAAACCAAATTCTACATAAATTGCACTTACAAATCAAATGCCACCATAAGAGAAAACAAAAAGATTAATATGAACTTAACTAAGTAGTAAAAATCTAACCAAAGAAATCAAAAGATCCTTCTTACTATATTATCTCCATCCAAAATTGCTTGTACTTATAAATCCAAATTTATAACAAAACCATCCCACTTTTAAAATGCATTATTTTAAAATTCTTATGAGCAATCTTCAATGCCCTCCTATAAGTTTTAAGTGGGTGAACTTTTGAAACTGGTAATTAATCTAAATTAGAATATATTAAATTAAACTCTTTCAACTCTATATGACATTTTGATACACATTAGTACAGAGCCAAGCCAAATACAACAAACTCAAAATCACATTCAGAACCCAAGGAGATATTTTCTAGAATTTCCTTGAAATTACAACCTTTCCTTGCACCTAGTTATGGAACTCTCTAGATTTGCCTTGGAATTATAAATACTTTGTATCTAGACATAAGAAAACCTAAAAGCTTGTAGAGTTCTATGTAGGGGAGATATTTTAGAAAATTTAGGATGAAAAGGCCTTTAAAAAACCATTATAAATACCCTTTCTCCTATTATACTTAGGATCATTTTAGAATTTAGAATCAATACCATTTCTCTTTAAAGAGATTTCTCTCTTTTCCATTTGACTATAGTCTTGTCACATCCAAAGTGACTGACTAATCCTCTATCATGGGCTTCCTAGATAATGGCTTCTCACAGTGAACATTGGGGAATGTATAATGCCTTATCTTTAAATAAGAATCCTTGATGCTTGTAGTATTGTTAGAACAATTATGTTTCAGTGGTACTCTAGACATTTTTGGAATCTAGGTCATCTTAGTATAGTTTTTTAATAGTTTCAAATCCAACAATCTTTGTTTAAAGAGTAGAAAGCAAAGTGTGTTGTCGACTTACTGCATCTGCTATAGTGTTTTGATTTCTAACCATGGATATTAAGGACACCAGGGGCTTATCTTTATTTTTAGTTTTGTTAAATTCTTTAGGTGGTAGTGGCACCAACTGGATATTGTCTTGTTACTTTTTGCAGATTGAAAAGGCAATAAGGAAGCATTTTGTAATTTTTATCTCATTTTCTTTGTTAAGCCATTGCAACTTGTAAGGGTGCAAATGCTCTTAGGTAGGTAGCTTGAGCTTTTCCACATGTATCTCAATATAACATTCTCATAACTTTTGCTATCTATGATGACATCATAGACTTTACCTTAGGGTGTGTAGTGAATGTGGAAAATACTATACCTTAGCTAAGGTTTTTCCTTTTTGGTTGTGATATGTAAACTTCATTTAATCACTAGTGATTCTTGATGATTAGTAGGGATAAGTTCTTTTTCAAACACTAGTGGTTCACTAGATTCATCTTGTGTTTGCTTAAGCTCTTCTTCTTTTAATACTTCTTGAATTTCTTCCTTAATAATAGTGATGACTTTGCAATTTAGGCAATTTAATGTAATGTGGCCATATACTTAGCATTTAAAGCATTTAGATGGCTTAGATTTAGTGGGTGTTTTAGGTTTAGCTTCTTTAGTAGGTTTAGGTAAGGTCTTCTTTAAGGTATTGGGTTATGGAACTTGAGTTTTACAAGTATTAATAGGGTTTCTTCGAGAGGAAAGTTAGAATATAGGCATTTTGGAAAGTTATCTCTTAATCTGAATGGCAAGTCAGATGATATCATCTGAGGTCTAGTATTATTGGAGTTGATCTAATTAGATAATCTTGAAGTTTAAACCTCCAAGGTAGTAGGCAATAATTTGCTCCTCTTTCTCTTGAATATCACATTTCATAATTAATTTCTCAAATTCCTTAATATATTCTTCCATATATAGGAATTTTTAATGAAAATTCTACAACTAGATAAAGTTATCATATAATAGTGATCAAGTAGAAATTTATGTGTAAGTTCTCGTCACATTTTCTCCCATGTCCTGATCTTACTTCTTCCTTTGCATTCTCATTTTTTCTTTAAATTTTCTTACTAAACAGAGACATGTTTCTTTAACTTGATAGCAACAATTTTTACATTTTGCTTATCCAGTATGTCTTTCAATTCAAACATACTTTTAATTATTTGAAGCCAGTCTATAAATTCATTTAGTTGGAGCTTTTGCTCGAAATCTAAAATGTCTATTTTAATGTTATTACCTTAGGTTAGTTGCCTTCGAAGGTGATGACTAGTTGCTGAATAGTAGTTACTACTATTAAAATCATATTCTAGATTCCTTCTTTGATTTAGTAAGTCTTGTTGTTCATTAACAATATCCTATAATTGTTATATCTGCTATGCATTCCTTCTTTCTTAATCTCTTAGATATTTCTTTCATTTTATCTTCTTGGTGGTATTTTGATAATTTATGGGGTCAAAGTAAAATTTTGAGAAAGTTTGGGGCTATTTGTAGCAATTAAATAGAATTTAAGGTTAAAATTGAATTTCAGTAACGTTTAGGCAATGTTTTGTAATAACTGGACAAATTTTAGGGTTAAAATAGAATTAATGGAAAGTTTGGGAATGTTTTGTAATTTTAAGGAATATTAAAGGTCAAAATGAAAATTTAAAAAAGTTAAGAGGCAATTATGAAATTCTAAAAAATTCTCCTAATAAGGTTGCAGATGCAATGTAACCTTTATAATTGATATGGCATTAACTATGCCTCAAAACACTTTAAGCTGATGTCAAATGGCTAGTTAGGTATGCTGACATAGCATATTTGACATATGGCACCCATGAATGGGTTACATGTCACTAAGGTGGTGCTGATGTGGCATTGATATGGTCTTCTTCAACCTTAACTAGAAATTCTAGAAAATTCTACTGATAAAGTTGCTGATATGGCATAACCTTTATAACTAGTGTGACACTGACTGTGCATCAAAACACTAACTTTATGCTGATGTCAGATGGCTAGTTAGGTATGCTGATGCGGCATACTTTGACGTGTGGCACCCATAAATGGATTACATATCACTAAGGTGGTGTTGATGTGGTATTGATATAGTTGTCTTCAACCTTAGCTAAGAGTGTGGAGCACATGACCAATGTGTGACTTTCCAACGAAGGCACATATGGGCATGTGCATTCATTTGCTTTTGAAGATATCTTGGCATTAGGCTAATTTAAGAATCTCTCTTTCTATAAATGTATCCATACTAATTCTCCTTCTTTAAAAGTTAATGAGAAAATTATTTATTATATTATTTCCTTCGATTTCATGTCTCTTAGTGAGTTACACATGCTAAATTTCACAAAATTGGTCTTATTTTATAATATGGGGTTAGTTTTATAATATTCTGAATTTATTAGATTAATAATAGGTTTTGATACTATTTCTATTTTTTAGCTATATCTTAGGTTCTAGATATTGGATTAAAGTGATTCATAAACCATAGGAAAGTTTAAAGAAAGATCTGCAACCTTGGTGTTTCGGTCAAAACCCAATTTGGACTCTTTTAAGCCCTTATTTAGCTAAAAATCTAAAGCTCTATCTTTATCCTAACTAAACTAACTTTGATTTTCAAGTCATATCTACAACTATAGAGGTTTAATTAATATGGAACTAAGGTTTAAATTTCTATAAGACCTAACTCTATAACTTTTTTATTTATGGATTACCAAATTACATTATTTTAGTAGTCTTATACAAGTTAGAAGTCAAGCTTGTAGGAATTCACTACAATAACTCCTAAAGTTAATTGATTTATAAAAATAGGTTCTAGACTTCTAAAAATGAGGAAAACCCTATTGTTGTAATCTTAAGAGATATATAATTCAGGTCTAATAGTGTTTTAGGTTAATTAGGTTAGATAAAAGAAGAGAACTCATTAGATATAGGAGACTTTACACATTCGACAGATAGTGTTCTCTTCTTCTAGCTTTTATGTTCTTAAGTTATGGAATGTTAATTTAGGAATTGATTTAAAGAGTTTGAGGTTCTCCTTTCCTAGATTATGAGATTATATTTTATAATGTTAACTTTCTCTAATTAATTTGCCTCTTTCCCCAATTACTTGTGTTGATTTCTTCAAATTACTTATGTTAGATATTAATATGGTATAATTGGTATTCATCCTTGTAATTTCTAATCTTTTGCTATTTTAATGTTGAATTGTGGTTTGTTAAGCATGGTTTCACATATAGGGGTAGAGGGTAGAGGGATTAATTTAGATGTTTCTAATTTATTTTTTTAAATTAACTGAATTCTATCTTTAAGTTAATTTCAATCTAACTTAGAGATTATTTTGATCAAATTCTAGATGGTTATTTAACATAGAGTTCATGAATTATTGCAAAGGTTCTAGGTAATTCAAGGTTGAAAGATTCATTAAAAAAGTTAAATTTCAATTGATCCATGATTAATCTAAACTAGAGCTTTCAATTCCTTGAATTGATCATTTTATTACATTAGTTTTTCTTCCTTACATTTATTTTGTGCTTTACTTTGTCTAGTGCATTTATTTCAATTTTGAATCACAAACTCCCTAATTCTGTGTTTTGCACATTGCATTCTACATAATACAACATTCTACATTCTATCAACATACTATTTTATTGGTGTTTACTTTTGTTTCATCTATTTATTTTGTTTTTCATGCATAAATAATTAAAATAATTATGTAAACATTATTAGTGAGTCAATTTAGAGAAGCTAATTCAAGGGATCACGAGGTTCAACCTAGTTTACTTCACTATACTGCATTATTTTAAGGAAACTAGTAAGAAACTAATTTTGGTGCATTACAACATGCTTATCAAAAGTATGCTATCATTGATGTTTATCTCGCTGAACTTTATATTTGGAATTCTATTTCTGAATTCTTGCATGGACTTGTTTACAAAGCTTCTTAATCTCCTTTACTCTTTGCTTTATATCAATGCTATATTGGCAGATAATAAAAGATGGTGCTAAATCAAGTGGGCTAAGGGGATGAGTACCATACATCACCTCAAATAGGCATCTTCTAGTGGCTTGATTGGTAGAGTTATTATAGGTTAATTCAATCTGGGTGAGTATAGCGTTCCATTATTCCAGATTTTTTCCAAAAAAGCTACGAAGTAGGTTGCCCAAAAGTCTATTAATTACCTCTATTTGTCCATTTGTTTGGAGGTGGCTGGTACTGCTGAATTAAAGTTTAGTACCTATTTTCTTCCATAAAGTTCTCTAAAAATGACTTAGAAACTTGACATCTTAACTAGAAGTGATGGTTTTTAGAATACCATGAAGTCGAATAATCTTTTTGAAGTATAAGTCTATAACCTGAGATATTTTCTAACCTAGGGAGAATAGTATAGAGCCAAGGTAAATACAGTGAACTTAAAACCATATTCAAAACCCAAGGAGATATTTTTTAGAATATCCTTAAAATTATAACCTTACCTTACACCTAGTTATGGAACTCTTAGATTTTCCTTGGAATTATAAAGACTCTGCATCTAAACATAGAAAAACTAAAAAGTTTGCATAAAATTTTGCATAAGGGAGATATTTTAGAAAATTTAGGGTAAAAAAGCCCTTAGAAAACTACTATGAATATCTTTCTCCTGTTATACTTGGGATTACTTTAGAATTCAAAATCAATACAATTTCTCTTCAAAAATATTTTCTCTCTGTTCAATCTAGCTCCTGAGCCACATCAAGTTAGCAATCTCATCCAGACATGCATTTTCAAATCTATCTAATTCTATTGCAAAAGCTAGCCACACAAATTCCAAATTATTGAAGGATAATTACTCAAATACAAGCCTATTTAATTTCTTTTCCTTTTTAAGCTTTGATTCCTATTCATTCTTAAGATTAGAATTCAGTTCTAAAAATCCTTTCACTAAACCCATACTTTCCATTATAGTAACAAATCTTAGAGAAACTTCAACAAATCAAAGAAGACCACACTCAAAGGAGGTAGAACAAAGAATATGGGTGTACCTAGACTATGAAGGAAACTTAAATGGTAAAGCTAAACTAACTAACGGATGAATTATATGCAACTAAACTTAATTTTAGTGAGAAAATTATACCTCTAGTAGTAAATAATGGTGTCTGATCAAGAACATTCTATTTCATTTTGAATCTTCAATTGATCTCAATCTCAACTAAAGTTGAAGAAAAAACTAACACAAGAAACACTATGATGCATATGCAAAGAAATTGCAAAACTACATGTTAGAAAATATAAAGGACATGAATGAGATTCATATATACTAGAATATTAGAAGTACGCAATGGAAGATTTAAAATCCAACGTTTATTTTTACTGATTGTATTGACAATCATTCAAAAAGGCAATCTTGTTTACTACTTAAATCTCCTTTTTATGCGTAGAGAAAGAAAGAGAGAGATTCTTAAAAACTCTAATGAATATTTTGTTAACTAAATGACTAAATTCCTTTCTTCAGCCTATTTATAAGTATTTCATGGGTCAGGTTATAGATTGAGTTATGGACCCATTTTAGGTGATCTAAATCTATGATCTAATACTAATAAACTTGATGGAATATAAAACACAGCAAGAAGCGAAAATTAGCAAATCAATAAATTGTTGTAGTGATGATGGCGTGAGAGCTACCAATTAGAATTATGGAGAAAAAAATCATTTAGTCATTAACTGAAAGAGAGATTGATTGCTCCTAGCCATTGTAGTTGAAATCGAAAGTAGAAAGGTGGTGGCTTTGTTGAAGAAAATCAAAAGACTTCAAAAAGGTTTTTCTAATCTTCATTTTACTTGATGCACGGTGGATGGTGACCAATGAGTGTGTAGTGAAAAAACAATAGGCCATTTTGTAGGCTATGGTCAATCTAACTTTCTATATAGAAAATACTGCATATCAAACCTATCTAGTACTCGATACCAGTCAGGTTTTACTTCATGCATGCAAAGTATTTTTTTTTTAAATTCAATTCTACCATAATGATTAAGTTAATTTTGGATCAAATTGATTTTGTAAATTTTTATAAGGATAAAATTAAGGTAATGTTCTTTAAGTATTTATCATAAGGTTCTCCAATCATATCACGACATATGTGTTAATTATTCTATTTGAAGAAAATAATTAGTACATTAATAACTATAATAATTATCAAATTGTAATTATTAATAATAATTAAATAAAATAATTATATACATATTATGATATGATTGGAGAATCTCATGATAAACACCTAAGAAACTTTACCGCATTTTATCCTTTTTGTTATTTTATGTATTTTTTTTAGTACCCAAGTATCCCTATACTTTTTTTTTTGTATCAAATTATGTTCAAGGTAGTAATAGTAAACATAAACCCCTTTAACAATGGTAGATTTAAGTATCAAATTCAAGATCCTTTAAGTTTGAAACATCTTAAGACTCAACCTGCTACCATTGAACTAAGCAATTATTGGTATTATGTTACATATTATGCTTACAATACTCTTATATTTGAATATGAACGGATATAAGTTATACTGGATTATATCATACACTTAGAAAGTTCATAAACAAATTCTATATTTAAAATTTTTAATAATAAATTTTATGAATATTAAAAATAGTTAAAAATTTAATTATTTAAATTTAATTTTTCAAGACCTTTATAAGAATAACTTTTTCATGACAACAAATTTTTTTATTAAATGTAATTTAAAATTATGATTATTTTTATAAACATAACAAATTAAAATCAATTATTTTTATTATATTTTTTAATTTAACATTTAAAACTTATTTATTTATTATAAATAAATAAAACAAACTTATTTCCACTAAAAATTTCTAAGTGTAGGAGGTAAATAGTTTATTTATAGAGTTGAACTACAACCCATAAAGTAAGTTGCTATTGAAAATAAAAGAAAGGTTATGATTATTTTGCAAATGGTTAAGACTAATTCCTTGAGCTAAAGATATGAATACCTTAAATACATATCTCTTGCGATCTTGAGATTCTCCTCTGATTATAATTAACAATTGTAAAACCAAACTTCCATATATACTTATTATCTTGATCATGTGATTGACTTTTTCTTTAATCCAAGTAGTTTACAATAATCGATCATAAAAGAGACAAGGTAAAATTCCACCTAAATAAAAAAACATTTAATTGATATTGACATATATAATATAAATTCCACTTAGTTTAAATTCTCATTAAAATTTTAATCGAAATATATTTTCATGATAAAAACAAATCATAATATTATGGTAAGAAAATAATAGTAAACATCTAAAAGGATATATTTTACTTCTTTTACTGTTAAGTATCTTCTTAAACTAGATTTGGATTAAACATTAGAAATATTCTTTTGGGCAAAGTCAAACAAGAAAAAAGTAACCCTAGTAATGATAAAGCGTAAAAGGGGCATGGAAAAAAGAGGCAACCTAAGAAATGAGAGAACTTAAAAGAAGTATAGGAAGGCATTAACCTTCCAAAAAATTTTAAATTATATATTAATAACATACAATTATGAAAAATATTTTGAAAAATTCATTTTATGGAAGTCATTTATCTCCTAAAATTTTAAATCAAAATCTATCATTGCTTAAGAAAAGTTAAAAGATAACTTGAATTTGGATTCCTCAATAAAATTTTATATAAGCCATTTGTCTCCTAAAATTTTAAGTCAAATTTTATCACTCCTTGATAAAAGTCATATGATAACTTGGATTTGGATTCAACAATATAAACCTTGAAACTTGAGCTTAAGGAAAGGAAAAATAATAATTGTATTCCTATTTTTGATCCATAGGTAAATTTTGCAATTTTAATTATTTTTCTAAATACTAAGAGATGAATAACAAGATAAAAATCAAGTATAATAGATTGCATTCCTACCACATGTCAAAATCCACACATTAATACTACTATTATTATTGCTACTATAGAATAACAATTCTATGTATGTAGATAAATGTCAGTTAGAAAATAAATCGATGTTAATGTCAATACAGTAACATTTTTAAAATTATTAGAACTAATATGACAACAATTCTTTAAACAACCAATGTCTATTCTAATATGGTATATTTTTACAATTCACAAGAAACATACAACAATGGTTAATTTAATGATCGACACCATTTAATCTCAATCATAATGCTACACCCTAATTAAAATATCATAATTTCAAAATTATTTTATGAGAAAAATATTTAGAATAATCAGTATATCTTTAGTTTGAAATGAAAATGGTATGTATGCAAGAAATTTTTTATGAATAAATACAAATGAATTATAGTGTAAAATAAAAGCTAATATTTTAGTAAATCTTAGGTAGAGGATTTTATGGGAAATAAATGAGCAAAGATTAATAGAAAATTAAAGTATGTGATTTTAATTTATTATATATGAGTATGTGAGTATAGAAGAGATTTAAGATATGTTTCCAAAAGTATCCCTAGGCACTTTTTCCTCACTTATTTTATGATCACGATGACCCTTGTCCTTACTTATTTTCCTAGAGCCCTTATTTTCTCCTTTTCCTCCTTATCTCTTCTTCTAATCAAGGTAAGAACATTAAATCTCCTTCCATTTCTTCATCTAATTAAGGTAAGAATAATGTCATTACAAGATCTTCTTTTCATTTTCTCTTGATTTGATAAAGATTAAGGTTAGGGAAATTGGAACTCTAAAGGAAAGTTTTGATTTTGTTGTGATAAGGATTAACAAGCCTTAAATCCAACTTTCTAGCATCCTTTTCCATACTATGTGAGTGCATACTCTACCTCTTTTCATTAAATTTCAAGAATTTAAGCTTGAATGTCATATTTTAAATTTTTATGGAAATATAAATATAAATACCTAATTTATTATTACACCCTTTAGAGAATTAGGATTAATTTTACTTTCTTTTATCTATATTTATGTGTAAGTGAAAATTTATCTAAATGCTATGAATGTGTTTAGGATGAGTCTATGTTTGTGAAAGTTAGAATTTTAAGATGAAAATAAGAAGAATTAAATTAATTATAGGATTATGTGAAATTAGAATTGAATAAGTGCATATAGAAAAGATTTAGGAGTTGACTTTCCTAATTTCCCTTTAGGAAGGTTTAAAATACCTAAATTAACCTTAAAATATCTATTAACCTTGTAACTCCTTTAATCCATAAACAAAACCCAAATCTCTCTTCTCCTAGTTGACATTCCTCCTTCTCCCTCACTTATTCACCTTCAACTTCATTAATTTGGCAAGGTTAAGCTCCAACTCACTATCAATCATCCATAATTTCTAGGCAAGTAAGGTAATTCCTCTTAACAACATAGCTTGGATGAAAATGTGTTAAGTTTTTTTGGAAACCACTAAAATTAAGGTAAATTTTTTTATTTTGCTTTGTATTGATGTGGTTAAAGTGTGATAAACCATTTATCTCCTCCCACTTATCTCCTCCATACCATTGTAAGTAAAAATATACTTAAGTTAGTTAATCTTACAATATTTATGCTTATTGAATGTTAATATGATTATGTTAGGAAATTGAGGATTTGGTGTTAGGTGATTATGTTTTAGCATGATTTAAATGTTGCTAATAATTGTAAGATGAGTAAAAAGGATAAGTATCTACCGAATTTTTTATATTTTAGTTGTGATTATGTTAGATTAAGAAACTAATTACCATATAAATAGTATTTTCATAGATTTTTTGCAAATTTATAAGAAATGCTTAAGTATACTCAAGTATAACACCAGAGTTCACCTTTAGATGTCCATACTTGAGTATATACTTAAGTATCCAAATTGAGCTACTCTCTAGATGGCCATAAGTGAGATAATATTCAAAGTTGCTTTCTAAACATCTGTAAGTGAGTATATACTCAAGTATGAAGGTAGAATTCACTTTTATGCCTCCATACTTGAGTATGACCCTTGCATACCCAAGTTTTGTTATTTTATGATAATTAAATGTAGTGTATACTTATATAGCTTTTGTATATATGTGTTAAACATGTGAACCTTGATATTTATGAATTTGATGATAAATTCCCTAGGGAATGGGATTATGCTTATATTATGTTGTGAATGACATTGTGAAAGGAACTAAATGATGTATATATGATATGAAATAGTACTAAATTCTAAGAAAAAGTTTATAAGGGGATAACATGGGATATCTTGAAGGAACAAGGATAGAGTTTGTGAGGAGATAAGGATAATCTGGGAGGCACAAGATGGTTTAACTATTTTTTAATTTATTATTCTTAATATTGTTTATTGTAATTCGATGTTGTTGTGGATAATAGTATGTAGTGGAACATGATAAACATGGTTGAGAACAAGAATTGAAATAATTAATTGACATATATGTTCAAAAAGAAATATGTTTATTAAGTAGATTATTACTAAGTCTATGACTCACTCATTTCAATGTTTGTTTTCTTTTACAAAAATACTTGCTGAAGCTCTTCCACCTTCACCAATAACTTAAGAATTAAATCTATTGACATTTTATGTCATGTTGCCATAGTTAGACTTAAACTATAGATAGATATAGTCTAGGCCTTATATATGGATTTGGATATAAAATAGTGTCAACTTCATTTCAAATATTTTTATAGGAATGTTTATAAAAATTTGATGTTTTCTAGGAATTTATGTAATGATACAAATTCTAAGGTTAGTTTAGACTAGTGAAAATCGAGAAATAAGTTTCACACCAATTATAGCCTAGCAAGTCATGCATGGTCTAGATTTTAGTAGGAAAAGAAGACCTCTAAAGAAGGATAAGTAAGATTTAATTATGGCTGCCCAATTGGGTGTTAGTTGAAACTATATTAATGATATGTGTATACCCTAGAAGCATGTTTCACCAATACAATTTTAATAAACCTTAAAGTGTTTCAATGGTGTGGTGGTGGAGTTTCATTATAGAAATAGTTATTATTAATTTCTTTTATATTTAAATATATGGCAATTTTATGAATTAAGAAAGGTGGTAGAATCTAGCAAGCATCAAGCCAATGATCTCATTGATAAAGAATCATCCAAGGGTTTTCATACCTAAAGTAGTTAGCATAAAGGAAACAATGATTAAGATCTCCCTCAATAGGTTGCTTCATTTAGGAAACAAATTCTAACCAATGTAGTATTAGTTTTTTGCTAAGAAAGAAAGAAAGAAAGAAAGAATAATATAACAATAAAAAAGATCAGGCCTCTAATTAAAGAATGGAAAGGAAGAGTAACTAACCACCACTTTAAGAAAACGTAACTAATAAGTTATGATCATCCATGAATTTAACAAGCTAAATTTGCCCTACTTCATTGGTACAAATCTAGATGCAAATCTACATTAGTTCTTCACCTAAATAGAAAGATATAGGAAAATTTTTTCCTATATAGATATTAAGTTAGTACATTATAGGCTAGAAGACATTGCACATTATTGGTTTACTAGTACTATGGAAAATAAGGAAGTAATCTTAACTCTTTTAACATTGACAGCATTCCAAAAGCTCTTCATAAACTAATTTCTACCACTAAGTGTACAGGAAGCCAATATTAGAAAACTTAAGTATTTAAAATAAGGATTTACATTCATTAATGAATATACAACACAATTTACTTATCTATCTCACTATATGAATATTTGATTGAAAATGGAAAAAACTAAACTTCATATGTTTGTATACGAACTTCCAGATAATTTCTTCAATATTACTCATGTCACTAGGACAACCATATTTCAAGAGATAGTTGATTAAGCCTTTCAAGAGAAATTTAGAACTAAAGATAGGGAAAAGATAAAAACACAATTAAAAGGAAGAAAGTGCAATAGTTCAAAAGGTCTAATTGGTTTAAGAAGAATACCTCCTCCTAACATTTCTTATAGTAAGGAAAGTTAATCTTTCTCAAGACTCACTGATCCTAAAAGCCTTTATAATGAACCTTAAAGGAGAAAAGAGCAATGGAATTTCCAATTTCATCCTAGTGCTTTTGCCACCTTTGGTAGAGGGTGATCTAGAGCAAAGGTGATTTCAAAGGAAAAGCACCCAAATATGTCCAATGTGGAAATAAACATTAAGGATCTTATACCTAAACAACCTTTATATCTTATTATTGTGGGCATATAGGTCATAAAAGGAGAGATTGCACAAGAAACCCTCCTAGTTATAATGTGAACTACCTAACAACCTAACAAAGTGCATCTAAGGCATAACTAATAACCTTCGACCTTAAATGTCTTTAGGACTAAGTGGACAAATGAGTCTAAGACCAAATGGATGTGGAAGCAATAGGGGAAGAAATACACTAGGAAATCGAGTTAGAATTTTCACTTTAACTAGATAAGAAGCATGAGCATCTAATATCATTGGTATAGAAAAAGCAATTTTGGAATCTAAGATGGATATGCAGCAAAACTATTTGTAATAGTTTGGTAAGCTTATAGAGAGACAGATCTATTGGTAAGGAGGTTCTTAAGAATTCAAGAAAAATTCTTTAAAAGAGGGAAGAATTGTTACACTTTTCAGAGATTTAGAATTAATTTTATTTTCTTTTATTTATATTTGTGTGTAAGTGAAATTTATCCGAATGTTATGGATATGTTTAAGATAAGTCTATATTTGTGAAAATTAGATTTTTAAGATGAAAATAAGAAGAATTAAATTAATTATAGGATTATGTGAAACAAGAATTTAGTAGGTAGCATTCCTAATTTACCCTTAATAATATTCAAAATACCCAAATTGCCCTCAAAATATCTAGCTAGCCTTATAACTTCCTTAATGCATAAACAAAACCCTAAGTTCCTTTTCTTTTAGGTGGCCTTCTTTCTCTTTCTTCACTTTTTCACCTTCAACTTCAATTTGGCATGGTTGAGCTCTAATTGAATATCAATTATCCATAACATTTAAGCAAATAAGGTAATTCCTCTCAAGAATATAGCTTGCACGAAAGTTTCTTGAGCCTTATTAGAAGACATTGAAATTAGGGTACATTTTCTAATTTTGCATTTTATTGATATAGTTTGCAAAACTTCTATCTACTCCTACTTATCCTCTTTGTGCCATCTTAAGTAGATAATCTACTTAAATTAGATAATTTTCCATGATTTGTGCTTATTTGAATGTTGATATGATTATGTTAGGAAATGGAAGATTTAATGTTGAGTGATAATGTTTTAGCATGATCTAGGCATTGTTAATGATTATATGTATTAGGTTTTTTGTATTTTAGTTGTGATTGTGTTGGATTGAGAAAATACTTATGATATAAATAGTGTTTTTGCTGAGTTTTTGCAAATATATGGATTATACTTGAGTAAATACTCAAGTATCACACGAGAATTCACTTCTAGATGCCCATACTTAAGTATGCAAGTTAACTACACTCTAGATGGCCATAAGTGAGATATACTTGAGTATTTCATTCAAAATTTCTCCTTAGACATTCACAAATGAGTATATACCTAAGTAAGTAGGCAAATTTTATTTTTGTATCTCCATATCTAAGTATATACTTGAGTATAACCCTTATATACCCATTTTTAGTTATTTTATGATAATTTAAGGTAGTGTATACCTTATATAACTTTTATGTATATGTGTTGAGCATGTGAAAATTGATATTTATGAATTTGATAATAAATTCTCAAAGAGAATGTGATTATGATTGCATTATGTTGTGAATGATATTAGGAAAAGGAACAAATAATGTATATGCAATATGAAATAGTATCAAAATTTGGAAAGAAAAGTTTATGAAAGGATAAGGTGGATACCTTAAAAGAACATGGATGGAATTTGTGATGAGACAAAGATGACCTATAAGGCATAAGGTGGTTCAATTATTTTCTTGATTTATTGTTCTTAATATTATTTATTATTCTAAAATATTGTTATGGATAATAATATGTACTAGAACATGATGAACATAATTGAGAATGAGAATTACAATAATAAATGAAATTGTATGCATAGAGAGAAATGTGTTTATTAAGTAGACTGTTTATTTACTAAGTCCATGGTTTAGTTATTTACTAAATCATTTTCATTCCCCTTCATATGTTTTATCTTTGATTACATGCTTTAACAATATTATAATTAGTAAGAGGTTAATATGTTTAGATATAAACTAACATTTTGAGAATCTCATACAAATTCGGGTCCTTTGTTCTTTCTTGTCATATCTACTTAAAATTTAGTTTGAATCCAGTAAACCTTTTATGTTAATTTATTTTTTAAATATGTTTTTAGAAAATCCATATTGCATATCCAAAATGTTGAACAAAGTCCATAAATTTATAAATGAAAACCATGCCTATTATTGGCTTTTGATTTAGTTTGGACAATTTTATTTTATTAAATAATATGTCATTGGCCTTGTGTTTTTACATGTTTAGTAACTTGCTATTTACTTTGAGTGTGCTAAAGTCATTATGTATTAAAAAAACTTGATATTTTTCCTTTTATTATTGAATTTCAAAGAGAAAGTATAAATATAAAGGCTCGAACATTTTAACTTTGTGTTAAAAACTCATGCCTTCTACTAAATTGCAATTAGATTATAGGGGTAATGATTTTCTTTCATCACCATCTCTATGTAAATAAAATTTATGATGACAATGATGAAATAAGTAAATGAAGTAAAATTTCATCTAGTATTGTTTTTCTTTTCTTTATCAATTGCATGATCTAGTTTTCTTTCTTTCTTCTATCATCATATGAATGCTTCATGCATTCTTTTGGCTAAATAAAATAACTAATTTTTTATGAAAAATAATAGAATTTGTCCCACTATTTTTATTGTATTTCTTAAAGTGAATTCATTATTAATAAAAGGAGGATTTAGATATGGATAAAGTCATAGTTATAACTATGGATTAGGATCACCTACTATAACTGCAGCTGCAGTTAGGCAAATCTATAGTTCTCTTCCCAACTGCAACTGCAGTTACGGCACAGAATCCAAATCCTTATAACTATATATGTAGAAGAGTATATATTAATTTATGCAATTATAATAGTTATAAGAAAAGGATAAATAACCATATGATTAGTTTTCCTCACTAGAAGTTGGAGAATATAATGAGAAAGGCCTATTATGTTAATGACTATTGGAAAATTTGAAATTATATGCTACCAAAGTCATGCAAAATGTCTTAGTTACGCATCTATCATACATCTAAACATCTTGTGAAATTATACTATGCCTACTTAAAATAATGGCTAATTTTGTTAATAAGAATAATGCTCCTAACTATAACTTTTATACGTAGTGCAACAATGCACACCCTTTTGAACAAAGGAAAGTATTTTTCTTAACTGATGATTAGTAAAAACTATGTTAATATAATATTTGATAGTATAAAATTGATTGATATGCATTTTTATTAATTAATTTTTGAAGATATTTAGTTAATTGACAAGCATTATTGTTAATTAAGTTTTGAAGATACTTATTAAATTTTAGAGATATACGATGAAATAGATACTTTATTAAGACAATAAGATATATAATATCTTTATATTATAATGGTTGTCTTAAATAAATAATATATATATTGAAAAAGTTACTATCATTTTCTACTTTTTTTTATATGTATTACACATATATAAAGCTAATTAAAGGAAATGTGAACTAAAAGTTTACTAACCAAAATTTTTTTACTATTTGGTAGGATTAGATAGGTCATCCCATATTAATAATGATAAAAAAAATAATTAAAAATTCACAAGGTTATTCTTTAAAGAACCAAAAGATTCTTCAACCTAGTAAAATTTCATGTGCTATTTGTTCTCAATGGTAATTTAATTATAAAGCTATTAAGGCCATTGCCAGCTAAAGTTATGATTAAATTCTTAAAATTTTTGAAAATAATACTAGTTGACATATATTGATCTATGTATCTGATATGTGGAGTATATAAATATTTTGTGATTTTAGTTAATTCTTCAATAAAATGATCATATATGTATTTATTGTTACTCTATAACTTGATATTTGCAAGATTACTTACTTAAATAGTTTGACTTTGCATGCACTTTCTTAATTAATTAAGATAATATGTCTTAATAATATTAATAGATTTAAATTTAAACCCTTTAATGATTATCATATTTAAATAGGAATAATTGTTGAATATCCTAAAATATGTTCATATATAAAAGTATTATACTATAATATTTTTAATGTCCTAAATTATTAACTGTATCTTTGTTTAAGAGAACAATATTTACTATATTATCTTCAGGGACATATAACTTTATATGTTGCAATACTTATATGCATCAAGTCAAGAAATTATAATTTCCCTTATAATTAGCTTTGGTTAAGAGCTAAAAAGTTTTATATAGAGAAAATTTTTTATTATACAATGCATTTTTATTCCATAATAATACAAATAAATAATTTTAAAAAATCATTAAAAATATAAATTCATATATGAAATTGTATTCCCAAAATTAGGAGGAGAAAATATACAATTGTAAACATAATTTATTATTCAATCATCTTAATCCTCACACAAAGTGGTATAAATTAGAAGTTTATAAGATGATTAGTTTATAGAGTATAACAAAATTATCAGATATATTACTAATCAAAAGAGAATAAATAAATAGTATATATTAGCGATGATGCTTGTTTTTAGATTCATGTCCAAGTAAGGCAATTTGTTTATCAATTATAATTGAATCTAATACATGCTTGCTACATGGTAAACCTATTAATTCCAAATACAAATATCCTCAAAATAAATAAGAAGAAAATAAATAGCTTTATTAAGTAATTAAATACTTTTGAAAAGATTTGAGACATAATTAACAACAAACTTCTAAAAAAAGCTGAGATTTAAGACATAATAATAAACTTCTAAAAGAAGTTCAGGTACTTGAAATTGATAAAAATAAAGAGATCTCTATTGATTATATCTTTAATGAGAAAGATGGAACTGAAAAGGAAATGGTTATGGACAACATTTACTCTTATATACAACATAATACTTAAACTTATGAAAAAATAGTGGTTAGTGAAGATCATAAATTTATAGAATAATGATGTATAATTATTAGCCAAAAGAAAAGAGAGAAGATATAATTTAAATAGAAATGTAAAATTTAAATTTATTTGCAAAGTAAAAAGATGCCCAGAGGGCGTTAAGCCAATGAATCAGCTTGAAAATGTGAAGTGTATTGTACCAAGATAATAAGAAAATTGAAGTTGCAAAAAGAAATTATGGTTTGTACACAAAGATTTTTATAATGATTGTCATTAGGTATAAGAATATTTTTAATGGATATAATTTTCTAGAAATATATTAAAACTTGATATACATCTAATGGATTTAATATATCCTATTTCACGCATGATAATTAACAATGATATTATATGAAAATTTCTAAAGGATTTTAGATACTTGAAATATGAAATCTGATTTAAGAAATATATTCAATTAAATTACAAAAATCTTTACATATATTAAAGTAATTTAGATGAATTTGTTGCAATCATCTTAATAAATATTTATTGAAAGAAGTATATAAAATTTTCTTATATTTTTATTAAGAAATCTAAATATGATTTCATTATAGTTACTGCATATGTTAGTAATTTGAATATTATTGGAATTTATGAAAAGCTTCCAAAAGTAACAAGGTATTTGAAATAGATAGTTTGAAATGAAAATTTTTGAAAAATTAAGTTTTATCTTAGGTTGTTGATTAAGCATTTAAATGATGAAACATTTGTTTATCATATAAAATGGAAAGATACTAAATATTTTTACATGAAAAAAAAATCACATCTATTGAGTTTCACAATGATTATTGAATCACTTGGTACTAATAATAATCCATTTTGAACTCTAAAAAGTAATGAAAAATTTCTTGATCCCAAGGTACTATATTTTAGTGCAATTGATATATTAATATATCTTGCTAATTACACACATCTTAATATAGCTTTTTAGCAAGATATTGTTATTTTTTACTAAAAGATATTATAATAAAATTAAACATACATTTTAGTATCTTTGCATAATAGTGATATAATATATTTTATTTGTATGAATTTTGAGTTATAGCTATTCAGTTATACAGATATATGATTTTCGATCTACACAAAATTACTATTGTTAATGATGTATCTATATCATATTTCTTGGTAAGATAAATTACAATGACAATTTCTCTAAGATATATGGAACAAGTGAAAGTCATTTCCCTTAAATTTCAAAGGAGAAATTTCAATAAATCCATATCAAGGTAATGTTACATGCAAAAGCTTAATTAAAAGATGATCCATTAAAGGTGATGGAACAAATTGCCTCTCATTGGAGCTCTTTCTTATGTGCATAAAAGGAATGTAATCATATTTAATCATAATCACAAATTTGAACAAATGGTTTTCAATTGAAATTGTTAGTAAAAATATTGACACAAGGATTTTTAATGATATTCTTAACAATGGAAGTTAAGTTTATGTTGCACCTTTTTTTCCTTGACCATGGTTCATTTCCCATTAAGTTTTCATAACAAAGTTTCTAATGAGGTAGAATATTCATTGAAACAATAATATACACTTTTTCCTTTATTGAAAATTTTTCCCATTACTTTTTCTTTTTTCAATGGAGTTTTTATGAAATATATTATTACAAAATAGACATCCAAGGGGAAGTATTATAAACTATTATGATTAAATGTTGATGTCCATAAGTCAAACATTATATTTTCATTACGATCAATTATTAAGTTTCAATAGTTTTTATTTTTTTGGGTAAGTTGTTATCATGAAATGATAACATTTAACTTATTTACCTTATAAATATGGATTATATGAATTATTCTATATACAATTGAATGAAATATACTCTTCTCTCATAATCATGTTTCATCTTTTTTCATATATTTCTCTAATTATTTCTTTAGTATTGAGCATTTTTACAACAGAGTAATCTTATTTATTAAGAATTAACTCAAAAGTAATGTCATTTTTTCATTTACCTACTTTATACTATTTTTCACATTATACATATATATAATTAATAGAATATGATTTAAATTAAATTGATTATTTATGTTACTCTCATGCCATTTCTTTTTATTGATCATTTTAAAGAGACATCTTTATTATTATTTATTTGCTATTTAAAAGAAACAAAGAATACATTTCAATTTTTATCTTAATTATCTTAATGAATGCTTAACAAATTTATATATCAATTAGCTTTTAGTAAAGAATAAATTAATAAATTACAACTTTTCTCTCTTACCTTGTATATTTATCTTAAACAATATATTTAAAAAATGGCAAATGGTAACTGTTGCCCTAAAGCAATAGTTAAAGTGTAACTATTAGTCCTTAATTAATAATAACATAATTAAATTGAAATCTCATTTAACAATTTATTTTTACTTTAATAATATATCATTATATAGTTAGCAACATCCTTAGAAAATTAGCATTAAAGAAAGGCAAGCATGTGCTATGGTTAATCATTCAAGAATTACTAATATCCTATTGTAGTTTCAAGAAAAAAATGAATCTATTAACATCACTTCCACTAATGCATTAAAGATTAGCGTCGAAAATAATAATGAAGAAATGATGAGTTTATATATTAATAAATACTGACACCATAAACATTAACAATATGTTTAAGTGAATGGAATGTTGTAAGTAGTAAACTTCCTAGATCATCATGTATCAAGGCATAACTCAATGATAAAATAGGATAGAAAAATATTTATGAACCTTTAATTGTAATCCTAGATAAATCCATAAATTGCATAACTTTAATTATATGGTTACACCTTTATGCCCCAACAGTACCTAAAACATCCAAAATAAAAGAAAAATGTATTATAAGTGCCCACTTTCCCTTTATCATACCTTATTAATTATTCTTTGATAAGAAATCTATCTCTATACTTTGATGAAAAAAAATGTAGCATTATAGTTTTCTAGAGGTAAAGGATCTTATATTAATTAATTAAGTTAGATTATGGATTCTACCTTTCATAAGATCCATACTTAGTCAACCTATATCAAGCCTGAATACCATATAAAACTCATATTCTTTTAGCCACTTAAAAACTTGAGCTTTACATAATATACATAATATTAACATTAATAATAATGAATATATTTATAAATTAAGTGAGGTCCAAAATGAAACAAAAATTTTAACAATTTCCCACTTAAATCTATATAATTTATAAATAATGGTAACTTGAAAACTAATGTTCATATCCAATGGTATCATTTCACTCACAAGTCTAATTGATATCATAAACATAAGCAATATTGGATATTATATCTAAAAGGATATTAATATTAAATACGTTAAATGCCTACACCTTATTGACTAAACAATTAATATCTGATAGGGATGTAAACATAAATATGTATAATAGGATTTACATAACTTTAACATGATTAATTGTAAATTCCTATACAATGGGTTCCTACATTTGCCTATGATGTCCAATGAGAACTAATATTCTTTACACACTAATAAGGTAAATCTAAATATCTTTAATCATATATCATAACCTCAAATATGCATAAAATGTATAGTGACAGCACAAACATCTCATTATGAGTGTTTTGTTTAGACATATCTCGAAATAACAATGAATTCATATCATTAAAACTTCCATTAACCTAAAATATTAAAAGACTTGGGTAAATCCACATTATTTATATGATTATGCTTTTACTAACTCCTAAGTCATTGGTTAGTAGACTCACTAGCATATAATTCTTGAAAAAAAATAAGTAACATGCTTATGTATCTTTTCTTTCTCATAAATTAGTACCTCAAATTGAAGTTCTTGACAAGAAAAATTTTACTATTTTAAAAAAAGATCATGACAATAGTATTGTCACAATATAAAAATGGTCAAGCATATTCATGACATGTGACATGTCGTGCTTTTATAATAAAGGTTGCTGTAAATGATTGCTTAATATTTTCCATGAAATAACTTCACCTAACATGTATCTAGACATAGATTCTTGATCACTTAGATAACTAACTAAATAAGTTTAAGTAACTTGTACTTATGAGATTTCCTAATTGTTCGCAAGTTAGTTTATAATCATTTATACCATCCAAGTATAATACTAATAGTAATCTAAGATTATTGTCCTAAACACATAATAGGCTACTTATGACTAATGCATATAGGACATTCCCTATCACTTAGAAAAAATATTAGGCCTAATAAAACTTTATCCTCTTGAATCAATAAACAAATATGAGAGCATGTTGATGTGTTGAACTTTTTTAATATAATTATTGAGACAAACTAAAGATCCCTAGGGCCTTTCACCAAGACCTTAATGAACACATCTACATTATCATTAACAAATAACACATTATGTTGCATGGAACCAAAATTATCAAAATGCTTATACTTATTATTATACATTAGTTTACATTGCTCTCCTTGAATTTGAGAAGAATTATTATACATTGGTTTGCATTGCTCTCCTTGAATTTGATAAAAATTACAATCTCATCAAAAATTGAGATACAACCGTATAGATAGGCATCTTTATTTTTCCCTTTTGAAACTATTTAATTATTTCATATTGTTTCCATTAGGTCATAATTTAAGAAGGTTATTCTGTTCTCTAATAAATATAGCTCCCACCAAAATGAGTTATTCTATATCACAATGATTTGCAATGAGTTATAAAATTACAAGAAAGAGAAAGACATTTATAGTCTATACCTTCCCTTTAAGTTTAGTCCTTTAATGACTAACCAAATTTGGGACCTATAATTTCATTTTAGCATCCCTTTTTAGGCTTAAATTAAACTTTTTTTACTTGTTTTTTATTCATAAGTAGTTCTACTTAAACTTATGTTTTCTCTTATGATAAGATTGATTCATGCTTTATCATCATAATCTACTTTGAAGGATGACATAAATTTTATGGGACATTCCTAAAAGGAGTTTCATAGTTGTTTTGCTAATCAAATTGCACTAGAAAAAACCATAAGATGACAAAAATGAATTCATTAGTAAAGTCACCATGCTTTATCTTTAACTCCTCCCTTCTACAGCACTTGATGACTTTTACTATTTAAGAAAATCTTTTAAATGGATTAGAATTAAGGCCTAAAGATGGTTCTAGGGTTGAATTTCAAAAAATGGATTTTGTAAAATGCCAATATAACTCATCAAATTAGTTACCTAAAATAAACACATTAAAATGAATTTTATCAAATCATGATAGCTAGAAAATAAGTTTTCTTAGTGAAAAGATATTGTGTTTCTAGTATAAAATAATTCACAAAAGTTAACAACTATCTTTAGCTTTAATGCACTTTGTTAGTGAAAAGATACTATGTTCTAGCACAAAACAAATCATAAAAGTTAACAACTATCATTAGCTTTAATGTACTTTCTCATATTTCCTAGGCTTAAGATGATTACCTTTCTTTTATCTCTATTGTATGAGAATTTCCTATAGTTATTCCTTCAATGTTTTTTTGTTTTAAAGTTAAATTATGTGAAACTAGGTTGACAAGTTACCTAAACCTTGTACATTTCTTACGTCTTTCTTTACTTGATTAATAATGAATATTAGTTAATCAACTATTAATTTGCATTTTTAAAACATCAAAATTTCAATGGAAATAATTTTAGTACATGCCAAGTTAGAAAACTATCTCCTAGATAAACCTTCATGCTTGTAAAATTATAATACTTAATCAATTTCAAGATGTGCTCCTATACTCCAATAACCTTATTATAAGTAATTTTCTCAAGCAATGAGAAATTATGCCTTTTTCTTGCTTTATTGAATTTGATAAATTTTCTATAATGGAAAACAAAAAGGTTAAAGAATTCACAAGCTTTGAGATTCTTTATTTAATAATTTGGTCTATAGTGTACTTATTGACCATTAAACCAACTTAATTCAAGTGTTCCCATTTTTCATATTTTTCTCCTGCCCTTATACTTGAATTCATACTAATAGTGGGTTCCACTTCTAAGATCACTAGATACAGTTTCTAGAATTCAAATTAATTCATCATAATTTGTCCTATCTCATGTCTTCATAAAATTTGGTTGCATAGACATAAAATTAGGGAAAATATATCAATCACTTATGCATGTAATTATCTCAATCATGCTAATATCTTTTCTCATAAAAAAATAAACTATGTAACCATATTATTTAGTATTATATTATAAGGGTTAACATCAAAAAGGCATTTAAAAAATTACAAAACAATATAATAGTCAAACATTACACTTCTAAAATGTAATTATAAAGAGATGTTTCAAAATTGTAGGAATATAACATTTGGCTCTACACTCATATTATTACCAATAAACTATATTAATAATATAATACTAAATGCATTAATAATATAATACTGAAGGATATTTAATATTATTAATATAGCTTCTATTATACATTTTTTTAAAATACATTTTTTCTTTTGAAACTTGAAATAAAATTTTAATGCAATTAGTCCCACAAAAGATAGATATCTAGTTACAAAAAATTTCGTGGCATAATATGAACAAAAATAATTCCCACATAACACTTCAATATTCAAGAAAATTATTACATCATCTAAATAATATCTAAAAATTGCTACAAAATTCCAAGAGGTAAGTCACATAATGAGAATTACTTAGAAAATTTTTTTGCTTAAAATAATTTCAAATAATTACTAAAATAAAATAAGTAAAAATTATTATAAAATTTTTTTATTATAGAAAAATTTGAAAAATTACCCATCATTTTGTGCTTAGAGAGTCTAGCCCAATAATGTTTCCACCATAACTAAAAACTACCTTTAAGACAACACACGGACCACATGGGCCTTCTATGCATATAAACTACATCTGGTCTTATTCAGCTTGTTCTTCCTTTCATAGGTTTACAATCTAGGTTGGGTTGACTTAATTACAACTTATGCTAAACTTGACCCTTTTACTATCCATTCACATGCATTTTGATCCCAATTTTGACTCCAAATCACTATTAATATGATTTCTTAACTAATCCAATCTAAAACCAATTCAAAAATGCATTCATTCTAATTTCAAAATTTTCCAAAAAAATTGAGGAAAAGGCACTAATGGTTTTGGCAAATCAAATGGATAGTTTATCCCTAAAATAGTTTTATTTTTCTACATATCACATTTCTAACTCACTCACTCATCATTTGATAATTATCATGCAAATAAACTTGAATTTTAAGAAATCAAAATTTCATTCCCAATTAATTACTATTACTGTTTTAGGATAGTTAGAAAATCATCTAAAAAATAACAATGATCATGGTCCTATTAAAGAAAAATTTTTTGATAAAGAAATTATCATTTTACACCTAGCATGTTTCTTAAAACAAAACCCTAAATTTTCTATAAAATTCACCATCAAATATTACACCTTGCACTATATTCCTTTTACTTAGATATTCATTCATATACATAGAACTAATTTATGATGTTCCAAAGCATAATTGATCACAAAACATGTAGAAGAAACACTGGAATGTGCATCCTTTTTAATTGTCAAAATGCATAAAAATTACATATAATGGATGTTAATTTCAATGAAGCAAATTTGCATGTATGAGTTATACACTAAAAGCTAAACCATGGCTCATTGAAAAAAAATGCAGTCTAGGGTATGCTAACAATGAATACAACTATAATTCTAGAAATATAAGCATGAATCATTCAAAATGCAAAACTAGCAAAACCTTAGTCATTTAAGCTTATAGCTTTGTTCAATAATTTAGAAATAAGGAGACAAATATGTGCATTCATTTACATGCACTAATATGAACCACTTGGCTTGAATCATGGCTCAACAAAAGCCACACACACACACACATATAAACCTAAATACATATATACATAAATCATTAAAAAATATTCTCAATGTAATATAGTATATTTACATATGCATTTAACACAACACATTTTGTACCATTTCATGCATACAAATTATTCGATTAATGTTGAAGGCAGTCTTTTGACAAGGAATGACCAGAAACTTCTATACTTAGGATGTAAATTTTACACAATGCATTAGTGCAATAACTTATATAATACCATAACATTAAGAGCACATGTGCAAAGAAAAAACTAGTTCTAATAAATTAACCATAACACATGATGAAACATAGCTTTAATACCATTGTTGTAATTAAACTTCCTAGATCATCATGTATCAAGGTATAATCTAATCATAAAATAAGGTAGAAAAATATTATATGTACCTTTAATTGCAGTTCTAGATGAATCTCCAAATTCTATGACTTTAATCATACAATTACACCTTTATGAACCAATTGTACTTCAAATATCCAAAATAAAAGAAGAATTTGTTATAAAGGTTCATCTTCCCTTTATCATAGCCTATTGTTATTTTTTAATGAGAGAACTATCTTTACACTTTGATGGGATAAGAGTATAGCGTTTCAAGTTACTAAAGGTAAGGGGCCCCATATTAATTAATAAGATTCGATTATTGATCTTATCCATCACAAATTTATATTCAATGAACCTAAATTAGGCCTGAATACAATATAAAACCTATATTCTTTTAGTCACTTAACAATTTAGGCTTTACACAATATATATATATATATGTATAATATTAACATTAATAATAATGAATATATTTATAAAATAATTAAGGTCCAAAATAAAACAAAATTTTCAACATGAAATGAAATAAGAATGAGAAAAGAAATTGTTAAAAAGTTTGTTAAGTATATACTATAGAATCGAAATACCTATTTTCTAATCAATGACTATTCTATTAAATGATAGAATCTCTACTCTATAGCTAAAGTAATAGAATAAGTTATTCCATCATTCATAGAATAACTTTTTGTTACTTCTATCCCCCATATTTTTTTTATATATTCTAATATAACCCTTGATTAGTAAAAATAAAATAATATTAGTTTTGAATATTTATATATTAAAATATTTTGATAATTATATTTTTAATAATAGAATTTAAAATATGATATTTTTGTATTCTTTACAAAAAAAAATATAAGAAAACTTAGTAAATTATAATTTTTATGCTTTTATTATAAATTTTTTTTTGTTAATTATAATTTTAATGATAAAGTTTAAATTTTAATAATTTTTATTATTGATCATATTATATATTTTAATAATGTTTAATGCTTTAATAAGATGTTTATTATTTTTTTAATATAGATATTATTGTCATTAACTACACTTCATTCCATTTTTATATTATTTTTATATACTAAATATAAAAAAGAATGGAATGCTCATTCCATTCCTTACTATACCAAAGATAATTATGGAATGGTCATTCTATTCAATTCCCATTTATCTTACCATTCTCATTCTTATTTTATTTCATTTTATCATATCAAGCATAAAATAAGTAGGGCATTTGCATTTGGCATTCCAAATATGTGAGATTCCTTTATTTTCATGGTATTCATGCTAGTCAATAACTAAATGATATATTTGGTTATCTAGATACATGGAACTCCCTATATTTTTATAAGCTCCACACTAATCAACAACAACAATCAGATGTTATATTTAGACATTCAAATATATAGGATCTCCTATATTTTCATACGGTCTACTTAATTAATGACCAAATGTTTCATGTGCCTTTCTAAATGCATGAGACCCCTTATATTCTCATGGTGTTTATGCTAATCAACAAATGGACGTTGCATTTGACCATCGAAATGTGCATGATTCCTTGCATTTTTATAGGTTGCATTAATCAATAGTTAAATAATGCATCTTGCCATTCAAATGCTTGGGCCTTCTTCATGCCATCAATCTTTAGCAAACAATTTTACTCTCTATTTATATAGTTATTCATTATACAAGTCTTTAGTGCATTAATAAAAGTGATATTAATTGATCCTTCTTTTTCTCCAAACTATTAGAGAATATTGGTAATTATATTTAATGCTTAATCCAAAGGACTATAGTTAGCAAAATTGTTAAATAAATGATTAATTTAAGGAATGTTTAGTTTACAAAGTTTTACATTTTCAAAAAAGTACACATTTTTAAAAATTTAATTTATTAGATTTCTAAATATATTATATTTTCATATTTGATTCATATTTTATATTCTTAAAAATCTTGAAATTATTTAAAAAAAGCTCCTATCAATTTTTTATTATAAAATATAATAAATCATATTCTTAATAAAAATTACATAAATAATTAAAAGTTTTTTAATACCTAATAAATTAAATTTTAATATTTAACAAAAAAATTCATTGAAACATATAAAAATATTACATATATCACATTCTAGCATTTACTACATTATACTTTAACATTTAACATTAAGATTTAATAAGTAGAATCATGAAAATGTAACTTTGGGAAGAAAACCTATGAAAATGATTCCACATTATATTTATTAAAAGTTAATCTATTCTTTGTTTAAGCCTTGATTGTGTATGTATTTACTTCAAGAAAATAAAATAAAAATGATAAAAAGAGGGAGGGGAGAAACATAGGATAGTTAAATATACAATGATAATTGTTTTATGATTTAAATTAAACTTATTTGATAAAGTGATGAAGAAGAGAGAGAATGTTGCTACTCCTTTTAGTGGATAGAAAACCTATGAATGAGAATGGCATCTTTTATTGAGTTTGATGATAAGGTAATGAAATAAAGAACAAGATTAATGAGAGTCAACTTATTTCATCAAATGCTATCGGCATCATCATCTTTAACAAATAACACTTTAGTTGAAAGATAGAAATTTAGAACAAAAATGGAGGTAGATAGCTATAATGGACAGAGAAATAAAAGCGATGGAGGCAAAATAAAGCAAAAAATAAAAATATTAAAACATCATAGAACGTGAAAATAATTTTATTCTTTTATTTTAGCATCAATACTTTTATCTCATAGGAATTTGAAATACTTAACTCTCTTTATCGGATTATTTTGGGGGAAATCTGAGACATCTACCTCATCTTTAACAAATGATGCTTCAATTAAAAGACGGAAACTTAGAACAAAAATAAAAGTAGATGGATATGATGGAGGAAGATAAAACAATAATGAAGGCAAAATGAACCAAAAAAGAAAAATATTAAGGCATAATAGAAGGTGAAGATAATTGTGTCCTTTTTATTTTAGGACCAATATTTTCATCTTATGTAAATTTGAAATACCTACATCTCTATATGGGATTATTTTAGCATTAATATTTTTATCTCATGAGAATATGAGATACCTACCTTTCTTCATGGGACTAACGTTTTGCGTAATAAATAATCTAACTTATAACTTATTGACCTAGTCAATAAGTTATAAACTAATCTCTAAAGGTATTTCTCGTATTTGCTTACCTAGAATAGCTTATAAACTCTGATTAACCTCTAGAGGTGTTTATCGTATTTGCTTACCTAGAGTAGCTTATAAACTTTGATTTAATAAATTACCTAAAGTAGCTTATAACTTATAAGTTATTACTTCTTTAAATTCTTTCCAAATTTATCCTTATTCTTTTTATTAATTTACAACCCATATATTTTGTAATATAAATCTAAACAATTTTATAAAATATAATTAATTTAATTTTAACATAATTATATCCTAATTTTAAATTATAAATATATAAATATATATATGTAAATAAATAATATCATAAAATATAATTAATTACATTTTAAGTAATTATAATTTTATAATAAATAATAAAATAAAAATTATATAAGTAAATGAATATATAAGTTTATAAAATATAATTAATTAAATATTATACTTTTATTTTAAAATTTTTTAATTACCTTAATATAATTAAATTTTTATATAAATATAAATTATTTCAATTATATATCATTTCTATTAATATGTTCTTTTATATTATTTTGTAATTTCAGCTAGTCCAACAACTAATTTTATAAAATACTTTAGCTAGCTTATTAACTATTAACTATTTATTATAAGTTATTAGTTATTAGTTATTAGCTAACTTATTAATTACTAATTAACTTATTAACTATCAGCTAATTTATCAACTTTTTATGTGAAATGAAGTCTAATTTTATCCTTTTTTTAACTTTAACATTTTTATTTCATGAGAATTTGATATGCTCACCTTTCTCATAGTAGTATTTTAAGGGAAAGTTGAATTAAAAATATTCTTAGAAATGTTAAATTGTCAAGCACCTTTTTTCAAACTTTGAACCTAATACAAAAATATAATATTCTTTTAAAACATTTTTGGAAAATATTCCACAAGCCAAACATTCTTAAAAGTTTTATTGATTTAGTACAACTTCAAAGAAAATTGCCTAATTTTATGAATTTGTAATTTTTTCCTCAAAACAAGAAACTTTATCATAAAAAGTCATAAATGTTTAAGGTAAGAATTTATAATTTAAAAAAAATATTGCAATTTTTTATAAAGGGCTACAATTACAATAACCATACCTATAAAACAAATATTTAGAAGCCCTATTAAAATCTACAAAATATTATTAAAGAGGAATAAAATTTTATTTAAAAATTACAACTTTAAGTTAAAAAATTATATTAATGTTAGAACTAAGTATGGGCCGAATGACCTATTAGGCCCAACCCTCCCCCCAATTTGAAAAATGTTAGAGTTTGAACTTTAAAACCTAGCCTAATATAATTTGGATCTTTTTTTCTCAAGCACAATTGTTAATCATGCATGGTACAAGCCAACACAAAATACAATCAGAGTGACCAGACCTAATGTAAAAATGTATATTATAAATATATTTAGTATATAATATTTATAATTTATTAATTTTTAGAATAAAAATTATTTTATTTAACCTAATTAATTATTATACATGTTTAAATATCTTATTATTACTTTAAAACATATATTTATGAAAAGGTATTTAAATTATTTTTAATAATTTAACTATATATTAAAAATTTTTAAAAATTAATGTTCATGCTGTGAGTCGGGCCTCCAACCAAGAAAATTAATTTAGGTGGACTAGTTTTATTTTAAAAAATTAGTATTGAATTAGGACATAGGTCCATTCATAACACATAATCTTTATGTAAGAAATTCAATCTGATTGCCAAGACCTAATTCATGATCACCTCTCTTCAATATTACATTTTTTTAATAAAAAAATAGCAAGGAAATGATTTAAAACAAATTTGGGTGGAATTGTGTGTAAGGTTAAGGATCTTTACACTACCAATGAATATTAGGTCCAATGATATGGGTATCTTCAGAATTATGATTAATACTTGACCAAATTCAAACCATGTGATGTTTTGTACGCTAGTCTTATAATCTTATAATTGATGATTTAGCAAAGAAAGTTAATTCAGCCATCAAAATTCTCTAAAAAACTATAACCAAACGTGTGAAAAAGAAAGCATAAATACAGCAATAAAGCTATGTGTATCATCAATTAAATCCCACTTCTTTCTTTTCAAAATGATGAACTACAGTCACTCCAACAAACTCAGTTGCGTCCAAAATATGGATAAATCTATGATGGATTATTTTTTTTAGTGATACAAATATATATTACTAAATAAATGATTATGATTTAATCAAATTTAAAATAATAATGAATCTTATTTAAAATTAATTAGATATAACTATTCATTTATTAATATAAAATTATATTATTAAAGAAATTGTACACCTTCGATCCTCTCCAAATATATTCCTGCAAACATATAATGACCCTTACCCAATTCATCCCTCAACTCCGGAGGGAGACCTGTTGAACAAAGCATTAAAAAATGTTGTTTTGCTCTTGATTGGGGTGACTTCACTTGGAAGAGCACGAAGGAATAGTATTTTTCATTATTTATAATCTCTTTATAATTAATTTGATTTAAATTGATGTTACTTTGTAAAACAAATAAATCTAAGTTAATTAAATTATACATGTGTATAAGGCCAGATGGAATTGAGCCCAAGCAAATCGTATTTTAAGGTTATTGAATATAATTCATTTAAAATAGGTTCAAATGGAGTTTAGATTTACATCGAGCTCAAATTAATATATTTTTTTATTAATCACATAATACTAAAATATATTCTAAAAGTAATAATATTTAATATGATTATAAATATTATTATTAATATAACTTAAATTTTATAAAACTAAATTAAACTTTTATTTATCTATTATATTATATAAATAAATATAGAATAAAAAATTATAATTAAGTTGTTCCTTAGTTACACGAGAAGAAAAATAACATGATCAAGTGGAGAAATTATTAGTTCGAATGAAGGGAGTAGACGAACTTCTTAACTTTAATTATCATCTGCCTATGTGTCGCGTGCACCTACATTTATGAATAAATCAACCAGATTTATGGATGAAACGTCACTTCTCCTTGGGATATGATTATATTTGAAATTGCCGGAAACTTCTCTTCGCGAGATGGATCCCTAGTCTTTCCATTACCAAGAGTGATTTGTGGCTTGAGGGATTCAACATAAATTCAAGATTTATAGGGTAAAATACCAAAATAATATTTTTTACAAAACTTATTACCGATTTATTATTTTTTCGAAATATATTACCGAAATACGTACGGTGGCGGGAGGCGCCATTTGGTGTGGCGCCTCATGGGCGGAGGCGCCATCTAGGATGGCGCCTTTGGGGTGCTCCGAGGGCGCCATTCAAGGTGACACCCTCGGTCAAATTTTTTCATTTTTTTCCTTTTGAAATTAATTAATGTTGATATCATTTGAAAATAAAAATTATAAAAATAAATAATATATGATTGTAATTGAAAATAAATTTTTGAAAATAAATTACTTATTTTATAATTATATTTTATGTCATATAAAAATATGTTAACTCCACTTTGATATCTAATACATAAATTTATTATAGGAATTAAATAAGAAAGTAGTTAATGATAATAATATAATGAATAAAAATAATAAATATTTAGTAAATAATTAAATATTATTTAAAAAATATAGGATCAATAAAGAATAATTACATAATTTACATTAATGTCTCTCAAAATTTTATGTAATGATAGTTAATTTTTATCAATTTTTGAAATTATAAACTTCTAATGCTTGGAATTATATTATTACAAGTCATTATTTAATATGTTATTACACATAAGTAAATTTATTGAGTATACTAAAATATTCTTTATATACAAAGTTGAAGATAGCTAAAAATGAAAAGAAATATAATGTAATAAATATATTTTTCTTATTTTATATTTATTCCAATAATATGCTTGTCCATTTGTATTTATTTGAATAAAATTTTGTTTATTTTGTGACAGAATGAATGCAAACTGGCGAGATTGAAGATAGCTAAAAATTTAAAAAAATCTGATTGTTTCGTTTCAATAATCTTTTCATTTTGTAATGAAATCGGAATTATAACATGAATTAGATATTTTTTATTTCATCAGAATGATAAAATATTTTGGCAATGAGAGTGAAAAGTACCGATTAATTATTTTTTAAGAAATTATTATTCGTTTCATCGTTCGCTCGAAACATTTTATCGAAATAAGCACAGAAGATACGAACAGCGATGGAGAGACGCCAAATGACGTGTAGAGGTACGCTAGACGAAATGACATCGTTCGCGCTGAAGGGAAGGAACGACAGGCGATATGGCACTTTTGGCCCATGGCATCCTTGCTCCTCATTTCTAAATTAATTAGGCGGTGACTATGTTGACTGTGTTAACTGTGCACCCTAGAGACATGAATTTTTGTGAAAGTATGATAATTAATATTATTTATTTACTTTCACACGATAAATAAAAAAAGAATAGATAGGTTAAAATAGGCTAATACGTTTATTTCATAAATTATTTTGCGCTTCACCGCAGTTTTGAAACTATTTACCAAATTACGCAGGGCGCCGTTGAAGGCGCCTTTCAATATGGCGCATTCGCTACAGCGAATTTCACTGTGCGGGCTGGGAGGCGCTATTTCACCTGGCGCCTACCCAACAAACTTAAGTTTATAACTTATGGGGCTGGGAGGCGCCAAGTGACATGGCGCCTCCACAGCCCTATTTTATAAATTATTTAAGTTTTATAAATTTATATATTTATTTATATAATTTTAATTTTATCATTATTTATAACAAAATTATAATTTTTAAAATTTAATTAATTATATTTTATGATATTATTTATCTATATTAGTCGTAAAAATTAAGATATAATTATAATAAAATTAAAGTTATATAAATAAATATATAAATTTATTAAACTTAATTAATTTATAAAATGGGACTGTGGATGCGCCATTTCACTTGGTACCTCCCAGCCCCATAAGTTCTAAACCTAAGTTTGCTGGGGAGGCGCCAGGCGCCAGGTGAAATGGCGCCTCCCCAGTGAAATTTGCTACAGCGAAGGCGCCATGTTAGAAGGCGCCTTCAGCTGGCGCCCTGCGTATTTTGGTAAATAGTTTCAAAATTATGGTAAAACGGAAAATAGTTTATGAAGTAAACGTATTTTGGTATTTTAACCAAGTAGATATTTATAACAGTTGTGAAAGTATGATAATTAATAATATTAGTTATTATATGTGAAAGATGTCCTTATCATCATTTTTTAAATAAAATTAAATATTGCAATGATCTTCGTGATTTATTGTTATTTGTAATTATTCCTACGCAAGCAATTAAAAAAGTGGTAGTAATTAGAAGCATCCTAAATGTTGACGTTTAGCAATAAAGTAGTAAAGTCATCCTAAATGTTGATGTCTGCCACTAAAGTAGTAAAGTCATCCTAATTGTTGATGTCTGGCAATAAAGTAGTAAGATAAATGTACACAAATATACAAATATACAAAAAACATAGAAAAGAAAGCTAATGTCTACGCAAGTGATGTCCAGTCCCACATTCAGGATCGGTAATGTAGCAGCCGTATCTACTAACCCTCTGCGCAGGCTCGGGAGTCACATCCCCGGTGTTTGTGTCTGCTCTACCTCCAGCTCCTGCTCTGCCTCCACCTCTACCTCTATCTACAAGCTCTGAGTCATCTGTCATCATGCCACCATGCGCTAATCCCTGATCCTGAGTATGCTAATCAAATACAGGACGATATGGCTGCGCTGGACCAGCATCATCGAAAGGAAAGGCATAGAATGCAGATGAAACTCCTGGTGCATGTGGAAATGCCTGGAATGAGGATGGAACACCAGGAGGGGGCTGGTACATCTGGGATGATGACGGCCCAAATAGTACAGCTGGGAACGTGGTGGAGGATGAAGGATCATCAGGTGTAGTAGGGTGCAAATGAGATGGAGCAGTAAGATCAAGCATCATCGTCATGGTCTCTTGGGCAGTCGAAGGTGGAATCTGCTGCACTGTCGAAGCGGGCGGAACATCAGCCTGCGCCGTATGCCGTGGAGCAGTGCGACGTCGTCGGCGAGAGCGAGGTTGATCATGGTCACCTTCCAGAGGGTCTGGGATGTGATGGGCCTGGGGAGCTGGCTCCGCATGTGAG
This sequence comes from Sindora glabra, assembly GCA_020226215.1. Taxonomy (NCBI): domain Eukaryota; kingdom Viridiplantae; phylum Streptophyta; class Magnoliopsida; order Fabales; family Fabaceae; genus Sindora; species Sindora glabra. The sequence continues at coordinate 49,083,615 of CM035225.1, forward strand.
TCAACAATGACATGATCAACCTGCTGAATCGCATGAAGGATGGACTCCGTCGCTAACCTAAGCACATCGAAGGTGAACATAACCTGCCCCTCAGGGGTAGTGAAGTCCTGTAGTGAAGAAACCTCATCTACCTGTGCAAATTTTTGACATTAAAGTTAGTTATAATACTAATGCATTTAAAGAAAATCATATACAAAAAACTAGCACGCAAAATTACCACAAGGTCAAGCGCTCCCCCGACAGGTGTAATACACCGTCTGGTAACCCGTCTGTACCATGTCATGTAATCGGAACGTAGTCTCAGAACTAGGCGTGTTGTCGGCTCGGCGATAACGCACAAGTCTCGCCGAATATCCCAGAGTGCAATATACGGCTGATGGCGGATGTGCCACTCCTTGTCATGCCGATCGGACAAGTGAAGGCAGTGGACCTCCGCCACCTGCTTCGGTGGCTCTGGAATAGCCTGGCGTAGTCCAAACTGCCGCAAAACCCTATCAGGCTGGTGCCACCTGACAATCTGGAAGTGAATAAGCGACACCACTGCTGTCCAAGTGTCGCTCCCGTCAAAGCAGTACTGAGGCAGTGATGCGATGACCTCCTCAGTGTACGGAATCCAGTCGATCTGAAGTTACAAATTTAGGTTGGGATTTAAACACAATTGTGTATTGGACAAAGCCTTGAAATTGATGATTATAAAAAACCCCTACGTACCTAGTCAAGTCGAAAGCGGTCCAGCAAGTATCTGTAATGGGGTACGGACTATCCTGGAACGTCTTCTGATAGTGCCACCTGCGAGGTTCAATAACAAAGTTAGGCAACTTCGTAGCAAACTTAATTATAAGTGACAGTTGAAATATTTTCTAACCTGCGCGCTAAGGGGCCAATCCCTGCATCCCCCTCTGGTATGTCTAAAATAGCTATCGCAGGGGCGATAGTGGGAAATCTATCCCAGACCCAGAGCTGCAGAAGTAGGCAACAACCTCCTATCTCTCTGTAATTCGGTGCAGTGGCCTTGCAGAGCTCTCTGTACAGGTATGTCAGGCAAGCAGCCCCCCAACTGTACGTCCCAGCCTCATGTAAGTGTGCGATCAATGGTAAGTGCATGAGGTGGACGTATGTGCCGGAATGGTCTGGAAATAACGTCCCACCAATGAGACGTAAAATGTAAGCTCGGGCGAATCTTTGCACTGTCACTTCATTCGCATCATCTGGAAGATGAGTGAAATGCCTCTCCAACCAACTCATCCTCAGTCGCCCCCCTCGGATGACATTCTCATCCACCGGTAACTGGAGTCCTAAGTACTCCTCTATCAGGCCTCCCCACCCCTACACAGTGGGCCCCGTCACTACTCGACCGTCAATGGGTAGGCCGAGCTGAAAAGCAACATCCTGTAGGGTAATAGTCGTCTCTCCCTGCGGCATGTGAAAGGTGTGCGTCTCCGGTCTCCACCTCTCCACAAGAGCACTGATCAACTGGTGGTCGATCGACACAAACTCACACATCGCTAAGTCGTAGAAGCCTGCCTCTCGCAGAAAAGGGACAATCAACTCCAGCGGTGGCTGGTGATGGTAGTGATGAGCTCGTCGAATCCTAAGCACACGGTCAGGCTGCAAAAAGAAAAAACAACACCAACTATAACGTATGACAATTCAGAAACAGTTAATACTCGGATTAATTAAGGTGTAGCTATTTCCATACATGGCCTGCCCAAATTGACTGGGATATGTGTGAGGCCTGAGCGGTCAACAGAGAAGGATCGCGTGGTCCAGGATCAACGCGTCGGGATGTGGATGCCATCTGCCACGACAGACATTGCATTGGAATGAAATTCAAACACACACAAACTTAAAGATGTTGTCCAATTTAAGTACAGCCTTAAGGCATAACTAATATCATAAATAATATCATAAACTGTCTTAGATTTAAGGTGCAATATATATAAATAATATCATAAAATGTCAGATAATAAAAAATTTTACATTACTAGTAATGGGGTAACCTTTATATACATAATGATGTGCAAATTTACAACCGTAAAAAATAAAATACTTGTGGGAAACCGTTACACTTATGATATTGGTTAACATACTTTGAAGCATACATGCGAAATTAAACAGTAAAAATCAAGGTGTAGAAGGGCCTTCGTCCCCATGAAACAGTGGGCAACGCCTACGATTATGTCCTTCCATCTTACAATGACTGCATTTTTGCTTTACACCGCTCTCTTAAGGCCAATCCATCTCATTTCTGATTCGGGTCGACTTTGGTCGTCCCCTTGCACGTAATCTTCCATAATTTGGAACTAGGACAGGGAATTATGGTAGGTTATTCCATTGCGACCAATCCTCAATAGGCCACCACTCAGATTTGTAGCAATTGAGCAGCGTGTCAAGCCTATATACAGCATCGACATATGGTTCCCACGATATGTTGATTGAGGCACAGGCAGCAATAATATAAGCGCAGGGATACCTATATGCTTGGAATTGTCCACATTCACATTGCCCTTTGTCTAATAACACCTGGACGACCTTTCCACATGACCCCCTGGCCATATCAGGGCCCTCCACCACCTCAAACCTAGTCCCTTCTCTATTGTAAGCACGAACGTGGTAAGAAGAAGCACGTGACTGGATAGTCGCAAGCTCCTGTCTGAATCTGCTGGCGTATCTGTGTCCTTGTTGTAGGTTAGCGTGCGCTTCTTTTGCCCTTTCCACAAAGTACTTGACGCATCTATAGTATGTTTGTTGGACAAGTCCTGTGATTGGCAACTTCCTTAGTCCTTTGAAGAGGCCATTGATGCACTCTATAATGTTAGTCGTCATATGACCGTATCTTCTGCCTTCGTCATAAGCAAGCATCCACTTCTCGTTCGGAATAGCGGTCAACTTCTTATGAGTCTCCTTACTGACTTTGCTAAGATTGTCCAATCTCTCCATGGCCTTTCCCCAACTGGGTTCGTACGCTGAATGGAAGGAGACAAATAGGGTAACTAAAATGAACTACCAGGTGCACAAATTTATAAAAGAAAGGTCCAATGCAGAAATTATGCTATAACATATACTAATCTTAAGGACAGCTTTCCTCACATTTTCATCCCTACACTTCTTGCGAACATTGCTAGCAATGTGTCTGATACAATACCGGTGATAAGAATAAGGAGGCTGCCATCCCAGACCTTCGGTGGCTACAGCATCTTTGATAGCTCGGTGCCGATCTGATATCAAGCATGTTCCTTGCTTGTTCGTGACATTTACCCGCAGTAATGCCAAAAACCAACTCCAGTTTTAATAGTTCTCCCTGTCAACAATGGCAAAGGCAAGAGGAACGGGGCATTTGTTACCGTCCTGGGTCGCAGCAATCAGTAGCACGCCCCTGAACTTGCCATACAGGTGCGTGCCATCAACTTGTATGAATTGCTTGCAGTAAGGAAATGCAGCAATGCATGGCTTGAAAGCCCAGAAAACTCGGTTGAAAACATGTTTCTGTGGATCGACACGATTATCAGCTGTCACAAATTCTTGGGACTCTAACTTGAACAGCGCCTGGTCACAGTAGCCTAAAATGTCTAACCATTTGGGGAGCACTTCATACGATTTATCCCAATCACCGTGCACCTTGACAATTGCCTTTTGTTTCGCCTTCCATGCTTTCCTGTACGAAATCTTGTACCCGTACATGCCTTCCACCCTCTCTTGTATAAGCGAGATTGGAACATCTTGCTTCATTTTAATCATCTTCAGGATCAGGGAACTGATATACTCGGAATCCAGAGACTTGTGATCCTGTGTCAAACTAGCATTAACACATGTGTGGGGCCCTGAAAATCTAGTTATGGTCCAAGTGTTACAATTCTTCAGTTTCGACGCTCTGAGGTGGAAATTGCATTGGTCCCCAAATTTATCGCACTTCACGCTTAATCTTCTGCTATCCGACTCCTCCACGTAATAACTGTGGTGCCTTCTGATGTGGTAATGCTTGGTTGCAGCAATTAAAGCCTCCTTGCAATCGAACTCTTGCCTAACCTGCAAGTCATCCATGTCGTAATCGTAGGTTGGCTTCATTATTTTCGAAAATTCATTTGGATTTCGTATCGCATCCCGATCAATGTCAGAGAAGACAGCAACTTGGGGGACACCATATGATGTTTGTGCAGCATTACCACTCCTCACACACCGCGTTGGTACACTGTCTGCATGTGCAGCCGCACGTTCTTCATCATCTGTGTCACGATCGTCACCGCTACTGCAGGACACCTCATCGTCTTCAAAACCAGACTCTAGGTGGGCATCCATTAATACGGGATCGATAGATTCTTCTTGTACAACTGGCAAGGCACTTGATGAACCTACCAAGGTTTGTGGTGCATTTACCGGGAAAACACCTGCAACAGATGAGTCCAACGCAGGAGTATGACTATCAGAAATGTGGAACTCAAATCCACCTGTGTAAGGAGGCCCATCCCGCACCATCGAACAACAAGTGTTAACATAAACCACTGGATCCACGGGTGGTGCAGTTCTTGGAACTCTTACATCAAAACCAAGGTTGCCAGCGCGCAATTCGGATGTGATCACGTCCACGTACAATTCCATGGCTGTCATCGTCAGATGTTGTTCGTAGCTTGCTATCGCGCATGCTAAGTCTTCATCGTCGTCCAATTCGTATGACATGTACTGAGCCTCTGTTTGATGCTGTGGAAACCTGTAAACAATCTTCCCCACAGCTTGATCTTCGTGAAGCTTCAGTCGGCCATGAATTCTCTCCCGCAAAACATCCATGCTGCTGCATCCTCTTAATTTCAATGCCTTAGGGGGAGGTCCATCGTACATTATCCCCTCTGATCCCTCAACAATTGTACCATTTGAATATATAAACGCAATTAAACTTTTCTTCATCTTCTTACTTTTAGCTGCACAATACTCGCTGCACCCCCACATGGAGAAGTAGTCTCATATACAAATTTTGTTCTCATAAATGAGTATACTAGTATTTAATACTATAATTAAAAATGAACGCGATGTATTACTACTTTGCAAGGTATTCTGTTAATTCTACGAAATAATAGGATTATTTTCTTCGACCAATCTAAAGTTATTTCTTTTCCAAAATTAATATAAAATTTGACTATATAATTTTACCTATGGTTTTGTTTATCTCTTTCAACTATAGTATTTTTCTTAGTGATTTTGTACAAATTGTACTAATTAAATTAGTTAGCCAATCAAATACATTATCTTTCTTATTTTTATGACTTTTTTCCTCCGTTCACACCTTCTACCAAATAGCAACTAAAAGTATGTACACATTATTATTGTCAATACCTCCATATATATCTTAATTCTTCCTAAATAAACCAAGGATACCTATATTTTTTTCAGGTACGTTAACTACTCTTCCATCTACAATATCTACTATTTAAATGCAAAAAGGTCCAAATTTGTAATAATAGTATCCTACTTTTTCAAGGCTTTTGGTTACATTCACATTTCCCAGGATCCTTTTTAGTACCTCTCTTATGATACATTAAGATCTCACATGATCCAGTTCTCTAAATATGGCTTTCACCTAGGTCGTTACACCTATATCAGGACATCCTTTTTTATCTCGTTTGTTATTATTTTAATAGCACAACCTATCACATTACATATAAAGTCATACGACATTTTCATAAATCATAACTTCACATCTTAAATCATAATTTCACTTCACACATCATAACAATCAATATAAAATAAATAATTCTATATTATTAATATCATAATATTCTAAATAAATTTCTCTACCGATATAAAAAATATTTTCACTATGACTTTTTACAAATTATAGTATAAGCATAAAATTCCTAAAAATACTAACCGGTAAGTATTCGGAGAAGCAAACAACAAAAAGCCTCTGCATGAAAAAAAAATTTGTTAGATAATTTAATAATTTCAATCTTTAAGTAAAAGTTATTAGATGTTATTGTATCAATTGTAAAATTATGCAACAATCACGCTAAATTAAATTTATTTTGTAAGATAATATATTAAATGAATAAAAAAAACAATATATATAAAATTTTATTCATGTATATTCAATTTAAAATATATTGTTCGAATTTTTATATCAAGAAAATATTAATGAATTTTAAAAAATAATTAATTTTTATTCCTAAATCATCTCATTAAAACTAAAATATATAGTTAGTTATTTCAATCAGCGTTTTTCATAACATGAATTTTTCAAAAAGAACATATTTGATCATTAAAAAATAACTTGACACATAAAAAAATTATATTATATCAAATTAATATTATTCAATATATTCTATTTCAACTTTTAATACAATGATTGAAGAAATAAAAAAGAAAATCATCTGCAAGGTACATGAAATGAGAAACAAATTATTTACGAACTGTAAACCCTCCAAGACCTTTCAGTTGATGTATTTTAAATTTAAAATATACTATTTAAAAAATATCATTAACAAAAACTTAAAATATTGTCATAAATTATAAAATATAATTACTGATTGTAAAAAAAATGTTGTCAATAACTTGTTAGTTTTCTAACAAATATAATATGTTAAAGTTTCAATTTTTTCTAAATCCTAAATCATCACTTCACATTATAAGCCATAATAATCAAAATAAATTAAAAATTTTAATAAAAATGTAAAAAATCTACAAACACTAACCAATAAAAATCACAAACTATCACAGATCACATATATTTATAGATTTTTTTTCTAAATCTTAGATCATCATTTCCCATCATAAATATTAATAATCAACATGAAATATAAATTATAATATCCATACAGAAATTATAAAAATACTATCCAGTGAAAAACATAAACTATCACATATCATATAAATTTGTATAAATCTTTTCTAAATCCTAGATCACCACTTCATAATTTAAATCATAATATTAACATAAAATAAATATTATAATATAAATATAAAAAATATCAAAATTTAAGCAAATAAAATTTATAAATTATAACAGAAATTATCACAGATCACATATATTTATATGAAAATAATAAATTATCACAGATCACATATATTTATATGATTTTTTCCTAAATCGTAAATCATCATTTCCCATCGTAAATCATAATAATCAACATGAAATATAAATTATAATATACATACAGAAATTATATAAAAATACTAATCAGTAAAAAATATAAACTATCACATATCATATAAATTTGTATAAATCTTTTCTAAATCCAAGATCATCATTTCATATCATAAATTATAATATTAACATAAAATAAATATTATAATATAAATAGAAAAAATATTAAAACTTAAATAAATAAAATTTATAAATTCTAACAGAAATTTTTCTAACTCTTTAATCATCACTTCATATCATAAATCATGATCATTAATTTAAAACAATATAACATAATAATAAAAATTACAAATATATTAACCAAATAAGAGTTGACTGGAATCAGATTTGCTCCAACGTAAAAAATGCTTCCGAATGCAATGTAGAAAAATAAGAACGGATGATGATTGATAAACGAATTGTGGCTACAAGTTTTGTGAATAAAAAAGAGAAGCAGAACTGGGAAATGACTTCTGAGTGAGAGATTTTGAGAGAGGAGACGGCTGCGCAAGTGTGAGTGAGGGTTTGAGAGAGGAGGGCGGGTTTATATAGGGGGGAGGCGCCTGATGAAATGGCGCCTCCTAGTATAAAATTCAAAATTTTAATTTGAAAATGGGCGCGGGCGCCTTTTGGTATGGCGCCTTCCATACGGAGGGCGCCAGTCAAAATGGCGCCTCCCACATGGAGGGCACCACTTCAAACGGTGCCTCCAAGGGGGAGGGCGCCAGTTTGAATGGCGCCTCCAAGTCCCAAGGGCGCCAGCTTGAATGGCGCCCTGCGTATTTTGGTAAAATGTTTTCAAACTGCCGTAAAACAGTAAATTGTTTACGAAATTTGCGTAATTCGGTATTTAAGCCAGATTTATACCAAAGAGCAAACTCCACAATGAGTCGACACATATATTATAATTATGACACGCATCTAACTTCAATGTAGTACACTAACGCATTGGCTTAGTGAAAATGAATGTGATTTAATAAAAAGTATGTTAATTTGAATGAATTTCATCTGTTAATGAATAAAACTTTAAATTTTAAAAATAATTTTTATTAAAAAAAATAAAACAATCATTAGTATTATAATTCTCAGTATGATTCTTTCATTTGTGTTTAAAAAAACCATCATGATACAAACAATCATTCACACACACATATATATACACATAAATATGTGTGTGTAAATATATATATTGAACTTCCTGAATCCTTATCGCAATCACATTAATATTTCTATCTAAATAAGGACTCGTGCTGAATGATTAATGGCCGATCCTGTTTGGTTGGACTGTCTCATCCTCATGGCAAATACTACGTTTTCTTCCTTTGTACAAATTTATTGGCTAAGTGGCATCCCACTAATTTGGATAAAAGTGAAGTTACGTGCAAATATATATTTATTCAGAAAACTTTGTATGCCAATTATTGCTTTCTAAATTTTCTTTTTAAAATTTTGAATTTTACCCCAATAAATTATCAATGTACACATTAGTAATTTTTTTTATTTGCATTTGATTATATCTTGTTTTAGTCGTTAAAATCATTGAAACGTAGGAGATGAAATAACATATATAATAAATATATCCAAAACTAATGGAATTCACTAAAATTAGTTATGTGAGTTTCCATTTTTAAATAAATATTAAAAAATCCTGATGAATTTATAATTTTGATTTTATATATGACTACAACAATTGAGAAATTATAATATTTTTAGTGATGATTGTGAAAAGTTAATTTCACAATTAAATAGAAAATGTATAAATGAATAACTATTTACTAGAGCTATGCATAGATTGGGCGACCTGACTCAATAGGTTCAACTAAGAAAAATATAGAGTTTTAATCTTTTTTTTGGCCTAATAGGCTATTATACTTTTTTTAATAGCCTGATTAATAATTAAGTTAGGTTGAGGTTAGGATAAAAAGGTTAGGCCTGACCTAACCTAGTTATATTAATGTATTTTTAATAATATAATTATATATTTAAAAAAATAATTATATATATTTATTTTTAATATAAAAAATCAATTTAATATAATTAAATATTTTACATATTTAAATATTATATTATTTCTTTAAATATATATATATTTTTAAAAAAATTATTTTTATTTAAAAATAAAAAAATGTTTTAATCAGGTAAGTCATTAGGCCATGCATTAAAAAAATTAGGTCGGCCTAAAGTCAATTTTTTAAAAAAAAATAAACATGCCCATTTGAATTTGGGTCATAAATTTCAAGTAATTCAATCTGATAGGTTCCGGCCAACGTACACCTCTACTATTTACTTATAAATATTATAAATAATAAACTAATTATAAAATATATCAAAATATGTAATCATGTCAAGAATAATTATAGAATATAACTGTAGTTCTTAAATTTTAAAATTTAATATATCATGTGATTTAAAATTATATATATATATATATATATATATATATATATATATATATGAAAAAAAAAGATTGTATTAAATATTAGACCTAAGTATGGACCGGATGTCCTGTTAGACCCATCTTCCCAACTTGAAAAATATTAGGGTTTGAGTTTAGAAAATTGGCCCAAATATTATTCCGATCTATTTTCTCAAGCCCGATTGTTAATTAGACTGTGCATAGGGCAACACAAAATACAATCAAATTGACTTGATATAAAGTAAAATTATATATTATAAATATATTTTAAAAATAATTGTTATAATTTATTAATTTTGAATAAAATTTATTTTATTTAACATAATCAATTATTATACATGTTTAAATATTTTATTATTACTTTAGAACATATTTTTATGAAAAAGATTTAAATTGTTTTTAATAATTTAATTATAGATTAAAGATTTAAAAAAAAATTAAAGATGTTCATGCCGGGTGTCGGCCCTCAAACCAAGAAAATTAAAGTTCTCATCTAGAAGGGCTAGTTTTATTTTTAAAAAATTAGGATTCAGTCAATACATACGACACAATTTTTATATAAGAAATTCAATGTGATGTCCAAGACTTAACTCATGATCACCTCTAATCAATATTACCTTTTTTAATATAAAAAATAGCCAAGAAGATCCCTGTATCAAATTTGGTTGGAATTGGGTTTAAGGTTAGGAATTTTTACACTACCTATGAATATTAGGTCCAATGATATGGCTATCTTCACAATTATGATTAATACTTGACCAAATTCAAACCATGTGGTGTTTTGGACGCTAATCTTGTAATTGACTGCTATGAGAAAGAAAGCTATGCGTATCATCAATCAAATCCCATTTCTTTCTTTTCAAAATCATGAACTACAGTCGCTCCAACAAACTCAGTTGCTTCCAAATATATGGATAAATCTGTAATGGATTATTCTTTTAGTGATACAAATTTATATCACTAAATTAACAATTATGATTTAATCAATTTTAAAATAACAATAAATGTTACTTTAAATTATTAATTAAATTATAATCATTAATTTAATAATAAATAATATATATTTGTATTATTAAAGAAATGGTTCACCATCAATCCTCTCCAAATATATTCCTTCAAACATATAATGTCCCTTACCCGACTCATCCCTCAACGCAGGAGGTGGGTCTGTTGAACAAAGAATTAAAAACTGTTGTTTGGCTCTTTATAGGGGTGACTTCACTTTTAAGAGCACGAAGGAATAGTATTTTTCATTATTCATAATGTCTTGAGAACTAATTTGATTTAAATTGATTTTATTTTTTTAAAACAAATAAAACTAAGTTAATTAAATTATAGATGTGTACAAGGCCAGATGGAGTTGAGCCCAAGCAAATCGTATTTTAATGTTATTGAATATAATTCATTTAAAATAAGTTCAAATTGATATATCTTTTAATTAATCACACAGTTATAAAATATATTTCTAAAAATTATAATATTTAATATGACTATAATCATTATTATATAATATAAATTAAAATTTATAAAAGTAAATTAAAATTTTAATAATCTATTATATTATATAAATAAATATACAATAAAAAAATTATAATAAAGCTGTTCCTAAGTTACACTAGTAGAAAAATAACAATCAAATGGAGAAATTATTTATTCGAATGAAGGGAGTAGTCGAACTTCTTAACTGCAATTATCATCTGCCTATGTGTCGCGTGCAACTGCATTTATAAATAAATCAACCAGACTTATGGATGAAACATCATTTCTCCTTATGGGTCTGATTATATTTGAAACTGGGGGAAACTACTCTTACCAAGATGTATCCCCAGTGTTTTTTTTTTAAGTGTTTTTTTTTTAGTTTTAAATTTGTGCTTACAATTTTAATTTTTTTTAGAAAAATTTTACATATAAATTTCCAAAAATTAAAACATTTTCGTAACAAATATTAACAAATTGTACAGTAGTTACATAAAAGATACACGCTAATATATACAAGTAGTGTAATTATTTGGCTTTACCTAAAGTCACTATTTTCCAAAAGCTTCAGCGAAAAGGCTCTTTCCATTACCAAGGGTGATTTGTGGCTAGAGGGATTCAACGTAAATTCAAGATTTACACAGAAGAGGAAACTCCACAATGAGTTGACACATGTAATATACTTGTGACATGCATTTAACATCAACGTGGTACGCTAACACATTGGTTTAGTGAAAATGAAGGTAGTGCACTGGTAAGTTGCTTGAATGAAAAATATATTATTTTTAAATAAATTTTGTCTATTAATGAATAAAAATTTAAATTTCAAACTTAATATTTATTAAAAAGAAAAAAATTATTAATATTATAATTTTTAGTATGATTCTCTCTCTTGTATATAAAAAACTATCATGAAACAATCATATATATATATATATATATATATATATATATATATATATATATATATATATATATAGAAGTTCCTAAATTCTTATCACAATCAAATCAAATTAATATTTTTATTTAAATAATGGCTCGTGCTGAATGATCAATGGCCGACCACGTTTGTTTGGACTGTCTTATCCACATGGTAAATACTATGTTTTCCTTCTTTGTACAAATTTATCGGTTAAGCGGCATCTCACTATTTTGTATAAAAGTGAAGTTACGTGGAAATATATATTTATTCATAAAATTTTGTTTACCTATTATTACTTTCTAGATTTTCCTTTTAAATTTCGAATTTTACCCCAATAAGTTATCAAAGTGTACATCAGTAACTTTTTTATTTACATTTGATTATATCTTGTTTTAGTCGTTATAATCATTAAAACATTGTACATAAAATAACATATATAATAAATATATCCAAAGTTAATGGAATTCAATAAAATTATTTACTTGAGTTCCCATTTTTAAATAAATATTAAAAAATCTTAACGAATTTATAATTTTGATTTTATATATGACTATAACAATTGAGAAAATATAATATTTTTAATGAAGGTTGTGAAAAGTTAATTTCACAATTAAATAGAAAATGTATAAATGAATAGCTATTTACTTATGAATATAACAACAATAATAATAAAGTTTTATTTCACTAAGTGAGATTGGTTATATAAATCGTACGACGCTATTAAATTTTATTTAAAATTAAATTTTTAGGAATGTTATTCATTAAAAGTTCCTTTTTTATAATTTTCTTTAATATCTTTTTTTATCTCTCTTTATACTTTTTCATATGATTAAAGATCATGTGATTATCTTTTCTCACTAGTACCTCCAATAACATTCTTTATACATGTCCAAATTATCTTAATCAATTTTTGTCATCATTTCCTAAATAAGTATCACATCAATATTCCCTCGCATGCATTTATTCCGTATCTCATCCTTTCTTATGTAATCATATATCTATAATTTCCTCTAGTATCCTTTTTTATCTCTTTCTATACTTTTTTATCTGATTAATCATTTCTTCTCACTAGTACCTCCAGTAACTTTCTTCATACATGTCCAAATTATCTTGATCGATTTTTTATCATCATCTCCTAAATAAATGTCACGTCATTATTCCCTGACATGCATTTATTCTATATCTTATCCTTTCTTATGTAATTATATCTATCTTAACCTTCTCATTTATGATATTTTCATTTTTTTACTCTTGTTGTTTCTTTAAAATTCAATATTCACTACTATAAAGTAGAACTAGTTATATAGCGATTTGATAAAACTTTCATTTAAACTTAATAGATACTTTGCGATTACAAATAATCCCTAATATCTCCTCTATTTTAACCATCTAGTTTGTATCTTATGTGTAATGTTTCTATCAAATTCTCTATTACTTTATAATATTAATCATAGATACTTAAATTTAGACAGTTTATTTACTTATGAATATTAAAAATAATAAATTAATTATAAAATATTTCAAAATATGTAATCTTGTCCTTCTATTAAATCCCCACGGGCATGGGAGAAAGAAGTAAACTTGTTTATGGGCTTCGCGAGATAGGCCTGGTTTTAGAAAATGCGGGGTTTTTATTATTTTTTTCACGGATCATATATTAAATGAACTTCTTTTACACAGGCCAATGATATTTGGGTCTAGTTCGGTCACTTATCCTTATATGGATCTCGTCAGTTTAACTCAATTTCATTATAAAAATTTATTTTTATTAATATTATATAATTATATATTATAGTAAATAATTATAATTATATATTATAATAAATAATTATATTTAATTATTTTTAATACAAATTTATTTATTTCATATAATTAAATAATTTGTGTATTTAAATTTTTTATTATTTATTTGAATATATAATTTTATAAAAAAAATTATTTTTACTTAAAATAATAATAAAAATAAAAATATTTACACTTTGAATTTGGTTCACGAATTATATATTTATCAAATAAAACAAAATTAAATTTATTAAAAATCTAAGACTCAATTCGCTTTGGTAAAACACATCAATTTTTGGTTGGAATATAAATTTAAGTTAATAAAATAGTAAAAAAGTTCAATATATTTAATATAAAATTAAAAAAATGAGTGACAGATAATTTTTACTCTTTAAAATTTATTTTTATAATTTAAATATTTTTATAGTAAAATATAAAAATAATATATTTATTTTTCATTTATTTTTTATTAAAGATATCTTTTAAAAAAATAAAGGAAGCTTGAATAACCCAAATCCGGGCCCGAATCACTGCATTATATTAATAGATGTCGTATGATTATGGATGAAAAATGTGACTCCAAACCAAGGACCTGGCCAGGAAAGCCTCCACTGAGAAGCGCTACAAATAATTTTGTCCACTTGGATGATCGCCTGATCGGGCAAGTCCCTTCATTTTTACACCAATCTACTTTAACAGGGGTTTCCAGCCATGTCTATAGTGAATGTACTTGTAATTTCAACTGTTCTGACCTTCTGTTCCTCAGCTTTCTGTCCCATCTACCAATATTCCAAAATGAATGCGGGTTGTGGGACTCAGGCTTTGCTTCCCAGTTCCAATCAAACAGCACTCATCACTTCTTTCCCATCTCCTAGATTATCTCCCAAATGTTCCCGTGAATAAGAAAAATATAAATTTAATAATTTTATCTTTAAAATAATAAAATAAATTTTCAATTATATAAAATTTTAATTTAATTTTTCAATAATAATCTATACATATAAAATTATTTTATATATATATTTTTCATTCATAAATAATGCAATTGGAAAATGAAGTTATATATCTAAATTATCAATAAAATTATAATTTTATATAATTTAAATATTTTTTTCTTGTACCTTATAACTTAATTAATTTTGACCAATTTTTTTTACAGAAAATTAATTAATCGATAGCGAGTGGTTGGATGAGTAATAGTTGAGATCTGTCCATCAAGACACGTAGAGTTAGGAACCTTTTATTTTATTAATTTTCTTTAATCTAAAAAATATAACCTTTTACTTTAAAATTTGCAAATTTTTAACTGAAATCCACTATTACAATATAAAAGTGTCTTACGTTTATTTACCAACCCTTGATTTTCTAAAGAGACTGAGATGATGGATAATTCACATGGTCGTTCCTGATGAAAAAGATTAGGCTGATGCTAATTTTATTTTTTAACATTTATTTTTTTATATTCTCCTTACAGATTATAAAGTTTATAATTTAGTAAATTTCATTATCCATAAAAAATGAATAAATACTCACTTCTTAAAAAAAATTATATAAATAAAATTTTTCAAAAAATTACAAGACATTCGTCAAACAAATTAAGAATGAAAGGAAAGATTCAAACAAATTTAAAAATGAGAGGGTTTATGATATATTAAAAATACAATGAGACACTAATATATTATAAATCATATATTAAATTAATAATTTTTATGCATATTATATTACAATTGATGTATAATCAAATTTGATTATATATTAGTATATTATTATTATAATATTGCATAATAATTTTTTTTCTAAATTTTGCAAAATTATAATATTACAAACAATGTTATTATCCTAATATTTATAATTACAATTTTTTACAATATTATTCTGCGACAGTCGCTTTATCTGGCATTAAACTGCAATTTGCGACATTTACACTGCACCAACAGCTGCAACCGCATGTACGGTTAAATAACATGCACCCTGCTGACCATGATGGTCCTCTTGCTGACAGCGTTCTCATGCTCCTTCCCGCAGTAAATATAATAATTAATTTCACGTCCATATGAATATTAATTATAATATTTTTTAAATTTTATAATTAATATTATTATAATTTTATTTTTATTATAATAATTTATTTTTTATTCATAATATTAAAATATTCAATGAAAAGAAAGAATGTAATAAATAAATATATATTTAATATTATTATAATAAAATTTTAATAATTTATTTCAATATTATTTATTTATTTTAATATTATAAGTGAAAATATGAATAAAAAATTACAATAAAAAGAAAAATAAGTACTAATACAACTAATTATCAAATTTAATAGAAATAAATAACGGTGTTTCCTCCTTCGAATAAGTTGGCAATGATAATGTTGTCTCGGAGCAGTCAGAGAGATGAAATGAATCAAACCCTAGGAACAATCTCTACCCGCGCAATATTTTGCACTGAAACCTTGACCAGTGAATACAAGGTTAAGTGGGTCAACCTCAATCTCTCCCAATTCTGCAAACAAGTCTTCATATTGGTTACATCCCATAGTATATGGCATGTGAGAAAGCCCATCCCCTTCTTCATCCATATTATCAGGCTGGTGGTGCTTCTCTGGATCTCCCATAATTTGTTCCTTCGCAGAGTTATTGGAAGCAACAGCTGAGGGCTGATATTCTTCTTCCATTAATGGCTTCTGAGAAGTTTTTTCTGAGTTAAAATTCTCTGAGGAAGAAGAAGCGGGGTTAGTTTTGGAAGGGTGAGAATTATGAGTAGAGCGAGCAGGAGCATTTCGTTGAGTGGGCCATGGATGATTGTGCTCTGAAGTGTAAGTGATGACCAACATGTTTGGGTTGGTCTTGCTCCTTTCCACTTGTTTCCTCGCAGAGCAGCCCTTCGAGCTGCTGCATCTGTAATACCCCCTGGATATATTGTACGTACAAGCACCAGAAGATATAGACAATTAAGAAAATAAAAAATTTGGAACCATATAAGCTAAAGATATTATGAGAAAGATATAAATTCATCTGTACTAACTAGGGATTTCAATTGCCATTGCCATACTATTGCACATATTTGTTTGGTTGACTGAATTTTCCAATGAGAGAAGGAAAATAAAAGTCTATTTTTCCCTTCTCGCCCGTTCGGTTTTCTAACACAAGTGACAGAAATGATAGATTTCTCTGATTCTAGCTAGCGTAGCAGGAAATTTTTGTGAGACTATAATAATCCATCAAATAAGATGACTAAGATCATAAATTTTATTTAAGTTGCCAGATCATAAATTAATGTTAAAAAAAAAAAGAAAAAATTTTAAAAATTTTTTGATCCACCGGCCGATAGAGTTGTAACTTTCTATATATTAATTACACTTGAAAGCAGCACACAGTTACAATTTTATATGAAGAAATTTTAAAAGTTTGTGTATAAAATGATAGCTTTTATTACTTTTACATAAAATCTCACAATACTTTGAAGTGAGTATATAAGTAGATCTGAGTTTTTCAATTTCTTTTAAATTTAAAGGATATATATATGATATAAACATACAATTTTTTATTTTGAAATTCATTTTTTTCATTAATTAGATCCACCATTTTAACGAAAAACATTTTTATATCTACTTTTCTCGTAAATTTATGCCGTGAATCCAAACTGGTATCCCATAATAATACCCAATTTCAAGAGAACAGTTTCTCTCCCTAGTTTTTGTCTTTAACCCCTTGCTTGGTTAGAGTGGATACAGGGAGAAGAATGAAAAAATTTTTAAATTTAAATTGAAGAGAAAATGAAGAAAAAAATTTAAAATTTGAAATAACTAAAAATTAGAACCAAACGTTTCACTTTTAAATTTTTCTTTTCTTTTTATTTAAATGAAAAAAAAATTTTAAAAATTTCTTTCCCGTCTATTTTTTCTCTCTCTGATAGTGTGGGAACAGTGAAATATCACAAGTAACTGTTTACAAATTTACAGGTGAGAAAGAATATTTCTCGATTTTTTATTTTTCATACCAAAATAAATTTTCTTTGATAGGGAATGATAACACTGACCTTGGATAAGGAGAACCTTTAATGGGTTTCTGACCGTACTTTCTCCAAGCCCACAAATCACAAGGAACAACCTCTTGTCCACTGCTCTGTCTGCTGTTTCCGGTTGCTGGTGCAGGAATACATACTACCTTCTTCACCTGGTTCTTCCTGCACACACACACGCGCAGTAAATAATATCTATAAGCATACAGCAGTTTATATATATATATTGGAATCAGATAGCTATTTTCTTGATACGATTACGGGTTTCCCGTGTTGACATGATCTTTTGCATGTTAAAGTTTGGTGTTTGTTACAAGCTCAAAACATGATTTCGAATTCCACTTAAGCATTATTGTAGTCACAGCGCATTTGTAATTTTGTACGTAATTTTTTGGTAATTAATAATGATTTTTGTTGATTGTAAACATAATCTTTAAATCATATATTTTAGGGAAAAAAAATACTTTGATCTTCCATGAATTTTAATGAAAATACATACATTTGCCTTTTAATTTCAAGACTTTTATAAACCTATCTTAAAATATAAAAAAAATTACATTTAAATCTAAATTGAAATTTTTTATTGTAAAATAATGAAAAAGATAATTATAAAATTTATTTATAATAATATGAGATATGTTGAGTATGTTTTATTTGGTGAATAGATATGTTAAATATTTAAAACTAAAGAAATATGTATTGATTAAATTCAAAGAATTAAAATATAATTGCTAAAAAAATAAAATTTTAATAAAAGTGTAATTTTTTTCAGATATTTAAATTTAATCACATCATACATTTGATTATAAAATATTTAGAATATTTTATATTGTTTAAATTGAGTCAATAATTATATTTTTTTTTACCATTTTATCAATGAAAGATTGAAATTTAAATTTTAAGTGTTGTTTTTTTTAATATTTCAAAAAAAGTTTATGTGAATTTCACAATGAGAGCCGAAGTTGAAACAATTTCATTAAAATTCAATAAAGATCAAACTATCTGTTCCTAAATTTTAACAGCAAGATGTCGCAATAATAAAATGGAAATCAATAGATCTAAGAGTATTGAGTTATTAATCTATAAAACTGTACAAAATAAATAAAATCTAAATATTTCATATTATTGATACCCCGGAGCCCTTCCTTTTACAAGGAAAATGACAAGTTACTTAAGACCTGCAAACAAAGTGACATTGAAAGAAGAAAAGTTTGACGGTAATATCGAAATACCACAGAACTGTAGAAGTAAAATTTTTCACGTGAGCTTCCGAAAGAAAAGCAAATCGAAATGAAGTGCTTGAAAGCTCAGTTTGTGACTTTTATTTTGACAAACAGCCAGTACGACTACTTAGGGTGGCAATCCTTCTTATATTTATTAAATAAGTTAAAATAAATTATTTATTTAGTTTATTTAATAATTTCAATTAATAAAATTTATATTATAAAATTATTTAAGTTTAATTATTTATTATAAAAATATTTTTATTATTAATAAAATATTATTTTAAATTTTTTATTATTTTATTAAAATAAAAATTTTATATTTTTATAATATATTTATAATTTGATTTATAATTATTTTTTAAATAATATTTTTAAAATTTAATGTAAATACTTAAACAAGTTACTTTCTCAACGCAAATCTATATAATATATTATGTACATATTAAACAATCGCATCATATTAACAATTATTATCCCTACAACTAATATGGTGAAACAAGCTACCATGAAATTAATCAACAAGTGTAATTGAGTATTTTTGAGATGCTATGGTATGATATAATAATATATCAGTAAACTATCAAATTTAATTATATAGTAAATTTGGTTTTATAAAAATTAAATTTAGTATAATATACAATAACACATTAACGATCAAATGCAATAATATATCGGTACACCATGCACTATAATCATCTCCTATTTTTAACTCAATATAAAAATTAAACATTTTAGTTATCTTTACAAAGATAATATATATACAGAGAGAGAGAGTAAGATCGAAAATTAAATTATAAATTTATTAAATTAATTTTTATAATTAATAACAATTCTAAATTTATATATATAATCCAATTTTAAATTTAACTTTCATGTATTTAGCGTCATTGTTATCATTATCGTACCTTCTCTTAATACCCGGATTCTGTGGACAAGAGATCTGAACTCCTGTTTTGTCCACCAAACAATCCTTAGAGCTGTTTTTCTTCATCGTGCTGCCTGAAACCAGCTCAGAAGCCTCATGAATTTGGCCGGGCCAGGCGGCCGTCACCACCGCCGCCGGCGAATCACAAGGCGAAAGATGCAGCTTTGCATTTGGAGCGATCTGAATCATGTTTGAGAACATGCTGGTATTACAAGGAATATTTCTTCTTCTCATCAGCATGTCATCTTCTAGAACCTTCTGTGACAAAACAACAGAACTACTGATGTTACCAAAACCAGCACCAGAAGAAGAACTGATCAACACTTCACCTGAATTATTTCTAGTATTGAAGTAGGAAGAAGAAGAACAAGATATGTTATTGAGCTCATCATGGTGTAGAAATGGATCTTGCATATTTGAGAAAGGATCTCCAAAGTTGCATATTCTGGGTTCTTCCATAGCAGATGAAAAAATCATGGGATTCTCAGAAAAAGGAGACTGAGACTGAGAAGACAATGATGACAAACTGCTTCCATATGATCGGACTATGTCAGTTAAATCATCTTGATCGTAATTCTCCTTAGTTTTGAACCCAAAGATACTGCTGCACATGATATGCGCCTTTTTTTTTTTTTTTAGTAGTGTTTCTCAGAGGAAATGCTTTAAGCAAGAGAAGGAGTGGCGTTATGTTAAGGAACTAGCAATGATAGATATAGGGGGTTTTTCTCCGGTGAAACGCTACCAGAGAGAGAGGTTGTATGGACAATATCTAGAGTCCCCCCCCCCCCAAAAAAAAAAAATTTGACATAAAATATTGTAAATCTTTATGTAAAGTTTACAAGATGATATATTGTAATTTAATCGTACATTTTTTTTTACTTTCTTCTATTTGACATTTAATTACATAAAATTATACATTTTTATATAAATCATGTAATGAAATTATATTCCTAGTAAGTACACCTCATGCTTCTTCCAACTTCAAAACTTATGTCATATCTTGTGGACATAATTACATCCATTATATTTCGATGTTATAACCCACAACCTCATATAAGTATATTACAAATCATATAATAAAATCATACTCATACTTTATGTAATAGCATAACTTTTCTCATCACTTGCAAAACTAATAATAGTGAAGAATTATTGTGTGAGTCATAACATAAATTGTAAAATCATTGAAAGGATTTGGGTTTGTGAATCGATTTGCAAATTCATAAAAGATAAATATAAATTAAGACTTGTAAAATATGAGTTTGTTTAAATATGAATCTAAAATGGTCGGATCTACAATCTGTATGGACCAAACTAGACAATTTATGGATGTGTTCTCATTTTTTCCTTTTTTTCATTTTCACCTTCAAATGAAACTAACACTATACAAATTATCATTTAATTAATGTAATACTCACTCCTAAACTCAATTCTTTATCTTTTAACTTAATTTGACCTAAATAAATTATTTCTAAATAAAGCTATTAAGATAGGTTAATTCAATCCTAATTGACTAACTAAATGAGCAAAACTTATACGTTAGACTAGTCCAAAGTCGGGCTATATTTTCATTAAGTCAAGTCAGATTAGGTTGTTATAATATTAATTCTAAGTTAACTTTTATCAGATAGTCCTAAACGAGTTTTGTAATATGCTATTCTTTATTATTATTATTATTATTATTATTATTATATTATTATTATTATTATTATTTATTATTAATTTCACATTATTAGTTATTTAAAATTAATTATTATTATCATTATTAGATATAACTAAAATAGTAAAAAAATAATTAAAATATAATATTTTTATATGGAAAGCTTCCAATTAAAAGAGTAATTAAAAATTATAGAACTTAACCTAAAAAAATTCAATATTAATTAAAATAGGTATAAATATTTTGTTAATTAAATTCATAACATATATATAAATATATCACTATTTTACTATATTAATAATAATTTATTACACTAACTAATATATTTGTGTAGTTATAGTAACTATTTTTTATATGTTTAGTTACAATAATTACTTTATGTACTTATTTTTTTTATTAATTTTTAGGTTTTATAATGATAAATTGAATTTCCCACATAATTTTTAATAGATTTTTAGTTTTAAAGTAATTATTTATCTTGATAAACTTACAATGTTAAATATAAATTTATTGCTTTTAATATTAAAATTATTTAATATTATATATATATATATATATGAACATAAAATAATAAATTAATTGTATATTATTTACTAATATTGCTAAGTTAACAATTTAGTCTAATAATTCAATAGGTTAACATTTACTAATTCTAATATTTTATCTAATTTGATTAAGTAGGCCTCTTCCTTACTAAGTTAAGCCACTATTATTGTTTTTTATACAAGTCCTAAGCTAACTTGTTAGACTTAACCCATTTTAATACCTTTATTTTTAACTTAATGATTTTGTTTCTAAATTAATAATTTCAAATTTAATAAATTGTTATTATAGTTTTATTTAGTTTTAAATTTTTGGTGTGGAATAAGAATGTGTTAAGTGTATAATGTTTGAATTTATAATTGTTATTCTAAACTTAAAATCATTTTAAAAACTTTAAAATTGTTTTTAAGAAAAGATATTTTCTATGGACCTAGTTTGTGAGTTCATGGGCCACAATTATTAGGACTTAGACTCCTGCATAGGAAATATGCAATTTTCAAAGATTGGACTTGGTCTGATCCGCATGAACATCCACATGGATTGGTCTATGCAAATTAAACAAGTTAAACAATTATAATAAACCATAAACACCTAAACCCTAAATGAATCCATTTAATAATCACTACAAAAAATCTATCAATTTTTTACATCATTTTCCAATAGGTCTCTGATGAATAGTTTTGGACATCGAAAATTTGTTGGAATATTGATTGGAAATCAAAATATTTATATGTTATTTTTTTATGTTTGTGTCCATCGAAAATTTTCCCTTAGACGTAAAAAAAAAATAATACAAAATTTTTCAAAATTAAAAAAGACATGTCATTAATTATTGACAATCCACAATATAGGAAATTTTGCATTATATGCTAATATGGTGTTTTGGAGGTTTACAAGCATTGAAATGTTGTGTGAAATTTATAAAATATTTTGAAATATAAATTGCCAACCATATATTTACGACATTGTTAGACATTAGAAGTCCATCAAAAAACTTAGAATTATTTTTCAAAACCACAAAGGCTCAATTACCTAACATTCTAGCATTCCATTAACCATTTTTACCCTAACCTCACAACTTCTCACCATCAGTCAAGCCACCAGCCCTCCTTATCATCTTCTTCACTCGAAGCTAACACAATGCCATTTGAAAGACACAAACCAATTCCACACTAACACAATGCCATCTAATCCTCTGTTTCAATCCTTTTAATATTGTATTAATATATTATATTTCCATTCACCCTCTATTTGCTTCTATTTCCTATGTTATCGCATGCAGTTTTCTTTTGCAATCAGGGCTAATGATTTCCTCTTCTCCCTTCCCTTTTTTTCCTAATTACTGAATAAAATTTATTCTTATTTTCACCTTTTTATTCTTCTCTTTTCATTCTTGTTGTAGGGGGCTCTGATTTATTGCCTGATCAAAGAGCTAGGATTGGCTAACACTGACCCTTTATCCGAGATTAAGGTTTTTGTTCTATATTCTCTTTCTCTCTACTTATTTTATTAATAAATTGCTTCAATATCTATTAGTGTTTGGTGGGTTATTGGTGTTTGTTTTTCTTCTGGAGGTGTCAGTTTTCCTCTTAGTTTATGTTGTAATTCCTGTTCTAAATTTGAATGAAGGTTAGTGTTTTTTACTTGTAGGCCTTTTTTATTCTCATTAGGTTTGTGGAATTTTTGCTAAAGTAACATGAATTGACTGATAATAGGTTAAAGTTTTTTTTTTCGTTCAAATTGTTAAATATAGTGTTGTACTGCTATTGTCATCTCAGTCCATCTCAATTGAACATTATAATTATTTGCTAGTATTTTTCTGTGTTTATTTTGCATGTTTGAATCACAAGTAAAATTATAATTATTTGCATGTTTGTTAGTGTGGTATATGAACTCCTAACACAAAGTTGATACGTATTTAGGAATAAAAGTGGGTTATTGATGTTATTTTTATGGCTCCAGTCTATGCTACTGAATCTGTAAGATTCTCTCACTTTGATGTGTTTAAGGCTTTGTCTAGATACACTTTAATAATAGGCTTGTCGTTACTTAAAAAAAGGTTTGCATTTAATTATATATTTAGTTAGATGAAGCTTAATTAGAATTCTTATTTTACTCTTGTAATATATGCATGTACTGATGTATTCTCTAATTGAAGAATTTGAAATAACTCTGGGATAGTTAAGAGTTTTCATGGCATTTGACCAAAATATTATTCATGGAAACAAGATAACAAATGGTACAATTTAAAAACAAATACTTAAATCTTCATATGTTATTTTTGTACAAATTAATCCCAATGCAACCGAAATAAAATTATCTCTATGTCTTAAGTAATGAAATTGCAATATAGATCACACCGTGGCATGTTTTCTTCAAAGTTTGTTTTTAACTTTATTCTTTCTTCACATCAAGCTTATCTCTCCCTTACTGTAATTTGAAAAGTGAAAACATGTTCAAAGCCTGATGTTTATCCTAATCTGTACATCTGATGAGTTATATTGTGACATCAGTAATTCAAAGATTTCCTTATTCTTTCTCTATTTGACCTTCCAGATTATATCCTTATTGAATCCAAAGTTCTCTCTCACATGTGACATTTTAAGAAATTACTATAAAGCATTTCCCTACATTCTTTTGGCAAATATCTAATTGCTTATCTTGGTAAGCTACTTATAAAATATCAATCAAATCATTTATTTATTTTGGCAGATATCTAATTTACCATTTCAATAAATTAGGTTTCTATATTGCCTTACTGGACATACCTCATTTATGATGTCATAATTAACCATCTCTTCAACTAGTTTGTATTATGTTCAACTACTATTTCATTGTTGGTGTAAATATAATTACATTGAAAATGCACAAAAAATAAAAAATATTAATGATAAATTTGACATTGATTTTTATTATTTTTTTAACTGGGGAGTAATAGGTGAAATATTGAAGTTAGATTCAAGTTACAAACCTTCACTTAGGTTTAAACCTTTGTTAAAAGAGGCCCTTGTTCCTTTGCTTATAAGTATTTATTCTAAAGTTATATAGATTTCTTAACTTCATACATGACACTATTATTATATTCTACATTAATTGACTTACTAGCCTAGCATTTATAATGGTTAAGACTTCTTATGTAGTGTGAATTCACTTGTTATATACTATGAATCCATCAGTGTTGGTTTTGGCACATTATATTGAAAACCAATAGGCATATCATCTATAAGAATATAACTTTGCTGCTATCTGTAGCAAGAAATACATTAACACTACTTACATGTGGTCCAAAAATAAATAATTATTATATTCTTGCTTGATATGTTTGTATTTATGAATTCACTTGGTCATGCTTTTCTAAACCAGAAAAGTAAGCTATACAAATTTGGTTTGAAATTATTGGCTTTTCGTTAGTTTTAGTGCAATCATCCTGTAACTTAACTAGCCTCTACTGTGTATTGTTTTATTGGCATTTTTTACTTCCTTGTGTCTGTTGTATGGTTATGGTGCCTTACATGGTAAGAAACATGTGTTGGGTTTCACATACATCATGCAATGCAGTGAAAATACATGTTTTCAAAATCATGTCATATGAAACCTACCTATGGATCTATGCACATGAACATAGATTAAGAATCAAATATTACCTCTCGGAATGCAAATTCAAATCACGAGCACAATCAGGTGATGGTGCCTTTACAATATCCACACAGAGCGAATGGTAATTTCTCAACCTCCATGAATCCGCTAGGATTCACCTCTTACACAAAGAAGAAGGATTTAGTGCAGTTTTGTAAGGCATTTTGTGTGGTTTTGCTAGTGGTGAATTTAATTATTTTTCACATGAAGCAATGACACTTTCATGCCTCTTTTATAAAGCTAAAGGCATGTATCTTTCCTAGTCCTACTAAGATAACTGCATCTAATCTTAATTCTACTTAATCACTAATACCTTATCTTTAACATGGTAAGAGTGAGGAGAGATAGGACTTATCTATTAGTTATCTAATATTACTTTAATATTAACAACTAAATATTATTAGATAATAATATTATCTCATAATATAATTATCTAATATCAAATTGTATAATTATCTAATATTATTTTAATATTAAATAATATTACATAATAAAATATGTATTATGTGAATAATAATATATATACATTATTACTTTGATAATATATATATATAATAACAAGTCTAATTAATAAGTTTTTAATCTAACTAAAAACTAATTAATTGTTATTTCATTCTTACTCTTTTTGTGTGACTCTATAGGTTCTTACTACGTTAGCAATGACCCATTGTTGGATCATAGATAGTGAGCAATATTTAGCAATATATAACTACCATCCAAGTAGTAAGAATATTTGTGATTCAACATCCACCTAATGTATGATCAACACTTTGCATCGTAGTCATTTTTATAATGATATCCAAATTAAACTAGAAGTATGAAGTGTGTCATCCTTGTCAATATTCAATTTATATTTCTTAATACTGAATAAATTAACTTAAATAAATGATCATTATTATATATTAATCTAGTTCAGTATGGCTATACATTTTTAAGTTTCATTCAATCAAGGGACTCAAGGATATCTCTCTTTTATATAGGAGTAATAAAATCTCATTTATATCACTCATATCCCTCTGCATGATTCGTGACATACCCAATCAACGTCCTATATATCATCCTGATTAAAAGTGACACAGGATGGCATCAAAGTTTATGATCTCTCATGTAGAGAATCGTAGTTACTTCAGGTTAAAAAACTATGTACATTGTGATCACATGAGAATAGTTAATAACACATAACAATCCATGCATTATTTTCATAATGAGTCAGTCCAGTATATCTATTCTCTAAAAATATATCCATATATTAACTTGATATCATATATTCATGATTCATAATCATCAGTCACCATACATGGTAGTCTCAATGTATTATTACTATCTCTTTTGTAATAATATTCAACTATAGATATTTTAGGAATAGCAAAACTATTCCAGAGATAATTATTATATTTAAATTATAAATTATGCAAATATTAAAATAAAATAAAATAAAATATAATAATTGCATTGCTTAAAATAAAACGTAATAAATTATGCATTATTATAATCATTTTATGATTGACTCCTAGGATACACATATTAACAACATGGTTGGGATTTTCTTTTTAGCCATCTTAAATGTCCATAGGAATGGAAGTAAAAGAGAGTTACTTCCATTCTAAAGGAGGAACATTCTGTTGAAAGTAGTTGAGTCCTAACATTACCACTGTGTAAATGAATACAAATAGTTTTAAGTTAAACCTAAGCAATTAATCAGTCACCAAATTAAAAAGATAAGTATTGTTCAAGTAACATTTATCAAACACCTACGAGGTGTAGTTTTATTTCTTACACGCCAACTGACATTAGCAAAAACATAGGGAGCCATCCAAAATGTTAGCAAAACCCAAAAGTGTCATTAATTCATAATACGCTTAAACTAAAATAGAACCTACAATGTAGGCCCTTCACAATGTATGTTACTATCCTTCTTTATCTAAGAGTCATTGATGTGCACATTGCAATGCACTAAAATTCTATTAAAACTGGTTGCTAAAAAATAATGCTGTATAGTGGCACAATCAGGTCATACCCCTAGTGATCCTTTAATTTTATCTTTCCTAAATGATTTCCTAACAATATATATATATATATATATATATATATATATATATATATATATATATATATATATATATATATATACAATTATTTAATTATTTATGCAATGAAGACGTAAAGAATTAATGCAAACAGAATGATAATGCAATGAAATATAATGTATGCAGAAATAGAATTAAAGTCAAAATACAACAATTCAATAATGAGCTGTATGTAGAATAGAATTAAAATTGGGGGGGTTAGTTGCATGAAATTAATGTAAAAGTAATGTATTAAATAAGTACAAAATAAAAGTAAAGTAGAAGTAAAATTGGAAGAAACTCAATAAAATTAAATAATCGATTCAAGGAAATTGAGAGTCCTAAATTGGATTAATCATAGATCAATTAGGATTTAACTTTTTCTAATTAATTCTTCAACCTTGAATTATCCGGAATCCCTATAATAATTTGTGAATTCTATGTAAGATAATCGCCTATGATTTAATCAACTAAGATTAGTTGAATTAAGAAATCGTTATAATTCCTAAACTAGATCAAAATTGATTTATAATTAGAATTCAGTTGATTTGAAAAATTAAATTAGAAATTTTCAAATTAATCCCTCAACCCTATATCTCTATACATAAAACTACAATTTATCAATCATAACTTTATAACAAAACAACAAAGAATTTAGAAACTACAAGGATGAGCATCAATTATATCAAATCAATACCCAATACAAGGAATCTCAAGAATTTAGCATAATCAAATAGAGAAAGAGAAAAATTAATTAAGAAAAGTTAACATTACAAAGTATGATCTCATAATCCTTAAGAGGAGAACTTTAAACTCCTTGAATCGACCTTATAAAATTAGCCCTCCATAGTTGGAAGACAAAAGCTTGAGGAGGAAGAAAGAAAATTGTGTTGCTAATTATATGTAATCAGATTGTATGATTGCATGATATGTTGCTTGCCCCCTCATCTTTATTTATATCTGATAAAATCCATAGAATCCTAATCCTAGTCCTCTTAGGATTGCAAAAATTAAGGCCCTGCTAATCCTACTCCTATTAGGATTATAAAACTTAGCAATTTTTTCT
Source organism: Sindora glabra (assembly GCA_020226215.1). Lineage (NCBI taxonomy): Eukaryota > Viridiplantae > Streptophyta > Magnoliopsida > Fabales > Fabaceae > Sindora > Sindora glabra. The sequence continues at coordinate 49,112,470 of CM035225.1, forward strand.
AGAAGGTCCAGCAGTGAAATCTTGCTAGTCTAACTTCCATCTGATGAATGACCCCTAAAATGACATAGCTTCACTAATATTTTAATGAGGTTGTAGGCCTAGGTCTTAGTAAAATTTAAACACTGATTTCACCTTAATTAGACCTCTGTAACTCCAAATATAGCCCAAATACAAAAACTAGTTTAGTTAGGATAGAATGACACCTTCAACTTCTTAGCTATTTTTGACCTCCAAAACATTCGAACTAGGCTTGAAACAAAATATAAAAGTTGTAGATCTCTCTTTTAGCTTTCTATCAATTAAAGTTTTCCTCAATCCAAGATCCAAAACCCAAGATATGATTGAAAAATTGAAATAGTATCAAAATCCAGTAATTATCAAATAAATTCACAAACTTGTAAAATCAATCCAAAATTATAAAATAAGGCCTAATCAGTGAAATTAAGTAAATGTAACACCTAAGAGACATAAAATAGGAGAAAATAAAATAATAAATATTTTTCTCATTAGTTATCCTTGTTAGAAAATCAAGTCTCCAATCAAGATATCTCCATTATTTGTAACTCTAGCTTAGAATTGTGGAAGCTCACTTGAAATGAAAAATTAACATACTCACTAACTCATTTACTTATTTTTGTAAGAAAATATTTCTTTAGATAAGAAGAAGATGACCTTTTGTTATTTTTATTTTTATTTCTTTTAAAAGAAAAGGTTTAATAAGTTTTATATTCATATATAGCCAATTTAATAGGTTTAGAAATGGGTGGATATAGTGGTCCTATCTTGATTAATAATGATTTTGTATCAATAATGAGCAAAAGGGGGAAAAAGAGGTACTTTTAGAGGTTGGTTACAACAGTGATGCAGGACAAGAAGGAAAATATTGAAAAATAAAACATAGACCTACAATTTTGAAATTCAATAATAATCAATAATGGTTGAGGCTCTTCTATTTCAAAGAGTTGTATTACAAATTTTTGGATCATCAAACCAATACTCAAATAGTCTATTTAAGCAATTAGTTAAAAGTTCATAATCACCATAAGAAAAAGGCAAAGCCAATATGACATATCAACGTTAGGCAAGATGGAAGATAAGACTCAAAGATAATTAATATCCTTAATCAAGCATCACCAAGAGATAAGTAATAAATTTAATCTCCATCATGTATATTTAAATTAGTTAATATAATTTCCTTATTCTACATATATTCATAAGTAATAAACCAAGAGATAAGTAAAAAAAACCTTAGATACTAATTTGATCTTTTGCAAAAAATTTTAGATACTAAATTGATTAAAAAAAATCCTTCAATACTAACTTGAGGTTAAATTTTTAAAATTAATATTAAATTGATGTAAGGAAATCTTTTAGTATTAATTTGTTATTAACTAAATCTTTTATGTAATAATTTGATGATTCCTCTTAAATTTATTGTAAGTGCAAAAAGTTATGATTTGATTAATATGTCTTTTCTTCCTTAATTTAAATTAAGAATAAATATGGATCCTTTAGTATTCTATTATTAATTTATATATTGTTACAAGGAACATAAAAGGATCCATTTCATGCAAGAAATTTTATTCATAATCTTCATGCGTTAAGATTTTATTCATAATCTTCACCTTATCTATGGATTCAACTAGTATTGGGAGGCTTATAGTCCACATAGCTCTTTTATTGCCTTGAATGGTTGCTTCATGTCCTAAACCAAAAGATCAAGTAAACATCTACAACAAGTATATAACATTATATATCTAGATTCAATTACCTAGACCAAAAAAATTAATGATTAATAACTTACTCTTTCCCTTTTAATTCCATATTAATATTAATTTATTTTGAATTTATCAAAACTTTGTAACATGAGATGAACTATTACATAAACTTAATAAAAATTTATTTATTAATTACATATTAATTTTTTTATTTATATAAATTTATAGTTTTACATTAAAGCAGTTGAATTAATGATTTTAGACTAGGGAACCAGATTTCTGTCCAATTTAACTTTTGGTCTAATTTAAATAACTACGCCAAAAATGTTGATAAAAATACATATCAAAGTGGTGACATGTGTAGACACACAATTTGCAAAAGCTTATTCCATTTGCACACCTCTGAATGTAGGCAAATTACAATGACATTAGAAAAATCAAATTATTTTATTTTATTTGGATTAATTTAATTCATAATTAAGTTATGAACATCAAGATGGAAGTAAAATTTGTCATTGTAACACAAATTAACTAATGAACATCAAACTAAATTATCACTAATTATAGTCAGACAAGTTTATGAGAAAGACAAGGCATCTAGACCTAATATAACAAATCAATGACACTAACTAGTTATTTTTCTTTCAAGTGGGAGGAGAAGATAAACTTGAAGCTAATAAAGGGATTTGTTATTGTCTTTTTCTTATTATACTCTGTATACAAGTTGCTCACCTCTTAGTTTGTAAATTTCCATGTTCTCTAATGGTTTTGGCATAGATGAATACAAAACTAGATAGGTTGCTTTCTAATTAGTAAAGGTCAATGGCTTAAGGATATGGTTTATATCTTTTGACTTTCTAATTAGTAAAAGTTGCTTCATATCCTTAACTAAAAGATCAAGTAAACTCTACTGGAAAATTATGACTATTTTCTGCATGATTACATCTATTGAATGCTATACTTAGTCTATCTATATATCTAAATTCAATTACCTATCTAGATTCAACTTTCCTACCATGTTTGTTTCTCTTGATACTAAATATTAATTCTTTAAAAAAATTTGAAGGCCAAAATTGAAGAGTGATTGACGTGATATATCTGAGAAATAGTTTATTTCTATTATGACTTTCTTCATTTTCTACACGATATAGTACTCTACTTAGATGATTCTTTTTGCTTCTTCTTTTACTATAATTCATGTCTTATTGCAATTCTTGAACTTTGTGTATTGGCATATTTAGTCACACACTTTGAACTAACTTAAGCATAAAAAAGTTTTAATCAATTTGTTATTTAGAAGAAACACTACCTTCATGTTTAATTCGATAATTTTGTTTCTCTTAAGACATTAAAAGTTTTCAATACTACATACTTGATGGCACACTTATGTATTAGAATAAGGGTATTTTAAGAATTATCTTTAAGCATTCTAAAACATGTTATTTTGTTATAGTTGTAACAAAACTTTAATGATTAGTTTAGTTTAAATCCAAATGAATGAGTGCCCAACACATCGTAGGTGGATGTATAATAGATTTCAAAATGACGCGAGAGGGTTCACAAATGAGTTTTTGAGCAATGTTGAAAGTTTCATATCTTATACACAGTAATAAGAGAGCTATCAAAAAGATGGTGTAATTAGATATCCATGCAGAAAGCATTAGAATAAAAGGTTCTTTTCTGTAAATGATGTTAAGCTTTGTATTTATAGACGTGGGTCCATAGAAGATTATTGGTATTAGACTAGTCATAGGGAAGTTGTCCTACTAATGGTTGCAGGTGAAAGAATGGACTCCAACATTAGGGGAACTTATGACATAGGCCCTTTTAATAGGTTTGAAAGTATGATCTTTAGTACTGGTCATTCATATTATGAGGATCATTTTCAAACCAACTAATATGAGTCTCCAATATGGCCTGGGTGTAACAATCATATTGAGTTATCATGGGTAGTAAGGATGCTAATTATCAAATCAAACTTCAATATGCCACGAAGATGCTTTGATCAAATCATGCAGCTATGTGTAGAGTTACACCCACCAAACAATCTTGTTCCTACAAATTTATATATAGCAAAGTAGAGAGTTCACAAACTCAGACTCATGTATAAAAAATTAATAATTACTAGAATAATTGCATGATTTACTATAAAGATGCTATCAATTAGAAAGAATGCAGGATTTGTAACACTTCTCGCTATAAATAACGTAGGCCAGGGAGGGTTAGGCCCAAAGAAGTACCATATAAAAGGCTTTATTATATGCCACTTATTCTAAGATTATAAAAATTATAAGCATAAATGAAATTAACCCCATATATGAAGTGGCACCATAAACATCATATAGAGGATGGAGTAATATGTCACCCATTAGATGAAGAGGCTTGGAAGTACTTTGATCATATGTATCTTGAATATGGCTTTGAGCCAAGGAATACGAGGCTAGGCCTATATTCAAATTGATTTATCCTATATAGTTAATCAGTTATTGCAAATTCATGTTAGCCAATAATTATCACTCCTTACAATCTTCCTCTAGAAATATGTAATGCCCTTCCATACATATTTCTAACAATGATCATTTCAAGCTTTGATAATCCTAAAAGTAAAATTGATGTGTTCTTAGAACCTTTAATTGATGAATTATTACTATTATGGCACGAAGTGTATTAACATATGATTTTTCCACCAAGTAAAATTCCATCATCAAAGCACACTTGATGTGGACAATCAATGACTTTCCTACATATGACATGTTATCAGGTTGGATGATAGTTGGTAGGTTAGCTTGTTCAATATGCACGGAGTAAACCAATGTGTTCATATTGAAAAATGGTAGAAAGCAATTATGGTTTGATTATTATCGTGTGTGTTTAGATATGGACCACACTTTTAGAAGGAGTAAGGATGCTTTCTTGAAAAATAAAGTAAAGTTATCAAATCTTTCTATTAGGCTTACTGGTAATTAGTTATGGATAAGAGTTTATCATTTTTCAAAAGTAATTGAAGTTTAACCAATTAGATTACCAGGATACGGAAAGACCTATAATTGGACTAGCCAGAGTAAATTTTAGGACTTGCTTTATTAGAAGAATAATCTTATCTGTCACAACCTTAATATAATGCATATTGAGAAAAATATATTTGATAATATATTTATCATTCTCATGGATGTTAAAGGTAAAATGAAAGATAATGTCAAAGCAAGGATAGACTTGAAAGAATATTATAGAAGAAAGGAGTTGGAGTTACAAGAATAAACAAATGAAAAAATTTACAAGCCAAAAGCAATGTTCACCTTAAATATGGATTAGAAAAGAATGGTGTATAAGTGGGTGAAAGAATTATGCATGCTTAATGATTATGCTACCAAATTGAATAGAGTTGTGGATATTACAGATGGATGGATATATGGAATGAAAAGTCATAACTATCATATATTTATGAAGCATTTATTGCTAACTGCATTTTGAGCACTACTAGAATGCATGTGGAAGCCATTGGTTGAATTGAGCTAGTTTTTTAAAGATATTTATTTAGGTACCTTACAAAAGGAGAATTTATAGAAGATGCATAAAAATATTTCTTTCATCATTTGCAAATTGAAAATTTTTTTCCATTAATGTTCTTTGATGTCATGAAAAATCTACCAATCCATTTGTCATATGAAGGATTGGTTAGTGATCCTATTCAATATTGATGGATGTATCCTTATAAAAGATTCTTTAACAAGTTAAAATAAAAAGTGAAAAATAGGGCCTGTCCAGAGGGATTCATTTGCGATGCATACTTGATTTAAGAGATTGCATATTTTTTTCAATATTATTTTGAGCCTCATGTACAAATAAGTACAATAAGAGTTAGGCAGAATAATAATGGTGGTGATGTTAAAATTACAGATTGTACTCTATTCATTTTCAATCTACCTGACCATCCATCCAGTGTGTATATTAAACGATGGTTAGAACTATATGAGTTACATGCAGCTCATTTATATGTTTTGTTAAATTGCAACGAGGCTAAACCTTATAAAAAGTAAGTGTCAAATTCCCATTATACACATTTTTGTTGACATATGCTAATGTTTTATTGAAGCTAACTTATAACATATGCTAACTTATAAAAGGTTGGAGCTAACTTATAACACATGTTAATGTTTTATTAAATATATGCATAGCTTATTCATTTAGTGAATGAAGATAATGCACTAAAATATAATAGATCCTGATATAAAAGCAACACTTGCTAGTCATTTTCAAAAATAATTTCAAAATTTTGTAAAAATTTCTATCCCTTATTTAGTAGATGTAACCTACCTACAAAGTTAGCTTTTATTCTTAATATTAAGTCCTTATCATCTTTTCTTATTCAATATAGGTCTTAAATCCAGAAAATATGTCCCTAATCAATGTTTGCATAACTTAACATATGGTCCTTCTAGGAAGGTTAGAACATAGCTAATTTATTTTACAAATTGGTACAAGTTTCACACTTTATCATGCAGTAAAGAGGAAAAGATGAATAATAGTGGAGTTTGCATGAAGGGTACAAGGAACATTGATATAGGGGAAGATAACTTTTATGGAGTTAAGTATCTAAGTACTCCCTTAGAAAAGTTGGTCCTATTTGTTTATGATTAGTTTGATTTGGTGATTGATTGTAGAATAAAGGTTTACAAAGAGTATGGAATTATAGAGGTCAAGCATAGTAGAAGATATGTTAAATATGATTCGTTTATCTTTGTACATCAAGCAACACAAGTGTATTATGCACCATATCCAAAATTAATAAGAGAAAAGTGATCTTGGTGAATGGTAATTAAAATTAAGCTAAAATTTATGGTTGAAAATAATGTTATATTGGAAAGTGCTTATTAAAATAAAAGATCTCCTTCTATTTAGATTATACTTAAGATCGAATAAATTGGTAATTTACATGACCTTAATGGAAGGATGGAGTAAGTTGAAGCTTTTAATTTAAAAGGAATCATATTGTAAATGATGATGAATCAGAAAATGAATGTGAAGAACCCAACTTCATAAGTTCAGATGATTCAGATCAAAATAGTAATACAGATGAGAAAATAGACAATCTTGGTGATTCTAATTGACAAGTCATATAGTCAATTGAATATAATTAATTGTATTTCTTAAATCACATTTTTTATTACACCTTTATTGCATTGATTTTTTTTGTATAGTAGTATGGATACTTTATTTGATATATATACTTTAATGTTAGACTTTTCCAATACTTATTTATTTGGTATGTTTCCTTAATATAGATGTCATAAAAAAAGGTTAAAGAGAAAAGCAAAGCAAAGTAAAAAAATAATTAGTCTACTCCTACCTCATTTCAACCACCCCGACTAGGATACCTTTTAATGGTCAGCATTCATCAAAATATATGTTTATGCCTACTCCTAATCCTAATTAATAACTAAACTTTGATTAAATCTCACCATAGATGACTTCTAGCATGGCCCTTTCCATGCAAACTCATTTTAGGATGTGTCTTCCCACCCATGTTACTAGTATACTAACCTCTGTACATTCACCTTTTTATATGTCATCTACCATTCAGTCCCTTTCTGCTAGTGTGCCTTTCACCCAATCTTCTTATAAGTTACCTACCCTATTTACTGATCATTTAGCCTCCATTCAAACATCAATAGCTCCCATTAGGTTAGGTCATAATTTCATTTTGCACTTAGTGAAAACATACTTCCAATGCCTAAGAGAATGTAAGTTATCATATTTGTTTATATTATTATTTATGCTTATGAGTAATTTAAAAATATATAGTAAATTATGATATTTTTAGATATTGAAATAGGTTTTTTCTCACAGAAGGACTCGTGCATTGTATTAAGGATATCGTGCAGATATTCTTTATTGAACCATGGGCAAAATGGATAAACGTTCCAAAATTAACTCAATTAATGTGGTTTAATAGAGAACTTAAGGTATTCTATACTAATTTATAAAGCTTATATATTTAATTATTTCTATCTATTATTAAGGCCATCTAATTTGATATTTTTTTGTCAATGTGTCATTTGTAGAAATTCTATCAATGGAATCTTGTCAATCATGATAAATTGTGGCAAGCTTTTAATCACTAAAGGTCTAGAATGTTGAGTAATGCATTCAACGAGGCCATAGCAACTAGTAGAAAGCCCATTTGGATTATTGATCAAATTTGGCAAATTTTCTATATCAATGGAAAGATCCAAAATTTAAGCACTTGCAAAAGCAAAATAAAAGGAATTGAGCTACAAAACTAGATGTATCCCTTCATTGTGGGGGTTCCATATCTATAATGGAACATGTCTTCAAAAAAGTAAGTAAAACCTTATCTATATACATTATATGTATATAACCAATTGCTTAATATGTCATTTATAAATTCAAATCATTTAAAATAAGAGAAACAAACTAGCAAGAAAGTTGAATTTTATAAAGTGTTTGCTGATTTACACAAATTCAAAAAGAAGAAAGATTATATAAGGTAGTAGGTGAATCTTTATACTACTCAAACATTTGTAAGTTGTTAGTTTAATTAAGTATAAATTATGATTATTTTAGATTAATTTATGTAAGTTTAATAATCTTCTATTTATGCTTTACTTTCCTTTATAGGAGAATTTGAATAAAAAGAAAGAAAGATTAATAACTTCTCATTCAATATCAGAAAGGAATAGCAGTTCATCTGTGCCATCTGATACCCAAATATAGAAACAAGTTATGGGAGAAAAATGAGGTCAAATTTATGAGATGGGATCACAAGTGCACATAATGTGGTTTGAGTCACAATATTTTGGAGGGCCTTCTACTTATTCTTCACAAATTGGATGCAGAATGGAAATAAAAGTTGAATATAACTATGATAACCTTATTACAATCAATTCAATCCATAATGAAACAATTTAGAATGCAACCTCCAAGTGTCCAACAACCTTTTATGCCTTATAGGCCACCTACTCAAATGCTTATATGCCTTTTAGACCATCCACTCAGATGCCTGCCCAAATGCCTTTTTCATATATGACTTTTCATTACACTTCTATATGGCTTTTTTTTGGACAACAACTAGTCCAAACTTGCTGGAGATATCCAGCAATATGGCCATAATAACATTCTAGTAGATCATCATAACCTTCACAACAAAATCCTTCAAACCAAAATGCAAGAGTGAACGATGAAGAAGATTATAGGATTGTATCATGAAATAATTTTTAATTTAAATTGTTCAAATATTTGATATCTTTGTTTAAGATATTTTAGTTGAATTATATGGACAATAGCTATATCATATTGATATTGATTTGTAATATACTTCAATTTGCATTTGCATATTTTATATTTGATTTAAAGTAGGATATATATATATTCAAAATTTGTTGCTAAGTTATTTAATAAGGTGGGAAATTTTTTTTTCAAAAAATAAAATTCTTTTAAATTTTTTTTGTCATGTTATACTTTCTAATGCCTTTCCAATGAGTAAAGACATCAGAAATGTGATATGGCATATCCTAGTGGTAATTTTTTGACATTACAAAGTGTAAAAAATAAACAACTTAAATGACATATCCTATTGATGTCATTGCCATGTCATCTTTTTCTAACATACATGGCCGTTGGAAAAAACTGACATGGCACTAAACTGACATGTCATTTACCATATCAACACTAGTGCCATGTTAATATTTTTAACCTATGTGCCCATCGGAGAAAAATTATGCCAAGCCATGAATATGTTTATATATTTTTGACATTTTTTGCCATAAAAAATGACGTTAAAATTTTTTTATAGATTTTTTGACGTATTGAGGCATTGGAATTTACAACATATGTGGATGTCGGAAATGATGTCAAAAAATTTTCTGATGGTAATGGACATTAAAAAAATTTCTGATGAGTTAAATATCGATGTTTTAGTGGATGTTGAAAATTCGTCGAAAATTGACATTTTTTTACATATTTTCGATGCATTCAAACATTGGAAAATTACAAATTCCTTGTAGTGAATTATAATAAATCATAAACCCCAAACTCTAACCCTTAAATTCATAACGTTATCCAAGTTGAACAAAAAAAATTCATATAATAAAGTCATACTTTAACACAATACATCATGCAATTGTGGATCTTATATTACTACTTGCAAACATAATGCATCCAAGATTGTTGTCATACAAATCATATTGTAATTCCTGTAAGGCACACATATGACCAATATTCTCACATGCAAGTTAACATAAATCATGCAATAAAATTATGCTCATGCATATAAAATCATACTCATGCATAGTACTTTTCATACTTCATACAATTGCAAAATTTATGTCACAACTTATGAATAAAATGGCATCCAAGATAGTCATCATATAAGTCATACTATAAACTTTGAACCTCTAATCTTAAACATAGGGATGAAGCCACTTTTAAGCCTAGGGGACCTTAGTCCCCCCCGCCCCAGCCACAAGATTTTACTATATATATATATATATTTTATAACTTTTGCTTCCTTTCAAGCAAAATTTAAATCAAACTTCCTTTTTTAAACTAACAAAGTGTTAAATGTAAATTACTTGAATTACAAGTAAATTCTTTTTAACAATTATTGGTTTATAAGAATGATTTTAAAATTATGTTTAATCATATTATATCATTGATAATATGAAAATTATAATTAAAAGTCTTGTTGTATGTTAACTTTAACATGCGTATATAAAAAAATATTATCTTCTTCGTATATTATATATGTTCCATGATTGTTTTTATTCTTAAACTATATGTTTTTATACTTTACAACTTTTAGTAAAGTACTTCAAATTTTCACTAAATTATTAATAACAATTTATGTTTCTCAAATTTCATATTTTTTAGATGACTTTTTAATAAAAGTTTAGATGGTAATTATTTTTATGGTGTAAAATTAGTTCTTTTAAATCTATGAATTCTACTATCTAAACTAATTTTATGAGGTATAATAATAATCACTTAGTTCAAAATATTGGATTTACTAGTACATAAAAATTTAAAAGAAAATAAAAATTATAGTTTTTTAATTCACATAATAATATTTTTCAATAACACTTTATATGTATATAAAATTTTGCTTCCCAAGCACAATATCTTGGTTCCATTCCTACGTAAAACCTAACTTTTAAACTCATAATCTTATGCAAATATATCATAAATCATGAAGCAAAATCATTCTAATGAACATTTTTCCCATACTTTATACAACTGTAGAACTATGTCCCCACTTATGAATATTATGGCATCCAAAATAGTCCAAACAAGTCATACCAGTGATTACATTTGTAGTTAATTGATTGCATTAATTTTTAATTAATAGCGAATTGTATTAATTAATGTAATCAATTGATAATATCAGCTATTTATATAAATATATTAAATAAAATTAATTATTTATTATTAGTTATTTGTATTTAAAATAATATATAAGAATATATGTATATTTATAATTTATTTGAGTACTCTCATATTTTAATTATAATATATATTATTTATTAGATTAATTATTTTAAAAAATAGATCATCATAATTTATTATGCTAATTTGATTTTTCTTTAAAAAATAAATAATTACAATTTTCTAGTTAAAAAACTCTTATAATATTTTAATGGATGCAATAACTATTAAAATTTATTTTTAATTATTTCTGATATTAAATTTAAAATTCATATATTTATTATTAAAAATATTGATGAATTACACTTTTCAAATATAAAAACTTATCTTTATCAAGAAATATTGTCTCTCTGTTTCTTTTTTTTCCTTAATATATATTGTTTTTTAATTTAAAAGATATCATTTGATAAAAGACAAATAATTTTCTCAATATATTTTCTATTATTCTATATAAAATGAAATATATATTTTCTTTTTTATACAATTTGATAAAAAAAATAGGATTATATTCACATATTTTTTATTATTGTGTATATATTTGAATATATTTTATTATATTTACATAATTTTTATTAAAAAATAAATAATTATAATTTAGAGTTTTCTTATGTCTCAATGATAGAAGCTTAAAAAATTATATAAATATGGACAATAATGTCTTCTTCATGCTAAATGCTAATCAACTATTTCAAAAAATTATTATTTCTAATTTTTTTCAAAATGATTAATTGGAATAAATAAATTAATTAAAATAATTATTTATCAAACACTCAAGTCAGTTAAAAATTTATTAAAAAATTGTTTGCTAAATACCCCGCATAATTCTTACCAAATATACTCATAATCTCACGTAAGTCTTGCACAAAACATTTTGTAATATATAACAGGTTTACTGTGCCAATAATAATAATAATAATAATAATAATAATAATAATAATAATAATTTTTCTACATAAAAGATTAAATATTGCGTTCAAGTAATAATATTTAAATTTAAATAAAGCTCGTACGATGAAACCCTAGCGTTGCTGTTCCTGAATCCTGATGGCCCGGTTGGAAGCTGCTTTCGACCAGAAAACACTGACGAGGAGTACGGCGAAGGAGATGAACCAATTACGACGTAGTCCCGAAAAAGTTAAAAGAGGCCAGTGTGATTTGAGGGCGGAACAACGGACCTTCGTTCCTATGATAATCTGGGGGAGGAACCAATCGAAAACGAAATTCCAAGACCTGGAGAACAAAGCTACAAAAATGTTTTGTTTGGAAAAGAGGGTATGGAAGATACAGTAGATATGAACGGGGACGAGGTAGAGTATGAACTTGATGATCAGGAGGACTCGAATGAATCAGACGGTGATGACAGGAGGACTCGAATGAGGGGAAGATTTGCCCAGTGGTATTGAAATTGTCAGAGAAAGAGGCTGCACGAATTAGAAAACCGTGGAAGTGCTGTTTGTTCTTGAAATTGCTAGGTAAAAAGGTAGGTTTCTATTTCTTGGAAAGGAAGGTAACTCAATTATGGCATAGGATAGGAGGTTTTGAAATTGTGGATATTGTGTATGACTACTATTTGATGAAATTCTCTAATTTGGTTGATCGAGAATTGGTTTTGATGGAGGACCCATGGATGGTCTTTGACTATTTGGTGGTGGAAGAGTGGGTATTGAATTTTAATCCAGCAAGAGCTTTAGCTGATAAGATGATAGTTTGGGTTCAATTCCCAGAGCTTCCTTTGGAATATTATGATAGCAAATGTTCAAAAGTTACTGGGAATCCAATAGTAAAAACAATGAAAGTAGATTTTATGATCGAAGGAAGAGTTAGGAAAGTATGCACGGGTATATGTAATTGTAGATCTCAATAAGTCGTTGCTCCCTCGGTTTAGTATTAGAGGGGAGATATAAAAATTGAATATGAGGGCATGCACCTTATCTATTTTAATTGTAGCACCTATGGTCATTATGTAGAATGTTGCCCTTTGAAAAATGATCACCGGAGTGCAAGTGAGGGGAACAACTTGAAGGATATAAATGATAGTACTAGAGTGCGTGGTAATACTGGTGGTGTTGATTCTGAGGGAACAGCTAGGATGCAATAGAAGCCTTGTATGGAGTATAGGGATGGGGTGGTGGTTCAAAAACAAAGATGAGGAAGGAAGGGAAAAAATTCTGAGCAGATAGTGGACAGAAAAAAAAAATGGAAAAAAGAAATTGATTAAGGGTGCTTTAAAAGGTGGGTCACGACTTGATGCTTTAAATAATCCAATATTTGATGCAGAAACTGAAGCTGAACAGAATATGAGAATGTAATGGACTTGAATGGATCGAAATTTGTCGTTGAGAGGCGTCAAACTCGGTCAAAAAAGCAAGTGAATCCAAACATCGTAGTTTATCTAATAGAATAACCATATGTTGTGGAGAAGACAACATAGCAATGTGAAGTGGTTTTAAGGAGTACGCAGCATGGGTCCACGCAGAACGTGCCTAAGGGAACAGCCTTAATGAGGGCTTTCGTGACTCAAGCATTGATGCAAAAACAGAATGACAAAAAAGTGGTTTGTTACGGTGCGAGGAAAAGGTGAATCTAAACACTTGCCTGACAATGTTAATCTACAACCTCCAGAACCTTCGGATATAATGGATATTGCAGAGGGTGTTCAAAATAATGAAAACTATGATCCTCATATACCAAATTTGGATTGTAACATATTAATTTCTCCTCTAAATGGTATTTTGGCCCCTACCTTGTGTCCATTTGAGATGCAGGTAGATGGTGTATGGACATTATCTCTCTTTTATTTTTCCATGTTAATGATACATAAAATCATTTGATGGAATTTTGAAGGGGTAGGAAAGTCGGAGCTTTTGTTAAATGCTAAAGAAATGGTTCAAAAACATAATCCTGATATTCTTGCCTTGATAAAGACGAAATCTCCATGTATAAAAGATACCAAAATTTTTAAACAGTTGCATTTCAATAAATTTTTTATTAAGGAGCAAGGGTTTGGCTGGTGGTATTTAGGTGGCTTGGGAGGATGATCGGTTGGATTTAACTTCAATGCATTGGTCCGCTCAATTTATGCATTTTAAAGACACTAATGATAATGGCTGGCTTCTTACTATTGTATACCAAAGTTCTCATCATGTTTTGAGGGAGGAAGGTCGCCTTCAGTTGAGGGATTTATCTCGACAAATTAGTGATGCTTGGATTATGGTGGGTGACTTAACGGTATCTTGGGTGCTCATGAGAAAAATGTTGGTATTCCAATATTTGAATAATAGATGTCATGAATTCTCCAGTTGGATTGAAAGCTGCGAGTTAGTTGACATGGGGTGGCAAGGTTCCAGATTCACATGGTGAGGTCTGTTGAGAAATGGGCATGATAGGATTTTTTAAAGGCTTGATAGAGCTATGTGCAATGATAAAGAAAGAGTTAAATTCTCAAATGCTATTGTAAGAATTCTTCCAAGAACTTATATTGATCATCATCCTCTTCTTATTGATATGAGGGGAGGCCAAAATGATAGAAGAAACAGACCTTTCAAATTTGAAGATGTTTAGATGTTGCATGGGACATTTTCTGATCTCTTATCTAATAATTGGAGGAATGATACTGGTATTGAAAATAATCTCTCTGATATGAAGGAAATGTTGATGCAGTGGAATAAAGATGTTTTTGATGACATAAGGAAAAGGAAGACTGTTCTTATGGCAAGATTGAATGGCGTCCAAAACGCAATGGAAAGAAAGTGGTATCCTCACCTTGATTTGATTAAAGGAGGATCAAAAAGGAGATGGATGAACTGCTGCAAGAAATCCGGATCTCAATGGATTCAGGATGAAGATCAATACACTAAGTTTTATCATGCAAAAATCGATGCTAAGGGATACTTCTAGAGAATGGATTAATGACAAGGATCAGCTTATTCAGATGGCGATGGACTTCTTTCAAAAACTTTCTCCCGGAGATAATCCTAATACTCAATATTTATTAACTACCATTACTTTTCTTGCTTTATAAAGAAAGGATGCCACGGTTAAATGCAAGGTTGAATTTCAATGAAGTTAAAAAGGCCGTTTTTGGTGTAGGAGCAACAAAGGCCCTAGGTGATGATGGTTTTCCAACTTTTTTTTATCAAGCAAATTGGGATAGAGTGGGTTAAAGCCTATTTGAATTTGTTCACGTTGTTTTTGAGGTAGAAAGAGACCCTAGGCCATTGTTTGGAACAAGTGTTTTGTGCAGGGGGTGGAAAGGAGGGGGTGAAAAGCAGAGTGCAAATGGAATTTGTGGCTGTTTGGAGAAGGGGAGGTTTTGGGAGGGGGTGCAAATGAGAGGGGGATAATACGGTGGGCCCCAGGAAAATTTTTACCCGAAATGGGGGGGTTTTTGGCTGGTGCAAGTGTGTTGCCTAGTTTCTGCCGAAACTGCCCTCCTGCAGTTTCTTTTTTTTTTCTTTTTTTTTTGAAATTTTTTTAAACTTTTATCTTTCTTTTTTTATTCCTAAATTAAAAATAATAAACCCAATTACAAAAAAATACCTTATTTAAAAAATAATAAATCAAATTATTTTTTAATGAATTAGACAATCAAATTAATAACATTAGAAAAATTAATATTTTTTTTGTAACTATATATTTTTATTAAATTTTTTATATTAAAAAAATTTATTTCATTTATCATCGAAATAAAAATAAATTATGTAAAATTAATTAGTAATTAATATCATCAAATATAAAATAAATTATATATAGTCAATTTTCTCAAAATAAATTATTATCGTCAATTATTTATATTTTTACTAAATAAGGTTATTATGATAATTTGACTCAATCTCATTTCCTCCCCCCTCAAATTTCACCCATTCCAAATAATAAAAATTAATTTCACCCCTATTTCCACCTCTCTCATTTTCACTCATTCCAAACAACTTAGGTGAAATTAGTTCCACCTCCATTTCCTCCCCTCTCCATTTCCACCTCCCTCTATTTACACCCCCTCTCATTTTCACCTCCAGCCAAACAAAGCATAAGAGTGTCAACCAAACAGTCATACCTTTGAGTCCTAAACTAAGTCAACCTAAGTTTATTAGTTAGGTCAAATGGATATTTCTATGCAATGTGAGTTGCAAATGTGTCATGAAAATTATAGTCAAGAAACTTAAATGCTTTCTTCCTCAATTGATTCCACATTTCAAGCAAGCTTCATTCTTGAGAAGTATTTGAGAAGTATATTCAAAATAATATCATTGTGGTAAGTGTGATTTCATTCCATAAAAAAAATGGTAAAGTTGGATATATGACTCTCAAATTTAATCTTGAAAAAGCTTATGATAGACTTTCTTGGGGATTATTGAGAATTTTCTCAAATTTTCTCAAGAGATTATTATGAACTCTATTGGATCTTCCACGATGAATGTTTTTTTGAATGGATCCAAATCAGGAGAATTCAATCATTCTAAAAGGTTGAGACAAAGGATCCCCTATCTTTGTATTTATTTGCTCTCGATGTGGAGAAATAAACTCATTTAATTGAAAAGCAAGTGTAAGGGAAAGAATGGAAAGCTTTAACATATGAGAGAAATGGTCCTCTTATTTCATACTTAATGTTTGCAGGTGATTTTTTGTTATTTGCAAAGGATCTATGGATTAGATTCATTGCCTAAATTCTTGTCTCTAAAGATTCTGTAATGTCTCCAGTTAGAGAGTTAATGTTGCCAAATCCAAGATTACTTTTCCCAAAAATGTCTCTAATAACCTAACAAATGAAATAGCACAGATAAGCGGATTTTCCCTTAACCTTGAGAGATACCTGGGTATTGAATTAGTCTCAGTTAGGAAAATTAAGAAGCAATATGGTAGGTTAGTTGAAAAGATTAAATCCAAACTTGCAGGCTACTAGACAAGAATTTTATCTATGGCGGGTAGAGTTACTTTGGCTTAATCTGCTTTCTGCTTCATTCCGACATACCATATGCCGTGGGTAGACTTGCTAAAGGAGTCTGCTTGGCTATTGAAAAGTTGCAACGTGACTTTATTTGGGGTCATACAAAGAACAAAAATGCTCGTTTGATGAGTTGGAATGCTATTTGCCAACCTAAGAGCTTTGAAGGATTTGGACTATGAAGAATGGAATATATGAACACTGTTATCTTATGAAGCTGTGAGTACAGCTATGCTCAGGAAGTCAAAGCTTTTCGGTTTATGTCTTTTTCAAAGGGTTAATATGGAACCAGATCAGGTTAGCCTGGGAGAATAACTACGTCTAGCAGGGATTCAGTTTTTGGAGGGATTTACTTGGTGTTTGGGAGGATATGATGAAAAATATGAAGGGGAGAGTTAAAGAAGGCGAGTCTATTGCCTTTTGGACTAATAAATGGACTGATATGCAAGAACTGCTGATTCAGCACGCTTAAATTCCTTTGGATTATAATTAGTTGCAAGCTCCAGTTGAAGACTTTTTTTTGTCATTAATGGGGATTGGGATTGGGAACTTCAGCACCAAATTGTTCCAATTTCAATCATCCAACATATGCAGGCTATTTTTCACCCATAATGATGCTGGCAAGGATCATTTAACGTGGAATGGGGTTGATGCAGGGAATTTTTCAGTGCATAAAGCTTACAAGGTTGTGTCCTCACACACGTGGAATGAAAGGAAGGTATGTAGGAATCTCATTTGAAACTGGAGGTACCTTAGCGTGCTCAACTGTGTCTCTAGCAAGCAGCTCATAACTGGTTACTAACTCTCTCTTCACCAAGTGGAGTCATGGGGGCAAGTTCTGCCGACGCTGTAATCGTATAGAAGAAACCATAATTCACATCTTAAGTGAATGTGATAGGGCATGGGACATATGGAAATTTATTGTGCCCGTTGATCAAGTAATGAATTTCTGGCTCTGGAATTTTGAGGACTGGCTGGTTTTTAACTTAAGTAAGCTTGGGTTACATACTTGCTATCTTACCTGGCTGTCTTTCTGGGTTATTACATGTTGGTACCTATAGATTTGGAGAAATAATGAGATACACAATGAGGAATTTACTTGTCTATTTCAACTAATCACTTCTGTCAAAAATTATACTAATAAAGGGGCAAAGGGTTTTCAATCCAATAAAAAACCACTTGACAGACATGTGGGAAATATTCAAGTTACCTAGTAACTCCATCATGAATAGCTGAAAGTGAACACATATGGTGGTACTAAATTGAATTTTCGATTAGCAGGTGTGGTGGTGTGATTCAGGATATGTGTGGTAGATGGATCTATGATTTTGCAAAGCCACATGGATGTTGTTCTGCCTTCTAGGCATAATGTTAGGGAATTATTTGTGGTTTAGTAGCAATATGGAACCTTGGTTACATGAGGATTCATTTGGAAAGTGATTTGCAAGTTGTTGCTCAATGTCTTACTAATCCATGATATGAGAGTATTGGCTTAATTCAAAATATTCAAAGTTTGTTAGCACAAATATGGGAAGTGAAGGTAATGCACAATTTTAAGGAAAGAAATACTTGTGCAAATTGAATAGCTAATCATAGTCTCTTTTTTAACCCTAATCTAGATGTATTTAGTATGATGCCTCCTCAAATATCACATGTATTTCTTGTTTGACATGCTAAGAGTCTCTTGGACTTGACCTCTTATATTTTCTTAGTTGTTTTTTCCTTTTTTTTTAGGCATTAACTCCTTTACTTTATCAAATAATAATAATAATAATAATAATAATAGAAATAGAAGTGGATGTAAAGGTTTGCAATTGTGAGATTGTTGTATGTGAGAATGAGAAGGGTAATGGATTTGGAAAGAAAGTTTAAGTTAAGTGGATGTTGGTTTTGGTGATTAGGAAGCAAGAAAGCAAAAGCAATAGGCTTTTGAAGGTTGAGAACTTGGAAGTTGTTTCATGAATCAAAATTCACATGAAAAGTGTAATTTTTCTTAAAAATAGTTAATGCATGTGTTATTTAATTGATCAAAAATTAATAAAATGGGAGAAGTGGGACCTTTTTTTAATAAAATTTTACTTTTCATTAAAATATAAGGAATTGCTTATCTGCCTTCTTATGTAAGGAAAACATCTATTATTGGAAAAGTTATTATTTTCCATGGCATTTCCTGAGGCTTTGAAATTATATGAAGAGGCTATGGGAAATTATGGGAGACACCATGTGCAAGTATTGATGCTGTGCTTTGAAAAAAAATTAGCAATTTGAAACAAATAAAAAATAATTTTTTAATTGTTATTCTAAGTTATACATTGTCAGGAAAATATTTTCATAAAAAATTGTACTCATAAAAAGAAAAGTGCTTAAGATGTAATGAAATAAAATATTTTTTAAAGTTGTATAGTGATAAGAAAATTAATTTTGAATATTAATAATTAGTTTGAAAAAATTGATTATGAAATAATATTTTATATTTAGTAATATTTAAATATTAATTTTAAAAGTTTAGTAGATAAAACTAATAATTTTATTCTTGAAATTATAGAATACTAGTAAAATAGTCCTTAAATTATATAAAATTATAATTTCATTTTTGAATAATAATCCATATATACAATATTATCATTTCGTACAGATAATTTCTTCTTTGAGTAATGTGACTGAGAGACAAAATTATATATATATGGATTATTGTTTAAGAATGGATTCACAACTTTATATAATTTAGAAACCATTTTTCTAGTGCACCATAATTTTAGAGACAAAATTATTAATTCTATCAAATTATTATTTCTAATTTGTAATTTAAAATCAATTTTGGGCACAAAAATAACTTTTAGTAGTCTATTTTTGTTCAACTAGGCACATTAATAAAAATAATGATAGAAATTCCCTTCTACATTAAAGATTTGGAAAGAGAGATAATTGATTGGAGTATTTTATATAGCATGTATAGTTTAAATGTGTGATTGCACTTTCTAAAATATCAAAGGGTATTTTGCACAGGAGGTATAATATAAAGGGTTAAATGTATTTTAGTGTCATGACCCATCCTTGGGTGCATGACCAGTGTAAAAGGTACTATATGTAACTGTTTACCAAGCTTTCTTAATTCAATCAAATACATGCTTCTTATAAAATTTGCATGTTTTATAAGGAAAGATATGCAATTTATAAAGAAATTCATTTTAGAGTATGCAAATGTTCATTGTGAGTAAGGGTATCCATGGGTCGGGTCGAGCCAGGTTAAACCATATTAGTAGGCCGCCCAATTAGCAATTGGGCTTTATTTTGAAGGCCCAATTCTACCCAAAAATTTAATGAGCCCGTAGTATTTTGAGTTAGGCCGGGCCCATCGGGCACAATTAGGCCAAGGCGGGTTAAATTTTTTTTTAGCTTTGTTATTAGCATTGGGCCCTAATCAAAATATGAATTATAGAACTAGCCCAAACATGAGAAAAACTAGAAAACTTAAAAATTGAATACAACGATCTCAGTAACATTAACATAAAAATACGTATACAATTGAAAATTAACTAAAAAAACAGCAAATTTCTTCTCTTCTTGCCAGAACTCCTTGGCCTCTAGCTAGAACTCCAGTTGTACAAAAATTCCTTTCAAAGGAAGGGGAAAATGATATAAATTTACAATATTTGACCTTAAAAATTAACTAAAAGTAATTTCAAACGAATTTCCTTTGCTGGCCTTTTGAACTGCAGTATATTAAGCTAACAAAAAAAATAGCAAATCCAGGAAGCGCGTTCCTTCAGGAAAACAGTTTAGACTAAAGGTGAAGAGAAAAAGAAGGAAGAAAAAAAGAAAAATAAGGGTTTGAAGTTTAATGAAACTGAGTGAATATACAGAATCCAAGATACAATGTTTTGTTATAACTTGTACAATAACAGGGCTTACCTTCAAGAACCCCTATTTGGGGTTTTTTGTTCTAATCCATGGAGGAGAGAATATTGAGTACCATCAAAAGCCACGCTTTAAATCTCGATAATATGATAATAACATATTAGAAATAGGTTAGTGCCAAACCCTAAACAAACCCTAAACAAACCCTAAATAAACAAGATCATCCGAATAAATCATTTGAACTCCAATCTATGATAATAATATATTAGAAATAAAGTTAACGCCAAATCCTAAACAAACAGAAGAAAAATAGCACTAAACAAGAAACATTCCCTAGTCTCTCATCTTCATCCTTCATCTAATTTCTGATTTGAGACTGAAAGATTGAGAAATAGAGTAAAAGGGACTTGCTTTGAAGTTTGAATGACAGAAGCTACTTAGCTAGGGTTTTCTTTGCCTTCAGACCAAAGACCAGAGACCAGATACCAGAGAAACCAGAAAAATGAAACGGCTGCTAGGGTTGAAGATGTAAGTCTGTGCAAAGCAATATATAGTATGCCTAAAATGACGTCGTATTTGGGATTATAAAACAATGTCGTATTGAGTTAGTGAACTTGAAAAAATAAAATGCATCTTCCTTGGGTGAGTACGGGTCCATACAGGCCCAATTTCCAAAACCCGTGGCTGCCCAACCTAACCCATGCAAAACTAATTTTTAACGCAAAATGACCCACGAGACTGATCCGACCCAAACCAATGGATAAAATTAAGTCCGAGTCGAGCAGGCTAGACCAAGTTTCCAATTTTTGGACACCCCTAATTGTGAGAGTTCTAATTGTTCCTAGACTAACCATAATGCCAAATTTCTCAAATGCATCCATTTTCAATCCATCTAACAATAATCAACCACATAAAGGGAAAAATCTGTAAGAAGAGTAAAAGAAAAGGAGGGAAATGAGTTTTTATAAGACTTACTGACTAGGCAATATTTTAATAAAACAATTAAAAGAAAATACAAATAACTTAGTGAATAGATCAAAATTAAACAATTGTGAAAAATAACTTCTAAGTTCCATATAAAGAGGGTGATAGCACTTCCATACCTTTATTGAAGATGAGTGAAAAAAATGTTTTAGGAAGTATACTTGTCTGTTAAAGATACATACTAATAAACATCATACCAGTAAGAGTTAAAATTTACCTGAGTTACTCTACTTAACTCTTCATTTCTTCACTCATGAAGAGTGGAATCCTATAAATGGCTAACACATATATGACTACAAATTTAAAAAAAAAATCACATTCCAATACCATCCAATAATAATTAAAATATAAAGGAAAATGTCTAAATCTCCTTGTTACTTCCATTTATTCTTATTCCTCACTAGTTGATTTTTGTTTATCTCGATCAACCCTATCTTTCATTAGCTATTACTAGATCTAGTGTTCGAATTTCAAAAATATCACACCGCCTTATCTTCATTCTCATTACACTACTATGAAATTACCCTTAAACTTTAGTTGTTTTCCATGTTTGACATTAGTTACAAATAGACATATATATGGACATCGTTACATGTCAAACTAGTCCACATTGGTTATAACCAATGTGGAAGAAAAGACAATAACATTAATTTCTACATAAATAAGAACCATCATCATTTCTTCATTGGAAATACAATTACTTAACTTACAATAACAATATAAAATATCAGTTATAAATAAATAATTGACATCAAATATAATTATCAAATTATAATTTATTTTTTAAATATCCAACATAGTATATCTTTCCCCTATCCCCCTCTCATAGTTTTTCCCTCTTAAAATTAGCACTTTCTCATTATTCCTACCCATCTAGTACCTTCTAATCCCAACATCTCTGATAACACTTCAGAATCTCAATTTCAACAACTTTAAAGATAATAAGAAAAGAATAAAATGATGAAAGTTTATATCTAACACCTATTAGTCAATATGTGAAGTTGGCACTCCATAAAATAATTGTCTTAATTCCAATATTTGTAAATGTAATGAACATTTGTTAAAATTTACTTACACATTTCATATAAATAAATAATAGATAATACCATCGAATGTTAAAAAAAAGAATAAAATTAAGTTTTTTACTTGTAAAAGTTGTATCAAAATGAAAAACAATAAAACATGGTTGATTTTCAAACCAGAAACTAGGTTGCAAGAACAAACACAAAAGTTAAGAAAGTCTTTACTTTATATTTTGTGTTTTTTTTTTTTTTTTGTGAGTGCTCAACCCCACATATTTTCTAATGGGTTAACAAATCTTTAGTATTGTAAAATAATTAGTGAGCATGAACAAAAAAATTAAAGAGAGTCATCTTAAGGTTGGAATATAAGCATACCTTGATAGAGCGAAAATCATGTTAAGGTTGGAAGAACCTTACAATGAAATTTGTAAATGGCATCATGATTTCATTTTTTCTATTTTCATCTTAAACCCTTGTTTTCAAACTATCTTAAGTTTACATATCAATTTTAAGAAAAATATCAAATGTATAATAAAATGACATCATTCAACTTTAAATTTTAAATGCTGGTTATTAAATAAAAATTGACATTATAAACCAAAATTTTTTTCCATTATGTTTCAAGCAAAAACTTTATAATTTTACAAGTCATTAACATTAAAATTATTTTTAGTATTACAATATTTTTCTTATACAATTTAACATATATAAACATTAATAGATTGAACTATTTAACAAATGAGAAGCTATAAGAAAAATAGATTTTAAATAAAAAAATGAGATACCTCTTCTCATAATTCTTTTATATTACTTGAAGGATTTTGAGTTGAAGTATATTGATACGAAAACTAATGATAAATTAAGGTGAAAAAAAGAAATATAACCATTTTTGTAATGAATTCAAGCCTTCCAATGTAAAAATGGCCATTATACATCTTTTCACTATAATTTTTAATCAATTTTCTTAACTTTGCATTTTCTTGATATTCGTAAACACATTTCTTCACATTTAAGGGTGTAGATCAATAGCTTTTGGAATATACCAACAAGGAAGACTTTTAAAATAAAGGGTGTAGATTATAGTATTTAACATTACTTGGGCTATTAAGAAGATCCTGATATTAATCAAAAGTCCTTCAAAGATTTATCCTAACACTTTCTGCAATAAGCACAAGTATTCCACAAAGCATTTAGAAGGATTCTTATTTGAATTGCTTCTAAATGATTTGTAGAATTTCTATGTTTAAGACTAAAGTGTAGGTACAACTCCTAGTAAGGAACTATTAAGGGATTCCAAGATCTTCCAAATAACCTTAGTAAAGCCAAATACTAAGATCTACACCTTGAGGTCATAAGCCTTCTTTTTTATGGAATGAGAGTTATCTTGATAGATTGCTAATTTGTTTCAAATGGGTAGGAAAGCCTTATTTATAGGCCAAAATCAAATCATTAGACGTTGCATAAGCTGTTAATGAATAGTTATGACAATTAAAATGACTAAATTTGGCTTTGTATACCTTTAGATGTTAATTTTTTTCTAACCAACATGGTATATGAAAACCATGTTGGTTTTTAATAAATAACTGACATTAGTTGTATCACATTCAAAAACTAAAGGCTATGATCGGCAGATGAAGGGAAAAACATAACCATATAGGTCATGCAAGCATAAAACATCATAGGATAACTTGTAACCTATTTCAAATTCAAGAGAGCATATGGCCATTGCATATTCACTTTTTTTTTTCATATACATATTGTCCACGTAGACTTTCTCATTCTTTAACATTCACTTGTTAATCCATATATTAACAAAATATCTATATCATTTTATAACCATACAATCCTTCACAATTTATAACAAAATATATACTTATGTATATCAACAAAAGGATGCCTTACTTATGAGTTCAATAGAGCATATTTAAGAGTATTTAAACTTTTACATCTTTCAAAATATATAAAAGTTTTATATCAAGCCCACACAGACAAAGTGTGAGGCTTACTATAAAAGAATGCTCCTTTCTCTCTAAGAAGCTGTAGATGATGAACTTGAAGTCAAATCCTTATTTGAAAAACATTAGAACAAAAGGAGAGAGTCATTAATTTAGTAAGTAGATAATATAAATCCCAATAGAAATAGGACAACCTAAGGCATGAGTTTTTTCTTTAGAAAAAAAATAAATAAGTTTTTCAATTCAAATTGATATTATAAGAATTATATAATTATATTTGATAATATATCAATTAGAATATTTATTAGAAGTAGAATACTAAAGCATAAGTTTCACGCTCAAAAAGTAGATAATAGTTCTTTAAACATAACATAGGAAATCATTATAAATATAGATTTATAGTAAGAATATCAATACAATATATTTATGATAAATAAATAATCAAAATAAAAAATTATTAAATTTAAACCTATAACATAATAATTATTGTTCTCTCTCTCTCTTTTTCTCTTTTATATCAAAAAATATACTTTTAGGGTGGGAGGTTTCCAGTCATGAATAACAAATATAAGCATTCCACTCATGAAGTAATAATCTCAAGAAAGCACTCAGCTCTAAGGCAACCCATTAGACTACCATAAACTAATCCACATTTGTTAGCTGATATATAAGGTTAGCAACTCCCTTACTAATTGGGTTTAAACTAAGGAGTACTAAGGCTAGCATCATCAATGTTATTAGCTATAGTTCCTAACTAGTCTCCTCCTAAAACAAGTTTATAAAAATAACATAACACCATACATATAAGTAACAATTACATAAGAAAGTTATCGGTAAATAAACAATTTTATATATCAATGGTTTAAATCAATCTCAATCCATTTTTTTTCAATTATGAATAACTCATCAAGGTTTCCAACCTTGGTAGTTAACATTTCTAATATTAAATCATGTTGAACTCAATCAAATAATCAATTTTACAAGTATACATGAAAAATTAATACATCTTCACTTCATTCACAATAACCTTTCAAAGAACATTATACAATAAAGTTCTAGCAACATACCATTATAAAATAAATCATATAAATTAATTTCATCATTATAGTGTCATTCTAATACCATTCTGTATCACTATAACTTAAAAGAAAATTTTTAAGGTGCTTGTCCCAAGAGTATCTACTGCTTTCACATATATATGGAATTAAAATGCATATAAAAATAAAAATAATTAATAAAATTAATAATTTAAAATTATAAAGAAGGTTGGAAAATATATAAAAATATGGGAATACATATTATATACTCAAAATATATAAAAATTATAAAATAGCCAATATGTCCAGATTTGACTTCCTCCTACTTCATGAATCGTCAATGCCCCTAGAAAGTATTCCTTGACCTTGTACAAACAGTTAAAGAACAATTCAAACACAAATCAACATTAATTTTTGCAATATTGAGTTCCCTATTACAAAATTTCAAATTACACATTCTAAGTATAACCTAAGAACAAGTTAATCTTTACTACCTGCTAACTAATCTAAGCCAATCTAACTCCCAAACAAGATATTGAAGCTTGAGATTAGCTTATTGGGAAAAAGAAAGGATCTTTTAGAGCTTGTTGCCCTAAAATCTTAAACCAATAAGAAAATCCTAAAATGACAAAAACAATAGT
Source organism: Sindora glabra (assembly GCA_020226215.1). Lineage (NCBI taxonomy): Eukaryota > Viridiplantae > Streptophyta > Magnoliopsida > Fabales > Fabaceae > Sindora > Sindora glabra. The sequence continues at coordinate 49,139,067 of CM035225.1, forward strand.
GAGAAACAGTGAGAAAGTGGAAGAAATGCTTGAGAATGTGAAAAAAAAAAGTTATCTCTCGTGGGTAGAAGTAAAAGAGGAAGAAAAGGAAGAGAAAAGCTGAAAAGGAGAAGGTTTTCACATTGTCTCAGGGTATGCTATTGCTATTTCAGGTGGAGAGGCTAATTATAATAAGGTTTTCTAGGTCTGTTTTGGTTGGAAGGGCCGACTAGACTAATAATAAGGTTTTTTAAGTCTATTTACTAGGTTTGGATTTGGATCATTAAATCAACACCTTATTTACATTTCTATTGTTTAAGTAAATATTCTCATCTTCCATTTGTCATTTTACTCTCCATTTACTTAAGACAAATGAGAAATGAAGACATTTACTTAAATAACAAAAATGTAAATAAGGAAATACCCCCATTTAGATTCAAGAAAAATATCAAAAAAAATAAAACTCCAAAGAATAAAAATTTAAATTTTGGGTTCTTGTTCAAAATGTCAAATTTTGAAAAATTTTAAAAATAGTGATTTCTCAAAATGATCATTTTAAATTCCTAAAAATTCAACCCACCTAAAAATATTCATTTTTTTAAGGAATGCTTTGGTAGAAATGGACCTCTAAAAATCACTCTTTGACGTAAAATTACAAGAAAAACTAATATCGAGATTTTTATTTTTCAAATAATAAAAATTTTATATAACTCTTTAAAGGAGGTGACTTAAACTTAGAAATTTTTTTCAAATTTTGACATAATCAACTTTATTTGTTAAACTAAGCTAAACAATAGCATAAGTCAAGTTAAATTCTTTCAATAAGTTGGAAAAGAAATGGCTTAAGCCCATTTGAGATAATCCCAAGATCATATAAAAGGTATCTAGTCATATTTTATGCCATAGCGATCCTATGTTACCTATTAATGGTAGGGTTGTTACAAGTTGTTTAAGCTAGTTTTTTTAATATAACTTCTGTATTTTAATATTTTTCCCAATAATGAACTATACAAAAATTATACTAGATTATTAATATAGTTTATAGCATAATCACTATGTAACCTTAAATTAAAATTAATATAATTTATAACATAATCATTATAAAAAAAAACTTTTTACAAATTTTCGCATGTTAAAGAGAGATCTCATATATTTTCCTTATATTAAAGTGCTCCACAAGATTATGCGGACATTAGCCATGCATTCCTTGCATTATTAATAAGACATTTATAGATACTTCACATCTTTAAAAAGCTTTAAATTTTATGATAAATGATAATTACATTAAATTATAGATATCTTCTACCACCTAAACTACTTGAGGACAAAAGATAATCATGGCTTGATAAGATAATCATGATCATAAATTTGAAACTTTCCTAAATATATAGTTACAATGGCATGTGTTATCCTCTTATTTTATCTAAACAAAAGATAGAATGAAAGAGAAATTTGTAAGTAGAATCACTAAAAGCAATATATGTTGGTTATCAAACAAAAATTGATGTTGTAAGTTTTAATGATTTTCTAATACATGTTATTTCTAAATATTAATTATTTAGTATTACAAGTTGATAAGTATTTAGATAAACTTAAGCTTAAAGTGGAGTGTTAGAATGTTAGGAATTAATTTATCTTTATTGATTATGATTTATTCTAAATTATATTATGATTGATTTGGACTTACTTGTTTTTTACCCAAAATTAAGAGTATTAGAGTCTTTGTATTTTGTAAGAGCTCTATATAAATAGAACATTAGATTAAATCTTTTATTGTATTCAAATAATATATCATTCAAAAATATAATAAGATATTTCTTTGCAAATCTCTCTAGCCTTTTCTACTTCTCCTTTGTCTTTAAACCTTAATTATCTTTCAAAATCCTTTATACGCCAATGCCAATAGAAGTTTTTGAAACATAGATAAATAGTAAGATCTATGTATATTCCTAAGGACCATATCTCATAAAATGAAGAAATAATTTTTTTTATCTTATGAAATAATCATACAATGCTTAATGATTTGATTTGGTGTTTCAAAGTTGTTTAAATCTTAATTTAAATGGAATTACATCATTAGTAAGTTATACTTAAGTATAATATGAATGTCTAAACTTAACCAATAACTCAATCCTCACTAAATTTCTAAGTAGGATAAATGGATAATGTTATAGGGAATTCCACCTCTTAAAGAACTGAGTATTTCATTATTGAATTATTCAATCTCTTAAGAGGTCAAGCCCCTTATAGCATTACCCAATTAAATATATAAATCTTAATGCATTAAATGCAATTCAAAGGTGGAAACACTTAATCTTTTAAAAGATGGAGCTTCCTATAATATTACCCTAAATTAAAGCACATTTTTTAGTCAATTATATACTACAAGAAACCCACAAACACATAATACATTCTCACCAAAGGGAAAACATTCAACCATTATGAGAAATATTAAAGCAAACTATGATTGCAAGAAAACTAAATTTTGAATTACTAGTGATGTAATGTATAAATATGAAAAGTACTTTTAACAACTAAAATAAAAATCAAAGGTTTCATTAAATAGTTTTAAATTACTTACCACTTGCTCACTGTATGAACTGGATACAATCCACTACTATCTATTAATAAGAGCTGCTACGATCTGTTGTCAAAATCTGTTATGATTAACCTTTCAAAGTTCGCGATAGGACTTATTTTTATCTAATATTGGTTTACCTTTATAGAAGATATTTATTATTAATTTTTTTGCAGTTACATGTTACTTCATTTAATGCACATTCAGCTTAATTATTTTGAAATCTTTAAGCTTATGCATTCATTCCTAAAGCAATAATTAGGGTTTGATGATACTTTGAGTTCAAAATAAAAGAAAGATAAGTAATTATTAAAAAGTTGCCTTTCTATATTGCTATTCACTTGCGTATGATCTCGCTATTTGAGTAACGTCAATGTTATACATATGTTTGTAAAACTCTAGATATTGCAAATGAGATTGATCTGTAAGCATCGCTTTTCTTTGTATATAGTTCTTATTTTAAAATTTATATTCTATACTTGATGAGTAGTTTACCCTTTTCTTCGATTGTTAGCAAGAGAGTTAGGATTTGCACTTTTTCCCTATAATTAGGGTGTTTGAATTTGTTCATTAAGTTTGGACTTTTTTATTACATTTTTAGTTTTAACAATTATTTTCTTACTATATTGTCATCAACTTTCACACTTTTTTCTTTGTATTTAATGTAGTGCTATCTTAATATAGAGAGATATATATAATTATGTTTATTCAATGGAATATGTAGGTTTATGGATTAATTATGCATATGATTAAGGCTTTCTTAGAAAATCCTCCATCACACTAATGTCTAAATCCTTTAAGTTTACAAAATATCAAGACTTTTTTTATCTTTTATGACCATATGGAATTTCATTTTCTGTATTATCTAGATTTGCTTTTAGGAGCCTCGCTTTTTCCATTTAAATCTTGTTTGAATCAATTGAATTAGGAATTTAATAGTGTAAGGCCAAATGAGACATGTGCTCTTAACTTAAATTGGGGAATGTTTGAATTAACTGAATCGGGAATTCTATAAATATATAACATGTAAGCATTTTTTATGTCTATAAACATCCAGAAATTTGTTTTAATGTACAATAATGTTGACCTTGTCATTTTTCCCAACACCCACCGACATAAAAAATACATTAAAAAGATGACATGGATATGCTACATCATCATTTCTAATTATCTTTAATGTTGAAAAACAAAATAATATGAGAAAGTTATGCCATCATATAATTGTCATATCATCATAATCACTATGTCACCATAATTTTTATGTCTACGGTCATTGAAAATAACATCCAAGAAAATATTTGCAATAAGTTAAATTTTGATGTATCAAACATAAAAAGCTTATAAAAATAACTGATACTAATAGGATTGAATGCATACTAGTAAGAATCACAAAATGAGAAATGGGTATGAATCCTTAGTTAACATTAATCAATTAATTGATTTTGATGGAAGACTTATGGTCCTTGAAGATAAAACATTATCACAATGACAAAAGACTGAAGGAAAAGAAAATGATGTATCATGATTTTGAAAGAATCAAAGGATAAATTAAGATAACGTATATAGTTAAGTTTGACACCATTTTTTTATTTTGCTCCTTCAGATACATAAAAGAAATTTCTTCTATATGGTATTGGCAAATTTGGTATTCAAAACATGCAAAATAAGAAAAGGTGTCTGGAATTGATGCTTTAGAGAGTTCTCTAATGATTCTGTTAGTTAGCTCGTTAAGAGGAAAAAAATATATTGCGAAAAAACTATAGAATATAGGTTAGGAAAAAAAAAACCACATCTAAAATGTATACTTTTGTTTACATGAAAAAATGATACATATGTTGATATGACAATAAGACCTCATTTGACACATCATATGATATAATATAAGGAACATTGGATAATATAATATAATATTGTATAAAATAAGGTAGTATGCTATACAATGCATGGTATGTAACAATACAAGATGAAGATTTGTATAAAATTATCTTATCTTATGTTTGTTGTCAAAAAGATATCTTTGCATGTATGAGAAGGGAGAGAGAGGTAAAAAGAATTTTTTTAAAATGAATGAGAGAATTTATTTTTTCTAATAAATGAGAGAGATAAAGAAATATAATAATTTTTTAATTTTAACAATTAGTATTTATTTTAATAATATAATATTGGTCTTTATCATCTCCCTAAGAAGTGAATAGCCTTATATGGAATTAAATGTATAAAATGAAACTTTATGATAAGTTATATAATCCATTAGAAATCTACAAATATTACATAAGTCTTGATTATATAGTCTATCCTATATTATCAAATTTTATATAGTATGTTAAACGAAGTATAAGTAATTTGATGATCCTAACATAAGGTACTAAGATTTATCTCAAATGATTGGACTAATATTATATTCATGCTTACATTCAAGAGATATATGATTAATATTATCAATTAATCCAACCAACATTTTTCTATGACTTGATATCTAAATTAATTTTCACTATAGATGGATGTTCACAACATATATAGATTAAAATAAAAATCATGGCAATGTACAATGATCAGACACCTTATAACCCAATATACAAAACCATATATACTTACATAATGCCTTATGAAATGAATAAATAAAACCATTTATTACTCAATATGAATTAGTTGGAGAATATAAAATGCTACATTATTGATAAAGTGTCTTGAATTTGATTTTTGGAAGGACCTTTCTTGGGAGAATTTATTGTTTACTACTTTTATCTTGAATAAGGATTAATCTTGTACCTCGTAAAAAAAGAGTGTAAAGACTCCTAGGTGTAAATAAAAAAAAATTCTAGTATTGCAAAATTTAATGTTGGTGTAGAATGCAATCTATGGGAAGAAGATAGAGAGATGATAAAACCTTATGCAAAATAATTATTAAGAATATACTAAATGTTAAGCACATAAATTTCAAGATATCTTTTTGTATATGCATACAGAAAACCTCATTCATTTATGATAAATAAATATGTAAAATAATAATCACTTATATTGTACAGTGATTTTGAACTATAAAAAATTCAACACCCATTTATCTTTTATATTTTCAATCATTTATTGGCACTGCACTATGAAAATTATGCAGTGAAATCAAAACATTATTTTTCTTCAACATTCTTTGTTCCTTATCACAGTTCTAATTTGAATGACAAAGAAGCATCTACTATTGTTCATATATCCTTGCCATCTGATATGATTTATGCATGATGAAACATTTGAAAACTTTATCACAAGATATCATGAAATAAAGTAAAAATAAATTAAAAAATATAGTGTGTTTAAAACATGTTATAAAGAACATTGTCATTTAAGTGACTTTGTTCCCACTATTTGCTATAAGATTTGTTATAAATTCCCTCCTAGGATTTATCTTAGCACTACAAAGATTGAATAGCTAACAATTTGATAATTTTTCTTTAAGAACTCTTTTAAATAAATTAAAAAAGTAACAAAGTGGTGAAAAATGAAGATTCATTTATTCTTTTCTATTCAAGATGAAAGTTAAATTCTTTTATCTTATTCTATTCACTCATAATTATTTATGGTAATTGATTAAATTAAATATTTTTTTAATATTTTATATTTTTTATATGTTTACTTCACTATTTTAGTCATATTTATAGACAATGTTTGAATCAATATGTCCCCTACACATGAACTATTAAACCTTTTGATTATGAGCTAATTTATTTATTTACTATGAATTAATATGCCTTTTGATCATAAATTAACATGATTTTTTATTATGAATCAACATAACCCTTAACCACTAATCATCATGTCCTTTAATATGATTTTGATCATTAGCCAATATGTTTCTTGATCATAGATTATTATATCTCTTAGTTTCAAAACAATATAAATTTCCACCAACTAGTGTATATATTTTAATATTTCAATTTGGGGATTCAACCACACACATATATAAGAATTTATATATATAAATACTTTATCTAAACACAATATGAATTAATTTAATTAAAAAATTAAAAATAGAAAAAATAGAAAAAAATGACAAATTATAATTCAAATAACATAAATACATAGGAGAGGCTCGTACAAAATGATAATTGGAATAATGCACTAGGCCTAAACTAAAGTTTCATTCAAGAAGCACCAAATAAAGTAATAACATAAATCTTTTATGCTGTGGCTATTCTCACATCTAGTATTGCTAACTTGATAACCTAATCAATTTTTAAAAAATGTAGAGATTGTATTACCCTTAACTGAAGTTAGATTAAAAAAAATTATTATTGCATACTACTACAAAAATGTAAAATAATATTAGTTGTTTAATCCATTTGATGTTAGTTATTTACCGATGCATATATGGGTATCATTGTATGTCCAATGTATTCAATGTTAGTTCTTTGTAGAAAATGATAATGATGTCATTTTTTTACCAAAAAACTGATGTCTTTCATTCTTAGATATTATTGAATCATATTAGATGTTAGTTTTATAATCTTACCAAAAATAATAATAATTAATGTTAAAAATAAATTACAGGGTTAGTTTTTAGTTTAAAAATCAATATAGGTATATATAAGATTTCAATTTATAAATCACCATTAAAATTCAATGTTCTTTCATATCTTATACTTCATATAGTATGTCAATTTATATTAAATAATTGACATATAATGTTAATATAGGGTGAAGGTGTTTTAGAATAACCAATGCAATTTACCAATTCTTTTTATCCCATAAAATTCACCTAAACCTCACTACATCTAAAACAATATCCAAACCTAATTATAGAATCTAATAACTATATTATTATACAAACAACATTATTACAGACAATAATATTTAAGCCTTATTTCAATATCTACATAGTAAAAAAAAATAATATTCCAAACATAATAAACATCCAATGACAATAATTTCATACATTTTATCGGATCTAAATAATTGAATACATATAATATTTGCATTTACAAAAACTAAAAATACTACCTCTAAATGCCATAAAAAAAGTTACATTGTCTTTCAATGAGATGACTATTGAAAGAAATATTTGTGAAAATCACTATAAAAAAAAGGACATAAGTCAAAATTCATATTGTAAGTGCAACATTAATAATATATGCTTTTATTGAAAAGAAATTTATTACTTGGCTTATGCTATTAAAGTTTGATGGTATCATGCATTGCTTGTATAATGCTCCTATCTTCCTAGCTTTTTTCATAGAAAGAATGCCCACTGATTTTCCTTTTTAAGCAAGAAGTTTGCTACATTTTCTTCAAATCCGAATATGAATCTTATTTATTTGACTAGTATGTTAATTAAAAGGCTAGCAAGAAGGCTAAGGATAAGTGTTATAAAGCTCTTCTTAAACAACCCTTTCATTGCAAAAAGGTGCTTGGATTGTATTTAAGAGGATATACTTCTACATTGCACACAATAGACTCAAAAATCATTTTGACTTTAAAAGAACTATAGATTTCATACAACTTCCTTGAACAAACAAATAATGAGCTAAATGATTTTAGGAACCATAAATATAATGGAAAATTTTCCACAATTATACATATTTTTTTCAATTGCAAGTCATTTATTTTAATTGCCCCTCTATAATGAGGTTCCAATTCAGTCGAATGTAATCCCAAAAAGAGCAAGACTCACTAGCAGTCACTTGGTTCTTTTCTCTCAAAGATTAGCAAATTCCAAAGCTACAAGTAATTATTAAGTGAAGGAAGCTTTAAAATATTATGGATTAAAATGAATATGGATAATGAATTTTTATGTATTCCATAAAACAATCATGTAAACAATATGAAGGCATGCAATGAAATTTGTTGCTTTCCAAATTTTCATTTTTAATAAATAACCTGTGCTTTGGAAACTAAAACATAATTTACTATAGATATATGTTAGTGTATATACTCTAAAACCAATCATATGGATGATTATAAATTTAAATCATATTATTTTAAAGGCAATTCTAATTATTATATTTATACATATATTTTTTACATAATATATTTAATTATGATAATAACTTTAGAATAATTATATTCTTAAATATCCCTAGTCATATACTATTATGGATTGGGTTGCATTGATATATTAATACTAGTATGTGTGGTTATTTATATGAGATATTAAGTCTACACATGAGTACAAATAGAAAACTTATATACTGGACTAACCTACCCTAAGAGCACTACGTGAATCATTATATGAGTGTCATGAGTGATTCTTAATAATCATCATCAATATGGTTCTTTGACCTGAGATTACTAGAGTTCCCTATATATGAGTTTTACATTTTGATATTGCTCTATGTCACTCATAATTGAGTGAATACAATGGTAGTTATTGGATGTGTCACATATCATGTAAAAGGATTTGTATGATCAAGATAAAATTTGTCCTCCTATATAGTAGGAGTAATATCTATAAGCCTCTCGATTAAGTAAGGTTGAGAAAAATGCATAGTCATGCTCAAATAAATTCACATGGGATGTCAGTTACATTTGCTTTTGTAAAGTGTAGATGTGGGATACACCCATAACGGAGGATCCACATCTTATAAAAAATTATTTTATTTTAATTTTTAATTTAAAATTAGATTCAAATTTGGAGGTGGTTATTCTGATAACCATCTCCCCTTCATTTTTTAAAATGGGTGAAAGAGAAAACTACTAGTGCAGTTACAATGCATAAAAACACCAGAATACAATCAAAGATGTTTTTTTAAGAAGTCTTTCTCTCTCTGCATTTCCTCTCTCTCTCTGCATTTTCCTCTCTCTCTGAGTTCTCTATACGAACCAAGTTTTAGGTGGTGAGATTATTGTGAAAAGTAAGTAGGAGTTCAACGTAATTCTTGTGTACCATATGAATCAGTGGAAGTCATGTTACCTACGATCCTCAAGTAAGTAATTTCACATTTTTATGGATTGTATGTTTTTCTTTCATTAGTATCAGAGCCTGGTTAGGCTGATGCTATCCTTCTATGTAAGATGTATGTAATGTATGTTTAGTATGAATTTTTTTTCTGCACAATGTACTAAAAATTCACATGCTTTGATGATTATTGAAAATAAATGCCTATTTGTCTTTATGTGCAAATCAAACCTCCATATACGACATAATGAGCAAGAAAGCATGATTCTTTATTTCTATTGTACCTGCTATTTCCTAAGTGGTAGAAAACAACTAAAACATCTGGGATTACATAAAACTTGAATAAAACATAGCCCACCTTTCTAGAACATCAAAAATTCCTAAATCTCCATATTACATATGAAATTTGAAAATTAAAGGAACCTAGGATTCTTGTGTTTTTAGACCATAAAATTACCCTAAAATGATACAGGATGAAATTCTGAGTCCGTAGGCTTTTGAATCACTCAAATTAGACCTCTGGATCAAAAGTTATAGCCATTTGAATTTCTGTGTCAACTGGTCTGCGAACCGGGTCGAGTCAACCTGGTCTAACCCGCTGGAGGTTGAAGATGACGTAAACAACATATTGTTTTGGACATTCGGTAAACAACAAGTCATTTTGACCAAAGCGGGTCAACTCGAATGCACAAAATGACACATCGTTTTGCAAAACTAGTAAATGACACGTCATTTCATTACAAAAAAAAAATTTAAAAAATTTCTCTCTTCTCTCCTCACTCTCAGGAATAACGCGTGGGGCCCACCTCCACGTCATTTTGCCACGTGTCACACACCAACACATAAAGAATAAAAAACTGCACATTCTAGTATTTTTTTATGGCCGGAACCGCCGCGCACGGCAGCGCGTGGACTACACGCGCCGGTTGTGTGCGTGGTTCTGTAAAATTTTCCATTTTTGGTTATTTTTTTCATGCATGGAGGCGTGTGTAGGCGTGTGAGAGCGCGTGTAGTGGTATTTTTTACCTCCGTTTGTTTCTAAAATTTTTAAAAATTGATATCTATGCAGTGGTAATTTTTTTGAAATTTTTTGTGACATTGTTTATGTTGAAAAAGTGGTAAAATTAATGGTTTTTTGACTTTTTTTTTTAAAAAAAAAATTCAGTCATGGAATAATGGTTCTTAGAAGAGTACGACCTGTATGGGTTTGTGGAGAATTTTGGAGAGGAACCGAAAGAATCTGATTAGGTGGACACACCAAAAGACCTTAGCGTCATGCTTCACTAATTGTACAAAAGAAATACCAATAACTTGCATCCTATTAATGCTTATTTGGAAGAAGTAAGAAACCTGAAAACAGACCTCAAACGAAGAGCAAAAGTGTTCCCAAATTACCTTTGGGTTCATTATATGTTGATTAAGATTCCAAACGACAATTTTTAAAAATCAATTAAGAAGACCATTTGGCTATGCAAGGACAAAAAAAATCGGAGTCACAAGACGCATGGATCTTGAAAAGTGTATGGAGGAATTGAGAATGCAAGAACTCCAACAATTTAAAAACAATTGGAGTAGGTCGATCCTTCTTTCACAATTCCCTAATATGAAAAGTGCACGACGAGTTGGTCACAGCACTCTAGAAAAAGGATTGCATTTGAAATGTCCACTCAAAGGCATGAACTCACACTATTTTGGACCAGCACACTCCAGAACTCCACCCAAACTTTTTAACACTTTTGAAGAAATGAAGAACTTAAGTTCTGAATAGGAAGCTTGTCTAGAAACTTTAAGTAGTGAATTTGTAATTTTTTTGTTGTTACAAGTTTTTATTATTTCTATTGTTTGAATTAGCTTTCTGAACTTATTTTGTTTTGTTTGAACTAAGTTATCAATCAATACATGTTTATCATCTTTATTTCAAATGTGTCTATCTTATGCAATCTATATTTGAGTGGGAACTCTTAGGCTGCATTGTCCTGAGAGCGATATAACATTTGCTTGAGTATGATCTTGATAGGAAATAATGATAGTATTTAGACAACCATGCAATAAGGGTATGACAAATGTAAACTCCCGACCATGAACTAAGTAGTATCATCTTTGTCCTATACGAGAACCATGCAAACAAAAGACTTTGTATACTCATAAGAAATGTTCATGAATTGTGTTTCAACAGAATGGCTAGTAAGAGTATAATTGTTGAGTTGAACAAGGGTGATAAGTTAAACGGGGATAACTAGGACATTTGGCATCAAAAAATTTCTTACATATTAGAAGAGCAAGATGCTCTAGAAACCCTGAACCATGTCATGATTAAGCCTGAACAAGGGAACTCTGCTTAACATAGGAGAAATGTTATAGCTTATACTATTTAGAATAGGAAGAACAGTATTGCCTGCATCACACTCTTGAGTGCAATGACGGACGACCTCATGTGTGAATACGAAAAATACCTAATTGCTCAGGGAATGTGAATAGCCCTGAAAGAAAATTTTGGTGGTACTTCAGCCACCAAACTAAGAAAACTCACAATTAAGTTTGACACTTACAAACTTTGGCCTAATACGCCAATAAAATAACATTTGAGAGAAATGTCAAACATGATCCGTGAGCTAAAAACAGCAGGGCATGCACTTTCTGATGAGCAGCAAGTGTAAGCAGTGATTAGATCACTCCCTGCCAGCTGGGAACACATGAAGGTAAACTTGACTCACAATGAGAGCATTGTTACATTTGATGATGTGGTGCGACATCTGGAACTTGAGGATGAACATTTGGAGGCTTATCGGTCCTCCGGACAAGCCTATCTAATAGAGGGATCAAGACCTTCACATTCTAAGCCTAAATACAAGAAAGGCAAGAAGTTCCAAAAGAGAAAAACATGACCCCATTCCAAGGGCAAGAAAACCTTTAAAAAGAAGAAATGAAGAAATAGCTCAAAGAACTTTGATCTGAAGAAGATCAAGTGTTATGCATGCCAGAGAATGGATCATTTTGCTTGAGATTGCGCTCAGCAAAATGAGTAGAACAAGGTATTACTGGATACTACAATTTTACATTTTTCATATGTTTCCAGTACTATTTTTCTAATAGAATCTCATCCTTTGTGAATTTTGGATTCAGGCGCCATAAACCATGTGAGCAAGGATAAAGGATCCTATATGGATTACCGTCGATTATCGAGTTAGAGCAGGTGGCTATACATTAGAAAGAATGCAAAAATTGAGGTCAAAGGAATTAGGACATGCAAATTGGATTTGCGTGGATGAAAGACCTTAATTTTACATGATATATTGTGTGCACCAAATATTCGACGGAATTTAATTTCTGTTAGTTCCCTACTTCAATGCAATTTTTTGATCAATTTTTAAAATAATATTGCAGATATTTTTAAAGACAATATATATTATGGTTCTGGTTTCATTTCCGATGGATTTATCATTTTAGATACAGTTGATAATTCTACTTACGATTGCTTTACTGCTTTTACTTCCAATCTAAATGATGATATGGATATTTGGCATGCTAGACTAGGACATATTAATCAAAATAGAATGATTAAACTAGCAAAAGAAGGCTTGCTAGGACCAATTTCAAAATTAGAAATGTCCTTGTGTGAATATTGTTTAGCTGGTAAAGCAACTAGAAAATCATTCAGAAAAAGGATTAAGGCAGAAACTCCATTACAACTAATTCATTCCGACATATGTGCTCCTTTGAGTGTGAGGTTGAGGCACGGAGATTGGTATTTCATCATTTTTATTGATGATTACTCATGGTTCAGTCATATCTATTTGATTTCACACAAATCAAAGGCATTAGAATGTTTTAAATACTATTTGAGTGAAGTTGAAAATCAAATGGATAAGAAAATCAAAGTGCTCAGAACTGATCGCGGATGTGAATACTTATCGGAACAATTCAAAGAACTCTATGAAGAAAAAGGAATAATAAGACAATTAATAATCCCCAGCACTCCACAACAAAATGGAGTAGCTAAAAGAAGAAATAGAACGCTTCTAGACATGGTTAGGTCAATGATGGCGCAAGCAAATCTACCATTTTCATATTGGGGAGATGCTTTATTAACAGCCACTTACATACTTAACTGTGTGCCCTCAAAGTCTATTACATCCACACCTATGAACTCTGGACAAAAAGCCAACCTGATTTGAGTGTACTCAGATCATGGGGGGGTCTGCTACGTATATCCATGATACTTCCCACAGACATGGAAAATTAGGTCCAAGAGGGAAGAAATGTATTTTTATAAGATATTCAGATCTATCTAAAGGTTATGTTTTCATTGGTGAAAATGAAGATGGAACAGTAACGAAACTTGAATCAAGAGACGCCATATTTCTCGAAAATGAATTTCCTAGCAGAGGTGAAATTGATCATACTGTGTCATTTTATGAACAGCAAGATCAAATGGATAATAGCGAATCTTATCCATCTTATCCAAGTGGAAGCTCTCAAAGAGTACTTGCTATTCCGAGTGGGAGCTCTGAAAGAGTAAAAGAAAACTTTACTTTTGGAGATGATATAACACAGAGGACCCCACTACGGAAAAGTAAAAGAAGAAGTGTACCTAAAAGACATTTTTCAATTGAAGGATCAACGTTTCTGGTTACTCCTCAAGATGAAGAAGAGCCTAAAACAATACAAGAGGCTCTGAGTTGCCCTACTAAGGAATAGTGGAAGAAGGCAATAGAGGAAGAATTAGACTCAATGACAGCTAATCAAGTTTGGAAACTAGTTAACCTACCATCTGGCTGAAAGGCAATTGGGAACAAATGGGTTCTCAAAATCAAAAAGAAAGCAGATGGATCAATTGAAAGATATAAAATTCAATTAGTTGCAAAGGGGTATACACAACAGGAAGGAATAGATTATGAGGATACATTTTCACTTGTTATGCGTTTCAATTCTATAAGATTGCTCCTAGCCATAGTAGCAAATTTAAATTTAGAATTACATCAAATGGATGTAAAAACTGCTTTTCTTAATAAAGAACTAAATGAAGAAATCTACATGGAACAGCCAGTAGGTTTCATACAAAAAGGAGAAAAAAGAGAGTTTGCAAACTTCAAAGGTCCATTTACGGACTCAAACAGTCATCCAGACAATAGTATTTCAGGTTTCACCGAGCAATTACCTCATTTGACTTTCAAACGATTAAGGAAAACCATTATGTTTACATCAAGTGATATGAAGGCAATCTAGTGATATTATCCCTTTACATGGATGACATATTATTGGTTAGGAATAATCTGAAATCGATTATGGCCATTAAAGAATGGCTATCCTCGAATTTTGAGATGAAAAACATGGGTGAGGCAGATTATATCCTTGGAGTCAAGATCATTAGGGATCACTCTAAAAGATTGATTTCTCTTTTTGAAGAAACTTATTTATGGAAAATTCTTGAGAAATTTAACATGAAAGACTGCAAGCCTATGGATACCCCTGTAAATAAGAGTGAGCCATTGAGTTAAGACATGTGCCCTCAGAATGAATCTGAAAAGAAAGAAATGGAAAGAATTCCTTATTCCAATACGGTTAGTAGTCTTATGTATGCAATGATGTGTACAAGATCGGATATTTGTCATGCGGTCGGACTCATAAGTAGATACCAATCAAACTCCGGACAAAAGTATTGGAAAGCTGTCAAGCAAATACTGAGATATTTAAAAGGCACGGTTGATTACGTGTTGTGCTATCAAGGAAAAGATTTGTGCTTAGTCAGATATTCTGATGTGGATTGGGCAAGAGATCTAAATGAGCGAAAGTCCACATCAGGATACTTATTCTTGCTAAACAATGGCGCCATATCCTGGTGTAGCAAGAAGCAGACATGCATTGCATTATCAACAATGGAAGCTGAGTTCGTAGCATGTTCTACAGTGGTACAAGAGGCTATATAACTAAAAATATTTCTAGAATATTTAGGAATTTGTGGAGAAAACTTAGCTCCCATCCTAATATATTGTGATAGTCCGACAGCCATCGCCTATACAAAGGATTCGAAGTACCATAATAAGACTAAGCACATTGATATAAAATATCATTTTATCAGAAATGCCATAACACAAAAGGAGATCACCGTTCAACACATTTCTACACAAAAGATGATAGCAGATCCATTTACTAAGCCAATACCTAAAGATGTGTATATTGAACATGTAAAGTCTCTTGGTATGCGTAGAATGTAATCAAACATTTTCGAATTTGAAATGAATAAAGTATACTTTATTCGATTACAAATGTTCTTAGTGTGTGTATGAGTATACAAATGTCTTGTATGTATGTCGTATAGGTTGATAAGGTTGATTCTCTCACACGAACAACCGCCTTTGACGCTCATAAGGAGTGAACAGAGATGAAACATGTGTTCACCAATATAACAGTGAGAAATGTTATTTTTTTTTGGTAGAGAAGTAACACAAAGTAAAATATGTCGCCTTGACAAAGAGATAAAAAGTAAGGTCGAGATGAGATCCGAGAAAGAAAATATGGATCAACTTGTGGATTATCCCACTTTCCACAATACCTGTAGCCAGACAATGAGTTCTTCATGCACAAACGTCATCAGAAGTCAATAATGTGAAAGAATTCAGGTTAGGTACTGTGTGTGCTTGAACTAAAGTCTGTATGGTATTATTAATAAAAACTACATGCGCCCTTATGATAAAAGGGAAATATCATAGCATGTGATTCATACCACATATGCAAAAAAACCGCAGACAGGAAGCAAGTGAAAGATCCCTAGTTCATTGTTGTATGAGTCCCAAAAGAGAAAATTCTTTTCATGGATACCTTTCGACTTTGACGATATTATGGAGAGATGATACAGTGCTCGCTACCTTAGTATGCATCTTATGATCATGATATAAACGGTCTAAGAGATAAAATACTAGGAAAGCAGTTATTTTCAAATTAAAATGATATGCGGGCAAAAGAAAGATTTCCCAACATATACACAATTATGCTAGTGTCTGAGACATGTCCATTATGAAGTTAATTTAGGTAACTTCATAAGTGTGGATACTATGCATATATGAATAGTAATCTGAGCTTACATTAAAACTCGCGAGGGATCAGATTTACAAGTGGAAAGTATATATAAGATAATCTAGGGCATCCGAGGCATAATATAAACAAATGGAAGATAGGGTTGTTTTGTGTTGATCTTATCAGGATTTCTAGTACAAGAACACCCGCGAAGATGTCATGCTCACGTGGTCACGATGATGCACCAAGTATGAAAACCTAAAAGAGAAATGAAGGTTATACGATGTGGCTCATCCCATTATGTGCAAGTGGGAGATGTAAAGTGTAGATGTGGGGTACAGTCATAATAGAGGACCCACATCTTATAGAAAATTATTTTATTTTAATTTTTAATTTAAAATTAGATTTAAATTTAGAGGTGGTTATTCTGATAACCACCTCCCCCCCATTTTTGAAAATGGGTGAAAGAGAAAACTGCTAGTGCAGTTACGATGTATAAAAACATCAGAATACAATCAGAGATTTTTTTTAAGAAGTCTTTCTCTCTCTGCATTTTCCTCTCTCTCTGAGTTCTTTGTATGAACCAAGTTTTAGGTGGTGAGATCATTATGAAAAGCAAGCAGGAGTTCAGCGTAATTCTTGTGTATCGTGTGAATCAGTGGAAGTCAGTGTCACCTACGATCCTCAAGTAAGTAATTCTACATTTTTATGGATTGTATGTTTTTCTTTCAACTTTAATTAACTTACTTAGGAATTAAGAAATCTTTGAATTGGGCTATACAGGAATGACATGGCCATACCTCGTGCTTAATCTAGCTGTCTAGAATAAAAGGTCATAAATGATGACCACATATATAGGTTCAGTTAAATTACTTACTTTCTTATTACTTGAAAAATAATGATATGTTGCTAGACACTGCTCATTGTTTATGATAATTAATATAATTTATGATCATTGCCAATTTAATGAGAGCATGTAAGATTGTATACTTAGAACCTAGTAGATTTGGAATTAATGGACTAAATCATTTAGGCCTAGTATATTGGAACTGCATGTTATAACTATAAGGCCTAATATAAGCTCATAATTATACATGGAACAAAGCCCAATTAGTTAGGATTCTCTATGCACCTATTTAAATAGGCTTGTTAGGTGTTAATAAATTATTGTTCACACATCTCAAAACTTAGAAAAACCCTAACAGCCTTCCTTGACTATAAATCTTGAAGAGACATAGCTAGCACTACAAGACAAAGGAGGAGAATTCCAATCAGTGGCCACAAGACAATCACTAGTGATTTGCTGATTCATGTAGATACCTCAGAATTTCGACCAGGACCAAGTCGAAAAGGTGATTAACGAATAAGGTTTTTGAATCATCTAAAAAGGTATTAACTAAATCTTTATCATAATCTAATATTTTGCATGGATCCTTTGGATAGGATCGGTTAATATTCTGCTACAACTATTTAGCTCCTAATCCCAATAATATATAATATATCTACTTCATGAGAAATATTTCAACACTGACACCATCCCATTACAACAAATTATCATCAATGCCATGAAAATTTAAAAATGTTGATGACTTCATCTCTTGCCATAAGAATAAAAAAATTCAAATAAATGTATAAAAACTTAAAAAAAAATGCCATAGGAAAATTGTACTCGTAGTGAAATGCCGCTTATGCCATGAATTAGGTTACAAAAATACTTTATTCGTGATAAAATATTACTTATGACACAATATAAGTAAAAAATCTTTATTCATAGCAAATTATCATTTGTGCCATAATATAATAGATAAAAAAAATTTATTCATTGTCGATATATTTATATATAAAATTATTAAATTAATTGAATTTCCTTCCTAAAATTTGAAAAGATATATAAAATTTAAAAGGTATATATACTACATGTAAGGGTCCATTTGATAAATTAATAAAGTAGACATATTATAGTTAGATTAGTTAAATTGGTAGGAGAAACTAATAATATTATTATATAAATTTATATAAAAATATGTATTATAGTAATATTAATATTATGAAATTATTATATAATAACAAGTTTTACATTTATCTCTGTAATATTAAGTTAATTTTTATTAAAAAAATTAAAAATAAAAAATATATAAAATTATGTATAATTTAATAATAATTAAATTATTATATTAAAAAAATTTAAGTAAATTATATTTAAGAGCACAACATATATAAAATAGTCTAAAATCTCATTTTGGTCATTCATCTATTTCATTTCTATTAATTTCATCCCTTAGAAATAATAATTTAATTAATTTGGTCAATCCATTAGTATTTTTATTAATGGGTCAATAGATGGAAAAACAAAAATAAGATATAAATAATATATGAGAAATAGAATTGAAATTAAAAATTTGTAATAGGTCAAATGATTTAACTTATATTTATGAGTAACAAAAATAGGTATTATAAAAAATTAAAACAAAATAACTTTATAATAATTTAAATATTAATTTATGATTAAAAGTTAAATATGCATGGTAGTTTAAAGTTATGATTTATATAAGCATTTGTTTTATATAACTCAACTTTTATCAAATGAATTTTTAGAAAATAATAAAAAAATTACCCGAAAGATATCAAATTTTACTTTTATCTTATAATAAATTAATTAGCAACAATGAATGGAAACGTTTGTTACTTATAATTGAATTTATTTTGTAAAAATTTAATTATGTGTATTGTAATCATACAAATTCAAAAAAAATGTATATACAATTATGACTCACAAGTTTATGTCTATATATATAAAACTTTAAATAACTAGTTAAAAATTCAAATAGTTTATTTGTAGGGTAATATATACTTCAAATTGTATAGAGTTTATTCAAAATCAATATGGATTATTATCAATATCTTCTATTTTAGTCATTTTGTCTCTATGGTCATTAATCCATTAATAAAATTATTATCAAATATGTAAAAATAAATAATTTATTTATTATAAAAGATAAAATTGATACAAAATATTTATAACGAACAAATGATATGCAAGTGAAATTAGTAATAGAACAAATGAGATTTTAGTTTATAAAAATTAATTTTTAAAATAAAATCATAAAGCTTTTTAGTATGAATATGTTTTTATTATATATATCTATGTAGTACTTTATTATTATATAATTTGTAGTACATGAGTATATTTTTATTCACGAAGTTAATGATCAACTAAAACTTTATATAAAATATATTGTATTATAATACTAAGGAAGTAAGTTAATGCAATGGTAAGGCTTAGTGTTTATTAGCTTGGAGATGTATATTCAGTTTCTCGTAAATACAATTTGCAATTTCCAAATAAGTGAAGATTCAGTAGTTTAGATTGGTTTAATTTAGGCTAAAAGCATTAACTACTTTTAGCAAATGTGCAAATTAAATGATAGGCCAGCACTTGGTTAAATTAACTAGTTTTAGCAAATGTGCAAACTAAATGACAAGTTAGGTCCTAGTCAAATTGGTTAGGTAACTAATTAATATGGATATATAAAAATTATTTTACCTAGATACATTAGTTTCCATAGTAATTATATTTTATTTTTGCCACAATTTATTTATGACAATATGAGCTACTAACCATGGATATAACATTCTTGCCATATTTGTACTCATGGCTGGAATGATCTATTAGCAATGGGTGAACTCATGACAACAAAATAAAAAATTATTTATGCCACAAGACTTTTTCTATGACAAATTTCTTGCTACATTCACTTATGCCACAGATCTATCGAACTAATATTCTTGTAGCTAAGCAATATAGGCATGAGAATTTAAATCTTATGTCATAATTTTAATCATGGCACAAGTAGTGATTTGTTATAGCTCATAACTTGAAAAAATAAAATAAAAAACATAGAATTCAAACAAATGTATACGATACACAACAACTAGATGTTCTTCACTAGGTTTAGAGAAAAAGTGAGACGTCTGAATGCATATTAATGTTAAGAAAAGGACATTAACAAGGTAGGGGAAAACTATTGGTTAAACTCAAGTTATGGTGATCTTTTATATGAATTTCTCCATGTGGCATTACAAATTTCATGATGAAAATGCTCTCATTCTATAATCTACACATTGGCACTAAGACAGGTTTACTTTTATTTCAATTCCGGCATTTATTTTTATAAGTTTTGAGAAAAGAAAAATGGCATAATTTAAATCTTCCACATTGGTTATTCACTAAAACTAACATTTAATATGATTTGTAAAAATGTTTAACAATCAAATGTAATATGTTGATTTATCAAAAGACCAATATCATACCATATTGAGATTGATTATTAATAAATAACTGATGTTGTTTCTCTATTTTTTATTAAATTATTGCTATTATTGCTTGAATTTGATCAAGTCATAATTTTAATTTTTTACATTAGTTAGTTTTAAAAACATGATGTCATTCCATATTGAAATTGGTTTTTAATAAATAATTGACATTATTTTTTAGTTTTTTTAATCACTATTTTTATTTCTAGAAAGCTAGAAACTAGAAATCAAACTTGTTACATAAACAACAATATAGACACACTTGTTAATGTAAAAGAACACCACTTTTTAAATAATAATAAATTATACAACAATACTTATGAACAACATTAATAATACACATACGCATGCACATACACACACACACATATATATCTATACATAAGTAATTCCACTAATTCTTACAAAGACAAGCATATATATATTCATTTACAATCAAACCCGCTAAGTTATACATTTAGTAGCCCTTCTCAAGCTAATGCTAATCTTTCTTTTAATACATATGCAAACTATTCTTCCTACAAGGCTCTTATTTCTTCTCTACTATAAGAGTTGTGTTTCCTTTAAAAAAAATGTATATTTACAAACAAAACTCAATATAATGATAGAATTACATATTTTTCAAAAGTGTCTACCTAACTAAAATTCAAACAAATTAACTTTTCAAGCATTTCATCCCTCTTCATGTGCTTATTTGTGTTTGCTATATATTTCATCACGAAATAGTCACACTTGATGTTGCCTTGTTATATGGTGCACTGAAATAAACTAACTCAAAAGAGTGTTAATTTTACATAATGATGGCCGATCATTATATTAGGTACCAAAATATGCACATAAATGTTACTTGCACTTTGACCTAATGAATGATGTCATTCTTCTTGGCATTGCCTAACGTGTAATGTAACCTCATAGACTTGTCAAATACTGCTTTCTAATCCACATGTGGGTTTTACCTTGTCTGATCAAGCCAGTACACTATCTTGTCCTTCGAATAAATTACCGTCAACATCTAATAGCACTTACGATATTATTAATATCAAAGTAAGACAATTAAAGAGAAAAAATAACTAAAGATGAAGTAATCATCTTTGCACCTACATACCTTTTATGGTATTGTATTATGTAATAGTCTTACTTTTTGTCCATTGACATAGCCTTGCTTATATTATTATAGTGTTCCATCAATAAGTTCCCCACTTGTGAAGTGATGTATGGATCTAAGAAACCAATGTAGGAACCTAATTCTATATCCTTAACAATACAGTGAAAGTAACTATAATTTTTGTAATTCATAAGTTCAACTTCATAATATTTAATATGTACATAAAAAGATTGAAGACTTAAGTGGGAAAGATAACTGCACTTGATCTAAGTTTGCACACAAGTAACATCTTACTGCTTTATACTTCGAAGTTGTAAGATGCACTCCTTATATTGGAAAATATCATATTCATGTGTTAAGTCCCATATCTTATACATGATAGTATGATTTTATGTGATGCATCCCGTCTATAATAGATTCGAGCTTATGCTAAGATTTGCTAGCTTCTATTTTTTTACTAAGGATGAACTATCAAATTCTTTGATTCTTTAGACTTATCATCCTTACCTCTGTAGGTAATGTAATCAAGGCCTTTAACCAAGCAAGGGAGGTGCTAACTGCTTAGGTCACCATGATTACTTCATCGGTCAATAATGGCATCTTAGCCATACCTTCCTTAATAATGTCAATCACAACCTTACACTAGTCCTTTGAAATAAACACACAATTTTGGAAAACTATAGCCATTGCCACCTGCCTAATAGGAGGTTCTCAACTATATGTCTACACTACAATAGTAAGTAAACCACTTGATCAATATCAATATAAAACTACAACATTATTGAAAAGTATTTAGCAACAAGTAGCATAGTGACAAGAAGTTACCTATGGTAATTAGATAAAAGGGTTGGTGCTAGCAAGGTAATAATTGCCTTGCTATAGCGTAAAGGTTACCATTCATACTTCTCCTCATTTCGTAAACTACTAATTGGTGTCATGTCCTTTTAGATGAACATAGCACTTATCTCCTCCATAACTACTATGTTCACTTTCTCTTTTAGATGAACATAGCACTTATCTCCTCCATAACTACTATGTTCACTTTCTCCATGTCCTCAACCATAAGCTATGCCTTTAACTCCTTAATTTCTTTATCAAATGATTCTCTAGTGCAAGGATGTTTTGAAACCCCTTTAAACTAAGCCTTAAGGTCCACTAATCCTATAATGCCTTAAAATATTTGGAATGCTCTTGAGTTCCTAAAGTAGTAGTCAATATATTCATCCTTCTTTCTACTTAAAATTCTCCTTGGGTGGCATATTGCATAAGCTGATCCTAGCACATTGTAATCATACATATTAGTCATGTGTTAATAATTGAACAACACATTCTATATTTGGCAAATGAAATAATAATATCACTTATTATTCATTGGATAATTTACCAACTCTTTTCTATCATAAATTTGCCTTGATAATTACTTTTGGCTCTTATCCATAACTGATGTCATTGTACAAAGGTGATAAAGGCAAATGCTTGATCCAAGTTAATTAATGATCTAAGTTCTTTCCTTAATGAACTCCTTTTTAAACTGCTTATACCCCCTCTAAGGCAACCAATGCATGTAGATGTTTTTCACTTAATTTACTTTATCCTTTATACTTTAGGCTTGTTGATAAAAAAAAAAGTGATGAGAAGACGTTCTTTATTGTTAATAGTGGAAGAAAGACAATAGTGAGATAACTATGTTTACTTGAACATCTTTCTTCTTACATATCTCCATAAACTCTTCCCAAGTCTTAGGATCAATTTGATAATATTTTTTCAAGGGTACTTTCACCGTATTTTCTTTTAGCAAAGACATAATCCATAATATTCCTCCTCCTCCTACCCACTAACATCAACATGTGTTCTCTATACCCTTTGGGCATACTAAATGTAGTCTATAAGGCAATATATACATGAATAATTGATGTGAACAATATTCTATTAATATTTTTCCTTATATTTAGGTCCCTTAAGAGGTGATGATACTTAATTGGATCAATTTGACGTTAATTTGAGACTAATTGCATTAATTTGGGCTTAATTGAATTTCGGGCTTAATGATGGATTTTTTATACTATTTCAGTATTTTGATCATAACTTGAGCTTTGGATGTCAGATTTCAACAATCTATATGCCATTGGAAAGCTAAGAAAAAGATATACAATTTTCATGTTGATTAGAGAACCCATTTCTACCATCTTGGAGGTCAAAGATTAGCTTAAAAATTGAAGCAGAGTTGCTGTCCAAGCCCAAACCCGACCCTGTTGCAATGACTAATTCATATTTTAAGCTCCAAGTGTCTAATTGATGCAAGGTCAAGTCCAATTACTTTCTAAAATCTATATATAATCATTCCTAAAGCCCTTTTGAAGAAACTGAGTCATTTTGAAGGTCAAGGAAGACAGATTGATGGCTCATTACTTTAACTTAGACTGAATTGAACTCTCTATAGTATTTTAGCTATAACTTGAGCTAGGAATGTCTAATTAGGCTGAAATTTTGTGGGTATCTTCCTAAGATATTAGGCTAAAATTTTGTAGTTCAGGTCCAGTCCTAATTGTGCTTCTATAGTTATAAATAAATAGAGGGAAAAATCAGAACATGAAGGAGGAGACAATTCAGAACACACAGAGTTCAATAGAGTTCTTCTTTTCTTTCTTTTCTTATTTTCAAGCCATGAAAGGCTAAAAACTCTTGGTTGATTCAAGGATTGTGAAGCTCTTCTTTAAGGATTATGAGATTTTAATTAGTAATGTTGATTTGTTCTTATTGATTTTCCTCTTTCTCAATTGTTTATGCTGAATTATTGAGACTGCTTATGTTAAGTGCTGATTTGATATAATTGGTGCTCAATCTTGTGATTCCTACTATTTTACTATTTTAATATGAAATTATGGTTGATTAATCATGGTTTTACATATTAGCATAGAGGGTTAGGGGGTTACTTCAATGATATTTGATTTAATTTCCTAAATCAACCGAATTCTATCTATAAGTCAATTTCGATTTAGTTTCGAGATTATGGCGATTGCTTAATTTATCTTCTAGTTTTAATTGACTAAAATCTAGATGATTGTCTAGCATATGATTCATGAATTATTGTAGTGATTCCGGATAATCCAAGGTTGAAAAATCAATTAGAATAATCAAATGTTTAGTGATCTAGGATTAATCTACAATAAGAGTTATCATATCCTTGAATAAACTGCTTTCGTGTATTGAATTCCTTTTATTTTATTTCTATTTTTGCTTGATTATTTCATTGCTTCTACTTTAATTTTGTGCAACTAACCCCCCCAATTCTATATAATTTTCATTCTGTATTCTGTTTCACATAGCATTTAGTACATTGAATTCTATTTCTGCACATCATTCTATTTTATTGTATTATCATTTTGTTTGCATTAATTTTCTTTGTTTTCATTGCATAAATAATTCAATAATTGTGTATATATTGTTAGGAAATCATTTAGGAAGGATAAAATTAAAGGATCAGTAGGGGTAACCTAGTTGTGTAACTATATTTCATTATTTCGCAATCAGTTTAATTAATTTTGGTGTATTGCAGCGTGCACGTCAATAACAAACATAATTAGTAATCCAGAAAAATTATTATGTAATGTAAAAAATGAAATGAAGATGAATATTAATATTCCTTATCCCAGATGGTGTCTTTAGTGTTTTATTGCATTTGGTGCTACTTCCTAATAGTAATAAGGCACCTTGGTGTGCGCTAACATCTCAATATAGTTGCTAAATTTAGTTACACTAGGGCCACATGTTTAGCTTTTGTCATTGAAATTTACTTTTGATTTCTCTCCTCTAGCACATTTAAAGATCATGTCCTTTATAATTGTAAGACCTTTACCTCTCTTCTTTTTATTATCACCTTTACCAGAACTACCTAAATCCATGTCACTCTTATTTAAAGAGTTATAATAAAAACAATTCAAATATTTAATTTATGTGTCAAGTAACATCTGATAAGTTTCCTAACATATACACATGATAAATTAAATAATAAAAAACGACTGAAAATCATTTCATTACATTTAGTTTAATTTAAAAAGAACTTTACCCATAATAAATTAACATTATCAAAAATAGCTTTTAAGCAATAAAGTTACACTAATGTAAAAGTAACTAAAAAATTATAGCATTTAAGCAAAAATGACATTATAAAAAATATAAGCACAAAATAGGACATGTATTTAGGTACACAACTCTCTATGTTAAATAATGCTTCTAAACCATGTTCAAAACTATTAAAAGGTAATTTTAAAGCACAAAAATAAAATCCTTTCAATAGTATATGGCAATGCTACTTATCTAACCTCAAATATTATAATCAAAATATAAAATACTCACAAATCATAAAAAGAATTGAGAAAAATACCTTAAATAATATAGAGTAGATGCCCAAAGATGACATAATTGGTGAACAAATGCCATAGAAAATGGAGTGGAAAGCTTGAAAAAATGTAGAGCAAATTATTGTATGAAACAAGTTTGTCCATGTTTTTGAAAAACAAAGACTAGAATATGTTGATGGCGGCCCTTTTGATGTTAGTTATTAATAAACAACCAACATTTATATATTTTTGCATTGCTTACAACTAAAATTAACATATAATATTCTTCACATAATTACAAAAATACTACTTAAAACAAACTTTTAATATTGACTATATATAAAAATCAACGTCTATTATTTGGCCTCTTTTCAAATCTAATGGTTGTTGTTGATTTTTTATGTCAATTTTTAAACAACCGACATGAAAAGTTATAATTTTTCTAAACCCATTTTTTTATCTAACTTTTAAATTCGCATTAGACATCAATTCACTAATAATTGACATAGAAAAATATTATGATTTTTCAATACCAGTTGTTAATTAAAGATGACATGAGAAGTGGCCATATTTTAAAAAATGCCACTGTATATACATCGTTTTTACTTTAACCAATGTTAATATGGTGATGCTATATTGAAATTCATGTGATATCGATTTTAAGCTACTTTTCTGCTTAATTATGTGTAAGTAGCATTGGTAAGTATTTAAAAAATTAACATCTAATATTCTATGCATAATTACAAAAATACCACTTAAAACAAAGTTTTAATATTGACTATATATAAAAATTAACGTCTAATATTTGGCCTCTTTTCAAATCTAATGGTTATTGTTGATTTTTTATGTCAATTTTTAAACAACCAATATGAAAAGTTATAATTTTTCTACACCCATTTTTTTATCTAACTTTTAAACTTGCATTGGGCATCAATTCACTAATAATTGATATAGAAAAATATTATGATTTTTCAAGACTAGTTGTAAATTAAAGATGACATGAGAAGTGGCCATATTTTAAAAAATGCCATTGTATATACATCGATTTTTACTTTAATCAATGTCAATATAGCGACACTATATTGAAATCCATGTGATATCGATTTTAAGCTACTTTTCTGCTTAATTATGTGTAGGTAGTGTTGGTAAGTATTTAAAAGAATAATAAGATAGAACAATTGACACCATAATGGTGCACACTAGTGATACTTAATGTTACCTTAGGGGCTTAATATTTATATTGTCACTATATAATTCATAATAACATCCAATTATCATTTATTTTTATGTTAACCATATAATCTTTTATTTTTACATTATTTGAACAAGTTAGTTTCCATACTTAAAAATAATAATAAGGAAATAATGAATCATATAATGTATGAAATTGGAAAATGTAGTTTTTATACTAGCTAAGTACACAACAAAGTCAAATTTTAATTCCCTTCATTAATGAAAAAAAAAGGGAGTAACGAAAATATTTTTGGAAGAGAAAAATAAAAGAAAACATAAAAAACAAGGAATATAAACTCTTCCAAAACAAAAACAATCTCCATGCAAAGCAATGCTATGAATTAAGAAAGAGAGAATTAGTGGGTACAAAGCTTGCCATTTGTATCAAATCAGCATGAATCTCATCTAAATTTAGCTTTAGCCAATGGCAAGCTCCAAATAAATGAAAATAAAAAAACCTTATTAATTTAAAATCCATAACTAAAAAAATGACTTAACAGAGGAATATATATATATATATATATATTTATAGTAACTAATGCCACTTTAAGTGTATTAAAAGTCAGAGTTGTTCTTTCCAATGTATATAATTTGCTACAAAAAGTAAAGATGGTGTCACTTAGTAGATGTTAGTTAAACCTAACATCGATGGCTATATAAGTACAATGGCATTTTTGAAAAATTTATGGAAACTTAATATGATGGTTTAAAAATAAAACCAACATCTTTGTTCTAGCCTAACTTTTATATTGCTAACTTAATAAATCAATATTTAAAGACATGTCAATCATTAGGTTCTTTAGCTTAATGAAAAATTAGCTCATCAGTTATTTTTTTCAAAAATCAATGTGTTAACCCATTCATTTTTAAAAACATTGGTTTATTTTAAAAAGATTGGCATCTAAAATAATGAGTTGTGATTTTTTTTTTAAATATGGCCATAAGTTCATACATTGATTTCCTATGGAACCAAAGCAATTTTATTTAAGATGTTAGATTCATAAAAATAGTAAAAGGTAGGTCTCACATAATCATTCTTAACACAATTGTTTTAATAATAAATCCCAGCTAATTTGTTACACTTACTACACTTGTTGAGCCAATATATCTCTTAAGTTCTTTATAGAAAAAATATCACAATGTAACATATACGATATATTAATAAAATAATAATAAAAATAAATGAGGAAAAAAATCAAATACATTGAAATCAATTACTCTCCTTTTACTTATTTCAAGGGGTGGATTAGATTTTTCTAGCTCTATGCCAATATAAGGAATGCTAAGAAACCAAAGGAAATAAACATTCATGGCATTCTTTTTCCTTAATATCATTATGGCAAATGACGTTATGAGAGAAAGTGCCTAAAGAAGTCAGATGCATATGTGGACAGTAACTTGCCTTTAATTTTTCTCTTATAATATGCCCTCCTAAGTAGACATTAATAAAAATTTCCACTTATAGAAATTCATATTACAATAGATGTTTTACAATAAAGTAAACACAATGTAAAGCTATTATTAACTTTACATATAGTACAATTATCTTTATGCACATTATTATTAGCTTCATAATAATGATAGAGCTAAACAAAAGCTAAAAACATAAGATAAAGAAAAGATATAGCCTATCTTGTACTACCAGGATTTAGAACCTATAGATCTTGTATGCTTAGTAAAATTGAATGAGAGATCACAAAATGGTAGCTAGTTATTTCATTTATTTGTGCAAGTAATTAATTTACAAGATATTATGATGGCAAAAGCATTTGCAACCATTTCACTTTCTATAGCAAGCTATTAGTATCCTTTTAAAGATAGAATCATATTTCATAAATCTATTAATACAAAGTAAGTTAATTAGTTTTAATGTTGCAAATTAAGGCTTCCATGTATCCATTTTACATCTTAGAATAAAAATATATATCAACATAGAGCAAAGTAACTACATAGCTTATGGTTCTATCATTTTTAAGGAGGGATCATAAGATCTTGTTTTTGAGGAGGCCAGTTTTAAGAAAGGTTATAAGGAGTCATAAGACTTTGCCTTTAAAGATATCTAACCACCATTTTTCCAAAAAACATTATGGACCATGAGGTCTCATATCTAAAAAAATGCTAAAAAAGGATTCAAAATAGGTTAGAAAACCTATCTTGTGGTTGTCTTCACGATAGATATAAGGAACTAAAAGTTTCTACCTCTAAAAAGACTTTCTAGAGAGTTAAAAGATTCCATCTCAAATAAGGATTCAAAACAAGAAGGAATCCAGTAAGAATCATAGAAAATTGCCTTTTCTCCTTATTTATACTTGACATATAAAAAAAAACTACTTGCTTTATCATGGCTACCATCTTTATTGCAAGGTTTTAAATGAATAGGGTCTCATGGAGGCCAAAAAGCCATTAGGTGATTATCCAATCCAAGGGCAAGGATTGTTTTAATTGTAGGAAATAAAGCAAAATCTATTTTCTTAACTTTCTTGGAATACTTGGATTATATGGCCTAAAAGGATTAGAATAAAGGCTTCATCGCAACCCATAGGAGTAGGAGGCATATCACACCTAACCCTCTTTAATTGAGTGCCCTCTAGATCATGGAAAATGTAAAGGCTCCCATTCTTAATGAACTAATGATTTAACCTCAATCTTAATAGATATTTAGTTGTCCTTTAGGAAATCATCTAGCTATCCTACAGCAAAACCACCATCATCATTGCCACCACTAAGGATACTAACTATCATTGTATCATATTGTACCTTTTATTCCTTAGATTCCCTACTAGTTTGACTTTTTATACCAAAAATTGTTATTCCTACACCTATATCCATATCAGTCATTTAGCCATCTACTATAAATACCCCTCGGCTAAGTCTTAAAAAGAAAAGGGGAGCAAGAAAAGAAAAGAAAAGAAAAAAAATTAGTAATTCAATATCCACAACATAAGAGATTTCTAGGAACTTTTAAGTCTTTTAGTTCGCTCAACCCTCTACCTTATTAGCTCATAAATAAGTCTAAAAGGTTTACTAAGTTAAGGAAGCACATCCTTTTTGTCTCATTCATAATTAGGTTACAAAATGTTTATTCCTCGTTTGCCTCCATAACCATCTTCCATTTATCATTATTATACTTACATTTCCAAATTAAAGAGCTTACCGAAACCTCCCTCAAACATGCTATATATATTGTTAGGGTAATCAAGATGGGCCACAAATAGTATTTTGGAGGAGGATTGCTAATAGAATGACATTTCTTGAAAATAAGTAATGTATGAAGTTTTTTGAAATATTTAAATTAGGAAGAACAATAAGAGGTATATGACTAGAGATAAGAATTGAGTTATAATCTAAAATTAGGAATATTTTTGTTAAGTTTTAAATAGCATGTTTCATATCTCATATTATCTCCCCTTTAAGTTACATTGTGGCATCCTTTGTAGCTATCTTGTCTAATGAACAACATTTGTTTTTCCTTCCCAGTGCAATGCTTGTAGAATTTATGGAAGAATTCTTTTAAAAGGGGGGGGAGAACTAGTAATTTCAAAATCCCATTTTTTTTGAAATTTTTATGAATTTTGAAATTTTAAGGTGCATAATTTAATCAATTTATTTATTTTCAAATTTATTTTATACTTTAGTGACTACTAAAAATGAAATAAATATTTTAACATCAAATTTACAAATTTCTATTCAATTTACATTATGGTAAAAATCTAGGTATTTAAATTTTTATTGAATAAAATTATGATAATTTTATTTAATTAATGTATTATCCAAAATTCCCTCAAATGATTTGCATGATATTTCTTTTAATAAACTAGAAATATTTAAAATTATGAGTGAAAGATCTATAAAAATATTTATACAAGATTTAGTAAATAATTTTTTACCTAAATTTATAATTCTTGTTTTAAAGATATAAAAAAAGGTTCATAGCACATTAACGAGCTAAGGAAAGGGCTATGCTACAATTGCCATAACTTGACTTCTCCATTATATAAGGCATTTATGGATGAGAATCCTTACATAAATTTATAACACTAGCCAAATGATTGACTAAAAGGAGAGACATAAAGTAAGCAAGCATATTAGAATAGTAGCCTCATGAAACCATTTAGCATAACTCAACATTATCAGAATTTGGCTAATGAACTACATTAAACACTTTGCCACAAACCACAAAATAGCTATAAGTTTGGAGGTTATAAACCACCTTCCAATTTCTATAAGTGGTAAAAATCCTCCAAATATATCTTGCTTTAGGGCAGGAATGAATCATATGGTCAGTGGTTTCCTCATCTAAAGAGTATCCCTCACAAATCTATCTATTGACTTCATCTAAATTGACGATCAAAGTTAACTCTGTCTATGGCTATACTTCACTTAAAGCTTCTTAACAATTCCTATACCACTTTCTTTGTTTTTTTCCTAGACTTCCTTCTCTTTCTTGTTCCTTTCTTTCTTTTCTTTTCATGATCTCTCTTCCTACTCCTCCTTTCTTCTTTTTGCCACCCCTTTAATAATTATCACATTGCCATTAGTTTCCTTTCCTTAGGTGCCTCTCTTTTAGTAGGTTGCAGTCTGTTGGCATCAAAAAAAGAGCCATGGAATGCCGTAAATAGTGTTAGCAAGCGGGGGCATTTCTATCTTTTTCCATTATTGACATTTTATCAAATTTTAGTCACTGCCAAGCTAAGGGTAAACTCCTTAAGGGGAGGTAAGTTGATTTAAAGCATAACATTTAATATTTTTGCATGTTTGATGCTTAATCTAAGAATCCTAACTTTTATGGAAGTTTCTATCTTTTTGAAAATAATCTTAGAAAAATAAAGGAATTTATAATTTAATATATTAGATAAGATTGCTTGGTACATAGATAAGGAATCGTAGGAAAAGATTTGTGCTATTTCATGATTTGTTCTTGTAGATTAATGGGTATTTAGCAAAGTTGCAAATTATAAAAGAAAAAGTTGGTGTTTAAGGTGAGTGTACACTCTATTTAATTCTAAAATATTTAAATTCTATATTTCCATACAGATGCATATGTTTATAAATATTGATATATTTGTTAATATGATACTTCATTTATATTCATCTGTTAGTATTATGTTTAATTGATGGTTGATTAGTATATTCTATATATTAGAAATATACATTTTTCTTATAAGTTATTGTTAAGAAGATGTTTAAGGTCATGTAACAAAGGCATGACAATGTTGTTGTTTATTCTAAAATACACTTCAGTAATACTTTTATAAATTAGATAATTACTATTGAACAGGTATTTGTGACCATGCAATGAAGGCATGCTAATTCTATTAACTATTATTATTGGAATGGAATTAAATTGTTGTGATGTGTGGAGTGATGTGTTGTGGTTAATTTGTTATAATGATATTAAAGCTGATTATGATTTATTTGTTGTATTATAAATTGTCATTTACAAATAAGAAATAAGTAGTGTTGTACAATGAAATGTGATGCTATGTGCATAGCTGAAAATGATAAAAATATGATAGGTGATATGATATTATGCACCAAGTCCATGTGCTAACTTCTTATGGTTAGGCTATAATGTAACTTTAGAGGGATACGGTTAAAGCTTATGAGAGATAAAAGTGAAAGGACATAAGGAGATTTATTTACTTTCATATTTTTATTATCTTTATCATTTATATGTTATAATTATGACTTGAATATGTGTGTGTGTGTGTGTGTGTGTGTGTGTGTGTGTGTGTGTGTGTGTATGTGTGAGCACACATGATCACATAACTATATAATTGAGGCATCAACGCTATTGTGAAATGGCAAAGTGAATTAAAAGGTATAAACATAGTTTATAAGTCACGTTATCTTATGTTTTATATTCTTGTCTTTACAAGATTTTATTAAACTCCAACTATTTTGCCTATTCCTTTTTTGTTCATAGCATGAAGTATTAACTCATAAGACTCCTTTACATCCTTCAATATCACTACTCTTGATTAAAAGGAAATTTTAAGATAAGTATAAATGGGAATTCAAAATAGGTAAATTTGATATCCGAAGCTACAAAGTTCAAGAACTAAATTTGTTGGTCATTTATTTATTTATTTATTCATTTCTTTTAATGTAACTTCCATTGTGAATTTTAGTAGTACATACTCACTGAGTTTTTGAAATTCACTCTTTTTATTGTTACTACTTTTCAAGCTAAAGTTAATTTACTAGGACCTTGCTACCTTCATGGAAATCAAAGATGACATTGTTAGAAAATTTCACAATTGGATTAAGATTTGAATATATTTGTGCCAATGTGGTCATTGTGTCAAATCTATTTACTTTTATGCATGTTTTATGTTCCTTGTATAGGTTTTAAAGCCTTAGAACATATGACCCTTGAAAAATACTTAAAAATTGGAAAAACTCTATCCATTTTTCCTTTAATAATGATAAATGCAATTTGGGTGACAAGTATTGTTTTACATGTATAGAATATCATTTTAGACAATCAAAGTCTATATGGTTAATATGCGAGATGTAATGTCCCGAATTTTCAATTCTATTATTTGAATCTCTAAATTCTAAGGTTGTAGAAATGAAGAGCACGTTTAAATTAGCTTAGTGGGCGAATCTTAAGTTGAAAGGAATTAAGTGTAAGGGTAAACGAAATTTTGAAGGAAAAAGGATAGTGGGAAAAGAATTAATTTTCCTAAACAGTATAGATGATCAGAGGAGGTTAGAAAATCCTAAAAAGGGGAGTTGTCTAAGTCTGACAGTGTAAGGAATTTAAAACAGACAGAAACCCTATGGACTAAATTGCAAAAGTGCAAAATCGGGTGTGGTTAAAGTGAAAATAACCAAGGATTTGGGATCTAATATGAGTAACCAAGATTTTGGGGTGTAATATGTGATTTTCTTTTAATGTGGCCAATAGACACATGACAAGTGTCCTTATTAAAAGAAAATGAACAAGTGTCATTATTTGAAGAAATGGCAAGAATAGCCTTACTGTTAGTGAAAAAGGACTAAATTACCCTTGGAATTGTCAAAAATGGCCAGAATATCCTTGAAGCTTCATGAAAAGTCTTCTTCCTTCTCCTTTCTTCTCAAAAGCTGTGGAAGACTCCATTAAAGCACCAAAAATGTGCAGGAGAGAGAAAGAAGAGAGAGAAAGTTTCTTTTGGCTTTTTCACCTAAAAATAGTGAGATTTAAGCTTGGGTGTAGAAGGGAAAGTTGCTCTTCTCATCAAGCTCTATCTATTGGTGTGTTTAGATTGAAGAAAAGCTCAAGTTTGATCAAGTTTGGTGAGCTCTAAGTGAGGATTTTCAAGTTGCAACAAGAGGTAAAATTGTTCTCCTCTAAAAGCTCTTTATTATGCTCTTTTAGTTTTTTTTGAAATCTTGATGTTGGTGTGGTCAAAGGTGGTTGACCATGAAGTTTTGGATGATTTGAACATGTTTAATGGTGTTTTAGATGTTGTTATATTGATCTATGGCTTTGGTTTGATGTAAAAATAGCAAGAAACCATGATATACACAGTCTAGGATTTTAAAGGCATAATGGTGCATGTATGGATTTAGCATGATTTGTTTGGAATTTGGTTAAATTGATAAAATTAGGATGATTCTTATGAGTTATCAAGCCTATGGAAGATGAAATTTTTAGTTATGAAAGTGTGCATGAAACTTCCCTTTTGAGAAGCCAAGGGGAGAAGGAGGTTTAGCCATGTAAATTGTGTTTTTGGAAAATCAGTAATGTACACGGGGTAGAACATGGCCCATGTTGTACCCCGTGTTCTTCTACGAAGGCAGATCAGTAATGTACATGGGGTAGAACACGGCCCATGTTGTACCCCATGTTCTGAACACGGGGTAGAACACGGCCCATGTTCACCCCCGTGTTCTTTGTTAAGTGAACATTTTTGCTTTAATTCTTCACGTTTTGCATGGTTTTACTTCCGGATCCTTTTCTAATATTCATATGTGTCATTTCAAGGCCTGAAAACAAGATATAGAGCATCTAAGTATGCATTTATTTAAGTGGAGGAAGTAAAAAATACATGAAGTTTAAGGAAAGTGTTAATGTTCTAATAAGAACTATGATGTGTATTTGTATAGACTAAGGAGTGACAACTTGGAAAGGCAAGAGGAAGTGTAAAGAAGTTGTTAAGTGAGGGCAAAGGAAACATCACATTGGAAGCTTATAAAAGGTAGCTAGCTTTATCCTTAAGCTCTGGTTTCTATTTACATGATTTCGGTATATTTTGCCATTATATGGAATGTGTATGAAATAGCTGTGTGCACACCTCGGGAAAACAGTCAAATACTGTGTGTGTAAGGCCTATGGCCCGAGTTATCCTCGGGATGATAATGCAATTGCTGTGCGCGGTACCTATGGCCTTTAAAATTCCCCGGGAAGACAGTGAAATGCTGTATATGAGGCCTATGGCCTTTAGAGTACCTCAGAAAGACAGTGAAATTGCTGTATATGAGGCCTAGGTACAATTATCTGTGGTGGCCATCTAGATATTTATATGAGTCCTTGAATGGGCTTGATGATTGCTAAGTGTGATGCATATTTCCTACAATGGTATGGAATGAGATGATAAATGATTAATTGATTTTGAAATGTATGTTTTATTTGCTTGAGGATCTGGAATGGCTCAATATATTTTTACAGTGATGGCTAGCTACTGAGAAACTCTGTTTCTTATGTTTTCTGTGTTATACTAACCATTCCAGGTGATGCTTCTAGAGACCCTCTTGACAAAGGAGAATAAAGATTTGAAGTTGTATTATAAATGATTATGTGGTTGGTGATATTGTAAGTAATGGATGTATGTTTTGTAAGTTGAACTTTTTGTATAATTACATGACCCTTACCTATGTTGTATGAGATACAGAAATTTGTGGTATTGTGAGCTAGTTCAGAGTAGAAGGCAAATTAGTATGCAATAATTATCTATTTAACGAGGATTAAGGTGTTAATAAGTAAGGGAGTTTACACGAGACTTGTGAGATGTCACTTGTGAATGATTTACTACGCTAATCACATACTTAGATTTGGATTGTGACATAAAGGTTACTAACCTTGACATGTAGATGTAGACATTAGTTTTCCCCTTTATATATAAATAATTGGATGTTAAAAAGGTCTAAAAGATTTGTTTATGTAATCAATTTTTGGGATTTATAATTTTTTTTAAAAAAATCCCTATCCTAAATTCATTTTAAGAATGATGGAACCACCATTCCATCACTTTATAAAATGAAAAAAAAAAATTATCATTTAACATATTGGTTATTTGAAAATGATAATAATATTCTCATTCTATCACCTCATAATACTTATTAAACAAACTTTTTATCCATCCTTATGTTAATTCCATTTTATCTAATCAAATATTATCGAATTTTTAAGTGGCAATCATGTTCTAAAACTTCATAAAGAAACACATTAATTAAAATAATAAAAACCTTTCAAACAAAAGGTATATAAAAAAAATGGAAAATGAAAATGGCATACTTGCTGAGAAAAAGGGACGTGAATTTGAGAACCTGAAGACTCGGAGAACAAAGACAGAAACTGGAGTCTGTCGTCAGAAGAAGGGGACCGAGAAAGACTGGACTCTGTCACTGGCGCTCCAACCTCCCGCTCTATTTCCGGCGACTGTAACTTCTTAGATCTTCCATTTGCACTCATTCACACTTCCTTCACTGTTTTTCTCTTAATTTTACAGTTTTATTCTCTGGTTTCAGAGCATCGGTTTGAACTCAGAGCTACCTTGATGGAACAGGTTAGTAAAAAAATGTAGTGATTTTGTAGTTCGGAATCTAGTTTGTCGTTGAATATCTGCTGATTCTTTTGCTGGGTTTGTGAATTTTGCAGTACGAGAAGGTTGAGAAGATTGGTGAGGGAACCTATGGTGTGGTCTATAAAGCTCGTGATAAGGCCACTAATGAGACTATAGCATTGAAGAAGATTCGATTGGAGCAGGAAGATGAGGGTGTGCCAAGCACTGCCATACGTGAAATTTCCCTTCTGAAGGAAATGCAGCATAAGAACATTGTTAGGTATCTTTTCATTGGTACATGTTGTTTCTTTGATTATTTCTGAGTGAAATGACAGTGTAGCAATAAATTAATGGTCTGTAGAAGAATGCTTATAGAGATAAACAATGGGACAGTTGCATTAATTCAAGCCTAAACCTGAACATGCCATTATTTCTGTAATGTTGAATTTCTGCTTTGGGGAAGTATATTCACTGATCTACCGGAGATTATGAATAATTGGCACTTGAGATTGAATAAATGGCAGATGATAAATTGGTGTGCCTTGGCAACGAAAAGGCAATTATTCCACTAATGCTAAAACTCATGTAAGGTGATACTGTCTTGCAGTTATGTTGTGTGATGAAACACATCTCCATATTTGTTTACCTTGTTCATGTTAATTACTGAACACTGTATCTAAATGATACTGCTCGTGCATTTTGGTGGCAGTGGCACTATTAACTCATGCATGTCTAACAAGTGGTTACTGGCCTCACTGTCTTTTGTTCATCCTTAATATGGGAAGAATGAGCAATTTGACCCTAAAGGTCCTTTCTTTTTTCCCCTCATTTAGATTGCCATATTGTCTTGATGTGATTGTGAAGAACTCTTATTAATTTTTGACACTCTGTAATTCTTAAATCATGTGGCCCTCTGCTGCCGGTGGGGGAGGGGATCAGCAGTGATTGGTGTGTGGTCAACTGATGAACTTGTCTGAAGATGTCCTTAAGACACCATCGAGATTTGTTCATTTTGTGATAGTAGGATCATGACTCTTTAAGGGAATTTTTATCTACTATTTTGATGTATAAATGGTTTTATATATCACAACACACTGATCATATTCAACACAAATCTATCTGGATAAGTGTAACTACAGCTTTACCCAAAGGCTTTATTATGAGATTGTGCCATCGAAATAGGGAAAAGATGATCCAAAGAGAAACCTTCTGTGCCCCTATTTACTAGGTTATGTGAATTCCTTTTAAACTTGTCTCAAATGATGCTATAATGGTGCCATTAACCACTTTTGTGTTGATGTATTGTTGGTGGTAATGAGTTACAGATTACAGGATGTAGTCCACAGTGAGAAGCGTTTATATCTGGTTTTTGAGTACCTGGACTTAGATCTTAAGAAGCACATGGATTCATCTCCTGATTTTGCAAAAGAACCACGCCAAGTAAAAGTGAGTAACTGCTTTCTTTTCATACAGATGTTCAAGCTGTGAGATAGTTAATATGCAATTTCCATATCGGTTTGGATTAATATTAAAAAGAAAAGAAGAGAAGAGAAAAGACAATGTTTTAGCTCCAATAAATGACCTCATTTACTAAGCAGTCTCTTACACCAGTTCCTCTTTCTTGTCTTTCCATGAATCAAATTGAGTCAGAATGATAATCATTATTGATTAAGGATAACATTTTGCAGTTTTCACCTTGCTTTTTAAATTGCAGATCTTAATGTCATTCATGTGATGGTAGTTTTCTTCTGATAACAGAAGACTGTTGAATACAGCTGATTAGTCCTATACTATACTTGAAAAGTTTCCTTTTCTGGTAACTGGCGACAAATTTCATAAGTTTTGCCATGAACTTTGGTCTTGTTTATTGATTGATCTCTTGATTTCCTTTTATCTGACATGGCATTTTCTATTCTTCAGGAGTAGTTTAGCTAAGCTAATGGAATTCTTTGTTTTCATGTAGTTCAGCTGAGCCAAGCTTTTATTTATTAAGTATTCCTTGCATTTCGGGATTATGTAGCGATTGTTGTGAAATGACAAAGATGACATGCATATTTTAAAGCCACAATTTATTCATTCTCTTTTACCTTCTGGTACTAGCTTCCTTCCCCCTCTCTCTCTCTATTAAATGATCTTGTGGAGCATGAACCGTTTGTCATTGCATTGTATTTTAAATTTACATAGTGTTTTCAGGTTTGATTGTGGTGTTCATATTTACCCCTGAAGATAAATTATTAGTATGCAAATTTAATCTCTCATGAATCCAGAAAAAAAAGATGGTAAAAATCTTGACAAAGAGACCAGTTAATTTGGGTTTTCAACTGATCAACTGTCATTTTTTGCAGATGTTCCTATATCAAATTCTATGTGGCATTGCTTACTGTCATTCGCATAGAGTTCTTCACCGAGACTTGAAACCACAAAATTTGTTGATAGATCGCCGCACTAATGCACTGAAGCTCGCTGATTTTGGATTGGCCAGGGCATTTGGTATTCCTGTCAGGACATTTACACACGAGGTATGAAAGTAGTCTACATTTATCATTGCCTGTTCTCTTGGATGGATATTAATCAAAATTTGAAATGGGTAGGAGCCTGGTAGTCTATGCTAGAAAGGAAATATGCTTAACCTGCATTCTTGGGAACCCCAAACAAATCGGAGAAGTTTGCCTTCCTTAAGTATTATTGCAATGCAACAAATATTGGAGAAAAGTGTTGGTGGTTATGCTTTCTTAGTTCTGTTTGTGTGGTCTGAGCTTGTTCATCTTTTCCTAGTGCCATGCAATCTTGACATGATCTATAATGTGGTTCAAAAGTAAAAAGGCTGCACAGTGTTTTTCTTTGTGATTCTTGTTTTCATGTGCTGAGTAAAAAAATAACTGGCATGAAGATAATGTTACATGGACTTTGATATATATATTATATTTATCCTGCTCTTATATTTATAGTGATTGGTGGTTATCATTAGGTGGTGACACTGTGGTACAGAGCTCCAGAAATACTGCTTGGGTCTCGCCATTATTCTACCCCCGTTGATATTTGGTCTGTGGGGTGTATATTTGCAGAAATGGTGAACCAGAAGCCACTATTTCCTGGAGATTCGGAGATTGATGAATTGTTCAAGATATTCAGGTGATAAGCTTCTTTGCTGTATTTTAACATTTGTTTTGCGATTATATTAAATATCCATCTGCTAAGAACTTCACAAACTAAGCCTGCAAAATGCAAAATCAGTGGGCATATTTATGAGTTTATTGCATCCACTCTTTAAACTACTTAGAGTTCTATCAGAATTCCCCATTATTTAGGGGTTTTAGGTTCTTGGTGATTGAGAGATTGATAATATTGTTTCACCTTTTGATATACTTGATTTTCAAATCTTGATATTGCTTATTGTAGAATTTTGACTGAGATAGTTCTTGAATTCTTTCTTGTAGCTTTGATTTGTTCTTTTTGCTTTAGTTTTTTAGAATGAGGGCTACTTCAAATTGTAATTGACATGACTCTACCCACTCTAAACTATTTAATAAGGCATTTATCAATAAAAACAGAGTTGTCCCTCTCCCTATTCAATTGTCCGTTTCCTGTTGTGCTTAGAGACTACTTATGTGTGATCTTCTTGGGAATGGATTCAGCAATGACATAGTTGATGAAATAAAATAGTTCATTTATTTATTTATTTTATTGGGCAAAGTTTTAAGAAACTGTTTGACTACTGAGTAATGGCTGATTAGGATTCCTTAAAACTGTTAGTCTTCTAGAAGGAAATGACTTCGTTTATAAGTTATGATTTATCTGTGTGTATGATTATGCCATCATTTTGATAGAGCCAGTACTTGTCATTTCTTGTCTTCAAATTTTTCTTTCTATCCTCTTATTTTATTTATTTATTTATTTTTTGGTGGAATAATTTTTTACTAATGTTAGAATGTTGGTGATACTTTAATCTGCCAGTTAGGGAAGTTTAGTATGTACATGACATTTTTATTTTCCATTTACTTGATTATGTGAGGTCTATTGTATAGATAAGAGGGCTAAAATTTCCTGCCACTAGTATTTTGTTGTTGCATATGCATCAAAGATGTATAGGATTCATTTGTTTGAGGTGTTTGTTTTCTCACGTTTGCTGTGGTGATGTAAATGATTTATAAATTATCTTTCTTGAGCTGCACTGGTTTTTTTTGTAGAATACTCCTAGATATTTGACAAAGTTTAGGGAAACTTAGAGGGATAGATCCTAAGATTTTACTTTTTCTTGAATTACCTTTTTAATCTCTAGGAAAATATCTTTGTTTCTATCACTCCATGTACTATTATTTTTTCTTCCAAACAACCAAGAAAGGGAAATTGAAAAAGGTTGGATACCTGCTACTGTCCGTGGAGTATCAATCCTACTTAGAAAGATGTCCGACAACTACTGTGATTGATAAACCTTGATGCCCTCTTGACGGATCAAAGTGTTGTAACTGTTGTGTGAGAACTATAGGAAATGTTGGTCCCTCATTTAAAATTGGTTTTTTTTCAATTTGTCTGGGGCTTCCAACAAGGTTCAGGCTAATCTCAGGTCATGTTTGACTGGGGACTTGCAGATGTGAAGGATATATTTAAAGCAATCCCTGGGGTACCTGGGTCAGCCTGAAAAATAAAGTAAATTAATGCTCTGCAATGTGCCTCTTTTGCATACTAACAATGTTTGATTCATTGGAGCCATGAGAGTTTACTTGTCTTAGTTGT
This sequence comes from Sindora glabra, assembly GCA_020226215.1. Classification (NCBI taxonomy): domain Eukaryota; kingdom Viridiplantae; phylum Streptophyta; class Magnoliopsida; order Fabales; family Fabaceae; genus Sindora; species Sindora glabra. Next base: position 49,181,020 of record CM035225.1, read on the forward strand.
ATTTGTTTCCTCTACATTCATACAAAATACCCTTATTTTCCTTTCTTGAAACCTGTGATATGCATTTAATTTGGTTGTGTCTGCAAAATGTGATGTATACCATCTTTATGGATGCATCAAGAATAGGTAAAAGTTGGTGAAAGATTATATTCTGTGGGTTCTAAATTTATGTTGTTCCTCTTTCTATAAGTTCAAAGCTAGCAAGTGTTGATAAATTTATGTTGTTTATATAATGCATTGTCTGCCGTAACTGCCAGAAATTACATATGATATGATGAAGCTTGAATTGTTTGCTTGGCAGTTCTCTCTCTCTCCCTCTCTCTTAATGATAAAGTGTTCTTGATAATATCTTATTTAGTATAGTTTGACTTTCATCCTTTTGCTTAAACAAGAAGCATTTCTTGAAAGGAGAATGAAAGAAAGTGTAATATGTATAGCTTCTGTAAATAGGAATCTGATTTAAGAATTAGAACTGCCAGTCTGCCATTGCTATCAATCTTTCAATTTCGGTTCTTAAACATATTAAGAAAGGGGAACACGGGGGTTGTTTAAAAAATAATTGGCAGGGAAGCTGTCTTCCATGTCTGTTGTTGATTATGGTTTGACTGGTAGCCTTTTCTCTAAACTACAAACATGATAAACATTTCTTGAAAGAAAAATTGGAAACAAGTTTAACATGTGTAGCTTCCATGTAGAGGACTCTGATTTTAGAAATTGCACTGTCATTGCTGCCAAGCTTTCTTTGCGTGCCTTATGGTTTCTGGGTCCTCAATTCTATGCTGATTGAATTTGCGAACTAGTTTTTCAACTATCATAATGCAATCTGATCAGTTATATTAGATCAAAGGTGAAAGAAATCTGGTATTATTCAATCAAATTGGTTATTTGACAATATAATTCATAAATAAGGGCATGCAATGTATAGTTTATTTAGTAGTTACATATTGTTCTTTGTATGTAGAATCTTGGGTACACCAAATGAAGATACATGGCCTGGAGTCACTTCATTGCCAGATTTTAAGTCAGCCTTTCCCAAGTGGCCTCCTAAGGTAACTGAATTCCATGTGCAGCTGTTTACCTTTTGAGTGGCTTAAATCGTTAGGATCTGCATTGCAGCAAGAGGAGCTTAACTTTATATTGTCCTCTGCAGGACCTGATAACTGTGGTTCCAAATCTTGAGCCAGCTGGTCTTGATCTTCTTTCTGTAAGTTCAGTTTGTCACAGTAATTAAAGCTGCATTACTAGCGTTAGGATTCAACTGAGACTTCCTGTATTTTCATTAATGAAGATGCAAACTGTGTCTTGTTGAGAAACAAGGACAGCTGGAGAAAAATTGTCAGGGAACAACGGCATATTACATAAACATATCATAGTAGTATTTTCCAATAAGGTTCACTTGCACACAACCAACATCTGGCATGTTTTCCACTAATGTGACTGAGGAGGCTTGGTATTGCAAAGGTCGAACATCCTTTGTTCCCATAAATTTGTACTTAATTTGTTCCTAACAAACAGTAGTTGTTCCCTCATCTGTTAATTCAACTATGACAATTATTGTGGGGAATTAAAATAAAATGTTGCGTTCCAGTCTTTTATTTTCATCTGTTTTGAAAGATCCAATTTTCTATAAATTTACTTCATCATCCATTTCTTCTTCAATGCTCTCAAATATCAATGAATCATTATTCTGCATCTTTCTGTTGGTTACGTCACTCTAACTCTGTTTTGGATGATTTTATAATCCATATCCTTATAATCATCCATTTAACTTCGCTATTCTTGCTTTACGATGGTATCTGTATTTTATTTCAGAATATGCTTTGTTTGGATCCCAGCAGAAGAATTACTGCCAGAAGTGCTCTTGAGCACGAATACTTCAACGACATCAGATTTGTACCCTGATTACACGTCTCTGTGGTTGAGAAGTGTCTATATTAATATGTGTAGAACTGCATTTTGTTTGTGCGAGAAATGTGGGCTGTTTTTTATTTCAGTGCTTGGATTGAATATATTTGATTGATTTGTTCTTATAGATCTTTTAGATGTAACCTGCGTGATAAATTTTCTTGTTACAGTTTCATGTCTAAAAGTTTTACCCGAGGGTAATTTTTAGTTTGCTTGTATGATAATAGCTGCATGTTTGGAGGCTGGATCTCATATTGGAATGAAACACTTAAAGAGTACGCAAGATGATTCTGTGCAAGGCTTGAGAAGTTCTTGCAGCTGAATGTTTTAGAATTAAACAAATGAATATATTATATCAGGGTGGCAAAATTAATGGACATCCTTGGTTCCATCTCAATCTATTAAGCATTGGATCTGTCAAAATCTGTCCATAATGTTTTAACAGATTAAATAGATGGGTAAAATGCTTATTCATTAATTATCCATGCTTTTTCATTGTTCATTCATTTTAATATTTTTTCTTAAATAATTAAAAAATATTTAACAAAATAGACATTAAAGATTCACTCATATTTTGTACTGTATTATAAATATTCTTAATTAAAAATTGCAATAATTGATTAGAATTTCAACCTTTTAATTGAAAAGAAGTAACAACAAATTTATCAAAGATAAAAATCAAGTGCAATTAATACAACCTGCAATGCAAATGGGATTGAGGTGCAAAGAAATGGTCCGTACAGCACATGGGACTTCAAGAACGAACTTACAACAAAGATTTGTGAATTGAGAAATAAACAGCAGTTTTACAGATAAATTGTAGTGTGTAGTGTGTTTGACTTGAGTATATAGCCGAGAGCTTTTTTATCTTCTGTTCTCCTATAATAGGAGATTTGGATTAAATAGTTCTCTTCAAATAACTGTTTAAAATCATTTTGGGTCAATCTCCTTGTAACTATTACCACATGTACTTTTATGAATCATAAGCTGACTTAAAGCTTATCTTCGTTTGATTTATATGAAAAGTAGGTTCTCAGAGACAGATAAACTTTTAAAAAAATAATTTTTATATAAATTTTTTAAAAAAATTTCAAAATTATTTAATTGATAAAAAAAATAATACTTCTTATGAAGTAACTTCATATATTTTATTTTTTTAATTTTAAAATTCTTGAGAAGTGTTAATAAAATTACTATTATAATTTTAATATTATTTTGATACATATTAATAAATTTAAAATATTTTTAATTCATTTTTTTAATATCACATATGTAATATCTTTTATATCATAATTTTTATTAACTCATAATTTATTTCTTTTGTAAAAAAATTAAACTAACACAATTCATAATTTATATTTTTTTATTTTAAAAAACTATATTATTTTGAAAAAACATATATTACACATCTATCTAAAATTCTTTAAAATTGAAATGCACTTAATAGATTAATTAGTCATATTTTATAAAGTTTTATATTGCTTAAAACTTTTATTTTCATTTTTATGTATTCCATTAGTTGTGAATACAAATTTCATTAGTTTTAAAAAAGCATGGGTAAGCCACTTCTTATGTAAAATAAGAGGATAAAATTATCATTAATTAAAAATAATAAGAATAATATTGTGATTATAATTATGAAAGATACAAGAAGTAAAACTTATTAAGGGAGAGTGGGTAAGTCACATCATGTGTTCTAAGAAATAAAATTTTTTAGAAAGACTTACTTCTTCCACTTTACCATACAATGACCAACTAAATAATTCAACTTTTATCCACTTTCTAAGAAGTTATACTTCTTATATAACTCTTGCAAACCAAACAACTCTCTAGTAAAGTATGTGCTTCGATGCAAGATAAATTAATGTAATGATTTGATTAGAATTTATAATAGTACATAATTTAATGTAATAAAAAATTTTGATAAAATAATTATTATCAATTTTGTTTTAAAAAATTCAATAGGAACATGCTATAATAAATATAATATTGACCTTTAGAACCACTTGAAGGAGCAAAGAAAAAAATAAATTTTTTATTAAATCATGTATTAACTAATTCATAATAATATCATCTAAATTTTAAAAATAGAATTAATATAAATGAACTAATCACTTACTTTTTTTTATAGGTAAAAATAAGATAATATTAAGTGTATTGTAATGTAAAAAATAAATAATACTTGTTAAAGTTCATAATATGAAAATTATTATGTACTTGTCACTATAGCAAATTTTTGAACACCTCTTTAAATATCACATTTATCTCTTTTTTTCCATTGATAATTATTATCACATATCAATATTTTTTTTGTCCCTTCTTATTTTTTACTCTAGATAGTGCAACATTTAGTTAACTGTAATTAAAGGCTAGTCTTAGGACATAAAGATCAACATGAGAAGATAATTATCCTTAAGAGTTGTTTATTATCATGGCAAAAATAACAGATAATGGAAATTGAAGTCTTTAAAATTTTATATGTAGACATGTATTTAATGGATTTAATAACATTTTTGGAATCTAAACATTATCGTCTATTGTACTTATAAAAATCACCTTGACCTTCAAGACACAATTACTTAGTTGAGAATTGTTAATCTTGCATAAACCTTATGATTGATCAATATTCTTTAAAAGCATTATTTAAACATCAATTTTCAATTTTAGCTCATGATTATGAATTCTTGAACACTTTAATGTATTCAAGATTTTAGGCATGTGTAGTTTTGATTGATGATTATATTGATAATCATCTTTATACGAACTATTACTTCAATTATAACAACATAAATAAGCACGAGAATGACTCTCTCTATTAGAGTATTATTTAATTATTACATATATATACACACACACTCATTAACTTATTGAATGCTTTTTTAAATTTAAAATATGAATAAAATTTAATTTAAATTAATGCCTAATTAATTAAATAGTCAATTCTAAAAATTTTAATTTTAATTTTAATTTTAATTTAACATTGCAATTAATTCTATTAATTACACAATTAATTGTACCAAAGAATGATTACATATTTATTTGCCAAAAAAAATTTTCAAAATAAATTTATTGGTAATCAAATTTGTCAAAAATATGTTGATTATTTAAGTAAATCATTGACAAATTTAAAATGTAATTTGAATTGCCAAAAAAATTGTATCAATTTAAAATATGGATCTAATTTGATTGAAATTAATATGTAATTGATTAAATTTTCAATTTTGAAATTCTAAAATTTTATTTAATATTGCACTTATATTATTAATTATCACAAATTAATTGTACCAAAATTTTGAATGATTGATTGTTTTATAAAGTAATTGAAATTATGAAAAATCCTTACTAAGTCAATTAAAAAATGATTTGAACCTGTTAAATGTTAATTATATATCTTTTGTCACATTATTTTCTTTATGTCATGAATATATATTATTTGTGAAGATAAAAAATACTCTACTCATGATCTAAAAGGTTGCACTTAACTATAGGAACTCCATTAGTATTGTGAAACTTTAGTTTGGTCAAAATAGGATGCATCCTAACTAAACAAGTTTTAGTTTGATATTGCTACTACTTGGCATTGTTAATACAATTATATTCTCAAAAGCTCACCATAGATCAAACTAATATGCTATGCATTGTGTTCAAAGAACCTAATGACTTCATAATAACTTATCCTGTTACATTAGTCCTCTTGGTCTTAACTTAAATTCTTATTTGCTTGTAAGTTACTAGACCATGCTTGACTTCTAGAGTCAACATTCACTAATTCATATAATTTCACAAGCAACTAAACAATAACCAAAATAATCATTAAGCAAAATCATTCATAAATAAATTCCACCACTATCATTAATAGGCATTATAAGGTCCATTAAAATGGTACTCATGATATGTGATTCTGGGTACACACATATCACTAGTATAGTTTTCGTTTACAAGTTTTTAGGCAACATATTGATATAACCTAAGAGTCTTATTCCACTAAGAACTTAGAATATGCTCTAGTACTAACTTTCTTATGACCTAACCCTAGTCATAACTAGCATGGAACCTATTATCCAATTTTCACTACCCTAAATTGCATTCTTAAATAGTAAAGTATATAGGGAAATTTAGGGAAGCTTCATTTAGCTAAATACAATTTGATTTCAAAAGAATTAGGCCTACTCATAATTAATCAAACTTGAGGACAAATTGACCTAGCTAGCCTCAAAGGCATGCAAATCACCATCCTTTATCCTTTTTCTACTCTATATAGATAAGGCTCGAAATGTCTAGAATAAAATATCTAATGTGGCCCAATCCATACTAGATAAATTCAAAAGAACTCAACCTTGAAGTGGTTATGGAGGAACAACTTAAGTATTTGCAAAGAAAATACATGGAGGGGTAAGTATGAGGCATAGTAGGTAAACACGCTAGTACAATCAAATATAACAATAATTATAACTTATCAACAAGATATACCTTCCCACAAGGAAAATCACCTAAAACCATATATTTAACAACACAAATTTAGTTACTAATAACTCATTCATTTATAATCATCCATGCTTATTAGTGTCATCATTCAAATATATGTATTCAACTATACCACAATTTCATCATATCACATTGATGTAAAAAATATTTACTATATTATTTCTTCCTATTTCATGTCTCTTAGTGTGTTATATTTACTCAATTTCATAGGATTGACCTTATTTTGTAACTTAGGGTTGATTTTACAAGGTTATGAAATTATTTAGTTAATACTAGATTTTTATACTATTTCAACTTTTTGGCTATAACTTGGGCTCTGATATTGAATTAGGAGGGTCCTTACACTGTTGAAAAGCTTAAAGAAAGTTCTACAACCTTAATTTTTTTGTTAAAGCACAGTTCAAATTCCCTAAAGCTCTTATTTAGCTAAGAAATTGAAACCCTATTTTTATCCTAACTAAGTCAATAATAATTTTTTTGATCATATCTAGAGTTATAGAGATCTAATTAATGTGAAACCAGTACTTAAATCTTCATAGAACCTAACTTTACAACTTTTATGTTATAGTTTACTAAAATTACATTATTTTAATGATCTTATATTGGGTAGAAATTAGACCTACAAGATTTTATTGTTGTAACCCTTAAAGTTAATTGCTTTGTAAAGATAGGTTCTAGGCTTGTAAAAATTAAGAAGGCCTCATCTTTGTAATCTTAAAAGGCATAAATTTAAGTCCAATAAGGTTTTAGGATAATTAAATTAAATAGGAGGAGAGAATTGATTAAACACTTAGACTTAACACTCTGCAACACAGTTTCTCTCTTCTTCTAACTTTCTTTTTCTAGTTTTTGTTCTTTATCAATGGAGGGCTAAACTTTTGGAGTTAATTCAAGAATTTTGAGAATTTTCTCCTCTAGATTATAAAATCCTAATTTGTAATATTAATTTCTTCTAATTAATTTTTCTCCAATTCTTTATGTTGATTTCTTAAAATTGTACGTGTTGAATATTAATTTAGTATAATTAATGTTCATCTTTATGATTTCTAATCTTTTACTATTTTGATATTAAATTATGGTTACTTAATCATGATTTTACATATTGGGGTAAAAGGTTAAGAGATTAATTTGAAGATTTCTAATTTTATTTCTCAATTCAACTGAATTCTATCTTTAAATTAATTTCAATCTAACTTCTTAAGGATTATAGCAGTTGCTTAATTTAGTTAATCTTAATTAATCAAATCCTAGATAGTCATTTAGCATAGGGTTCATGAATTATTGCAAGGATTTTGAATAATTTGAGGTTGAAAAGTTAATTAGAAGAGTTAAATATCAAATGATCTATGATTAGTTCAAACTAAAGTTTTTTAATTCTTAAATTGACTGTTTCATTATATTAGTTTTTTTGTTACTATTTTACTTTGTGTTTTGCTTAGTTCAATACACTTATTTTAATTTTGAATCATAACCTCCTAACTTTGATTTTCTATTATTGCATACTAAATTTTGCATTTTGCATAAAATTTGATTTTTTTCCTACATTTTGATTTACTATTGTTTGCATTAGTGTCTCATATTTTTAATGCATAAATAAATTAAGTAATTTTGTAATCATTATTAGTGAGTTAATTTAGAAAAGATATATTAATGGAGTGCTAGGGGTACGACTTAGTTTGACATTCTATATTACATTACTTTCAGCAAACTAGTATAATATAATTTTGGTGTAGTGCAGCTTGCATGTCAAATTTTTGGTACCATTGCTAGGGATTCATTTGATTTTATCCTTTCTCATATTTCACTAGTTGTGTATTACATAATTGTTAAGCACTATAGTTGGTAGTTTCATTTGTTAGTATTTTGCTTGCATTTTATGGTAGCTACCCTTTTTCTAGATTTTCTTGTATTCTATTGCATTCTTTACTTATTACATATTCTTTCATTGCAATTCACCATATTTCATCATATTTTACTACATTCCACATTTTAACAGAGTTTTTTGGCTCAAAGAAACTAGTTTTACACAATTTTGCACCTTATCCCCTAAATATGTATGTAAGTCTCACTAACTCCAATTGAATTAAAAAAAAAATTATGCTAGCTATAATTTTTCTCATAAAAAACTGTAAGTTTGAGTTGTGGTGTTTTTTTTTAGCCAAATTCCACTATTTTACTATATTTTTAACTTTTTTTAAAAGATTTTTATTGCATTTTTGGATTCTACATGGTTATAGCTTTTATTCTATGGTGGTCCTACAATTTTTAAAAATATCTAGAGAGGTTAATTAGATGTATTTAGAGTGATTTCATAATATATTAATATTTTGGTATTTTTATATTCCTATAACTTATCTAGCGTAATGTAATGTAGTATAATGGTAGTGCATGACTAGGAAAATTACTAATGAATTGCTTGATTTTAATTTTGAAATTGCTAGAACTTTTAATTTTCTTTATAGAAATAAAAATACAAGTAGTTCTAGCATTCTCACCCCCCATTATGATCCTTTAAATAACTCTGATAGCATGGCTAATAATAATATAACTTTGAAGGAACTAGCTATCCTTAATATTACGTACCAATCATTAGGCATCTAATATCCTAAAATTGATGTTGATTTTGAACTCAATTCTAGCCTAATACATTTAGTTCTAAGATTCTATGGTCATGTAGGTGAAAACTCTCATAAGCACTTAAAGGAGTTTCATGTGATATGCTCCATAATGAAGTCTCAAGGTATTTTAGAATATCACATCAAACTAAGGGCTTCTCCTTTCTCTCTTGTTAATGTAGCCAAGGACTGGTTATACTACCTCGAACTAGATTTTATCACCTATTGGAATGACATAAAGCAGCTCTTTTTATAAAAATTCTTCCTTGTATCTAGAGTAGCTGCAATTAGAAAAGAGATATGTGGCATTAGGCAATTGAATGGTGAAACATTATATAAGTACTGGGAGAGATTCAAGAAATTATGTGCAAACTGCCCTCATCACCAAATCAGTGAGTAAATTCTCATCTAATAATTTTATAAAAGCTTTCTTCCTATGGGTAAGAGCATAATTAATGCAACAAGTGATGGTGTATTGGTGAAGAATACTCTTACGATAGCTAGGGATTTGATAACTAACATGGTAGTAAACTTATAACAATTTAACACCAAAATGCTCCCTACCATCAAAAGTATGCATGAGATGAGCTTTTCCTATGCAGATCAATAAAGAATGGATCATAGGATAGATGAATTGATCTTTTTAGTAAGCCAAATGGTGATAGGATGGCAACAACAATTATAAGCCCCTCTTCCTACTAGCATTGTAGCATATGTTTTTATCTAACTCACCCTATTGATAGGTGTTTAACATTACAAGAAGATGATAGTTAATACCAAGCCTATACAACAGTAGTATTCTTGGAAAGTCTTAATTCCAACAGCAAAAATAGTACCAATTTTATCAACCTAAATAGTACCAACAACATAATTAGTATTTCAGTTGGAAAGATAACCAAAATTTCAAGTATGACAATAATTTTGGTCTAATTTAGTATGTTCCTTTTATATATGCCAAAATACAACGAAATCTTATTCCTCAACTAGATTTGCTTGCAACTTCTTCTCAGCTATCATTTGAAGATTTAGTCAAGTAAATAGTAGTAAACAACTTATAGTTCCAACAAAGAATAAAATCCATAATTATAAATTTACAAATGCAAATTGGCTAATTGGCTTCTATAATAAGTGAGCTTAAAGTAAAAAGTTCTTGACAACCTTCTTCTAGCAATGCAAGAAACAAAGAAGTTATCAATGACATTATGTTAGGAAGTGAGAAGCAAGTTGACTACCCTTCATAACCAAAGATAAGCCATAACCTAGTAGGAAAATAACCAAAATTAAGCAATCATCCAGAAGTAGGCCATGAAGCAAGCAAAAAAAGAAACAACATATGATGATAGCGAGATAAATTCTTTCCTTACACTCCCTCTTGCCACTGATTTTAATGTTAACCTCAAGGTTATATATGATGAGTTTTGATAATGACAAATAGGTGTTGCAATAGCATTGTATGTCTTGTGCTAAGATGATATATTGTATAAGCTTTAATAGACATACTATATTATGATTAGTGCATATATATGATATGATGATTATACTTGTTCTTATATATGCATAATGACAAATGAATGTCATAATAGAATTGCATGTCTTTATACCAAAATGTCATAAAATCTTTAATAGACATGTCATACTATGGTTGAAATGCATATGCTTGATTATGTACTAAAAGAATGATATTTTATACAAGCATCTAAGTATATGATTAATCAAGGTATATGATATAATGATTATGTATGCTCTTGTGCTAATTTGTTTTATATATGAATCATGCATCGATATCTTGATATATTAGATTAGACTAACTATATGGTTTGTAAAGTTCATGAACTTGCATAAAGGAAAGTCCAAGATGAAGAAAAGTGAGCATTGAAGCAAGAGAATGGAAGATCATATTGTGCTTAATTCTAGAACAAGGAAGAAAGACAAGAAAGGAAATATGATCTAAGTATTGAAGGTTGAGAAGATTAAAGTGTTTGAAAGTTTAGAAGCATAAAGAAAAGTCAAGGAACTTGATTGGTATAATTTTTTATCTTAAGGCTTAGACTTTCTTGTGAAATAGAGTATTTTATGATATAAAGCTCATACATGTTTTCATAATCTTAACTTAATCAAAATATTTTAAAAGATAGCCCACAATCATATTTTTACAAGATAACGTATGGGAACATTTCAAAAACTAATGAGATATGAGTTTATGATATTTTTAATATTGACCTTTAGTCATTCTTTTAATCATATATCATAAAATACTCATAATTTGAGTATAAAACATTTTTCATATGAAAATAAACTCAAATATCTTTCAATGGATATATCATTTGCTTAAAATGATTAATATATGAAAAAGTTATAATTCTTTCAAGATGAGTCTAGAAATCAGTTTTCTACATCTGGTCTTTTCTGATTTTTGCTCATTGCTTTGACTGTATCTAGAAAACAACAAAGGATATGAGCATGAAATCATTTTTATGTGAAAATAGACTCAAAAATTTTCATGCACTGGTCATTTGCTCAAAATGACCAAGATATGAAAGCGTTATGAATTTTACAAATTGAGTCTCAAAATTAAATTTTTACAGATTCACTATTTCTGACCTTTGCTCATTATTTTAAACACATCTTAAAAAATAAACTATATATGAGTATGAAACTAGTCCCATTTGAAAATAGACTCAATTAACTTTCCAATGATTGGTCATTTGTTTAAAAGGACTTAAAATGAAAAAGTTATGACCTTTTAAAGTTGAGTCTGCATTTTCATCTAGGTGAATTGATTCACCAATCAATTCTAAACATCCAAAGAGCACCCTGGACATCCTGAATCGATTCATCAATCGATTCCAGCTATTCTGGTGCATGAATAACGGCTAGTAACAATTAGTTTTCATTTCTAACAACCCCAAATGGCTATAATACTCCATGGGCTTCATATATAAGTTAAGAAACTTAAAATACAACTAAGAGAAAGCTTAAACTTCACTTTTAACATCATTTTATACCTTCCTTCATCAAATCATGACTTGAGCTCTAATTTATGAAATTCTTCTATTCTTGGTGCTTCATTTGTATTATCCTCTCTTTAAGAGAGGTTATTTGAGTTGATATCCATCTTGTATCACTTTAGAACTATAAAGGGTGAGGTATCCCTTAGAGAATCATTAAAAGGGTGAGGAATCCCTTGTAAGAGAGATTTTGCTCATGGAAGAGCAAGAATTGTAAGGCTTCTTCAAATACCAATTGAAACTTGAAAGGATAGTGGATTGATATGCAAGCTTGGAGAACTTGGAAAGTGGATGTACACCTTGGTGAGGATATCCAAGGGAGAAACCACTATAAATCTTTGTATTGATCTCTCTTCCTTATCCTTTTTTTTTTTTTTGCAACATTACTCTATTTTTCTACTATGTATACTCTGTTTTGCTATTGCTTTTTGTTGGACATATTTGTGTTGTAATGCTTGTGTTGTTTCTTGGATATTTGAATGATTGAAAGAGAAATTCATCTCCATCCTGCTGTTGTTATTTGCTGAGATATTATGTTGAATGCTTTATTCTTGTTATTGATAATTGTTGAATATATTATGCATCAATATTGATCTTGATCCTTAAATGATTGAAAGATTGGATAAAATAATTGAAAATCAAATTCATCTATGCATGTGCTTTTTGATTATTCATCTATGCATGTGCTTTTTGATTATTCATCTATGCATAGTTGAATGAGTGGCTTTACACAAAAGTATTGAATTGCTATATGTTATGTGCAAACATCTTCATTAAATTATCTTATTGATGCTTTGTTTATAGATAGTTAAATAAGTTAGTTTGCACTAATTTCTTAATTTATCATATCTTGAGTACAACAAGCATCCTTATAAAAATTTCTTAGAATTATTTAAATCAAAATTATCCTCATGACTTCCTAAAATAAAAAGCTTCTTAAAAAGAGTTTAAAAAATGATAAGAGTTTCAAAAACACCCAATTCACCTTCCTCTTGGGTGTGGGTTGCCAAGGCCAACAATTTTCCTATCCCCTTCCTTTTCTAAGAAGTAGAGTTTTTCAATAAAAGAAAATGGAAGATGAAAAACTAGATTTTAGATTCCTTTAGAAAAGTAAAAGTTAATATACCTTTGTTAGATTTGATAAAACAAATTCCAAGGTATGTTGACTTTTTAAAAAATTTATGTATTAATAAGAGAAAATTAAATGATAATGAGAAAATAAGTGTGAGGGTAAATATATTTACAATCATTCAAAGAAAGTTACCAAGAAAAATACAAAAGATTCAGGCACATTTACCATTATACATATTATAAGGAAAACTAAAATTAAGCATGCTATGTTAGATTTAGGAGCATTAATTAATGTCATACCTCTTGTTATTTTTAATGCTTTGAATTCGGGAGCTTTGAAAGAAACAAAGGTGGCTATCCAATTAGCAAATAGATATAACATCTACCTTTGGGGTGTTGTTAAGGATATTTTAGTGCATGTTGATGGACTCATTTTTTTAACAAATTTTTACATTTTAAAAATGGAAAATGACACATTCGATATTCTTCCACTAATCATTTTTTGCCAACCTTTTCTTAAAATAGCAAAAGTCATGATGAATGTTTAAGATGAAACATTAACCACGGAGTTTAATGGTTTCATAGCTAAGTTTAATATTTCAGAAAATATAGATGATAATTATGTATCTTTTCTTAGCATTTTAGAGCTTTTATTGCATGACATTCCTTATTTTGAATTTTCTGATGCTATTTCTGACTTTGTTATTTTTGTTGTTTCTAATTTTGACATTTTCATATCTAATGTTATTGGTTATGCATTTGTTGATTTTGATTTGCAAGTTAATATTGTTTGTGATAACATACTTGGTGAGCTTTTTGTACTTTCTAAATTTATGGATTATATGGATAGCCATAATTGTCCTTGTAGAGATAGTGCTATTAAATATGATATATGTGCCAAAATTTTTACATTTTTAGGTGATGATAACAATGTTGTTTTCAAAAATACAAAAAATGATAATGAAGACATTCCACTTGTAAAAGAAAAAGAATACTTTCAAATTGATCATTTTAGCTATTTTATTAATCATGTTGAATTTATTATTCAAGATGATTTTAAACATTCAAGCAAAAGTATTTTAAGAATAGCACTTGGAGAAATTATGGTGGATAACCCTAACTCTCAAAGCACCTTTTTGATGATGGATAAATTAAAGGTTAGTAATTTAGAAGTAATAAAGATAACCAATCCTCACATAGATCCTGGTTGAAGATGTTCAAGTTATGTCTAGCCAAATATGTTAAAGAAAGGCATTTTTTGGGAGGCAACACAAGTCATTTTAGATTTGGTTTCTCCTACCTTTCTCTTTTATTTTTATTGTCCGTTATCTTTCTTTATTTCTCTTAATGATAATGTTGATATGCTTTACATTGAGAATAATGTAAAATTTAAGTGTGGGGAGAGACATTTAGGATTTGTTTTGTATTTTCATGCTTATGCTTTAAAAATTGAAATTTTTTTAAAAATAAACAAAATTATTTTTTCACTTATTTTTTAGTCCTTTTTGAGTCATTTTAGTTGCTTTTTATTGATGAAAATTTTGCATTTTCATGAGTAAGATTTAATTAAAGTTAGATAAGATTCATAATATGATTAAATAAATGATTTTAGTTCTTGAAATTGATTGATATAGTGATAGATTTTGAATTGGTAGATTAAACTTGATAGTTTAACTTTCTTAATGAGATTTTCAGCCTTATGTTAAAATTTTATGTTATTCTCTTTCCTTCTTGTGTAATGTTTGTCCATAATTTATTACTCTAGAATTTACTTTAATTCTTTTTTAGATTACATTTTGTACATACATGCACAAAAATGATAAAGGCATTCTTTATTTATTAAGCTAGAGCCATATAAGCTAACCTTATGCTTTTACCTTTATTAGCCCTTTTGAGCCTTTATTATCCTTTTCTTTATTAATTAGCCAATGAGTCCAATGAAAAACAAATATCTTTATCTAATCTTAAGGATTAGTAGAGTATTTAAATTTTTGTTAAAGAGGCTCTTAAATAAGTGTGGGGATGTGTAAGTTTATATATTTTGAAAAATTATTAACTTCAAGTTTAAAGGTTGGTTGATAAAAAAAAGGAGAGAAAAGTAAAAAAAATACAAAAATTAAAATAAAATAAAAGTAAAAAAAAGAATAAGGCAAAATGAAATTGATGAAGAAAAGAAGAAAAAGGAAAAAATAAAGAAGTTGATAAGTGTTTGAATTTAAATTTGGATTGTTATATTATAATTGTTCATGATTGGCCCATATAATTTTGGTTTAAGTGCTCTATTAATTTATTTTATTTCTACCTTTTTATATCCTCATTTTTTCCTTTTATTTTTCCTTATCCGTATTATAACTTTGAATAAATTTTTTTTATTTGTATTGTACATGTGATCTAAGTAGTGGAGATTAGATAATTATCAAGTTTATAGTAGAACAATTTCATGAAATGAATTTAAGTAAAATACTTACCCTAAACCTTTAAAAAGTTAAAAAGTGAATTTTATGAGAATCTACCATATTGATTTACTCATTTTAAATGAAATCGTTATGTTAGTTAGTTTTAAGTTTGTTAAGAGTCTTTTTCATAATGTGTTTATATTTCTTGCTAGATTTTACTTGTTACCTGCTTTTGAATTTGTGATTTTGAAGTTTTTGAAAAGTAAAGTCTTTTGTTTCTTAATTTTGAATAAAATTGTGTCATGCCCATAAATGTGCAAGAGATAAGTGTGGAGGAATTTAATGCAAAAAATATTTACTATATTATTTCCTTTTATTTTATGTATTTTAGTGTGATACATTACTTAATTTTATAGAATTGGCCTTATTTTATAATTTAGGATTAGTTTTATAATATTATAAAATTATTTAGTTAATGCTGAATTTTTATAATGTTTCAAGTTTTTGGCTATATCTTAGACTCTGGATATTAAATTGGGATAATCTTTATACCTTTTGAAAGCTAAAAAAAATTTCTACAATTTTGGTGTCTTATTCAAAGCCTAGTTCAGACTCCTTGAAGGTTTTATTTAACTAAGAAATTGAAGCCCTATTTTTATTTCAATTGAGCTAGCTTCAATTTTTAGGCCATATCTAAAGTTACAAAGGTCTTATAAATGTGAAACTAGTGTTTCAATCTTCATAAGACATAGCTCTATGACTTTTATGTTTATAGTTTATTGAAATTACATTATTTTTATGGTCTTATATTAGCTAGAAGTCAAACTTACTAGATTTTACTGCTCTAACTATTAGAGTTAATTACTTTATAAAAATAGATTCTAAGCTTCTAAAAATTAGGAAGGTCCTATCTTTATAATCCTAAAAGGCATAGAATTCAAGTTTAATAAGGTTTTAAAGTAATTAAGTTAGATAGGAGGAGAGAACTGATTAAACACTTAGAATCAACACTCTAAATAGAATTTAGCAACACAATTTTCTCTTTACTTCTAGTTTTTATTCTTCACCAATGGAGGGCTAAACTTTTTGAGTTGATTCAAGGATTTTTAGGCTTTTCTCTTTTGGATTATGAGATCATAATTTGTAATGTTGATTTCTTCTAATTACTTTTCCTTAGTTCTTTATGTTGATTTTTTGAAATTGCATATGTTAAATGTTGATTTGGTATAATTAATATTTAACTTCATGATTTTTTATCTTTTGCTATTTTGATATTAAATTATGGTTGATTAATTATAATTTTACACATAGGAATAGAGGATTAAGAGATTAATTTGGAAGTTTCTGATTTAATTTCTCAATTCAATTGAATTATATCTTAAATCAATTTCAATCTAACTTCTTAAAGATCATAGTAGTTGCTTAATTCGGCTAATCTTAATTAATCAAATCTTAGATAGTCATCTAGCATAGGGTTTATGAATTATTGCAAGGGTTTGGATAACTCAAGATTGAAAAGTTAATTAGAAAAGCCAAATATGAAGTGATCCATGATTAATCCAAATTAGAGTTCTCAAATCCTTGAATTGGTTATTTCATTATATTAGTTTTCTTTCTTTCTATTTTACTTTATGTTTTACTTTTTTTAGTACACTTATTTTAATTTTGAATCACAATGCCCTAACTTTGATTTTGTGTTAATACTGCATGTTACATACTAGATTCTGCATTTTGCATATAATTTGAATATAGTTTGATTTTTACCTGTATTTTGGTTTACTATTATTTACATTAATTTTCTTTGTTTTTAGTGCAGAAATAAGTTAAAAAACTGTGTAATCATTGTTAGTGAATCAATTTAGAAAAGATAAATTAAGGGATCACTAAGAGTATGACCTGGTTTGAAATCCTATATCACATTACTTTTAGAAAACCAATATAATCTAATTTTAATATAGTGTGGCTTACACGTCACACATACATAACAATAAAACAAAGAAAAGTAAATAAATCTCCTTGTGATTCGTAGATCATAGTTATCCTTTTACAAACATAACTTTATCCTTCCAAGGTCTACTTTATTATTTTACAAATAGTTATCGAATTCAAAATTCACATATCATATCACCCTATCAAAATTCATGTAATTTTAATATCATTGATCTCATTCTTGTATCATATTTTACAGTTCAATATCATCCATGCCTTTTTACATGGACACACATATCAATCCGTGTCATTAACAACATGATAATTCAACTTACAACATGGTTTATATGTCACAATACTACCATGCCTTTTTATATGGTCACATATATTAATTTTACCATTATACATCACATAAATGATAAACATAATATAACCTTGTCATAATAATAACTATATTCACAAATTCACATGCAAACATAGTCCCTACTAATTTATTAATCTAAATAAATTATTTAAATTTTCATACATTATGAGTAAAGCATTTAACATTTGTTTCTGTCTAGCCTGTTGTCCAAGATTTTTTAAAAATATTCTAAGTCTAGGGAGTTGCATAAAATACATATAATTTGAAAAAGAAACATCTCAATCTTAGTTCATTTGAAATAAATCAATCTAAACATGATTTTTAATAAATTTTTGGATGTCTTTAAGTGGCCCTTAAATGAAGTGGAAAATAACAATATTCCAAAAATTTTCCATTTGAACTAGAAACTAAAATCTAAATTCTAAATCATTAGAGTTTTCTCTTATACACACATAGATTATTTGAATCCAAATGTAAGGTGTTTCCTTATTTACATTTATGTGATTTACTTAAATGACATAAATGAAAATAAAGGAATAGTATAAGCTTGTTAACCTTTACATTTCCAAAAGGTAACCTTGTCAACCAATGACCAATAATTATCCATAAAAAGCTAGCAGTTAATTACAAGCTACTAAAAGTGAAAATTTCCCAATTATTATATCAAGAATCAACCATTAGGTCATAATAGATGACCGTTAGTTTAGCATTCTACATAACTCCATTGCAATTTTTCATTATTCATTTAATAAAACTATCATCCAAATGCATTTTTCTTGCTACTAATCCATAACAAATCATTAATACATATCCAAAATATCTTATTCAATCTATTTCCAACACCAACTACAATCAAATATAAAAAGTCATCACATTCTCACACGCTTTCCCATAAAAAACCAAACTTTATCTTAAACTAACAAAATCATCTAAATCTTATAAATAAGACTAGAATGTTCACTCATCTAGTGTATAAGAGGATTTAAGAGGTTGGATTTGTTATCTTTTGGCCTTAATTAATTAAAATCCTAATAATTCCATACTAGACTTCATTATACCCTTTTTTTAGGTAAACACCCACATCTTTTCAAATATTAAGAAAACAATGGTAAATTAAATTGCCATGGAGATCTTATCTTATTTGTGAGAATAATTAATGAAGATTGTCCTCCAAAATATTTGATTGAAGAAGAAAATGAAAAGAGAAGAAGAAGAGGAAGAAAAAGTTTAGGAAGATTTAGGATTTATGGATGACGAGATTGGGTTAAATTTTGGTTTATAAAAAGGCAAAGGTGTTTTTGTCATTTCATCCTAAATCTCTTGTATATTCATGTACTTACCTTTAATTACTTATAACCTTTAATTCGTTTATTTAATTTATTTTTGCTTAACTAAACCCTTTCAAGTCCTTTATATTAAGGTCTACTTAACAACTTATTTACATTTTCCCAAGATTTTATTTTGGACTTATTTAATTTATTAATACTCTTTTCTTTATTGTCTTGTTCACACTTTAATTAGTGAGATTTATCATTGCACATAAAATTTCTATTTTAACTTTTTGCTATAAAAATATATTTCTTATTCCCCATAAAACATAAAATTTTAAAATTCTAAGGAGGATATAACCAAGAATGGTTGTTATCACCTTGAGGATGGGGTATGATATGCTTAGAGATGTGGATAATTTCTACCATTTTGGGGATAGACTATGATGGATCCCAATGTGAAAGGTTATTAATGTCATACTAGAGATGAGCAACGAGATGCCTAGATAGTTAGTTACCTAATGAGTTACATGCTTAATAGATTGAGAGTTTTCCATTTAATATTTATTCTAGTATGATTTTAACTTCCACAATTTCATTTTTTATTTATGTTTGAATTTTTTATTAAATGATATTGGCATATACTTGATAACTTTTAATTACTTTTTTGTTGGTTATTTGGAAATTCATTTATTTTTATTTAGTTATACCTTTGAAAATATTGATATTTCTATTATAACTTATTATCACTTTTCTTATTTTAGATTAATATTTTCTATGAAAATCTCATGCCGTAACTTGTCCCATTTTCAATAACGTACATATTATTTGCTCACTAAGTCAATGAGTCATTATTATGTTTTTTAAGGTTTTTAGATAGAAGTAAAGTTTCAAGCCTAAATTCCTTTGCATTGTAGATAGAAGAGTGTTATATATTGGTGAAGCCCACACCTTGTCTAGAATGGTAAAAGAGTCAAAGTTTACTATTTTGCTTGAAGTAAATGTTTTGAACTCATAGATGTGCTTTAAACCCATAAGCAAGATCTTGCTTTTGTTATGTCTTGGTTGATTATAATTAAGTAAAAGTTTAAGTTTATATTCATATGAACTAAAGCCATGTTTTAATGATCATTGATTTATAATAGTTCAATATGGGACTAATAAGAATCCTTTAATAAGAATATCATGTAATGATAAAAGTATGAGTATCCATGTTAAGACCACCAAACATATGTGTGTGTGTGTGTGTGTGTGTGATTATGCAAATATATGACTAATAAATGAGTAACAAGTACTAATTTATAGGTTTTCTAAGCATAATAAAGGCTTAAATAGCCTAACTTATATATATGTCTAATAAATTGATGCCTAATTTTAGGTCGTGATAGTTGCTAAAGTTCAAACTAGTGATAATATTTTAATTTGAACTTATCTTTACCAAAAAATGATAGAGCTTTGTAAACTTCAACAATTTCAAAACTCAATTCGAACTCAATTTAAGTTTGATTTAATCCTAAAATAAATATAAATATCATAATAACAATGCAATTGGATCATTTAAATAATTATAATATTATATTATAATATAAACTAAAATTAAGGGAATAATAATGTTTTAGAACTTTCATATACTTTTTAAAATATATATAATTTTTTCTTCTAAATATATATGTTACATAATTTAATATATAAAAAATACCAGCCAATTTGGATGGCTAATAAGCAAGGCTTTAAATAATATGGTCTAGCCTATTTTATAAAATGAGTTAAAATTTTAGCATAAACCAATTATATTTTATAATTAGGTTAAGCTAGGTTAAATTAGAAATGGGCTAAAACATTAAGGGCCTATAAACTAGGCATCTTACTTTCATTCCTACTAGTTAACATTGAATAAATTCAGTTAATTTTCACTTTAGTTTAACAAATCAAACAAATAAAATTAAAATTCTAATTTGAATATATTTAGTCAAGTGCTAAAACAATGTTTTTAAACACATTCTTAAATGTTTTTATTAATTTCTTATCACATTTTCATTATCGTGCACTTTATATATGTGTTTGTGTATGTATATGAGTGTGTTAATTTTAATAGCAAATGACACGATTAGATTAAGATCAAAGTAAGTTAATTTAGCAAATAAGAGATATCGGTCTTTATTTCTAGTTAAAGTATTCTATAAAGAGGAATAGGAAGCATTCATGAGGAAGGAACAAAAGGAAAAGGTTAAGGTTAGGATGGCATAACATACCACGTCAATTATTAATAGAAATTGAAATGGTATAACTTATATTAAATGTTAATTATTTATAAACAACAAGTATCTAATGTTATTTCTCAAGACACTTCAAACATAATGACATCGATTTTTCTTAATGAAATGACTAATGTTATTGTTATATTTATAACAATTAAATAATTGACTTCAAAATTGATATACAACAATTGTCAATTAAACTTTGGTACAAAATAAACATGTAAGCTTTTAAATACTTGATGTGTATTTGCTATTTTGTAGTAGTAACAATTGTCTGACCATATGAACTTGACTTCCATTTGAGTCAACTTGGTTAATGGTACAACCATTTTAAAGAAGTCTTTAACAAACCGTATGTAATGCCCTGTTAGACCCAAGCTTCAAATTTCTATGACAAAAGCAGGTCTTAGCCAATTCTCAATGGCTTCAATCTTTTGAGGATCTACTTATACCTTTTATTAGGACACTACATGCTACAAAAGTTTTACACTAGTAATCTAAAATTCATAATTTAGAAATTTTTTTCATACAATTCATGTATGTGTAGAGTTTACAATATAATTCTAAGATGTTGAAAAGCTTCTTTTCATTCTTCAAATACACTAATATATCATCTATGAACATAATTACAATTTTATCTAGGAATTATTTGAACATTTTATTCATAAGGTCCACAAACATCATTGGTGTATTAGTTAAACTAAAAGACATGACCCAAAATTCATTATGCTTATATTAAGTTTTAGATGCCATCTTTAATATGTTTGGTACACAAATCTTCAATTAATGATACCTAAATCAGAAATTTATCTTTAAAAAGTATTTCGCACCTTACAATTGGTCTAATAAGTCATTAATATGAGGTAAAGGGTATTTGTTCTTGCTATGACTTTCTTCGGTTGATAGTAGTCTATACATAGTCAAAGAGATTCATCATTTTCCTTGAAAAGTAACATAAGGGCTCCCTAAGTTGAAAAACTAGGTTGAATGAATCCTTTATTCACTAATTCTAATAGTTACACCTTTAGCTCCTTCAACTCAATTAAGTCATCTAATATGAACGCACTAAAAAAAACAAGCTATTTAGTAACAATTCTAGCTTGATTATTGTGAAAGTTTAAACTACCTCTATTGAACTTATTGGTGGTTGCACAAACCACTAAGAAGCTAACTATTAGGCTGCCCTTAGTTGTAGTATTGCTCAAGTGCTAGAATCATGTTAGCAAAAAATGGTAGTAATTCTAAACCGCTATTATCCTTATTATTTATTTATAAAATTGAATTTAACCACAATTTGTAATTACTTTCATTTTCATAATTTTTTTTTAAAAAATCTAGCGGTTGTTTTCAATTATTATCAAGTTTTATGATTTTTTTTAAAAAAATTATGGCAACATTTTTAAACCCCTTTTAAGTTTTATTAATTTTTTTAAAAAAATTAAATGCTTATGTTAACTAGTAGTAACTATTTATTATTAATATTTGACTTTATTTTTCAAAAAGTTCATTTTATGTTTAATTCATGCAAGTCAATGTAATTTAACTAACAAAAAGTAAGAAATGTTAAAGAATGAAGAATACTTAACTATCTCAAATTGTAAGTCCTACAAAAGATTAGAAGACCTTTAGTTTCAATACATATTTAAAACTCATATTAGGAGGGTAATTTTAGACTTGACTTGAATATTGAAAACTAAACTTATTATGAACTCCTATCCCTCCAAAGTTTTGTTCAATTTTGAAGAAAAGGATCCCACAAAGAAGTAAGCAAGCTATTAAGGGAAAGAGTTTAAAAGAGGTTGGTGGTGCACTTCATGCACACTAATTAGTAAACCTACTTAAGCTAGTAGCAAGGGTAAGTCTAGGTTGAACCTAAAGGAATAGCTAGCAGTCAATGGAAACAATAGAAAGCAATTTTAAATGAAACAATTAAAAGAAAAATTAAAGCATAACTAATAGACCCTTAACAAATTCATAATTAATTCAATTACTTAATAAAAAATTAGTAATCATGAAAAGTTCCTACTAATGATTAAACTAGAACAAGTGTCTAAATTAACCTCCCACTACTAATTTCAATTCAACACATGCACCTAAATCTAATCATTAATAACATTAAATATCAAGAACAAGGTTAACACCAAATCAATAACTTTACATGCAAAAATTATTTATTCATCCTCTATTTTTCTTAAGCAACTAATTATTCACCCATGTATCAAATCACCAAAGCCATCATGCTACTAATTATAATCAATCAAAACTAACCTATATGTGAGAATTAATTTCAATTAATTGTTTGGCTAAGATGTATAATAGATAATCAATTTACTGATTGTAATTAGCAAATTATCTAAGCAATCAATTACAACAAAAGATAATTAAATTAAATGTAAAATTAAAAGAAATATATCAAAATTAAACCAAATTGGATTGCTAATCCTTTGAATTGCTATAGAAAATTAGTTACCCATGGTGGTTTACAAAAGAAACTTGGAGAAAAGGAGAAAGTTGTTAAAAGAATATGTGCTCATGTTCTTTGGAGGCATACACGCTTTTAAATATGATTTCTTAAGCAAGAAAACTTAATAGGTTAAGTAAATATGACTCTAAGAGTTACAAGGAATAAAGCCTTGCTTAATTTGGAAGCTCATAACCTAATTTTCAAATTAAATTACTAATAGTATTTTATTGCAATAATTTTTGCAATTATGGTTATAACTCAAGTTTAACAATCAAAATAGCATAGTTTCACTAAACTCAACACTTAAAAGTTATTAGGCTAGAGTATTAGCTAACTTTAGTTACTTGTTTCACCTCAAATTGAACCTCTAAAGTTTTAATTATAGCCTAAAAATCAAGATTAGTTTAGCTATGATAGAAATAAAGCATTAATTTCATGGACATTTTTTACCTTTTAAACATCTAAATTGACTCTTCCATAAAATGATAAAGTTATATAGAATTCTCTTAACTTTCAATTAATATAAAGATCAACCTGATTAAAGTCCATAGATTAAGTTACAACTAAAAATCTAAAACAATATTAAAATTTCAAAAGTAGTCATTATTTTTCATTTAACCCAAAACTTATGATTTATTTCAAGATAATCCTAAACCTATGTAAATAAGCACAATGATACATTAAGAGACATAAATACAAGGGAAAATTAGTGTATATCACTTGTATTTCTAGAGAAACTCTATTTACAATAACTTGCACCCATTACTGGCTATAAGGCCTACCTTTTATAGACATCAAACTAGATAACTCCAAGCTATAACCTTCAAATATTTTGTCAATGTCCTTTTTTTATAAACAAATAAAAAATGCCATATAATTTTGTGAGAAAAATTTAAGGGATGCAAAATTTAAGGCTAACAAAGGAAAAAATGATTAAATGTTGTTCTAGAACACATAAAATCATGCAAATATTTAACAGGGTAGGTAATGTAAGACAACTATAATAGAAATAACTATAAATACATGTAACCATCTTCATTTAAATAACAACAGATTGGGATAAACCTAAATTCTTTGCCTTTTTAAATGGTCTTTTTTTCTTTTCCTATATATGTATATTTAAACAAAACCAAAAATTATAAGGTTACTTTGTTGGTAGATCATATACCTAATATGTATCCACTAAAGTATACTATTTTTTTTAACAAAAATTGCTTTTCTAATATAAAATTATATTCATTTAAAACATACTTATTTAAATTGAATGTATCAATTAATTAAACTCTTTCTATATTGTATTCTTTCCATATATTAATGAACTCAATTATAATAGTTAACCATAGTATGTGCTTATTAAGTATTCTCTTAAAGAAGGCATAAGCACATAATGGAATAATAGATCACTATATATATAGTTCATTAATTTTAAAAGGAATTTATTCTTCAACAAAAAACATAAGGCAATTATGTGTTTGCGAATTACAACTTATTATATTCAAGAAACACATAATATGTATAACAAATTTCTAGAACCTTTACAATCAAATAACTCAAAAACTAAAGATGTTAATTGAATTTTCAAATGCTAGAGGATTTTTTAATTCATAAAAAAATCAAAATAATGAAATAAATAAAAAGAGATGGAGAATTGAACCTTCATATTAAGGCCTTTTCAAATTAGAACTAAGGTTTCTTCAAATTTCATATTAATGAAGTAAAGAAGGAAAGCAGAGATTTAAGCCATTACAAATTGAACTTTCAAATTGATGAAATTTTGACTAAACTAAGGCACATAATGCTCTAAATGATTGCAATTGCTACCATTACATGGTGCTAATTGAAAAACACTAAGCAACTGGTATAGAATAGTTTTATGAAAAGTAGTAGAGATTGCAATAAAGAGATTGAAAATGAGAGCAACAATAGAAATGGCCATAAAATAGAACTTATTTGTAGAATGCCAAAATAGAAGTAAGTAGAACCTAAACTAGCAAAACAATAGATGGAACCTATAAGATTATCTATAATGCTTAAATATTAGCATAGTACACCTTAGTTCTAAACTTGCATTTCAATTTTTGATCAAATATTCATATAATAAAAAAAAAGAAAAATGACAACTTTAAAAAGTTTAATTTTTTATTAAACAAAGATGCATATACGAGTAAATTTTGGTATATAACATTTATAATTTAATCCATTTCACTTGGACCTGTCCATTGCATAGATAAGGTAAGTCCATTGCTCACAAACACTAATGGCGATTTATATTAAATTATTTTGCATGTATGGTCACAAAATAGAACTTATTTGTACCTAAAACATTTATAGTAGGATAATATGAGATAACATATTACGTGATATAATAATATCATGAGACAACATTTTTAGTTTTTTATAGTATACTAAGCAACTAAACCATGAACAAAATAAGTGATTAGATGATATTATAACATGTTATCTACTATAACATGCATATAAAAGTTCGATTCTATAATATTATGTTTTTATATATTTCATGACTAATTAAATTCTAATATATTCCATTTAAAATATATAGCATATACTTCTGCCACATATATAGTAGCTTTTTTAAAAAAACTTATCTCAACATACATGCTATAATTTCATCCACTAAGAATAAAAAACAAATATGACAAGAATTAATGTGTGAAATATTAAATTTGAAATAAGATTTGAAAACACAAAGTAATTTACTTTAACACTTTACTTTATCATGATTATTTGGATCTACTAATCAAGATCACAGAAACTTAATAGATTATATTCAAAGAAATAAAAAGTAAAAGGATGGAAAAATATACACTTGATAAAGAAATATTATAATTTAAAACATATCCAAAACTTCAAGTAAGCAAATAAGGCTTAATAGCACTTGACTTAATAGCTATTAGAATCTATGCTATCATTTCAATTTCACAAATAGTATAATGCCCAATGAAAAGCTTATAGATTAACTATATTGATATAAATGACATAAGATTTACTTAGGTTAGTGAAAGAAGAAAGATATTTGGTTTTTCTATTAATTAGACTTCAAAAGAACAAGGGAAGAAAACCTATGAATCCAAGCATTGACTAAAATTAAAAAACTAACTACTTTCAAAGGATCCTAAACCACATGGCTAAAACAATAGAAAACAAATAAAAAAAATTATATATAATACAACTTTAATTCAAACTACAAAACCTATAAAACTTGCAACAAAATAAGAAATGAAAAATTACTAAAAGAAAATAAGAAATATGAAGAAACAAATCCTAGAAAACCTATAACAAAATAAGAAATGTCTAGAGAGCCATCTATTAGCCTAGATTTATAGTCAATAATAAAAGCCTTGAATTATGTTCTTTCGTTTATTGTTTAAGGGCTATTCAATTAGGGGATATGGACTATATATAGCATTCCTTCCTAATGAACTTAGAAAAATAAAATTCTATCCCTTCTACAATAGGACATAATCAAACCATAAACAACTTTAAATATAAAAATTCTTTATGTCAAATATAACCATAACTTTTCTAATTTAAGATATTTCCAAATAGTTGTTAGATAGTTCATTCACATAAATATAAACATATGTACTTTCTATCTTGTAATTTTGTAATTATTTATATTGACTTAGGCTTTCTAATACCAATTATCGTGTTCGTCAGTATTACCTTTTTTTCTTATATTACCTTATAACAAATTATTTATATTAAAGGTTAACTTTGACTTTATACCTCCTTACTCTAATAACGGGCATGCCCATTAGCCATGTCCAAGAGTTTATGAAATTTTGGTATCCATATTTTTGTCATACAAGTGCTTGAAGAATTTTTTTAATCCAAAATTTTCAATTGCATTTTAAAAGTTAACTAAACCACTTTTAAATGAATACAAGTTTTTAAAGTATTAGAAAATTGTATATACTCATGACAGCATTGCAAACATGGCATCTCTTTGTTCTTTAGAACAAGTTATGACACAAAATGGAAAGTTTCACTAAAATGTTCTTTCAATTATGGTATATACTTTATCTAATTTCTTATAATTGACACATAATACTAATAATTGATATTGAATAAGTCAAAAGGGATAAGAGAAAGTCATCCATGAAGTCGCAAGCTAAGCCCACTCCCCCCATTACCCTTAAAAAAATAAAATAATAAAAAGATAAAAAAATATAAAGATACATTTTTCTCAATGCATGCATCCAAACAAAATTACTTATATTCTATAAGTTAACAATAATTATACTATCTTTGACATTTTATAACTCTCAATGGAGCTTAAAAGATATGATTATGAAAAGTTAGGCATAGGATCCAAAGTTTCAATGTTCCTATTGGATTAACTATGAATACATTCCTACAAAATTAAATCACCAAAGGCACATAATAATAATATGATGTCAACTTTTGCATCTAAGAAATCAAGTAAGTACATAGGCATATATTATAGAACAAAAGTATTGGATAGACTTGCCAATGAGAATTCTAAATAGATCATTATGTGAGTGTCATAAGAATGTCTTATAGTGATAACGATGTATATGGTTCATTGACTTGAAATCATTATGATTTCCTACATGAAGAGTCATATTTTTTAATGTTGTCTAATGTCACTTGTAATGAAAGGCAATGATTGAGTGTACTACAAATCATACAATGGAATATAAGTGATATAAATGAGATTTTGTACCTCTTTATATTAGAAGAGTGATATTTGTGGACTTTTTGATTAAGTGAGACAATAAAATGCATGATTGTGCTCAGATGAATCAATATGTGATATTGATCTATTTATTTTAAGTTAGTCTCCACAGGAATTAAAAAACACATATAATAAACTATAAAGAGGATGGTACATTCCATGCCTTGTGTTTAGACTAGATATAAAGATAAAATTAAATAAACTAAATGAAACATTAGTCTTGGAAAAAGATTATGTTGAATCATTGACATTCTCATTACGTGAGTGGCAGTGATGTATTGTCATATATCACTTATTGTCTATGATACAAAAATAAGATTTTAAGATCATTACTAGTGTAATGAGAACCTATATGGTCACACATAAGGAATAAGTTAAATATTAGGATCATAGTGTAATTAGGAACTTCTAGTGAGACTAAAGCTCTTAATTATGATAGGTCCAATATAATTAAGCTTCACTAAATAATAGTACAATATGATGAGGTTATACTTAATTAACACTAAAGATGAGCTAATTATTGACTAGAATCATTATTATGCTTGGTTAATAATCAAAGCATAACTATCTTCTTTCTTAAGATGATTTAGTAGGAGATCATAATCAATTAATACAATTGGACATAATATTTTAAGATATCAATTGCGTTGAGATATATTCTATTTTTATGGAAACCCAAGTGCCAATATACAAGATTTGGAGCATTAGGGTTATACAATTGAGTGCTAAAAAAAACTAAAAAAAATCTATAGCTAGCATTGTGTTGAATTGAAAGTGATCTCTTTTGATTCAATTAGAGACTTTGACATCTCGTATAAATACTGTAAAGATGCTAACTTTTGGAAAACATTTATGATTTATTATTTTAATCATGAATTTATGGTTTATGAGTCTAGTTGAAGTGTTTGTGTATTCATGATCATCTAGTTTGTGTGTTCATGACAAACTCTAATTTTGATTAAACATTGTTTGAGAGTTAGTGATTGGAGCATTTGTGTTTTTCAAAAGCAAATGTGATTTGTACTTGCATTCACTAGTTTATCATATTAAGATTGATTATTTTAGTTACTCACACATTACAAAGGTATAATCTTATCACCAATTTATGTTTCCTTTATATAGATCTTTAGGGGCTTTTGGAATAATTTAAATTTTCCATTGTTCTTCCTACTTTTGAGACCTAATATATGTAGCTCAACTTATGATTTGTGGCCTCAGAGTTGAATAGAAAAATTAATGTGGACCATTTAATTGATAGTTTAATAAGAAATAATTTAGAACCTCAAATAAAGTATTAAGTATTAATTAGTATAAAACTAACTTAATTTAGGAAATATAAATAAATTTCTTACTTAGGTCAATGACAAAATGAGGTCAGAGTTTATGAAATCATAATTCTAATTATTTTTTCTCTTTAAAGCATATGATTCATAAGAACAAAAGTATGATTTGTTAGAATGTTTGGATTGAAGCAGAGTCAACCTTCTTATATTAGCTTGCAATTTGCCAGACTGTTGCATGCATATCCAATGGCAATTAAATTAATCAAATAAATTATTCTAAAATACTCCTGCAAAGAATTAGCATATTTGAAAGAAATTAGAGTCTAAGATCTTACAAATCCTTCAATAAACTTCAAGTTGAATCCTACATGAAATGGCACTAAAATTAATCAAAATTTTAAACCAATATGAATTTTAATGTAAATTTTAAGATTTATAAATTTTGATTTCATTTCTTGATAGAATTTTTTATATATTGTGTTCTTCTGGCGTTAAAAAAGAGAGTAAAAGATCAAATTAAACTAGATAAAGTGGAAGTTTACATAACTTTAACCCTTCATGACAAGAAATTATTTAATAAAAATAAGATTAAAGGAAGAAATAGTTGATCAAGAATTAAAAATAGATTTGAAATTTTCCTTTTAATGAGAAACTAGAGCCCCTAGTTTAAATAATATTGGTCATTCAAATGAGTTAAATTTACAAAATTTCTCTTCAAGCTTTACCACTATTGTTTCAAAAATCAATTTTTATGAAACCAAGGTTAAATTTTTTTTCATAAGGATAATGAATTAAAATAAATCATTATCAGTGAAAAAATGAACATTAATAGGAGAAGTGGAGATTTTGGAAATGGTGAAGCTAAGGAATTAAAGATGAAAATGAACTATGTTTTAGTTCTATGGATAAAAAAAAGCCTATGTAATAGGAGACATAGGAAAAACCATATAGTTAATCAGATGATTGAAGGTAAAGCATAGTTTATTAAACAAAATCATTGAATACTTTCTCCTTATTGCCTAAACCTTAGTATTAATCTTTATTTTGGGGTCAAACAAAAACAAATATATTCAACGAACAAATAAATAGCTTTAATGGAGAAAAAGTAGATCGAACCTTTATATTACAACCACTTAAAGAGTTCAAAGAGGATACTGCAATACATATTTAAATGTTTCAAGGTAGCTTAGATGGTCAACCATAAAGTCTTAAAAACAAAGTGGAATTTGCAAAGATTAGCTATGATAGATGATTAGAAGTGGTCAAAGTACAAATCAAGTGAAAATTTTTTCAAAAAAATGAGGGTTTAGCTTGATTGAATTATTAATTAAGTGACAAATCAAGTGAAAAGTGAGTGATTGCTTCCAAAAATAAAGAGGAATAAAGGTTTAACTTGATCCTTGGTGTGAGAAAAATAAAGTTTCAACTTCAAAAGGTTAAAGTCTTTTTTATCTTTCTTCACATGTAGTTAATGTGATTTATGCTTTTAACTAACTGCTTAGCCCATTTAGTAGTGCTTACTTATGTAACTGCCACCAAGTGCAAACAAAATTGGATATAGCTAGCTTAGCCGTCGATAAAATTAAACTTTCACAATGGTTTGAACAACTACCACTAGCTAACTACTATCAAATTAGCATTTTTTATGGTGAGATGTAGAAATTGGTTTAATATCAAGTGTTAGGTCAATGTTAAACTTAGCCTCCTTATTAAATGGTAGTCCTAGTAGCTTTTTAGGCAACATATTTGGAAATTCTCACACAACTGGAACTTTACTTAAATTTTAAATTAGTTAATTCAAATATCTAACCATGGTTAGATAGGTGGTACGCCCTCTCCTAATAAGCCTTTAACCTTTAATACTAGAAATCACACCTATAGCTTTAATGAGTCTTTCCCCCTAGAACATAATTGATAGGATCCCTCTACTGAATATGTTATAGATTTATCAAAACAATTCATGCATATGTTGTGATTAGATAACCAATTTATTCCTAAAATTACATTATAATCCACCATAACTAATAGTATTAAGTTTACAAGCATAACTTGATCATAAATAACTATTGGACACTTCCTGATTACATAGGTACTAATTATCATTTTGTCAATTGGAGTCATCATTATTAAAGTTGAATTTAAAACACCATAAGGATTACTCAATTAAGGGGAAAATCTTTTTGAAATGAAAGAATGGTTAACACTTAGATTAAATAACATTCTAGTTAGGAAATTGTCAATATTTAGAATAATTGTTACCACTTTGCTTAACATTTGTGCCTTCTAGTAGGTTAAAGTGAATACCTTTGCTTAACTTTCATTTGCAATAAATAGAATTATTGTCTTAAAGGATTATCCAACCCTTAATCAGTTAACTTATCTTAGATAGATAATTTCTATAAAATTACTCTAATTTGATTAATTAGTTTTGGAATACCTCAACAATACTCTTAATATTCCTCAATTAATTAACTTAACCCCTAACACCTAAATTAATTTCTTACTATTCAAGCCTAACACAATAACATTAAGATTTACGGAACGGTTAAAATCAAACTAACTATTCAACCCAACATTGAATCATCAATTAAGATCCTAATTCTCTTAAGTGATGATTAATTTAACCTAGCATCAAATAATCAACACCTAATTTCTACTCAAACAACAATTATTACAACCTAAGAATAAATCATAATCAAATAATTAACTAATAGGTCCAAATTAATAAATCATCCAAAATAATCATAAACTTAAGATAGCAAAGAATTGAAGCATAATTAAATTAGAAGTAAGAGTAGAAAATTAGGTCTTAAAGTTAGAAATTAAGTTAGTTATGGTGGAATATAAAGAAAACTAAAAAAAGAATATTTGTTGTTTAAAGAAAAGTGATTGCCCTTAGAGGAATAACACCTTTAAATCTGATTTCTCTAGCTACCAAACCTAATTGAGCGAAGTAGATATATCTTTTAAGGTTAAAAAGAATAGGACCTTGCCTAATTTAGAAGCTGATAGCCTAATTTATAAATTAAAATACTAATATTGTTTACTACAATGAAAATTTTGTGGTTCAATTTACAACTCAATTTTGATCATAAAAATGGCATAATTTTGTTAAACCCTAAACATGAAACTCATTAGTTTAGGTTTTAACCTACTTTAGGTTCTAGTGTCACCTTAATTAGAGCTCTTAAAAAAATAGAGCATTAACTTAAGACCATTTTTCACCATCTAAATGCCTAAACTTGGTTTTGGCAAAAAAAAAGCAAGTTTTAGAACTTCCTTTTAGCTTTTTAACTATATAAAAATCAACTAATTTTGACATATATAACTCAAGTTATAGCCAAAAATTTAAATAATATAAAAAATCTATATTAACTAAATAATTTAAAAATATTGGAAAACTATCACTAAAACTAACCTACCGATGGAAATCCTTTAGTGCTAAAAGCCTATGTGGAAATCCTTTATTAACCAAACTAGCCCATTAGTTATCAACGCTTAGAAGAAAATCTTCTAGCACAAAAAGCTCAAACAAAAATCCTATAACAATAGAACTAACCCATCAATTATTAAAGCTTGGAACAAAATCCTTTAACATTAAAGCTTAGGTAGAAATCCCTAGCATTTGAGTTATTCCTTTAAAAGTCCATCTTTACCTAATGTTATGTGCTTTATATTCCTTTCTCATGACACATACTGACTTAATCGATAGAGGCCTCTTTGTATCACCACCTTTAGTTTTTTTTTCTTTATTTTATAAATATTGAAACCTCCTCTTCAAAACATTAAGATGGAAAGGGGCAAGTGACAATGATAATTACAAACCTCCCTTTCAGTAACATACTCACACTCTATATATAGTACCCCTTATCACTTTCATACTATCTAATTCTCTCTTATAATTTTACTTTTACTTTTTCTTACTTATACTGACTTAGGTATTAGAGTTTCCTTTCTTTATTTTGCAAAGTCTCTCTCCCAAGACCTAGTCCTTTAAAGTTTTGTCAAAGGTTAATCCACAATGAGGCTAAAGAAAAATCAAAAGAATTTTATTCAAGGTTGTAATGAAGCTAAGAAGAAAAGGGAAAAATTGAAAATACGAAGATTAAAAAAACCTAAAAAAAAATTAATAGAGCACTTGAAATATAAATATATGAAAAATTATGAACAATCACAATTCAACATATTCTGATCACTCACTAACTTATTTCTTTTTCCTTTCTTTCCTATTTTTTTGCTTTTTTTTTCTTTTTTTTTTGCCTTTTCACTTTTTTCTTTTCTTTTTCTATTTTTTTCATTATTTACCTTTTTATTTCATTTTTTAACCAAACTTTGAAATTGAAGTTAATGATATTTTTCACAACACACTCACACACCCCCAGACTTATTCAAGAACTCATGTCATAAATATTTCAAATGCTCCACTAATCCTTAAAAGTTAGACAAGGATATTTAGTTTTCTTTGAAATAGTTATTAACGAGCAAAATAACAAATAAAAGGTAGGCACAAAGGGAGAATGCCTTATCATATTTATACATGCATGTACAAATATAATCTCAAGAGAATCAAAATAAGTTCTAGAGAAAAAAATTATGGAAGTACATCATACAAGAAAGAAAGAGAATAGCATAAATACTCAACATAAGGCTAAAAAATTCATAAGGTAAAATTTGTTACCAAATTTAATTTACCAATTCAAAATCTATCACTAAATTAACTAATTTCAAGAAGCAAGATAATTCACTCAATCATATTATGAGACCATTAATTTCAATTTCTTTTTAATTATAAAGAATGCAAAGTATCCATCAATGGAAAGCAACTAAAATGATTCAAAAGACTCCAAAAATAAGTAAACAATAGTTTTTTAATTTTTAATTTTTTTATGAAAAAACTTAAAAGCATAAAAGGAAAAATGAAAACTTAAAGGAAAACATGATAGAAATCCTACAATTCTTTCCTCTATACTTAAAAATTTACATTGTTCTTAATATAAAGATATAAATGTCAAGAAAGATAAAAGACAAGTAAAATAAAAAAGAAAAGAAAAAGAAAGTAAATTTGAAAGGTTATATTGCTTCCCAAGAAATGTTTTTCTTTAATGTCTTTGGCAAGACTTGGCTACATTACTTCAATCCAACTTCAATTCATAAGCAATTTCCTCAAATGGTTCCAATAAATCATATTTCAAATAAGCAAAGAGGGCACCTATTTCCAAAACCAATTCATCTATTAATTCTTTTCTAAGTGATAACCTTTGATCATTCTTTCTTTACAATTCAAGATTATCTTGCACTATAAAATTAAATGAGTTAATAGAAAAAATAAATTGAATTTTAAGACGAAGTTTCATAACCTTAAGAATATTGACTTTGCTAGTCACTCCATTAAATTTTATAGTGGGAGTGCCATTAAACAAATTATATTCTTTTTTTTCTTGTTTCTTTCTATCAATCTCCTTTTTATGTATATTGACTCCCACTTTTTGAATATTAAAATTTTGGCCTCTTTTTTCTTTTCATTTTCCACTTATTAAATCTGGTTGGGGTAGGTTAGGGTCATGAATTTCTTCCTCACTTTTTAACCACATGTCACAAGCACATTCTTCTAATTTACTTACTTTAGTGGTATGTTAATGATCTCTATCCCTAATCTAAGAATACTTACATTCATCTCTTATTGAAATTTGGCCAAATCTTATTGAAATTCCAAAGTGTTTTTAGCTAGATCCTTAATAATTTCCTTAAATTTCATCTTTGAAACTTAAGATTGATATATTTGTGAATATTCTTAAGGGGGATTGATATTGACTATGACACTTTTAGTTATCATAGTTAAAAATTGCATGATCTTGCCAGTCTAAGTTGTAAGAATTAGAGTATAAAGCATAGCAACACTAGGGTGGGCTTAAAAATCTTCCCATATATATTTAAGTTTCCTGAAATTACATTACATGTAATTTACCAGCAAGAAAAGTTAGCTTAAAAGGTTGTCACTTAACCAAAGGTAGGTGCCTAATTAAAACCACTATAAAAGTCATCTATATATTTTTATTTTTAACTTCTTAATTCATAAATGCTATTATGCTTTTAAGATCAAAATTTAAGTCAAAATCATGGAAGGAGACATTCTTACATCAAAAGGAACAAAAATTAAATGAAAATAAAAAAAACTTAGATAATAAAAATACTAAAAAAATTAGAAAACATAACCAAATGACATTTTTTGATCGAAAAATGCGAAGGTTAAAGGTTAAAGCCTAAGATCTTGCTTAGAATGTTGAAAAATCTTTGATTGGAAAGTTTCATCCTAAAATTTTAGGGTAAAGTTTATTACCTAGCACTACTAATATGCTTAAAAAACACTAAAAACTAAACCAAAAAATTTAAAAATAAAAGAAAAATAAACACTAATTACACAATCTATTCATTGGCACTAGCATCAAATTTTTAATATAGGTTATTTTACACTAAAAATTAAATTGAGCTTATTCTACCAAGTAGATAGCTTAAGTTGAACCCAAAGTATTGGATGATCAAAAGATGGAACAAAATAGAAAATGGGGGGGATTTTTATAAAAATAATTAAACAAAACTAAATGTAATGATTAATAGCAAAATTAAAAGAAGGAAAATTATAATAAACTATATCATCACCTCAAAGGATTATCTGGCCTTTAATTAGTTAGCTTATCTTAGACAACTTCTATAAAATTACTCTGATATGATTAATTAACCTTAAAATACTCCATTAGTGCTTCTAATGTTCTTAACTAATTAGCTTAGGCCTAGCACCTAAACAATAGCCAAAATCAAATTGACAATCTAACCAAGTATTAAATCATTAATATAGATCATAATTCTCTTGGGTGATGATTAATCTAGTCTAGCAATAAACAACCAATAGTTAATTGCTATTGAAACAACAATTAATTACAACATAATGTCATAATCAATTATTTAGCAATAAATCACAAATAAACAATCAACTAATGGATCCAAATTAGTAAATCATCTAAAGTAATCATAAACTTAAAAAAGTAAAAAATTAAAAGATAATTAAATCAAAAGTAAAATTAGAAGATTAAGTCTCAAAGTTAAACCAAATTAAGGTAAAAAATCCCTTAAACTGATTCAAGAAATTTAGCCACTCAAGCTAGAATACAAAGAAAACTAAAAAAAGAGTGTTTACAATTCAGAGAAAAGTGATTGCCCTTAAAGACATAAATCCTTAAATTTGATTTCTCTAGCTACCCAACCTAATAGGCTAACTCAATATATCTATTAGAATTATAAAGAATAAGGTCTTGCCTAATTTATAAGCATATAACATAATTTACAAACTAAAATACTAATAATGTTTACTATAATAAAAATTCATAGTTCAATTTATAACTTAAGCCTAACCCTCAAAATAGTATAGTTTCACTAAACCACAAACATAAAACTTGCTAGGCTAAGTTTTAGCTCACTTTAGGTGCTAGTTTTATCTTAATTGAACATCTAAATCTCTATATGTATCTAAAAAATCATGACTAGTTCAAGTTGGATAAAAATAAAGCATTAACTTCATAACAATTTTTTACCCTATAAAAATTTGAATTGAATTTTAGCCCAAACATGAAAGTTTTAAAACTTCTTCTTAACTTTCTAGTGATTTAAATACCAAGTAATTTTGACATCCAAAACTCAAGCTATAACTAAAAATAAAAAATAGTATAAAAATTCAATATTAATCGAACAATTTAAAAATATTGAAAAACCACACCCAATAGCTAATTCCATCATATATAACATGTTAAGAGGTATAAAATAGAAGGAAATAATAAAAATAATATCTTACACATTAGGGTGTGAAATTAGGATCTCTCTTCTCAACAACACTTGTAAACTAATAATAAGTCATATCATCCAATTAATATCCTATTAGTTCTGCCAATAAGGGTTTATAGCATTTTAACATTTTCCTATAGTGCTTAATTTAGGCTAGGAATTGGTACATGTTTATGATTGAATCTATACCTAAATTACAAAGGGGCTTCAATTTGATGAATTCATAAATGATGTGAAACTTATTATTAGGACCTCTTGTAAAAGGAAAAGCTTAATCCCTTTCTCTTTCATGTTACCTATGTACATTATGGTTATCTTAATTGCATTGTTTGTGATCCCTCTTCCAGGTCAATTATTTACTTGCTACAAGAAATTAGCAGCTTAAGGTGCGATTTCCTAATCATTTTCCCTCCTTCTTTTGCTACCATATTGGTTTTGTGAAGTAATAAAGGATTTTTCATTTTTAGGGTCATCATGTTGTTGTCATCTAGTTCTCATCATGTCCTAATTCACAAAACAATTAGACATAAACATAAGTATAAGAATTTGCTAAGAATAATTTGTCACCACTAGTTATGAATATTATAAGGTTGATTGAAATAATATTAGTGATACATGATCCCTAGTGCACATGTACTAGTGATACAATTTCAATTAAAAACTTTCTAGTTGCAAGTGAAATTTACTAATTCAATTAATCTTAGAAGCCATCACCTAATAAAGAAATCTTAGACTATACTCTTATACTAATTTCATCATAACTTAACTACAACTATGACTGACATAGAACTATTCTTAAATAGTTCTAGCAACCTCAACTTTAACATTTAAACATTACAATAAAAGAATTAACCACATTACATCTTCATTCATTAAAAGGATCAAGGCAAGTCATATATTCAAGTATTCAATCACAAGTTTAATTATGTGCACAAACTTATGAACTATTTTCCTCTATATGTATAAGATAGCCTAAATAAACTACATGTCATTAGTTTCAAACACAAATTCTAATAAAAAGGTAACTTTAGCCTCAACTAATCATACTTTAATACAAATCATCAAACTATGTCATCTTAACTATTGCCAAGTCTATAGAAAAATAGAAGGAACCCTTGTAAGAGACTAGCCTGCTTATTATGGTGGGGGAGGTGGTGCATTCGCTTAGGTATCTAAAAAATTAAATTAACAAAAGGATAAGTTTGAAGACTTAGTGGGAAACACTCTACCTGAATTAAATATCTTACCAAAAAAACTAAACATTTACATCATGGGATAAATTTTAAGAATTTTCCTTAAATTGTATTGAATATAACTTATAAAAAGTAAGATCAATAACTTATGTTCATTGCTTAGGGTATTCATTTCATATCAATCATTCAAGATGATACCTATTTAACTAGTTATCAGGATAAAAGTTTACTAATAAATAAAATTTATGAGAATTATATTATATTTTAAACCATTATCTTCCTTTTCACATCCTTATCCATATCTCTTATAACTCTAACCCTCTAAAGTCAACCTTATTCCTTCATAAACGGGCACTTAAATCTAGTGCATTAAGCCATTACATAAGTATCAACACCCCTGATATCATTAAATCTCATACATAGCAAAATTTAACATATCTATAACAAGTTCTTTAGCCAATATATCATTCCAAATGTAAATGGAAGTCCATAATTGAAATTTACATATAATAATAAGGCCAAATCATATATACTCATTCACTTCATAATCATAAACACATTCATAAACTCATTCCACTCCTAATTATTAATATCAAGACTATCTATCCTCAAATCACACATGTAAAAAAGTACAATTCAATTTAAATTCATAATATATATATTGTGATAGGAATGGAGTATAATTGATTATGTATATCTAAAAAACAACCTTTGTGAAAGGTTCAAAGCAACTTTATTTAGTATAATTAATTATATAATCAATTTTATCATTCTAGAGTTCAACTTTATTAGCCAAAATTGATTATATTAACCTATAAAGTAAATTTTTCTAGCATAGTCGATTGCTTCATGCATTTTTACATATTTTTCCATGAAAACAATATTCAGTTGTCACATTATATCCTCAAATCTCATTCCTAACAAGAAATATTACAACTAAACCACCAAAATTTATAATGAACACTCTAACACAACATGATCCATTAAAAAAAACTTCAAATTTAAAGTCATAACACAAATTCATTTAGATCCCTCTTCAAAACATATATATGATAAATTGTAATACATTGATCAATTTAAGTTAAAATTTAGGTAGAATATTACTAATAACTTAAAAAAAAAAAGGAATCTAAGAATAGTGGTTAAAGAAGTTTGGATCCTTAACATCAAGTAAGAATTTTTTAGTTAAGGCACAATTTATTCAAACTTCCTTTAATAAAATTTCAATTGAATCTTCATAAGAAAGGAGGAAATAAGTAAAAAGAGGAAATCAAATCCATTAGAGTTAAAGATTTTAGGAATTTCTTACTTTGTGAGAGAAGAAATGGAAGTGAGATTGAAATCTTCTCCTTCTTAAAGGTAAGCTAGGGCTTGTAGAATATGATGAGGAAATTTGAAGGATGAAAGTCAAGAAATGTTTTTAATAAGGAGAGAGCTAAATGTGGGGTTACTAAGGGTAAAATGAGAATTGTAAAATTCCTCCTCATCTTTTACTTATCTTTTATTAACAATTCTTATAATTAAAAGTCATTTAAGCATTCTTAGTTTTTTTTCCTAAGGCTATTTAGGAATGACTTAACCATTCTAGCAATCTTTATAAAATTTCAAATGCAAAATTTTAAACATTCCAATTATCATCATTATTTTATCATTATTCATCCTTTAAGTCTTTTAAATTGAAAATTAATTATGGAATTAAATTTCTTAATTATAGCGGGCATAAGAATTAATCATTATTGTTAACTAATGCTTATTGCCATTCATTGCCATTGAACATTACCACTATTACTATGACCCATCACTATTAATTATCATTCTTAT
This sequence comes from Sindora glabra, assembly GCA_020226215.1. Taxonomy (NCBI): domain Eukaryota; kingdom Viridiplantae; phylum Streptophyta; class Magnoliopsida; order Fabales; family Fabaceae; genus Sindora; species Sindora glabra. Next base: position 49,221,633 of record CM035225.1, read on the forward strand.
TACCACTCACCACTATCCACTACCTTTGGCTGTTTACCACTACCTCTCGCTATTGTTGACTAATACCTGTATCAACAATTATCATTAATCATTACCTACTATTATTTATTATTATTAAGCAATGCTAATTATAGGTGACCATACGATTTTGATGAGGGCTTTTTGGTAATCTAGTAATATTTTTAAATGTGTATAAATAAATGAAAACACAATACTATGACAATTTTGAGAATCTTTTTAATTAATAACATGATGTTTCAAGGAATCATATTCTTGAAAATATTATGATTATAATTCTATAAACTAAATGCAATTTAAAATTATTTTATTGATAATTAAAATTAAAAGTTCTTACAAGAAACTATTTTTACTCAGAAAAGATTGGTGAGCAACTTCTCATATTTTACAATAAGTAATACTTTTGAGGAAGTCCTATTTCTCCATCTTTATAATTTATAATTAACTAAATAACAAACTTGTTAATTACAGCATGGTAGATCCAAATATTCTAGCATGGGGCCTACCTTTTCTTATCCTCCTTTAAACTATAAATATAATAAAACCCTTCACTTAGTGTTCAATTTTTTATTTCACTTGTAGTTAAAGCTTCTTATTAAGACAATACTAGTTGTGTAACTATCATTTAGCATCATTTGAGGCTCTCATACCACTATTTAAAAACATGGTTTCTTAGTGGAATAAGGCTTTAATGATATAAGGAGAGGTTGGTGCTTCTATTACTAAATCTTTTTTTGAAATTATAATTTTGATTGATCAATTAGAGCAATTGCACAAGGAGTCTAAGCAAATGGAGGTTAAAATGGAACAAGATGCTCCTACTAAGTAAGTTCACCGTTGTAAAAAGACATTCAAATTCTTTGATATTTTAGATCTCAAGGAAGTTTGGCCTTAAAACACTAATAATCCAACTTCATCCTTATTCCTCTAAACACCCCCATCATAAGTACTTTCCATGCTCCCTTTTCATTTGCTAAAACATTTGCTTGTAACCCGCCATACATGATCGCTAATAATGTGATCTTTAAGAAGGAAGAATAGCATTTGCATTAGGCACAAGAATAGGATGGGTGGTGCAAAATAGGCTATACCTCGCATGGGCTTGATCTCATGTAGGTTTGCCCACATAAGCCTATAAAAAAATGTAGGGAAAAATTAATGTCAGTAAGAAACCCGTGGACTATATTTTTTTTTACTATAAGGAGTTATTAAATCATTAAATGTAGACATACAAAAATCAAAAATTAAATTCTAAATGTAGAGGAAGGAAGACACCTTCAAAAGATTTGAGATTTGGTTAGATTAAAAAAAATTATTTTTTAAAATTATAATTAGATAATTAATTTTTTTATTTTGTTTATGTAATAGGTTAGTCAAGTAAGCCTAGAAAAATATATTAACCTATGAAGAATTGGATTGGAAATTACGTTTGATTAAAAAAAATCCTCAAATGCTTGAAAGATTATCAAAATTCTTAATATGAAAAAGAAAGCTTAGCCTACAGGCAAGATCATGTAGGCTTGTGCTTATGTGAGCTTGCCTATATTAGCCTATAAAAAATGCAAGCTCCAACTTAAGGAGCTTAACCTATTGTGTGACCATAGGCTACCCACATTATCCATGATTTTCTCTCCCATATTACATGCCTAATATAAATGTACTGAAGGGTCCAATGACAAAAAGTTGAAGCCAAAAGCATCAAAAAACCATTTCAAGGGTTAATAGAAAAAGCTTGGATGAATGAAGAAGGAAGACTAGAAGAGAATGAAAAAGTTTAGGTAATGTGTAATTTGGCCTTGACAAATTACACATGAGTAATCAAATATGATAGTTAACTATTAGACTTAAAGTTCGTCTCTACTTGCTTATAGTATAATATCATATTTGATTATCAGGTTTAAGGTTCATTTCTATTTGCTAATATTCAAATAGCATATTCAAATACTAAAGAATTTTCCACAATATTTGAATCCTAGCAACTTGATTCATTTTCCTAAATTCAAGTCATTTTAGGCCTTTTGTTTGTTAATGTAATTTTGGCCTATTATTTTTTTCACCTTATTTTAAATAAGATTAATAATTTAATTTGTTTCCAATGTTAGGTCTAATTAAATCCATTAAACCTAATTAATTTGGTTAATTTTTTACTTTCTAGCTTTTTTAAGGAAGGTTGTTCCTTATGGTCTTAACTTTTGATGAAATTGAAATCCGAAACTCATTGTGAACTTTTTCCCATGGTTCTTACAAGAACTTCTAATTTATTAAGGAAAATTCTATCTTTCTAGTCTTAATTCTCATTTATCAAAGGATTTACATGCTTTGTTATGTAATTCTTCATCACTAGTCACTTTCTTCTTATCTAATTTGAAATATGGCATGAATATCCTTCTTTTTAAATTTAGTTTCTAAATTTTAGGATGATCTAATAGCAGAATTTATACCATTTAATATTCAGAGCAAAGGTTTTCTAATTTTTAGGTTGTGTTTTTCATTTCTTTGCTATTTTGTTTAGTATTCTTCATTTCTATTTTTCTGATTTGATTTCTTATGATTGTTTTATTGTGATTTTATCCTTGTTCTATTGTTTTTATGTTGTTCTTATTGTTCCTTATTGATTTTGTATATAATTTCAAGTTTGGTTCATTATTGTTCATTACTTCTTGTGTCTTTATTTTGGTTTCTTCATAATATATTGTGCTATCTAACTTTGATTTTATGTTCTAGCTTGTTCTTGTATTCAATTCTTGAGTTTGTTGCTAGAGCATTTGATAATTTAATTTTATGCAAATTTATGTTTACTTTTGTTGAATTTGAAAGCTACATTGAAAGTGTTTAATCAAAGTTCAAAATAGTGAAGTTTGATTTGTTATAATAGAATATAGTATTTGAATATTATGCAAAAATTAATGAACATTTAACTACCATAGTTGAACATACCAAGGTAAAGAACAACTAATATGGTAATTTTGAATAGCAAAATCAGTTATCCTTTTTGAAAATTCAAAAATGTTGGATTATAGTCAAATATTGTGATTGATAATTTGAAGGCAAAGGCTACCCAGACTTCCAATAGTTAAATATAATGATCAAATATCCATTCTGCAACTTAGAATAATTAATTACCATAATTAAATAGTACAAGGCAGAGGCTACACTAAGTATGATAATCATATACTATATTTAAATATTTCTTATTCATTTGAGATAGTTAACTTTAGTATTTCAATACCCCTATTTTCAATAACATTAAAAGGAGTTCTAACAATTTTTTAGGGTTTTAATTAAGAAAAATAAAAAAAATAAAAGAAAGTGAATAAAAAATAAGAAAAATAAAAGAAAAACAAGAGCAAAGAAACAAAGTATGAAAATTCAAAGTAAATAAAAAATAGAAGAAAAAAAGAGCAAAAGAAAAGAAAAGAAAAGTGCAAAGAAGAAAAAATAAAAAGAAGGGTTATTTGAAGAAAAAGTTAATTATTCCTTATATGCTATACTTTATCTTTGAACTTGTTATTTTTTAATTAACTTTTTCAGTGCTTCTTTCATTCAATTAAAGCTTTCATTCTTAGTCTTTAATTCCTAGTTTTGTTTTCTTGATTCTACTTGTGTTTTTAAGTCTTAGTTATGCCTTTCTTACATCTTATAAATCTTGATTAGTGACATTGATTGTTATAATTATTGAATCTTGTTAATTGAGTCTTATTAGTTCTTAAAGAACCACAAGAGGGAAATACAAGAGTGAAAAAAGGCAAGAGTGTATGAGATTATTTTAGGATAAAAGCTTTAAATTAAAGTGAAAACATAAGTGTGAGTACCTATAACTCAAGTGAGAAGTATACTCTTGTGAGATCCTTTTCTTTATCTAACCTTTTTTTACAAGTTTATCTTTAAAGGATGTTAAGAGGTAGTGTCAATAATGATATTGAGTCCACTTTAAAGGCCATACAATAACAACTTAAGGGGATAAATGTGAGGATTAGAAAAGTTAAAGGTGAAAGGAGGTAAGAGAGAGAGAGAGAGAGAGAGGACAAAATGATATAAATCATAAAAAAGAAGGAGATATCAATGATGGTAAGAGTGAGAAATTAAGTGAATTTGAAAGGAGTAATAAAAAGAGAGATGATAGAAGAAGAGGTGAAATGAGAAATAGAATAAGAAATGAAAAGAGAAGAGATGATAGGCAAAGAAGAGAGTGAATTAAAAGTAATCTTGATAACATTAAAATAAAGATCCTATTATTTCAAGGAAAGAATGACTCGAATGCCTACTTAGATTGGGAAAAAAGGATGAATTTAGTCTTTAATTATTATAACTATTATAAAGAGAAGAAGGTGAAACTTGTCATCATTGAATTCTTCAAATATACAATTATTTGATGGGATTAATCTATGATAGATGTTCAAAAAGACTATGAAAGACTTATTAGAACTTGAGGTGATTTGAACTTTGTTATAAAGAAATGATTCATTCCTAGTTAGTACCATAAAGATTGTACCAAAAATTATAAAATTTCACTTAAGATTCTAAAAGTGTTGAAGTTTACCAAAAGGAGACAAAACTTACTCTATTTAGAGTTAGTGTGGAGGAAGATTAAGAAGGCACGATGTCTATATTTCTATATGGATTGAATAGAGATATTGCTAATATGATAGAGCTACAATGCTATGAAAATATGAAAGAGATGGTTCATATAGCTATGAAAGTGGAAAGATAACTTCAAAAAAAGAGTTCTTCTAAATATGGCTACCACTCAAGTTCCTCATTAAAGCCTTAGAGAGGAAAAAAAATGAAAGAAAGGAAGAAAAAGAGAGCAAGTATAAAATGGAACCTTTTTCTAAACAAAAAGTTAGAAACCCTAAAGGTAAAAATAAAGTTGGAAAGCCTAAAAAACATTCAAACATCAAATGTTTCTAATGTTTAGAACATGGGTACATTGCTAAATAGTGTCCCGATAAAAAAATCATACTCTTGAAGGATGGAGACATTAACTTTACAAGTGAAACTAAAAACAAAGAATACATAACAGCTTCAAAAAAGAAAAATGAAGAGAATGGAAGTCTTTTTAATGGAGATGCCTTAGTGATTAAAAGAGCATTAGATGTGTAAGCCAAAGAGCAAAGAAGAAAGTAAATAGTAAAAGAATATCTTCCACACTTGGTGCAATATCAAGGATAAAATGTGTAATGTTATCATTGATAGTGATAGCTGTGCTAATGTAGCTAGTACCATCTTGATTAAAAAAAAAACTAAATTTGCTAACTTTACAACACCCTACCTTATACAAGTTGTAATAGTTGAATAAGAATGGGGAAATGAAAGTAATGGAGCAAATATTGGCATCTTTTCCATTAGGAAGTACCAAGATGAGATACTTTGTGATATTGTTCCTATGTATGCTTGCCATATTTTGCTTAGAAGACCTTGCAATTTAATACAAAGGTTATATATGATGGTGTCCTTAATAAGTATTAATTTAAAAAAATGGAAGAAAAGTGACTCTTAAAGCTCTAACCCTATAACAAGTCTATAATGATTAAATAGAAAAGTAAAAGAAAAGAGAGGAAGAAGAAAATTATTAAAAAGAATGAAAATTATAAAATAAAAAAGAGTGTGAATGAAAAGAAAAAGAAGGAAAATGAAAAAGGTGAGAGTTCAAAATAAGGAAGAGAAAAATTAAGTGCCTTTACAAAAGTGAGTAATGTGAGGAGCTTTATTATGCATCTAGGCCAATGTTTGTACTTTTATAAAAAAGCCTATATGAACATTAACCAAGAAAGCCTTGTTTTACTAAAGGCAATAAAATCTATTTCATAAGAATATAAGGAAGTGTTTCCAAAGGATGCTCCAAGAGAATTGCCATAAAAAAAGAAAAGAATTAGCCATTAAATTGACTTCATCTCGAGAGCTTTTATTCCAAACCATCCTATTTATAGGACCAATCTAAGAGAAGCCAAGGAAATACAAAGACAAGTGGAAAGCCATATATCTAAAGGCTATATAAGAGAAAGTGTAATGTCCCGAATTTTTAATTCTATTATTTGGATCTCTAAATTTTGAGGCTGTAGAAATGAAGAGCATGATTGAATTAGTTTGGCGGGTGAATTTTAAGTTGAAGGAACTTAAGTGTAAAGGTAAACGAAATTTTGAAGGAAAAGGATAGTAGGGAAAAGAATTTATTTTCATAAGTAGTATAAATGATCAGAGGAGGTTGGAAAACCCTAAAAGGGGAAGTTGTCTAAGTCTGACAGTGTAAGGAATTTTAAACAGACAGAAACCCTATGGACTAAATTGCAAAAGTGCAGAATCGGGTGTGGTTAAAGTAAAAATAATCAAGAATTTGGGATCTAATATGAATAACCAAGAATTTGGAGGTGCAATATGAGATTTTAATTAGTGTGACCAATAGACTCATGACAAGTGTCATTGTTAGAAAAATAATGGCAAGAATAGCCTTATTAATTGGTGAAAAAGGGCTAAAATACCCTTGAAAATTTCAAAAAGGACCAAAATGCCCCTAGAAGCTTCATGAAAACTCTGCCTTCTTCTCTATTTCTCCAAAAAGCTGCAGAACCCCCATGAAAGAAGCTTAAGACGTGAGAGAGAGAGAAGGAAGAGAGAGAAAGTTTCTCTTAGCTTTTTCACCTAAAAAATACTTAGATTCAAGCTAAGGTGTAGAAGGGAAAGTTGCTCTTCTCATCAAGCTCTATCCATTGGTGTGCTTAGATTAAAGAAAAGCTCAAGTTTGATTAAGTTTGGGGAGCTCCAAGTGAGGATTTTCAAGTTGCACCAAGAGGTAAAAATGTTCTCCTCTAAGAGCTCTTTAATGTACTCTTTGTAGTTTCTTGAAAACTTGAGGTTGGTGTGGTCAAGGGTGATTGAACATGGAGTTTAGGATGATTTGAATATGTTTAATGGTGTTTTGGATGTTGTTATGTTAAGCTATGGCTTTGGTTTGGTGTAAAAATAGCAAGAAACCATGATGTACACACTTGGGTTTTAGAGGCATAATGGTGCATGTGCAGAATTGGTATGATATGTTTAGAACTTGGCTAAATTGATGAAGTTAGAATAATTTCTATGAATTATAAAGCCTATGAAAGATGAAATTTTGAATTATGAAAGTGTTTGTGTGCATGTTCCCTTTTGAGAAGCCAAAACCATGAATATGGAAAAGAAGGAAGGGAGGAATTTTAGCTGTTTAATGTGTTTTGGAGGATCAGTAATGTACACGGGGTAGAACACGGCCCGTGTTGTACCCCGTGTACTTCGTCGAAGGCTGATCAGTGTGCTACACGGGGTGCAACACTCCCCGTGTTTACTTCAGAACTGAAGGGTAGTAAGGTACACGGGGTAGAACACGGCCCGTGTTCACCCCCGTGTTCTTTGTCGAGTAATCCAGTGAAGCCTTGAAGTGATCCAGTAAGGAACACGGCCCTGAGCACGGGGTATGGGAACCCCGTGTACTTTGTCAATTGAACTTTTTGGCTTGATTTCTTCAGGATTTGCATGGTTTTGCCTTTGGATCCTTTTCTAATGCTCATATATGTCATTTCAAAGATTGAAAACAAAGTATAGAGCATCTAAGTATGCATGTGTGCATCTATCAATGTGGAAGAAGTAAAGCATATATGAGATTTAAGGAAAATGATGATGTTCTAATAAAGAACTATGATGTGTATTTATGTAGACTAAGGAGTAACAATTGGAAAGGCAAGGGGAGTTATAAAGGAGTTTTTAGTGAGGGCAAAGGAAACATCACATTGGAAGCTTGTAAAAGGTAGCTAGCTTTATCCTTAAGTTGTTTTCTATTTACATGATTTTTTGTATTTTATGCCATTGTATGGAATGTGTATGCAATTGTTGTGGCACAACCCGGGAAGACAGTAAAATACTGTGTTTGGCCTATGGCTCGAGATCCTCGGGGATAATAGTGCAATTGTTGTGTGCAGTACCTATGGCCAGGAACCTCGGGAAGATAGTGTGATACTGTGTTAGGCCTTTGGCTTGAGAACCCCGGGAAGACAGTGAATTGCTGTGTGAAGTCTAGGTACGATTATTTGTGATGGCCATCTAGATATTGATATAAGTCCTTAAATGGGCTTGATGATTGCTGTGTGCAGTGCATATTTCTTACAATGGTATGGTATTGAATATGATGATAAATGATTAATTAATTTTGAAACATATGTTTTATTTGCTTAAGGATCTGGAATAGCTTGATGTATTTTTATGGCAATAGCTAGCTACTGAGAAACTTTGTTTCTTATGTTTTTTTGTATTATTACTAACCATTCCAGGTGATGCTTCCAAAGGCTCTCATGATAAAGTTCAATGATGTTTGAAGTTGTAAATGTAAAAAAAAAGAAGAAGAAAAAAATGGTTACATAGTTGGTGATATTGTATATGATGGATGTACGAATTATAAGTTGAACTCTTTTTGTATAATTATATGACTCTTACTTATGTTGTATGAAATACAGAAATTTGAGATATTATGAATTGGTTTGGAGTAGAAGGTAAATTAGTATGCGTTAATTATCTATTAAATGAGGAATAAGGCGTTGATGAGTAAGGGAGTTACAGAAAGCATAAGCATGTTTATGGTATCAATTTGATTAGTACCAAAGAAAGATCAATCATGAAGAATATGTGTTAATTGCTGACTAATCAACAAAATCATTATAAAGTATAGATATTTGATTTGTAGAATTAATGACATGCTTGATGAGTTACATAGGTTTTATGTTTTTTTAAAAAAATTTACTTGAAATAAAAGCATTATCAATTTAGAATGAAAGAGCATGATGAATGGAAAACATCTTTTAAAATAAAACATAGTTTTGATAAGTGATTTGTTATGAGTGACTTGTTATATCTAATGCACCAAGTACTTTAATGGAATTGATAAACCATGTTTTGCACCCTTTTCATTGGAAAATTTATTGTAGCCTATTTTAATGATATTCTTATATATAATAAAAATGTTGATGAATAAGTTATGCATTTAAGATATATTTTGCAAGTTTTTAAAGAAGAAAAATTAAATGCCAAAATGGAAAAATGTTCCTTTTACTTGAATAGAATTGTATTTTTAGGTTATGTTATGAGTAGCAAAAGAATGAAATGGACGAAGAGAAAGTGAAAGCAATTAAGGAGTAGCCTACCCATAAAAATGCTAGTAAAGTTAGATATTTTCATGGTTTAACTAGCGACTATAGAAGATTTGTGAGGGATTTTAGTACCTTAGCTTCACCCTTAAATGTATTAGTGTTAAAGATTGTGGAATTTCATTAGGGAGAAAAGCAAGAAATTGCTTTTAATTTGTTGAAAGATAGGTTAAGTTTGAACTTTTTGCTTGCACTTCTTGATTTTACTAAAACTTTTAAAATTAAGTATAATACCTTAAGTGTAGGTATTAGAGCTATTTTGATGCAGGATAAGAGACTAACTGCATATTTTAGTGAAAAGTTAAGTGATGAGGCTTTTAACTATCCCACTTATGATAAAGAATTATATGCTTTGGTATAGACTTTGGAAATATGGCAACACTACCTATGGCCAAAGGAGTTTGTCACCTACTTCAACCATGAGTCATTAAAGCACTTAAAAAGTTAAGGAAATTAAATAAGAGGCATGCAAGGTGGATGGAATTTATTGAAACATTCCCATATGTGATCCAATGCAAGCAAAGTAAAGATAATGTAGTTACCAATGCATTATCTTGAAGGTATCTTTTTATCTTTACTTTGCAATCTAAATTATTAGGTTTTAAGCGTATTAAGGATTTACATAGGAATACTCATGATTTTTTCATTTTTTTTTAAACTTAAGAAAAGATGGCTTTTGGAAAATTTTACAGGCATGATGGGTTCTTATTTAAAGAAAATAAATTATATGTACCTAGAAGTTTTCTTTAGAAGTTGCTTATGAAAGAAGCATATAGGGAGGTTTAATGGAGCATTTTCAAATTAAGTAAACTCGATACATTTTGTGTGAGCATTTCTTTTAGCCTACTATAAAGCATAATGTAGAAAAATGTTGTGCTGATTATATCACTTGCAAAGAAGCTAAATCTAGATTTATGCCACATTGAGTATAAACTCCGCTTCCCATTCTTAGTGAACCTTTAACTAACATATATATAGATTTTGTGCTAGGTTTATGAAGGACTAAGAATGAAAAAGATTCTATGTTTATTGTTGTTGACAATTTTTTAAAGATTGCTCACTTTATTCCATGTCATAAGACAGATGATGTAACAAACATAGCTAATATTTTCTTTATAGAATTGTGAGATTGCATGGAATGCTAAGGAGCATTACATCCAATAAAGATTTCAAGTTCTCAAGCTACTTTTAGAAGGTTTTATGAGTTAAGTTAGGGACTAAATTACTATTTCTAATAACTTGTTATCCTTAAAATAATAGACAAACTAAGGTAATGAATAAAACATTAAGTACTTTATTGCAATCCATTATTCAAAAAAAATTAAAGAATTGGGAAGAATGCTTACCTTATGTTAAATTTTCTTATAATAAAAGTATTCATTCTTCTACTACCTTTTCTCTAATTAAAATTATTTATGGCTTTAATCTTCTATCCCTTTTGGATTTATTGCCATTGTCTATTAATGAGCATTCTAGTTTGAATAGGAGAAAGAAAGCAGTAGTGATACAAAAGTTATATAAACAAGTGAAAAAGAACATTGAGAAGAAAACTGAGTAATATGTCCAACAAGCTAATAAAGGGTAAAAAAGGGTTATGTTTTAGTTGGGTGATTGGGTTTAGGTTCACATAAGGAAAGAAAGATTGTCAACTTAGAGAAAAGTAAGTTACCTCTTAAAGGCAATAGTCTTTTTCAAGTGGATGAGAAGATTAATAATAATGCTTACAAGTTAGACTTACTAGGTGAGTATAACATTAGTGTTATTTTTAATCTTAATAAACTTTCTCCTTTTGATATAAGGTTCAAAGATTTAAGGAAAAATCCTTTCAAAAAAAAGGAATGATTTGATTTCTGAGAGTGGAAAAAAGCATCACATGTACTGGATAGCCTAATGACAAAAGTTGATTAAAAAAATATTTCAAGGGTTAATGGAAAACTCTTGAATGCATAAAGAAACAAGATTGGAAGAGAATGAAGGAGATTGGTCATATGCATTTTGGCCTTGACACACTACACAAGTAGTTAAATATGATAGTCAACCATCAGGCTTAGAGTTTGTCTTTGCCTGCTAATAGTTGAATATTATATTTGATTATTAGGCTTGGGATTTGTTTTTACCTATTGATGTTTAAATAACATATTGAAATACTAAAGGATTTTTAATAGTATTCAAATAGCATATTCAAATACAAGTGGCTTGAATCATTTTCTTAAATTTTAAGTCATTTTAAGCCTTTTATTTACTAGTGTAATTTTGGCCCATTAACAATATTAATGGTTTAATTAGTTTCCAAGGTTGGGACTAATTAAGTTTGTTAATCCTAATTAGTTTTGGTTAACTTTTAAATTTATAGTCTATGAGAGTTATTCCTCATGGTCATAACTTTTGATGCAATTGAAATTTGAAACATTTTATAAGTTTTCTCTCATTGTTTTTACAAGAAATTTTGACTTATCAAGAAAAATTCAACTTTTGTGGCATCAATTACTTATTAAAGGATCTACATCCCTTAACGTGTAATTCTTCATCACTAATCATTTTCTTTCTTCTTTACTTTGAAGTGTGGTGAGAATTTTTATCTGTTTTGGTTTGATTTCTAAATTTTAGGGTGATCAACAATAGAATTCACATCAACTAAACTAATTTTTTACACTTAAAACACCAAAACCATAACTTCAGTTCCCACTTAAGAATATTATAATCCACTTAATCCTAGCTTCCAAACTTAAGACCACCTAGACACTTACATTGATCATGCTTACCCTTTCAGCCCTTAGTCTATGGCATTTCAACTTGTTTGAAACATCAAACCACCATCATATTTAAACATACATGATGGATCTAATTAACCATATGAGCACTTAAAGGCATTCTGTTCAACCATGCTAGTGTTAAAAGCCCTTAACCTAATTATATCCATGTATTTTTAATAACTCTGAAGAGAGCAAGGCTCTAGTGGTTTAATAACTTCCTCCATGCTTAATCTCTAATTTTCAGTAGCTGACTAATGCTTTTGCAACTTACTCTGTGTTAGTGCAACCTGGCAAAAAGATCAACAGTACCAGCAGTTCAAGAAAACCTAAAAGTGTTAAGACATACCACCTCCAAAAGGACATTTTTACTCTTAAGAACCTTTGAGACTAACCCTTAACATGATGATAAATGATCTTCAAGTATCAAATCTAGTAACCTTTTCCTCTTTTTGAAAAATTAAGGTAATGTAAGTTCCATTAGGACTATGGGCATGACACAGATGATTATGTCACATTAAAAGATAAGATCGAAGTCTTATTAGATTAGGTTATCTGAATAAGTACAAAAAGAATTAAGATGGGCCTTGTTTGGAAGAAAGGGAGTGAGAGTAATCCCTTAAGAAAGAAAATTATAAGCTCGTAATAGTAAATCCTCCTTTTGCTAACATTATAGATACAATAGCTAGGGGTTTCACAAGTAGAGGAGATTCTAAAAACACCAAAAAATGGCATCCATGGCAAATAATGAACATTGAATAAAAATAATAAAGATATTCATATGAAACAATTTCTTTCATAGCAATCGATTTCAAAGGCATAGATCATGACCATGATAACCCTATAGTTATATCCACCCTTATGCATAATTTTCTAGTAAAAAAAATCTTGGTAAATCAAAAAAGTTATGCTAACATTTTATACTCTTACACTATTACAAAGATGAAAACATGTACAAACATGATGAGAGCTTATAATGGCATGTTGGTTAGATTTTCAAGAAAATAAATTCTTATAGAAGGAATAATGACTTTGATGGTGACATTAGGCATGCCCAAAAGATACACAGTGAAAAGGTAAACTTTTTTATGGTTAAGACCTTGAACTAATCATATAATGCAATTCTAGGCTATCCTTCACTCAACCAACTAGAAGTAATAGTTTCCACTCTATATTTGCTCATGAAGTTCCTTACACTAAGAAGGATAAGTCAAGTCAGGGTAGATTAAATAACTACTTGAAAGTGTTACATGGCTAGTTTAGAATATGAACATGTAAGTTTTAATGGCATAAAGCTTATTGTCATTAATGTTCTTATAAGAAGATTGCTAGATGATGGATCTCGTGATGTTTGATGTTAGGGATACAAACTATAAAAGACTTGAACCTTTTTTCAGTTAGAGAAGGTACATTTGTTCAAAATAGATGATAAGTGGATTGTTAAAATCATAATAAATCCAATATGTGAAAAAAGAACATATTGATAAAGCTTTTAAAGAGGCATGCAAAAGTCTTCATTTGGAAGCCCTTAAATATGCTTGGAGTTAACATGAAGATAATTGTTATAAACTTAGTGTCAACCCTTATGCAAAACTAATATAATAAAAGAAAAGAAACTTCATAATTGAGTAAAAGGAAGTAATAAAAAAAGACGTGAAAAAGCTTCTAGATATGGGCTTTATTAGAGAGGTAGAGCACACTATTAGGTTAGTTGATGTAATGCTTGCTAGGAAGGTAAATGGCCAGTGGCGAATGTGTGTTGACTTCACTGACTTAAATAAGGTATGTTTGAAGGATTCTTTTCCTCTATAAAGCATCAATCAACTAGGGGATAACATTATAGGTTTTAGGAGATTAAGCTTCAAAGATGCATTTTAAGGGTATAATCAGCTAAAAATGTACCCTACTAATAAAGATAAAATAACATTCATGATTAATCTAGGCATATATTGCTACCAGGTGATGACATTCAAATTGAAAAATGTGAAAGCCATTTACTAATGTTTAATGAATAAGGTGTTTGCTAAGTAGATCAAACAAGACCTTGAGGTCTATATCAATGATATACTTGTAAAATCTCGAGATCTTAAGTAACATTGGAAAGACCTCAAAAAAGTTTTCAATATGTTAAAATAGCATAAGATAAATCTAAATCTAGTTAAATAAACTTTTGGTGTCAAGGCAGGTAAGTTATTGGGATTCATGCTAATGGAATAGGACGTAAAAGCAAACCCTTCAAAATATCAAATAAAATTAACATGGTTAGCCTAAAGAATGTTTGAGAAGTATAAATGTTGAATAGAAGGCTAGCTACACCATCAAGGTTTAAGTATAAGTTAAATGATAAACATTTTCCTTTTTATAATTTCCTTAGAAATACTAAAAGTATTGTATGGAATGACTTAGATGAAGAGGCATTTAGCAAATTAAAATGATATTTATCTAAACCTTTAATACTATCAAAGGCCTAAGAAGGAAAACCCCTGTATGTATACCTTATAACATTAGAAGAAATGGCAAGTTTTGCAATGATAATAAAGGAAGAAATGGGAATAAAAATTGGTATTTTGTTAACAAGATGTTACACCGATCAAAACAAAGGTGTTGGAAGATAGAAAAACTAGTTTTTGCCCTATTAACTATGTCAAAAAGACTTAAATCTTATTTTCAAGCACATTAGATCACAGTAAGAACTGACTAGCTAATCTGCTAAGTATTGTAAAAACCTAATTTAGCTGAAAGATTAGTTTCCTAGTTGTAAAATATGGTATCATCTTCAAGGCCAAAAAACCAATCAAGTCATAAGTCCTAGCAAACTTAGTAGTCAAACTAACTAAAGGAAATAATAAAGACCTAAAAAGAACTTATACACTAAATGTGGATGGTTCATCGAACAAAAGAGAAAGTGGAGCGGGAATAATGTTCAAAGGTGCAAGTGGTCTAATCCTAAAGTAATCTTTAAAATTTGACTTCCATAGCACAAATAACCAAGGGAATTACACAGCATTAATAAGGAGACTACACCTAGCTAAAGGTAGGAGTAGAATGGATACTAGTCCTCAGCAAGTCCCAATTGGCTATAAGTTAGACAAAATGTGAATATGAGGTTAATGAACTAATGTTAAAGCAATATGTTAAAAAAGCTAAAGACCTACTCCAAGGTTTTGCTTATGACATAAGATGTATCCCAAGGAAGCAAAATAACAGTGCTAATGCACTAGCTTAATTAGCTAATGCAAATGTAGCAATTAGCAATAGAATGGTGGTACAAAAGATAATGTATAATCTTAGCATAAAAGAAGTAGTGGCAAATGTAGGAAGAGACACTTGGATAACCCTACCATAAGATACTTAACAAATGGAACTTACTGAAGTGTAAAAATGGAAGCAAAAAAGTTAGTTCGAAGAGTAACACAATTTTTCTTACATAGTGAAGAACTATATAAAAAAAGCTTTTCCTTCCTAATGTTAAAATTTTAGGACTAATTGAATTAGATTATGTGTTAAGAGAACTTTAGGAGGGGATATATAAGAGTCATATATGAGGATCAACCTTAACTTTGAAGCCCATCCATTCAGGTTACTTTTGGCTAATAATGAAAAGTGATGCACTTTAACTGGTTTGAAAATGCAATAACTACCAAAAAAATGGAAAAGTACTAAGAAAGCTAGCACTCACTTAACTCCTCATCATTGTTCCTTAGCCCTTCATTTAATAAGGGATTGATTTTCTAGGCCTATTCCCAATTGCATCCGGATAAAGGAAGTTCTTCATTGTGGCAATATATTACTTCAGAAAATTAGTGGAAGTCAAGCCCATAACAATCATCAATGCCCATAATGGTAGCAAATTTGTATAGAAATCACTTATTCCCAAGTAAAAAGGTTGTACAAACTAAGAAATAGCATCTTATAACTTGAAATTAATATATTCATGTCATTTGTAGATTTAGTCTCCTTGAAACATTGATAACACAATAACACCTAATTTATAAGCAAAGAATGCATTTATTTTTGTAAAAAGTACAAAAATTTCTTAGAATGCATTTCTAAGGAGAGTGATTAATCCTAGTATTATTGAAACTAACAATTTTAACTATAATAACTTAGGTATAAATTAAATGTTTTATTCAATTAAACACTTATAGGCAAATCAACAAATTGAATTAGCTAGTATAATTATAATAAAAGCACTAAGAAAAAAACTTAATGGAGCAAAAAGAAATTAGGCTAAAGAACTACCTAATGTTCTATAGTTCTATAAGATAACTCCACAAACTACTATACGAGAGACATTGTTCTAAATGACCTATAGCTTAAAGGCTATGCTACTTGCAAAAATGGATGATACATCTAAATGGCATATATTATATGATGTCAAATAGAATGATTAAAAACAAAGGGATGAATTAGATTAATTAGAAAAAGTAAAAGAAAAAGCTTATATCCAAGCAACAAAATACAAAAACATGCTAACTCACTTTTTAACAAAAAAGTAAAGACAAGAATGTTAAAAGAAAACAATTTGGTGTTAAGAAAAATGGAAAGATATAGATAAGAAACACAAAATAGAAAGCTAACCCTAACATAGAAAGGATTGTTTCATGTTAAGAAGATATTACAAAATGGATAATTTATTTGGAAGCACTTCAAGGAAAACCAATCCCTTAGTCATGGAGTGTAACATATCTAAAGCAATATTATACACAAATATGTAAGTCATTCTTGATGTTTATTAATTTTTAAACTCTCAATTCTTTGTCTAATCTAAATGGAATCTATAACATAAAAGCCTAAGCAAATCCTCAATAACTTTTCACCAATCCAAGATGCAATCCTTAGTATAAAAGCCTAAGCAAATCCTTGGTAAACTTTTTGTCAAAGCTGGATGTGATCCTTACTACAAAAGCCTAAGTAGATCTTTAACAACTTTTTATTAAACCTAAATGCAATCCTTAATATATAAGCTTAAACAAATACTTAGCAAATATTTACTTAAGTCATAAACAGAACAACAAACATATAAACAAAAACAATGCATTAACAAAATTGTGAATTGAATAAGATTTGAAAATAGTTATAGAGCATAATCCAAAAATAGGCATACAAGCTAAATAGTAAAAGGCATATAGGCCTTAGCAAATAAAACAAAGATTCAAGTTGGTTTGGAGCTTTAAGCTTAATGACTTCCTTCTCATTAAACACTTGTGTGAAGTTAATAGTTAAACCTTGGTTGAAGTATTTCACCTACATTTTAGCTTTCTCAAATCCATATAAAGACAATCCGTAAGACAAGTCATCAACATTGTTTATCTCCTTTTATAGAATAGCTTGAGCCTAGGTAAATTCCTTATTAGGCCTTTTAAGCTATTCATCCTTCGAGCATTAGCTTTCTTGCAAATTCTCCTTCTTTACTTTGAAATGAGCCTCCAATTATGCCTTTTCTAAAATAACCTTCTCCAAAGTTTTCTTAAAAGAAAGATAAAGACCATCTAACTTTTTTAAGTTCTCTTGATAAGAGTAAAGATCATTCAAAACATTATTAAGTTAATTCTACAATTTATTCATAGCCTTGAGGTCCACATCCTTAAACTAAGCCACTTTCTTCCCTTAAGCCACTAAAAAAAGAACTAAAGATAGAATACTAAAAATGCAAAGAGCTAAATCACTTATGATCATTCAACCATCTTTAATACCACATATCTGATTAACTATGGCTATATTTCATCATGATCTTTTGGGAACAACATTTGATCAAAAACATAGAAGGCTAAGTTTACCTCCTTATACTAGAAACTCTTAAAAATATTATAATCAAAATTTAGACTAGGCAAATACTCTAACAAACTATGGCTACCATTTGTAAACCTATCAATCTAACTAAGTGGCAAAGCATTCTGAGTATCATTCACCTATATTTCCTTGGACACTAAATCAAAAGTTTTACCTTTCAATTTTTTCCCATTCTTAGTAATTCTTTTTCTCTTCTGCCTCTCCAGAAAAGCAATATCCTTTACTTCCTACACATTAACCATGCTAATAGTATCTTCTAAGTTAACTTATTATTAAGGAATAGGAGAAAAATATATGTGTCTCCATTAGAAGTTAAAGTTTATACAAGCTGAGCTTCCTAACCTTACAAAGAAATAGCATTTTTCTTCAAATATTTCTTTTGGGTTCTTTAAAATCTATCCTTACTTATATGAAACAATAAACTTCTTTTTTTCCCAACTAAATATTTGCTAAGTAAAGATAATCAAGTGTTAAAAAAATAAAGAAGCAAGAAGAGACAATCAAATAGACTTACCACTATTAAAGCATCCAAGAGCTTCAAGCTCAAAATATATAGAAATAAATTTTAAACATTCATAAAATAAGTGTCCAAAGATTAGGTTTTTAGGTTGTTTATCCTTTTTTCCCAGTAGCTCATAAACTAGAGTTCACCTTTATTTGATAATGAGAAAGGTTGAGTATCGTCTGCTATACATATCTTAATATATGAATCTTTCCAATGATTAATACTATATTTCAAGTTCTTAAAAAATGATCACTTAGGCTTTTGATTTAAATAGGTCTAACGCCCTTTCTGTTGATTTGAAAAAGATAAAAAAAAAAGAAATTATCCAACGATGGCCCACCTTTCAAATGATAAATGATTATTTCAAAGCAAATCATAATATCCAAGCGTTTAGTGTTAGTTGGGTTAGAATGAAACCTTTAATGATGGAATAACAAAAAAGAAGGCATGAGCCCATCATAACCATAAAGCACCATAAAACATAATAAAAGATGCAACATCATAGCTACAAGCGTGCTCATCATCCTTGGTTGCAAAATAATGAATCATCTGTCAATATGACTTTTCAAGAAAATCGTCATTATGGAGGTTATATAAAAAATCTTAATCCCTCCACTTAGCAGAAGCCATTTAAGTTTGCACTTCTATATTAGTCCAATTGAAATTAGGATAGTTAGCATGCATCAAACTAGCTTGATCGACACTATTCTCTCTATGAGAATAATATAGCATGTTAATAATAAAAGGTTTAGGGCATAGAACAACTAAATAAAGTTTCGCTTTAATCTTAATACAATTAAGAAGATTTGACAAATTAACACTTGACCTATTGTTACCAAAGCTTAAAGAAAAATTAATAAAGGAAAGACAATTAAACATCAAAAGGAAGGCTAAAAGAAGCAATTAATACATCCTGAAAAAATAAATGAACAAAAGAAAGGGTAGTCAAAAGGGCTGCAATACCAAAAGAAGAAGGATAACAAATGATAAAGACATATTAAAAACTAATGCCTATAGATATATAGATACAAGTATAGATGGCAACAATGCCATAACATAAATCTGTTTAAGAAAAATGACTGCAAAAAATAAATAAAAACTAGGCAAAGAACAATAAAAACGCAATAAGTGCAGAAAATAGATACCACATCATATAGCAAACCATGACAATAATAAAGAGGTTAAAAATTAAAGAGTAAAATATACTACCCTCTCTTGAAAAAGACTAAAATTACATGGACTGCTATTAATGTCTCAAAACCTATATTGCTATCTCTTAAATATTAAGAATGCATTACACATAACTCTATTTTTTATTAACGATAGCTAAAATTATTAGTCAATGAATTACATGCTTTATTAACTAAAAATTGATAACTTTACCCTCGTTACTTTATTATAAACAAAGTAGCAAATTAGAATTCCGTCACTTTATTATAATGAAGTTAGAGTTCACTACAAGAAATTTTAAGTAGAGGTATGTAATAATTCCAATATTTTTTCTTTATACTAACTTTTTTCCTTTTATTTTTCAAAATCTCTTTATTCTATTCTCTCATCTTATTTTTTTAAGTTGAAATGTCTTCAAACAATGTTACAAATGAAGGGTTAAAACTAATGAAAAAGAAATGCAAATATGGGTAACTTAGTTCTATTAAAATTTCTATGTATAAAAGAGAATAACGATAGGCTAAATTATGGTTATAATTATGGCTATGGTTTCATATCTTAGTCTCCACCCATTGATGATGCAAAAAACTACTTAATAGATCAAGCCAAACTATGATTAGTAAGGGAACAGAATGCTAAGAGCAATGTAAAATTTGAAAAACTAAAGGAGGAAATGAAAAAGTTTAAAGATGAAATAAAAAGGTTGACATCAAAAATTAAAGTGGTAAAGATGGGTTTTCATACTATTAAGTCAATTATTAATAGGATTTTCTTCTTTTATCTGGTGATTATCTTATTAATATTTGTATTATTTTTAAGAGCTTAAACTGTAGCTTTTGCTAGTTTTAACTTTTGTAAGAGAAGCTTTTTGTAAATGGAATAAATATAAATTTAATATTTTTCTTGCTTAAATTGATATTCCATTTTATGAGACTTTATTCCATTAATAAATGATCAAATTTTGATTTAACCTATGTTTTTTAATTAGAAATTTTAGGAAGAGGTTATTTAAATAATTTATTATATAAGTAATAGCATAAATAATTAAGTTGTGGTTTTTTATTGCCAAAATCCTTTAAGATTCAATAATTACCTAAATAATACATAGTGCAATCATAAAAGAAAATCCAAATTTGACTTCTTGGAATGGCCTAAATAATACAGAAAAGATGCTCCTAAGGGAAAGATTAATATATCAATTAATATTACACCAAACATTGTTAAATAATATTCATTACACCTAACAAATTTTCAAGCATCCCATTGATAACATATCCAACCATAGGCAAATGACATAAATTAGTCAAAAGTAGAGGTTTTTTAGCATTAAAATAATTCCAAAATGGTAAGGACCGCATCAAACTCCAAAATAATGCCAAAAATTCCTTCAATTCTTGAATTATATAACAATCTTGGATGGTAGTATGTTAAGAAGAAATGGCTGCAGTAAACAGGGCATATTTGAGCACCATTCTTGCAACCCTTGACCCTTAGTACGATATAAGGCACTAATTGTGAACTTTGAGCCTTTTCTTTAGCTTTTTGCAAGATTCATCACAAAGGAAATTAATATAGTTATTTCCACCAACTTGCATTTCATATGATACTAAGAAAAAATTGCTTATCATCTTTACCCTTTTAGCTTGATACTAAGCTATAATAATCTCTCATGTAGTTGAATAGTAGTAGCACCTCATTGAGTCTTCATTTATGACCATGTTTTTGGAATTCTTCTTGGTTGCGTAGCTAATGCAATTAGCTGTGTAAATGGTTGAGAACAGGATAATAGGAACAAATGATTCACAAGTAAAGCAAATACACATACTTATTAGGATTGTTATGTATACCTTTTTGGTCTTTCTTTTCCTCTAAATAGGAGCCTTTTAGCATTTCCTAATGTTATGTCCTAACTTCTTGCAACTACTACACTTCATTATAAATGCCCTTTTGGTTGTTATTGATGGTAGAGCATTGTCTTATCCTCTAAATCTCTTTGTATGCAACCTTTCTAGCAACCTTACAAGTCTTGGTAGAGCTACATCACCCTTTATCAATATTGCTATATTAAATAAGAGACTAATAATCTTTGAGTAAGCTTTCAAGTACATAGACTGACTTACTATAGTTTCATCATAATATTCCTCAATCTTCAAATGGTTTGATTTAATGTAAGGTGTAACATTTTTCAAGTAAAACCTAAAATAGCCTATATATTACCTTCACATGTCCTTTTAGTTAGATTCACCACAAACATAGTAAATCCATCATTCACCTTAAACTGATTTATACCTATGGCATTAAACTTGTAATGGCCACTATCATTCAACACAATATTAAAATGCTTAACAATCCTAAAACCTACCCTATGCTCCTAATTACGCCCTATAAAATACTTTCTATAAGAGCTATTCATAATTTTACATCTAATGCCATCTAACAAATTAAAAATAGGGTTGTCTCTTAAGTTGAGAATCTATTCGTTGAAGCTTTCACACATATTATTGGTTATGTGAAGGCTCTTTACTCTTATATCAAATGCATATTTGTTCCATTTGTCAATTGATATATTTATTAAATCATTGTAAGCTTTACCATTTAACACATACATCTTTTTGATGACCTTCTAAAATAAAAATTGGTTTAGAGTTGTCTTTGCCATCTAAAAGTAATCACTCAAAACCACAACATGATGCTTAGCATTAAAGTTATTTAATAGATGTGCAGAATAATGTTTATGCAATGAGGTAGGAAACAAAGCACTAACTGCTTCTAGTAAGCCTTACACTACCAAATTAATTATTATTAGAATGTTTGTTACATGATGCTAAAATAAAATTAGCAAACTACTATCACTTATAAAAATAAAAGGTTTTTCTTCTTTTCCAGTCCTATAGCTTGATGAAGGCATTGCATGAAGAATTTTCATGATTCTTTTAGCTCCTTCTTAGCAACCATGTGTGCAAGAGGAAACAACCTATTATTTCTATCCAAAAACATTACAACTAGCGTCATTCTTCTAAAAGGGCCTTTGAAATGTTACCTATCCAATCTTATAAAAGGCCTACAACTTTCTAAGAAGCCTTTTTTATAGGCTTAAAAACATATAAAGAACCTCCTAAAAATTAGGTTAACATCCAATGTTGTCCACATCTTACATATCATTTTCACTATACTTCCCAGATTTCTTTCTCTAAGAAGACTAACACAATTTGGTAGTAACTTATAAGAAGTAACATGTTTTCTTTTAACTTCCTCCAGCATCTTTCTTTTGGCTCTGTATAATTGTATAGGATGTGGTTGAATGCCAATTTATTGTTTAATTCATTATACATGAGGTGATAACTCATGTATAAGTCTACCTTAAATGAATCTTTAAGTTTCCTAGCAATCTAAGTTAAATCTACATTCCTCTTCTTTGAATTCTTCAAGCAAATATGTTACTCATTATGTTTCATACTTATATGTGTTCTGCCATCCTATAATGGAGAAGTATGAATTCTTTGTGAACATGCACATTTTGAACATATTATTGTGACCCTTGACTTCTCATTCTTCTTTTTAATTACATCAAAATTTTCTTGGATGATGTAATCCTTAATTGCCTATCTCAACTTATGAATATTAATAAATATTTGATTCTCTTTCAATTTCACCATCCTATTATCATTATATTGGAATCTCTTTCCTTTTATATGTATGCATGGATCAATCACTCCACCTCTTCTTTATCATCATTGCTAGATAAGTTGTAGACATCACTAACATTAACTTTAAGAATAGGTTTGAAGTCATTATTAGCTTCCTCAATAAATACTCTATCTTGTTCCTATGTTTCACTCAAATCATAATCTAAATTACTCACACCTATCCTAGCCTTTGCTCATCATAATCTACATCATTTTCATAACTTGAAGAAAATAGCATCTTACCATTATCACCTTAATCATCATATGACTCATCAATAACTGCACTTAGTAAGGGACTTTTTTATAAGGGGTTTAATTTAGCCTTAGGCTTTTGAATATTAAGGGTTTTTTTATCTAGATTATGGGACTGAGTATAGAGGTTAGCTTTAACATTACAATTAGGAAAGTTCTCTTGATGTGTTTTAGGATAGGGTTAGGTCTTTGACTATTAGGGGATTTTATATAGGTTCTTAAGCTAAGTATTAAGGTTAAGATCAATATTATAATTATTCAAGGTCTCATGTTATGTTTAGGGTTAAGGTTGTAAAGGTTGGGGCTATAAGGGTACAGAGATTTCAATTTGGTATTAAGCTTACTTAATTGGTCCCAATCCATTCTTACAATAAGATAAAGGTTAATGTTGATCTTCATGGTTTTTCTTAGGTTTAAGGTTAATATTAATAATTTTAGCTTGGGTCTTTCTTTGTGAATTAGGTTATAGCTTAGAGAGCTTTTCCTATAATAATGCCTCAACCATTTTGAAATTCATAACTTTTATATATATATTTCCACTTAATCTTTATACATACCAAATATCTCCAAAATGTCATTAACATTTTTCAATTCCATATATTAGTTACTAGGGGGAATCTTACACCTAATAGTAAACATGCAACTTACATTCAAAGGAATGTCCCTCAGCACGTACTCATTTACATCTAAAACTAATTTTACATAATTGTACTTGCTATGGTCCACAAAGTCTACAATATGTTGTGTTTGTCATTATATGTGATGTAAATTGTATGCTTCTAATCCATATCTTGCGAAATTGACATTTGAATCAGTTTAAAAGCATATAATAACCACTATAAAACTCAATTACTATAAAACAACATTCCACGTATACTTTCTTAAGTTATTTTACCAATAAGGAATTTAATTTTTTGAATATCAGGGTTGATTAGTTTTATTCGAATGAAAAAAGCCTTGCAAATAAAGAAACTAGACACAACTGAATATGAAATTTAATTTGATTATATTTTTCTAGACAACCTTGTTCCATTTAGAAATAGAAGTATTGCATAAAATATGAACAATGTTAAAAAATCCTAACCAACTACAAAAACATATAATCCTGATTTTTTGGTATAAGACAATGTTTTGAATTGATCTTTAAAAATGTCATACATTATTAAGCATAACCCAGCAAAACTCTAACACTACAAATCCAATTTGTCATTTGTCCAGACCTACAACAATGGTGGAATTATAGAGGAGGCACTAGAAAACAACGCTAACAAATTTACCAAAAATGAGACTTCGAGAATTATTAGTGAATTAGCTTTAGGTTTATAGTCAGAGGTTATTTTTCTCTCTTATTTGCGATGGCATTCAAATTAGGTTTATGCAAAAATCAGAACCTTATTAAGCTTAATCAATATGAGGGGGTATTTTAAGGCTTTCATAAATGGCTTTGTTTTTACATTTAAAACATATGAAATAATGGAATAAAAAGGGAATATTTCTAATAGAAGTCCATTAAATGGATCAATGTGCAAGTTTTAAAACATTAGGAGAGGTCCATATAATTTTAGTCTCTTTGAAAGGAAAATAATGTATTTTACTCAAAATTAAAACTTTTAGTAGAAGAAGAAAAACTCACCTACTTCAAGTGCGAAAACTCTTCCAACAAAGCCAAGAAATCTCTAAAGAAATCAAGGAACACAACCACCAAATTTTTAAAAAAGCAAAGGGAAGTCAATTTTAATTCAAGGTTATAAAAGGCTTGAAATAGATATGTATGTCACACTTGTAATGAACGGCCAAAAATTGGGAAAAAGAATGATGGAGATGATCTTTGAAAAATGAAGTCATTATGGCTTATTGAAAGCTGCAAAAAAGACATGAAAATAGGACATCTTGAGCCATAAAATGATGCAACATTTCAAATGGTAGGGGCAAATGACATAAGCTTTTCATTTGGACCAATATACATCCGGTCAGATCAATAACCCATAAAACTATAAAATAACTCCAATAAGTCCACTTAAATAAGACCCCGATTTACATAAACAAAAGTTATCTTGACATAATCTTAGCTTGCATGGATGAATACATAGTTACTTGGACTCACACAATGTTTCCACTGATAACCATTAAGACATATGTTTGGCATCCATTAGATCCTAATCACATTAACTGCATGGCAAATCCAGAATATAGTAGTATGGGGCTCACTTATCACATATTTCCTCATCCTTCCTTAAACTATAAATAAGATATAACCCTTTATTTAATGTTTAGTATTTTATTTCATAATAGGAAGTAAAAACTTTAAGACAATTTCAAATAGGATAATTCTTCCACACTCAGATTATAATCATAGGTATCGATACCTTGATTAACAAGTTAATGAAATAATGACATATTACTTGTGTGGAAGAAGTTTTTAGGTTAGTTATTTTTTTATAAGCCTTTTAAATTTAACTTTAAACTTATTTTAATTTTATTTTTATCTCAGTTATTTTTTTAACAAATTAATAATTAAATAAAAAGTAAAGCCAATTATTTTTTTACACAAATTTTAAAATTTTTTACCTTAAATGTTTATTCTCTTTCTCTCTCTTTCTGCTTCACATACACATATTTCTAAAATTTATATTTGTACTTAACCTTTAAAATACAATAATAAAATTATTATTTTATTAAATAAAATAACATATTAATTATTGTAAAAAATAAATGAAAATTATTGTTCATTATTTAAACATTGTATAAAATAAAAAAATTACTTTTCATTATTTAAAAATACTTATTTATATTAAAGCAAATGTATATAAAACTTGATACTTTTGCATTAAATTAAGAAAATTGTTATTTATCCAAAAAATTGAAAAAAAGCTATATACTATATTTTAGATTCTTTATTTTAATTATTTTATCAATAACTTTATTTTTTCATTAATAAAGTCTTTACTTGTTGCAACTTTGTTGAAGAAAATATTGTTATATACAATGTAATAAAATATTTAGCTATTAATGTACTATGTTTAAAGAATTTAGAATTTTTAAATTTAAATTAATTAATTTTTTTGATAGAAATCATGCTATTATTCTTTTTAATATAATACAATATTTTTCACTTTTTGTTCCTTTATATTATTTAAGTTTATAAATAAAATCAAATAATACTAATAAATTATTAGTAAAGAACCAATGTATATATACATATACCTATACGTGTATGTATATATTTTCAATTATGTTTTACCAAAAAATTAGATATTAAAAAATATAGCTGATTTATTATTATAATTTTAACCTAATACAAATAGCTCATTTTCAAATTTAATACATTAAATTATTAGTTGTATTTTTTTTCTTGATGTTAATCTCTGTTTTCTTTATTATTTCATACATTATGAAGGGAAAAATAATTAAGCTTATTTATTTTTATTTTATTTTACATAAAAATCATTAATAACAATAAATTAAATCAATAAAATAAATATTTTATTTGAAAATCATAGTATGTACATTATGAAAATTTGCGTTTAATATAATTTATAAAATAAGAACAGTAAAAAGAAATATACATATTATATTTTTTATAAGTGTATGTATAATACATTAATATTTAAATAAAACTTACTTAATAACCATGTTTGGAAAATTTAAGTCTAGGCGTGAAAGAAAAATAATATGTATAGATTTTTTTTTTCAAAAGTGTCAATGAACATTAAATTTTTTATTGGAAATAGTACTAAATTTTATTACTAAATTGAGTATTTTAAAAAAATTTTATTGTATATTAATACGTAAGAAATAAGTAAAAGAGATTATTAAAAAAGAAGAAGAAATAAAATATAGTTTCATAAAGTAAAAGTTTAAAATTTTAATTCACTAAATATTAACTAAATTATATATTTTTAAAATGATTATATGGTAATTTTTTGAAAGTATATTAATTTTGAAAGTTTTAAATTATAATATATTATAAATAAATTTGAATTAATAATTATTAAATTAGATTTATTATACAGTGAAAAAGTATAAAAATATACAAATAAGTTAATATAAATAATTTATTCAAATTACTTATTCTAAATTATTGATGGATCTAAAGTTAAAAAAAATTATGGTTTAAAATAAAAATATCATATTATCAATTCCTTACTAATTAAATAAATCTCTTAATTATAAATATTAATCATTCATTTTTATACCATTAAAATCTAATAATTCATATTATATCACAAAGTCAAGATATTAACATTTCAAAGACCAAATTGTTCATTGCCTCGTTGGACTCGTTCCCAAACTTCATATGGAAACAAATTAATTAGAAAAAACTGTGAAACAAAAAGTTAAAAAGCAAATAAAACAAAAAAAAATGAAAATGAAAATGACATCCTCACTGAGAATTAGGGAGGTGAATTTGAGAATCTGAAGACTGGGAGAACAAAGTTCTGTTGCCAGAAGAAGGAGGCTGAGAGCCACAGGACTCTGTCACCGGCGCTCCCACCTCCTGCTCTATTTCCGGCGACGGTAAGTTCTGAGATCTTCCATTTGCACTCAATCACACTTCCTTCACCGTTTTTTGTCTCAATCTGTCAGTATTGTTCTTTGGTTTCAGAGCATCGCATTGAACTCATAACTACTTTGATGGAACAGGTTGGTATAAAATGTACTGATTTTTTAGTTGGAAATCTAGTTTGTCCTTGAATATCCTCTGATTCTGTTGCGGTGTTTGTGAATTTTGCAGTACGAGAAGGTTGAGAAGATTGGTGAAGGAACCTACGGTGTGGTCTATAAGGCTCGTGACAAGCTCACAAATGAGACTATAGCATTGAAGAAGATTCGTTTGGAGCAGGAAGATGAGGGTGTGCCCAGCACTGCTATACGTGAAATTTCCCTTCTGAAGGAAATGCAGCATAAGAACGTTGTCAGGTATATTTTCATTGGTACACGTTGTTTCTTTTGAGTTTTTTTTTTTGAATGAAATGATAGTGAACCAATAATTAATGATCTATAGCAGAATACTGATAGACAATGGGACAGTTAAATTAGCTCAATGCTAAGCCTGAACACGTGATTTTTCTATATTGTCCAATTTCTACTTTGGGGAACTATGTTCACTGACTACAGGAGACTATGAATAATTGGCACTTGAGATTGAATAAATGGCAGATGATAAATTGTTGTGGCTTGGTGAGATCTAGATAATATTCATTCTGCATTTTGATGGTTGTAGCACTACAATCATTTTTAGTCATGCATGTCTAACCAGTGGTTATTGCATCATTGGTGTCATTGTCTCTTATTCATCCATAAAATAGGAAGAGCGAGCAATTTGACCCAAAAGATCTCTTCTTATTTCCCCATTTAGATTACCATATTGTTTCCATGTGGCTGAAGAATTCTTTTTAATCTTTGACATTTTGTAATTCTTTAATCATGTGGCCCTCTGCCACCAGTGGAGGATGGATTACCAGTGATTGGTGTATGGTCAACTGTTGAACTTGTCTGAAGATGTCATTTAAGACAACACAATTGAGAATTGTTCATTTTAAGATAGTAGGATCATGACTGTTCAGGGGCATTTTTATCCACTATTTTGATGCATAAATGGTTTTGTATGCCACAATATGAAGACCATTTTCCACATACATGTATCTGGACAATTGTAACTATAGGTTTCCCTTTAAACTTGTCACACAATATGTTATTATGGCTCCATTAGCCACTTTTGAGTTGATGTATTATTGGTGGTTATGAGTTACAGATTACAGGATGTAGTCCACAGTGAGAGGCGTTTATATCTGGTTTTTGAGTACCTGGACTTAGATCTTAAGAAGCACATGGATTCATCTCCTGATTTTGCAAAAGATCCACGTCAAGTTAAAGTGGGTAACTGCTTTCTTTTAATTACAGATGTCTGAGCTGTGTGATACTTAAATGTGCAATTTCTATATTGGTTTGGACTAACATGAAAAAATAGAATAAAATAAAACAAAATGTTATAGTTCCAATAATAACCTCATTTAATAAACGGTCTCTTCCACCAGTTCTTCTTTCATGTCTTTCCATGAACCAAATGGAGCCAGAGTGATAACCATTATTGATCAAGTAAAACATTTTGCAATTTACACCTTGCTTGTCAAATTGCAGATCTTAATGTTATCCATGTAACATTAGTTTTCTTCTGATAAGTGAAGACAATACAGCTGAGTAGTCCGATACTGTCTTTAGAAATTTTCCTTTTCTGGTACCTGGTGACAAATTGCATAAGTTTCACCATAAGCTTTGATCTTATTTACTATCTGATCTATTGATTTCTTTTTATCTGATAGGGCATGCTCTGTTCTGCGGAAGTAGTTTAGTAAAGCTAGTGGAATTCTTTGTTGTTAAGAAGTAGTTCAACTAAGCCAAGTAGTAGTTTATTAATTATTCCTATTGTGTTCCTTAAGTTTCAGTGTTATGTAGCGATTGTTGTGCAATGATAAAGATGACATACGTACTTTGGAGCCACAATTTATTCATTCTATTTTGCATTCCCATGGGAGATGGGGGGGGGGGTTAAATTATCTTGCAGAGCATGAACAGTTTGTCATTGCATTGTAATTTTAACTCATATAATTTGTTTTCAGGTTTGATCATAGTTTTTATGTTTCTTAATTTCTCAAGAATTCAGAAAAAAGATGATAGAAATCTTGACAAAGAGATGAGTTAATTTGGGATTTCAATTGGTTAATTATCATTTCTGCAGATGTTCCTTTATCAAATTCTCTGTGGCATTGCTTACTGTCATTCGCATAGAGTTCTTCACCGAGACTTGAAACCACAAAATTTGTTGATAGATCGCCGCACTAATGCATTAAAGCTTGCAGATTTTGGATTGGCCAGGGCGTTTGGTATTCCTGTCAGGACATTTACACATGAGGTTTGAAAATAGTCTGCATTTATCATTGCCTGTTCTCATTGATGGAGATTAATTAAAATTTGAAATAGGTAAGAACCTTGTAGTCTATGCTAGAAAACAAATATTCCTAACCTGCATTCTAAAGTTGCATTCTTGGGAACCCCGAACAAAATTGAGAAGTTTGCCATCCTTAAGTAGTATGGCAATAAAGCAAATATTGGGGAAAAAAATGGTTGGCGGTTATGTTTTCTTAGTTCTGTTCATGTGGTCTTTTGGTCTGACCTTTTTCATCTTTTGCCAGTGGCACAGTGCCATGCAATCTTGACATGCATCTAAAACATGGTTCAAAAGAAGAATGTTGGCAGTGTTTTTTGAGGTTCTTGTTTTCATGTGCTGATTAAAAAAAACTGCTATAAAGATAATGTTACATGGACTTGATTAATTTTTATGTTTATCCTGTTGCCATATTTATAGTAATTGGTGGTTATCCTTAGGTGGTGACATTGTGGTACAGAGCTCCAGAAATATTGCTTGGATCTCGTCACTATTCTACTCCTGTCGACATTTGGTCTGTGGGGTGCATATTTGCAGAAATGTTGAACCAGAAGCCACTATTTCCTGGAGACTCAGAGATTGATGAATTGTTCAAGATATTCAGGTGATAAGCTTTTTTGCCACATTTTAACATTTGGTTTGCAATTATATTAATATTTGTCTGCTAAGGATGTTGCAAACTATGCCTGCAAAATTGGTAGGCATACATTCCTAAAACTAATTAGAGTTCTATTGGAATTTCCCATTGTATAAAGGTTTAAGGATCTTGGTGATTGAGAAATTGATAATTTTGTTTCACCTTTTAATATACTTGATTTTTTAGTCTTGATATGGCATATGGTAGAATTCAACTAAGATGAATTTCTCTCTTGTAGCTTGTAAATTGTTCTTTTTGCTTTAGTTTTGCTTGAACGAGGGGCTAATTCAAATTAGAATCAACATGCTAATGACATTTGAAGGTCAAGCTACTTCCCAAAATTAAGGGATTGGACTAGTCTATAGTACATGTAAGGATTGAGGCTGTGTTTTGAAGATCTGGTTGAGCTTTTATCTTCGGAAGCCTGTAGCACATTGAAGGATTGATATTATGTGGTTTGAAGACCTGATCACATTTATTTATCTAGAGATAATTAATTCAGCTATGCGATAGTTGATGAAATAAAATAGTTTATTTATTCATTTATTTTATTGGGCCAAGTTTTAGTAAACTACTTGACTACTGAATAATAGCTGATTAGGATTCCTTTTACCCTGGTAGTCTCCTAGAAGGAAGCTACTTGGTGTATTCCTTTTACCCTGGTAGTCTCCTAGAAGGAAGCTACTTGGTGTATAAGTCATGGTTTATCTTTGGGTGTCTGTTTACACACCATCATTTTGACAGAGGTAGGACTTGTCATTTCCTGTCTTTACATTGTTCTTTTGTTTGGAATCATTGAATATGTTTACTGATGTTAGATTGCTGGAGATACTTCAATCGTTTAGATAAGGAAATTTAGTATGCACAAGAAATTCTTATTTTCCATTTACATGATGTGATGTCTGTTGTAGATAAGAGTGCTTAAATTTCCAGCCACTTGCATTTTGTGGTTGCATTTGCTTAGGAGATGTATAAGATCCATTTGCTTGAGGTTTCTATATTTTGTTCTTGCATTTGCTTTTGGTGATGTAAATGATCTGTGAATTTTCAGATATTTGAGAAAATTTAGGGAAACTTAGTGGGGCTGGATCCTATCATTTTACTTTTTCTTGAATTACATTATTGGTTTTGATCTCTGGGAGAATATATTTGTTTCTATTGCTCCATGTATCTTTTTTTTTTCCCTTGTAAATGGCCAAAAAAAGGGAAATTGAAAAAGGTTGGATACCTGCTTCTCTCTGTAGAGTATCAATCCTAGTTAGGAAGATTTTTGACAAATATTGCATTTAATAAACTTTGACGTTTTAACTGTTGTGCTTAAGAACTATGGGAAATGTAGGCCCCTCATTTAAAATTGGTTTTATTGCAATTTGTTTGGGGCTACCACCAAGGTTCAGGTTAATCTCAGGTCATGTTTGACTGGGGAGTTGCAGGTTGAGAGGATCTAGTCAGGGCAAAAGCCGGGTTACCTAGCTCAGCCTGAAAAGTGAAGTAAACTAATGCTTTGGAATGTGCTTTTTTTGCATACTAACAATGTTTGATTCATTGGAGCCAACAAAATTTGATTTTTCTAGTCCTATTTGTTTACTCTGTTCTATGTAATACCCTCATTTTACCTTGTAATCTGTGCTATGGATTTATGATTTGGTTGTGTCTGCAAAGTGTGACTTGTGCCATCTGCATGGAGGTATGAAGGTAAATTTTGGTTAAAAACTATATTCATGGTTTCTAAATTCCTATAGCTATAAGATCAAAGGTAGCAAGTGTTGATAAAACTGCATGTACATAATACTATGTGTTGTTTGCCTTAACTCCTTGAAATTACATGATATAATATGATGTTTGCTTGGCAATTTTTTTCTTATAGTGATAAAATGTTCTTGAATCTGTCAATCATAACTTCTTGTTGATTTTGGTTTCACTGTCAGCCTTTCGTTTGAACTAGAAACATGATTGGCATTTCTTAAAAACGAGAGAATGGAGACAAGTTTAATATGTATAGCTTCTGTAAATAGGAGTCCTTTTTTTTTTCTTTTTTTCTTTTTTTTTTGTGGGGGGGGGGGTGTTTAAAAAGTTGGCAGGGAAGCTGTTTTCTGTGTCTTGTTGATTATTATTTGACTGTCAGTCTTTTCTCTGAACTCCAAACATGATAAACATTTCTTAAAAAAATTGGAAACAAGTTCAACATATGTAGCTTCCATAGATAGGACTCTGATTTTAGAAGTTGGACTGTCATTGCTACCAAGCATTTTTCATGCATCCCTTTTGGTTTTTGGGCCCTTCTATTCTTTTACTGATTTGCCTCTCCAAAAAGGAAAACAAATGAGTTCATTCTATGGTGATAGAATTTTTTTTAATTTAGTTTTGCACAATCATAATGTAATCTGACTAGTTATATTACAGCCATGGTGAAAGGAGTCTCATATTTTTCTACCAAAAAGGTTGTTTAACAATGTAAGTCATAGATAAAGGCATGCTATGTCTGCTAGTATATTTACATATTGCTCTTTGTATGTAGAATCTTGGGTACGCCAAACGAAGATAAATGGCCTGGAGTCACTTCATTGCCAGATTTTAAGTCAGCCTTTCCCAAGTGGCCTCCTAAGGTAACTGAATTCCATGTGCAACTGTTTGCCTTGACTAGGTTAAATTGTTGGGATATGCATTGCAGCAATAGGAGCTTAACTTTATGCTGTCCTTTGCAGGACCTGGCAACAGTGGTTCCAAATCTTGAGCCAGCTGGACTTGATCTTCTTTCTGTAAGTTCATTTTGTAACGGTAATTAAAGATGCACTGTTGGCGTTAGAATTCAAACTAGGTTTCTTGAATTGTCATTAGTGCAGAAGCAAACTGTGTATTGTTAAGAAACAAGGACTACAGGAAAAATTTGTCAGGAACAAAGAACACATAACTATATAATATTAGTCTTTTCCAATAAGGTTCACTTGCACACAACAAACATCTGGCATGTTTACCACTGATGTGGCTGAGGAGGTTTGGTATTGCAAAGGTTGAACATCCTCTGTTCTCATAAATTTGTACTTAATTTGTTCCTAATAAGCATGAGTTGTTTCCTCATTTGGTAATTCGACTATGCCAAGGATTATGGGGAAATTATAAAAAGTTCCATTCCAGCTTTTTATTTTCACGGCTTTGGAAAGATCCTATGCTCTTTAAATATACTTCATCATCCATTTTTTTCTTCAATGCTTTGGATGAATTGTTATTTTGCTTCTAACTTCTGCTGATTGTGTCACTTTTACCCACATTATATATTGGGATGCAATTATTCTCTGTTTCCTTATAATCATTCATTGAATTTTCTGTTATTCTTGCTTTATAATTGTGTATCTATATTATATTCCAGAATATGCTTTTTTTGGATCCCAGCAGAAGGATTACCGCCAGGAGTGCTCTTGAACATGAATACTTCAGTGACATTAGATTCGTACCTTGATTATGCATCCTCATGGCAGACAAGTGTCTATAGTAATATGGTAATATGTGTAGAATTGGATTTTGTTTGTGCGAGGAATGTGTGCCATCTACCTCTGCTATTTTTATGTTTTTTGAGTGCATGGATTGAACTATTTGATTGATTTCTTCTTGCAGATATTTTAGATCCAAACCTGAGTGATGAATTTTCTTATTGCATTTTCATGTCGTAAGAGTTATACATTAGGCAAATTTTTAGTTTGCTTGTATGATATAGCTGCATGTTTGATGTAGACTGGATCTCATATTGAAATGGAACACTGCAGAGAACATAAGATGATTGTGTAGATGTTTTAGATTTAATCAATGTAGATTTGTTGTTGGCATCAAGCTTGTCACACGTCATCCGCTCTTGGACTTAGGAGAGATTTAGTGAAAACAATAAATTGATCACTGGATTTGGTGAGAGCGGTCATTATATCTTTAGACAATTTTTTCTCACATCAAGTGATTCAATTTCTCTACGTTCAGTTCACCTATGAAGAACAAGATTAGATGAATATAGCAAAGATGCTTGGTTATAACAAATCAATAGCGGACTTTATGGATACTCCGATATGGGTATGTTTAAAAAATGATTATAGTTGAAACACGTTAAGGGGCATTGATTTATGAAATCTTACAATATAAAATTCTTTATTTGGTTCAATATGAGTATTTAAGTATGTGATTCTTTAAAATATAAAATTCTTATATTTGATTAAATATATAAATTTTTGAAAATATTTTTTTAGATTCTCAAATATATTATATTTTTATTTTTGGTTTACATTTTATATTTATGAGGATCTTATTACTTTTTCAAAAAATATTCTTATTAATTTATTTTATAAAATGTAATAAGTTATACATTTAATTAAAAATATGTGAATAAAATTTTTTAAAGACTTAATAAATTAATAATTTGAATTTTTTTAATTAAAATATAATAAATAATTTAATGTATATAGAATATTAAAATTTTTAAGAATTTGAATATGAATTTTTTTTATAATTAATTATATAAGTAAAATAAAAGTTATTTTTGATATCAGGATATTAATTTCACATGACTCACATTTAAATTTTTATTTTTTTTTACTTTATAACGTGTTAAATATGGTAAAAATATTATAAATTTTAATTGTAATTAAATGAGAAAATTGAAAAAATATATTGCATGTGAATTTGCAATATTAATTAATGTAATTACACAAATCAAAATTTAATAGATTAAAATTACTTTACAAATATTTTTTTTAATATGTTATGAGATTGTATATAAATTAATAGGTTTGAAATTTAAAAATTACTTTTTTTTACTTATTTAGTATAATTATGTTTGTTATTTAAAAAAAATTAAAAATGAGAAATATAAGTTAAAAGTGAAAAATGAAAAATGAAAAATTTTTAGAAAAAATTAAGATTGAAATTTAGAAGTTACTTATTTATTTTTGTTTGTTTAGTATAATTATACTTATTATCATAAAAAAATTGAAAATGAGAAATATAAATTAAAAGTGAAAAAGAAAAAGAAAGAAAATTTTTTAGAATAAATTAGGGTATAAAAAAATAAAGGTAAAATTATCCTTTATTTTAATATAAATATTCTTATCTCATGAGAATTTGAGATACTCATTTCCCCTTATAAAAATATTTAGAAAAAAAGTTGGATCTTAAAATTTTCATATGAATATTATATTTTTAAATAAATTTTTTAAAATTTTAAATTAAATATAAAAATATAATATTTTTATGAAATATTCTCGAGAATGTAAAAAATAGAGAAGATTACCTATACATTCTTCAATGAAGAGAATATTTCAAAAAGGACATGTTGGAGAATTGTGGGAAACATTTTATCAAGATCTCTTTAATGTTTGGATAGGAGAGAGTGAAAGGGAGAAAAAGAAATGTTAAGGTGTTACTTCTATTATTTAAGTTTGGGACAGAGGCGAAGAAGGTAAACGAATTTGATTAACTCTCTAAAGCCCTTAAAAATTTATTTTTTGTATTCCTTCAATATGTGTAATTGGGGTAGTTTTACTTAATTTATTATTTTGACCTTTTATATTATTTCAATTTACATTTTGGTTTACTATTTTTAACGCTCGATAACAAATTAACTTTTTAAAAAATATAAAATTGTACAAATGCTTTATAATTAACTATACATTATTATTTAACTTCTCATTATCATTCTTTATAAAATTTTATATATTCAAATAAAAAGAAAGAAAAGTTATAATTTAATCATTTATTTTCCTCTTTTCCCTTCCTTCTTATTTGATCATTTTCTTCTCTTCTATTTTCATCTAACTTTCGAACATAGCAGTAAAGAAAAATCACGAACAAATATAAACATCTAAAGATGCAGAGAACAGTTGTAAAATCTATTAATTGAGAACAGAATAAAGTGAGGTACCTAGTCATTTAAAATAGGATGCAGATGCAAATGATTAGATAAAATGCATAAGAACAACACCCCCACCAAAAAAAAAAAAAAACTGGGTTGAACAACGCAGCGTAACAAGAGAATGCATTCAGTTTCGATCAAATGGCAATTTCTGAGCTCTGCAACATTTTTTTTAGGGATATAAGGACAAGTTTGGTTGATGTGTGATGTCATGAGTGTTATATTTAAAAATAAAATAATTAATTTTATTAGAAATATTAAATGGATTAACATTAATCAATTATTGAAATATTTATTTAAGTAATTAGTTTTGTGTTTTAACATTAAGTATGAAACAGATTGGGCCCTAATTTAATGTGTATGATCCATGATAGGTTGGATCATGCATAAGCCCATATGGGTAGAGGTCCCAACTTACAGCCCTTTAGTGGTCAGTAGTTTCCTATCACAAGTCTGACCATAAATAGAGAGATCAGGATTATTATTTGAACACACAGAAAAAATAAAGATTTTCACTTTTCTAAATTTTTCTCTCCCTTTTCTCTCTATCTTGATAACCTAAGGGGTCAAGTAGGTTGTAATTCTACCCATCATCATTCAGATCAGTCATGACCTTGTCAAATTATGTTCCGGGTACGCTCATAATTTTATTATGATTAATTTCATATTTTATAATTTTAATTCATACTTCTAACAATGAGAAGAGAAGAATTAAAAAAAAAAAAGAATAAACTGCAATTTACCCTTCTCAAATTATAAGTCATGTGCAAAAAATTCTCTAATTCGGGCAATTTAATACCTAAATTAGTGCTAGTGAGCAATTAACGCTCCTTGTTAACCATGTCCAAATCGACAATGATATTGTTTAAAGTGATTTTGCATTGCTCTTCTTCTTAATCATCTCTCCCTCAAACAGATTCTCTAATATCCATATCCCTGGCGAATAACCCAAAACAACTACGAAAATCCACACAAATTTCATTATCACTAGTCTTAGCAACTATACAAAAAAGGTTGGACTATTATTACAATCACAAGATATTCAATAATAATGTCTCAAAATAGTAAGTAACACTGCAAGAAAAAGACCAAACCTGAGAATGTGTGCGTAAAACTTCGGGGTGATGATGTCTTTTGATTGATTTTATTCTTAAACACAACAAATTTATTGTATAGTGTTTCTCTCTGTTCTACTTTCGCATCTTCAATGCCGACCAACCTAAAAATCTATTGTTGAATTATGGATTTAAGATAATTCCTCTACCGTATGGTTTTTGTGGTTAAATACTTTGCTTCAAAACAAATTTCAAATATAATTTGTATAGTTGTTAAAACTGGAAATTAACAAAGTTTGATTAGATTCTTGTAATTATTTTGGGTTGTTCACCAATGATATGGTTATTGGCGAACCTAATTAGTGAAAGACAATTAAGAAAAAGAGAGATATATATCACTTTAAATAGTATTGTTGTCAATTTGGATGATAGCCAATGAGGAGGAGGGTTAATTGCCCAATAACAATAGCTTAAGTATCATATTCTCCAAGTTTGAAATTGGGAGATTTTTTGCACATGACCCATAATTTAAAATGGTAAATTGCATTTTACTTAAAAAAAATATTCAATAGAAATTTTCTCTTGCATTGTTTGCCTAATATCTGGATTAGACTAACCAAATTGATCTTTTATTTTGGAATAGGATGATGTAAAGATTCAAAATAATTTTGAACGATGTTTCATGAGATATAATCAAGTGCACTATCGTCTGTCACTGATTACATGAACTGACAAAGTAATGAAATTCTAAAGTGGAAATGGCTTAACCCAAACCACATACAAAATAAATAATAGAAAAAGATAAAGACATTATTTTGGCTACCGGTACTAGAAAAGGACAATTAAGCATCTAATCCTAAGTTCATGTGATTCACAATTTCAGGAGAGGCTTTCAATTAAAGGGAGAGAGGGAGGGAGGGAGAAATTAGTAGAAAAAAGAAAAACTGGACCTGGAGGTCAAACTTAATTACCATTCAAGTTTATCTCCGTCAATTTGGATGTGAATTTCTGACACCTTTTAATTGAAGGTACATAATTTAAAGTGAGATTTTTTTTTTTTTAGAAAAAGTACGAATCAAAAAGTGAGAATAAACGTGTGAATGTAGTCTCATTTCTTTTCACAATTAGAAACATAAAATTGAGAATTTCTAAAAAAATGAAAACTAAAAATAAAATAAGAACAAGGGAAACGGAGGAATAATCAACATTTTTAGTAATGCAATGCATTTAATTGAAATATTGGAAAAAAAAATTTTTCCCCTTTATTGTAACTTGGCCTTCAACTTAAAAAGGAACATGTGCGAGTCTATGCCAAAAATATCGCTGAAGACTTGCATCAAAATAATCACAAAGAGCTGCTATTTCCACAACAAGCCAAGAATAATCTTCCAAAATTATTCTTTAGATTTCCCCCTTTTTTTAAACCAAGAAGGAGAACCTTATCCATTTTGGAAGAAGGAGAACCTTATCCATTTTGGACAACTGGACCTTATCTATTGGAGGATTGAGGCGCCCATTTTCAAGGGGCGGAGTGTTGGAGGCTCACGGGTAGCGTGGCACTGTGTTGGAAATTTAGATGCATTGAATTATGATAATTTTTTATACATTTAAAATTATAAAATAAGATTTATATCATCCAAATAGAGTGCCTCTCTTTTTATTCGATTGTCTCCTTTTGACCTATTATATTTAGACGCTTCTAATATGAAATATTCTTGTAACTCAACATATGATACTTTGCCATTCTAAATATGTTGTATAAATTTAGTGGGAAGGCAGTATATTCATCAAAATTGACAAATATGGATTGCCTAACAAGAACTTAAGTTGTGACTTATCTAAGTTTAAAATCGTTGAAATGGATTAAAATTTATAAAATTACTCATTAGTCCGTGAACTTTGAAGGACTCGGAATTTTTATTTTAAAAATTCTAAAAGTTGCAAGTTACCTTGCAAATAGGCCAAACGACTTGTAAAGTTTTCTTTTTTATTTTTATATTTTTAAATTTTATA
This sequence comes from Sindora glabra, assembly GCA_020226215.1. NCBI lineage: Eukaryota > Viridiplantae > Streptophyta > Magnoliopsida > Fabales > Fabaceae > Sindora > Sindora glabra. Next base: position 49,261,512 of record CM035225.1, read on the forward strand.
TAAAATTATATTTTTAATTCATAAAAAATTATGTTATTATTTTTTATTTTTAATATTATAAAATTATATTATGAATAATTTATAAATAAAATTTTTATTTTATAAGTATTTTATAATTTATTTTTATATATATAATATTTTGACAAATATGGATTGCATGACAAGAACCTAAGTTGTGACTTTTTTAGGTTTAAAGTCGTTAAAATGAGTTAAAACTTGTAAATTGACTTATTAACCCACAAATTTCGAAGGATTCGAGTTTACATTTTAAAAGTCCTAAAAGTTACATGTTATCTTGCAAATAGGCCAAATGATTTGTAAATTTTTTATTTATTTTTTTATTTTTATATTTTATATAAGCTTATATTCTTAATTCATAAAAAATTATATTCTTATTTTTATTTTTAATTATATAAGACTATGTTATGAATAATTTCTAAATAATATTTTTATTTTGTAAGTATTTTATGATTTATTTTTATATATATAATATTTTTATGAATATATATAAATTTAAGATATATTATAATTAATTTATAAATAAATATATAATATTTTTAAATAATTTTAATTTTTTTATTATAAAAAATTTAAAAATTTAAAAAAAAATTAAAAACTAAATAAGAATCTGTTGGCTAGCTTGAGTCCGTAATGACCGAACTAAGGGGTCGTTTGGTTAGGGGTCTTCAGAAAAGGGAAAGGGAATTGTAGGGTTTCATTCCCTTTGTTTTCGTTTGGTTTAGAAAAAATTCATTCCCTTTCCCTTTTTTCCCTTAATGGGATTACCCCATTTAAGGGAATGGTAATTCCCCCCCACTCTTTGGGGAATCTTATTCCCTTTCCTTATCTTCTCTAATAATATTATTAAATAATTATTATATATTAATAATATTATTAAATATTAAATGTATAATAAATATTTTATTATTATTTAATTATATTAATAATATTATAATATTTTAATACTTGTTATTTTTAATATTATAATATTTTTAATATTAATAAATAATAATAATAAAATAATAATAAGTAAAAAATAAATAATAATTACTTATTATTTATAATAATTATTACCATAAATAATAATAATAAATAATTATTATATATTAATAATATTATAAATATTTATTTAATAAATAATTTTATTAAATATTAAATAAATAATTATTATAATATTATTTAATTATGTTAATAACATTATAATATTTTTAAGTTATTAATAATTAATAATATTAATAAATAATAATTATGATAAATAATAAAAAATAAAAATAATTATTTGATATTAATAATATTAATAATATTTATTTAATAAATAAATAATTTTTATTAAATATTAAATAAAAAATTATTATTATAATATTATCTAATTATATTCATAATATTATAATATTTTTAATTTATTAAAAATTAATATTATTTATTTTTTAATTAAATATTATTAATATTATTACTATATAATAATTATTTATTTAATTATTAAATAAATATTAATAATGTTATTAATATATAATAATAATTTTTTATTTAATTATTATTTTAATAATATTAATTTTTAATAAATTAAAAATATTGTAATATTATTAAATACTAAATAAATAATAAATATTATAATATTGTTCAATTATATTAATAATTTTATAATATTTTTAATAATTATTATTTTTAATATTATAATATTTTTAAATTATTAATAATTAATAATATTAATAAAATTATAAATATTAAAAATAACAATTAAATAAATAATAATTATTAAAATTATTATAATAATATTAATTATTATTAATATATTAATAATAGTTAAAATAGAGTATTAATAAAAATAATATTAATAAGATGTTAATAATTAATAATAAATAATTATAAAAATTATAATATTAGTAAATAAAATAAAAATAATAAGATAATAATTATTTTAAAAATAATTATAAATATATTATTTTTAATGTAATAATTATTAATAAAGTAAATTAAAAATACTTAATTCCCTTTCCTGTTTGAACCAAACAGATTGGGTAATCAGGAGCCATTCCTTTCCTTTCCTCCTAATTTTCTTTCCTGATTCCATTTCCTTTCCCCAATTTGAACCAAACGGCCCCTAAAGTCTTTAATACAGAGGTGCATGAAAAAATTGGGCGAATCCAATTCAACTTGTTTAACTAATAATCCAAGTGGCTAGGTTTGCAGATCAGTCTGGTCCGTCTGTTCCTACATCTACCGAGGCTATCTATGAGGGAAATGGATTATTATTTGATGTTTTTGAAAAAAAAATCGTGCAAGAAAAAATCATATTAAATATTTTATTAGATACATAATTATAATTTCATATAAAATTTATAATTTTTAAGAAAATTTAAAAATATATAAAAAATTATTGCTATTGTGAGTGATATAATCATAATCATATTCATAATTTTTGTTATTTTTTAGTTACATTAAAATTCTTGTAATTTTTATTAAAATTATATAATTTATATAAAAATTTACAAATTTTATATTTTTACTTTAAAAATTTATAAAAAAATTTATAAATTTTTTCATGAGTACTGTATAGTTTGTAATATAAATTCCTTAAACTTAGGATAGGGTTAATCTCGGATGAAATCGAACCGCAAAATTCGTCCAAACCAAACCTATGTACACTATTTTTGCAGTTTGGGTAGCTCTACTGTATAGTTTGAATTACAAATTTCTAAAACTCCAGCGTAGACTGTAAGTTAATTTTCAGTTTGAAAACTCGAAACCGTAATTTAACAAAACCACATAATTCATATTGATTTTTAATGTTTTATTTTGTCACTTATTCGTGTAATTTTTTTTATTTGCCACAGTTTATTTTCGAACATTCTAAGTCCATATATCTTTTCTCTTTATTCTTTACGTTTCAATTATAGTAGACAGAGATTTGAGATAAACTGAAGTAAGTAATATTTTATGCAGACAAGAACAATGATTATCTAATTAAACTGCAATATGGATTAAATTAAGGATCCGTTTATTTTAAGAAAAAATATTTTTCGATTATAAAACATTAAATAAACTGTTAAACCGACTTTCTGAAATTGCAAGCTCGATTCGGTTTGAAATTTTTTCTATAAAATTAAATTAAATAAACTGCGAAACCGACCAACTTAAATTGCAACTTTGATTCGATTTGAATTTTTTTTTCTCTAACATTAAACTAAACTGCGGTGATGTGTTTGGTGGGAATTAATTTTGGTCATACAGCAGCACCGAAGTTTCAGCGTTACTGGCTTTTATATTTTAATAAATTAGATATTTTGAAACCATGAATAAGTGCGTCGAAATTAAGTAATCTTTGATTTATATAAAAAATAAGTTTTTAGAGAAAAATTGAACCTTTAAATTCTTTCATCAACTTCTGAATAAAAATTACATGTTGTTTGGTTAACCATGAAAATAAAAAATTCACGTAGAAAATTCATCTTACTTAAAAGAGATAGTTAAACAATTTCTTTCATTCTATAAAAAGTAGAACTTTTATAAAATTCAACTTCTTTCATTTTTTTTAATTAGTAGACAATCAAAAATCTTCCATATCCTCCACTTTTTAAAAAATTGTATTTTTTTATGTTAGCTTTCTATCAATTAAACAATCTCTAAAAACGTGATTTCTTACTTGTTAAATTAATAAATAATTATACTGAAATTTTAAACTCTACTTGTTCTAATAGAAAATATTTTTTATAAAATATAATTATAAAATATTAAAATTAAAAATATTTTATTTATTTAGTGTTAAATATAAAAAACTTGAAAAAATAAATTCTTCTTTTTTAAGAAAAGTTTACTTTCTTCATTAATTATGATTTTGGATATAATTTTAATTATAAATCTAAATAATATATTATTATTTTATTTATATATATAATATTTTTATAAAAATATTTTTAGCAAAACAAAAAAAATCACATACTGATGATGAGATTTTTATTTTTTATAATAATAAGAATGATTAATTCACTAGCTATACACATATAAAAATCAGAAATTAAATTTTGGGTATAATAAAATATACAAAATTTTAAAAAAATATTAGGTAAAGTTCTGAACAGTGATAATGAGATTTATTCTTTTAATTTGGGTTTGTGTTTTTATTTTTTCACGATTCGTCCCAAAAACGGTACAAACTAGAAGGCCAATTATCCTACTACCTTTTCTGTCAAATGCACAGGTCAAACTGATTGTTTGCTTGTATGATGTGCTGATCAATAAATTGGTGAGAAATTAATTTAATAATAATAAATAATCGTGAAAATTTTGCACGACCACTAGGTTATGATTATAATATGGGGGAAAATGGGCTGATTTTGAGATTTCATAATTATGTGAAATTCTTGGGATTAAAATCCTATTTTAATTTTAATAAGAATGAATTTACATCAATTTGATTTTTACTGAAAATTTATATCAATTTACTTCCTATAAAATTAATTTTATATTAAATTTTAGTTTCTTGATACAGGTAATTTCATCTCATGTGCAAAGGAGCCAAATTTTAATGTAGAGTTAATCTTATAAAAATCAAATTGATATAGATTAAATTTTGTAAGGATCAAAATGAGATTTTAATCAATTCTTATGGAAATCATTCAAAATAATTTTTGAATATTAATTTTATTATGAGTTTTGATCTAATATAATAGTTGTAGCTATTTGTTGTACTTATAGTTTAAATGAATGGATTCCTTACATTTTTGTGAGTTTCACATTGATCCTAATTTATTACGAATCCTTCATCTAAGAGTTATTAGTATAAGATTCATAAAAATATGGAGACCCAATCATTTGAATGATTAAAAGTAAAAATTATAATTGCAATTATTACATTAAATTAAAATTTATAAATAATTTAATATTTAAAAATTATTTTTAAATAATTTCATGTATTATATCCGATGCACTTAAAATTTTCTTATGCATGGAAGCCTCCTTGCACCCCCACTCTGTTACACTTCCAAGCCGCAATTTCGAGATAAATCAATGTTAATTTAGGGAAGAATTTATAATGATGTAATAATATACTATTAAACCTCATTACCTATTAAATTGATAATCTTTCAAATCACATAATATCATAAGATTTCAACCCATAATTTAATGAAGAATCATGTACTATTATGCCAATATTACAACATATATTTTTCCTAAATTAGGTCTTCCCTATAAAGCATGTCTACATTGAACCCAAAAAATGATTCCCAAAAAATGACATGCTTTTATATCGAAAATCGCATCTCTGAGGAATTGCGAGCTATCCTATGATGGATGTGTGTAAAATAAAATGAAGTTCAAATATATCATACCGGATGGATCCACAATAACTTCGAACTGCGAATTTGTAAATTTTAATCCTGCAATTTTCAGTCTGCAAATCCATCAAACTGGCAAACTTTAATTTTCCTTTGTGTCAAAATACCCTTTCTTTTGTCTTTTTCTTCTAAAAGTCTATTTTAGTTTTTGTTAAAATCATTTAAATTTTAAGGCCATTTTCTTTTTCTCTCCAAAAACCTGATTTCTTTTTTTAATAAATAAATTTAAAACCTTTTTCTGTTTTAGCAAATTGTTTTGTTTATTGTAATTTATTATTTCAGTTGGACTGTTGAATTTGAGGGAACATTGAATTAGACTTTTAAATTGAAAACTAGAAGTATGATTTGAGACGGAGGAAAGCTTAAAATAAATAAATAAATAATTACAAATAACTCCGAAATCCATCTAATCCAATCCACACTAATCATTATCACAGACTTAACAAAGTGCAAACCTTCTTTCATGAAATTTAATCTACATTTTTTTATGAAGGTATGAACCCGTATGGGAATTCAAATTTGTTTCAATTGTTGTAATTTGATGAATGTGGGGACACTTATAATGGGTGATTCACATTTATCATATTTTAAATATTTATTTAATTGAGATAAATATTTAATTTATTTTTGAATTTGAGTTCAAATAAATCAATTTTGATAACTGATCAAGGTGTGGGAAATGAGAGAAAGAGAAATAATCACCTATTCCCACTTCAGAAGTTAACAAAGAAACAAAAAAAAGTATATGCATTCAATTTTTTCAGAGCCAGACAAATTCCTTCAGAGAGTTTTCTTTCATCTTCTTCTTTCTACAAAATAGTATGTGGAGTTTTGGTATAATTGTTGTGGATATAAGCTAAGAATTCTAGATTAGAGATGATTCTTGATATCTGTGTAATGGATTACAACATTAGGATCCAGAGAACCAGATCAAGTATGTATATCCCACATTTAATTATGGTTAATTAATTTTTTTTCCAACATAATCAAATGAATATTTGGGTAACAAGGAAGGATGGGGCAGATCAGCTTTACCTTGTCTTGTTCCTGTAATTTGTTTGCTTGTCCTATTTAAATTTGGAAAAAGACTAATTCAACCCTATCCAATGAATAAAAATTTACTAAAGATATATTTTAAATATTTATTTAATTAAGATAAATATTTAATTTATTTTTGAATTTGAATTCAAATAAATCAATTTTGGTAATTAATCAAGGTGTGGGAAATAGAAGAGAGAAATAATCACCTATTCCCATTTAGAAGTTAACAAAGAAACAAAAAAAAGAAAGAAAGTATATTCATTCAATTTTTCCAGAGCTAGACAAATTTCTTCAAAGAGTTTTCTTTCATCTTCTTCTCTTTACAAAATAGTGTATAGGGTTTTGGTACAATTGTTGTAGATATAAGTTAAGAATTCCAGATTAGAGGTGATTCTTGATATCTGTATGATAGATTACAGCATCATGATCCAGAGAACCAGATCAAGTATGTATATCCCACATTTAATTATAGTTAATTAATTTTTTCCCAACATAATCAAATAAATATTTGGGTGTGATAACAAGGAAGGATGGGGTAGATCAGCCTTACCTTGTCTTGTTCCTGTAATTTGTTCGCTTGTCCTATTTAAATTTGGAAAAAGACTAATTCAACCTTATCCAAAGAATAAAAATGTAATAAAGATATATGTTGAGTTAGTTCTAAATTAAATTACTTTTTTTACTAGATCAGATTAGGTTGAATTACTACAATACTAATTCTAATTAGAGATGTATATGGGGCAGGTGACCCGCCTAGGCCACTAAGCCCAACTTGTAAAAATAAGATATTTGAGTTTTTTTTTTTTAAAACTCGATTAGTAAATGGGTCTTTTTTTGGATCCGACATTTAATCGAGTTGGGCTTAGGTAGTGTCAAATGACCCACCTCACCCAAATATATAATATTTTATTATTTTTTTATAACTCTAAATCCTAAAACTACCCTTATGGCCTTACCTAGACCAAACACCCTAGAGTCCCTGTCTCTATCTCCCTCGCCTTCCATACCTAAACTTGTGAATCTGTGACTATGAGCTAAAACTCAAACCCTTCCTTTCCCTTGCCAAGTGCTATTGAGTGCCATCGAGGCTTTCAAAGTTGATTTGGGTGTTTGTTTAGCATTCATCACCAGTCATTCTTGCTATTCTCTATTTAGCAAGCTATAAAGAGCGATGATCAACAGCTCAGATCTAGTTTGAAATTTATTTGTTTATTTTGTTTTCGATTTGATTTATTTTTTCTATTTGCTCTATTATGCATTTTGTTTGTTGGTTGCTTCTATTTCAATTTGAAAGATTTTCCTATTCAAACAAAAATAGTTCAACTTTGCTAAGTTCGGTTTGAAGTCCATATTATTGCATTTGCTAAGTTTGATTTTGCATCTCTCGATTGGTTTTTACTCATTAATTTTATAAATTTCTCCATTAATTCTCACTTTCAAACCCTAATGTCTACTATCCACCAAGTCACAAAGAATGAAAATATGAAAATCACATATTAATGTCTCATTTTTCTCCATTTTGTTTACTATGAATGTTTTTTACCTAGTATGACTTTCATAAGTCAGTTGGATAATTGTATATATATACAAAGAAAGGTCAATAGTGAATGTATATGATGTGAAATGCTCATGCCATTGTATTGGTCCATCTCTACTACTTCAAAATGTAGACTGTCTTAATTTGCTTTAGTTTATTGCTTTCAATTCTCTAATTGATAATTAGATGTACTCGAGTTTAAGCTAGAAATAAACTTTAGCTTTAAATTTGAAGTGCTTATGACTATGTTTGCTTAAGTAGAAGTTTAGCTTAACTGTGTAGGCAAAGAAATTCTTCTATTGTAACATGAAAAGAGTGAGATAGACTAAAGAGATAAAGCCTTCTATGGTTGACATGGGTGTATTTTTTTTTATTTTCTTGGGCTTTCGAGCCATAATTTGAGCTTATTAAATTTTTCATTAGGCTAGGCTTAGGCTAAATATTTTCCCCTGAATGTGGCTTGGGCTCGAGCTAAGGTTTAAGCCATGCTTTTTAATGTTATTGGATGCAAAAGGCTCAGCCCAAACCCAATAGGCCTAGTCCATGTACACCATTAGTTCCAATCCCAAGTAAGGGTATAAAACAGGCAAATGGACTAAATACAAATTAATTTGTGATGAATTGGGCCTATATGAAGTAATCTATATTACTTGTGAAAAAAATAATGGTAAATTACATAGTAGTGCTGCTTCCTGAACTTTTTCTCAAAGCAATGCTAACATTTATCTTTATTTCAAATAGGTACTAGTTTTATAAATTATTACTATTATATTTCTAAAATAGCTTTTTTTAAGCATTAGAATACGGTTTTGAATCAGAAACTTTGGAAAGGTATAACTTCATAATTAGTTAACTAATTTTTGCATATGACAACTTGCTTTCATTCATCTTCCCATGATCTTTCTATAGAAAACAAGAAAATTTAGGTTCAGTAGGGTCCACTTAGTCAGAAATATATAAATTGAATTTAAAGTTTTGAATAACTATAACTTTATGCTTGGTTATCTGTTTTGGACAAAAAAATTTTAATTTCATGTAACTTTTTAAGGTTTACGTACTTACAAAATGCCTTTAGCATTTTGCTTGCTTTGATTGGTAAAAAAAGGCCTTTTTCAATGATTTTTCTTAATTTTTCTTCATTTTCTTGTTATTTTTTTACTTTAATCTCATTTTTGTCAATTTAAATTCATTCAAATCCCATATTAAACTTTTGCTTCTTAAATCTTTTATTGTCTAGTAGTATTATAACAATTTTTTTAACAAATAAAACTATTAAAAAATAATATATTACTATTTGTAAACTAAATAGTAAAATATTATTCTTTCATTTAGATAAATAAATTCTAATTAATAACTAAATTGATAAATAATAGCATATTACTATTTATTATCCAGATAGTAACATGTTACTATTTTATTTTAAAATAGTAACACCAATAAAAAATTTTAAATAAATGCATAAATTAAGTCTAATTAACAACTAAATTGCCAAAAAAGATTATGTTACTATTTGTTCTCCAAATAGTAATATATTACTATTTTATTTTAAAACAATAACCCTAGCCAAAAACTCAAAAAAATGGGTTAAACAAATTTAATTAACAGTCAAACTACCAAAGAAGAAGATGTTACTATTTTGAAACTAAAAAAAATGGATAAAATAAGTTTAATTAATAACCAAACAGCTAAAAAAGAAGATATTATTATTTGTTTCCTAGATAGTAACATATTATTATTTTGTTTCAAAAAAGTAACACTAAGTAAAAACTCAAAAAAATGGGTAAAATAAGTCGAATTAATAACCAAACTAGTAATACCAACAAAAAATTCAAATAAATGGATAAATCAAATTTAAATAACAACTAATTTGCTAAATAACAGTATGTTATTATTTATTTTCTACACAGTAACATATTACTATTTCATTTTAAAACAATAATACTAATTAAAAATCTCAAATAAATACATATATTAAGTCTAATTAACAACCAAATTAATAAAGAAGAGGATGTTATTATTTGTTCTCCTAAGAGTAACATGTTACTATTTCATTTCAAAACAATAACACTAATCAAAAATTTAAAATAAATAGATAAAACAAGTCTAATTAATAACTAAATTGTAAAAAAAAAAGATATTATTGTTTCATTTCAAAATAGTAATACTAATTAAAAACTCCAAATAAATGGATAAATTAAGTCTAATTAACAACCAAATTGCTAAAGAAGATGATGTTACTATTTCTTTTCAAAACAGTAACATGTTATTATTTCATTTCAAAAAAGTAATACCAATAAAAAATTTTAAATAAATGGATAAATCAAGTTTAATTAACAAATAAATAGATAAATTAAGTCTAATTAATAACTAAATTATTAAATAATAACATATTATTATTTATTTTCTAGACGCTAACATATTACTATTTTATTTCAAAATAGTAACACTAACTAAAAATTTCAAAAAAATACATAAATCAAGTCTAATTAACAACTAAATTACGAAAGAAGAGGATATTATTGTTTGTTCTCCAGAGAGTAATATGTTATTATTTCATTTCAAAACAATAACACCGACCAGAAACCTAAAATAAAAGGGTAAAACAAGTCTAATTAACAATCAAACTGTCAAAGAAGAAGATGTTACTATTTCATTTTAAAACAGTAATATCAATTAAAAACTTTAAATAAATGGATAAATCAAGTTTAATTAATAACCAAATTGCTAATGAAGAGGATATTACTATTTATTCTCCAAATAGTAACATGTTACTATTTTATTTCAAAATAATTACACCAATAAAAAATTCTAAATAAATAGATAAATCAAGTCTAATTAATAATCAAATTGCTAAAGAAGATGATGTTATTATTTGTTCTCCAAGTAGTAATATGTTACTGTTTCATTTTAAAATAGTAACACTAAATAAAAATTTTAAATAAATAGATAAATCGAGTCTACCTAACAATCAAACTACTAAAGAAGAAGATGTCACTATTTTATTTCAAAATAGTAGCACTAACCAAAAATCCTAAATAAATGGATAAATTAAGTCTAATTAATAACTAAATTGCCAAATAAAAAGATGTTACTATTTATTCTTCAGACATTAATATATTACTATTTCATTTTAGAATAGTAATATTAATTAAAAATCTCAAATAAATGCATAAATCAAGTCTATTAATAATCAAATTGCTAAATAAGAAGATGTTACTATTTCATGTGAAAATGATAACATAAAAAAAAACTTAAAATAAACTAATAAATTAAGCATGATTAATAACAAAAATTGATAAAAAAAATAACATGTTACTATTTTCAAAATAAACAGTAACATGTTATTTTCTTCTAGTGATATATTTTTATTTAGTCTGAAATAGCAACACTAACAAAAAAATATCATAAATAAAAAAAATAAAGTATGATTAATAATGGAATTTCAACAAAACAATGTGTTATTATTTCCACAAAAAATAGTAACACTAAACAAGATGTTATTATTTTATGTAGAAATAGTAACATTAAACAAAAATTTGGAATAAACTGACAAATCAAGTATGATTAACAATAAAAATCGATAAAAAAAATAAAATGTTACTATTTTCAGAATAAATAGTAATATGTTATTTTCTTCCAGTGATATGTTTTTATTTTGTCTAAAATAGCAACACTAACAAAAAAATATCATAAATAAATAAAATAAAGTATGATTAATAATGGAACTTTAACAAAATAATGTATTATTGTTTCCACAAGAAATAGTAACACCAAATGAGATGTTACTGTTTTATGTGAAAATAGTAACATCAAACAAAAATTGAGAATAAATTAACAAATCATGTATGATTAATAATAAAAATCGATTAAAAAAATAACATATTTTAGCAACACCAACAAAAAAATCATAAATAGATAAAATGAAATATAATTAATAATGAAACTTTCGATAAAATATCATGTTCTATTTTCACACGAAATAATAACATCAAACTTGATGTTACTATTTTATGTGAAAATAATAATATTGAATAAAAATTTTTTACAGTTATTTCTACAATATCTTCGTTCAATTTGTCCAGTTGCTTAACTGGGAATGCACAATGATGGAATGTGACTCATTTATTTTTGTTTCTATGCTTTTGTTCTTCTCGATACTAAGGCTTATCGTTTGGAGTTATAGGTATTTTAGTAAATTAATCTCGATGGGTGCACTTGAATAAAAGAAAGTTCGCTTTGAATACCTCATTGCAATAAATTGCAACAACTAGTACCAACCTAATTTTTTCCTAAAAAACTAAATTTTAAGGAATCCTAGTCCAAGTCCAATATATATCCTTGTGTTTGTAGATGAATTCATATCCATCTAATACATGCAAACATCAATCTCCACTGATCGATTCATATTATTCATTAAAAAAATGAACTAACTTTTAAGTGATCCAAGTATACCAAAATTCATAGAATCCATGGACTTAAACTCATTTTATACCTCTTGTCTCAAGGTAACTTTCATCAAGTAATTTTAGGCAAATTTTATAATTTATTATATTTTTTATATTATTAAATAATTTATTTATTGCTAATTTCATATTATTAGTTAATTAAAATTAATTATTATTATTAGATATAACTAAAATAATAAGAAAATAAATCAAAGTACAATAATTTTTAATATAAGAACCTTCAAATTAGAAAAGTAATTAAAAATTACAAGACCTAACTCAAAAAACTTTCAGTATTAATTAAAATAAGCAAAAATATATTATTTATTAAATTTATAACATATATATATATTCATATATATATATATATATATATATATATATATATATATATATATATATATATATATATATATATATATATATGAATATATTACTATTTTATTATACAAAAATAATTCATTACTCTAGTTAATATATTCATCTAATTATAATAATTATTTTGTATAATATTTTTATTAATTTTTAGGTTTTATGGTGATAAATTTAATTTCTCACATATTATTTATTAATTTTTTAATTTCATTGTAATTTTTATTTTAATAACCTTGTGTAATATATATTAATAATATTAAATATAAAAATTTATTAATTTTAATATTTAATATTTTTAAATTTTAATGTAATTATTTATCTTGATAAACTTATGTAATATATGTTAATAATATTAAATACATAAATTTATTAAATTTAATATTAAAAATTACTTAATACTACTCATATATATAATTTTACTGTTATATGTATTAAAACATAATTTTAGTGTACCAAAATTATAATTTTAATAAATATAAATATACATACAATAATAAATTAATTATTTATTAATATTGCCAATCTCAATCATTTACTATGTTAGATTAATCAACTCTAATCCTTTATTAGATTAGATCATTATTATCATTTTCCATATTAGAGTCTCATTCTTAGGTCAAGTAAAATTATATTAGTTTTAGCTTTGATTAATCCATTAAACTAAACTTATTTTGATACTTCTAACTTTGCCCCATCCTTGTTTTGTCTCCACTTACGGGGCAAGTTGGTGCCCGTTCTTTGTAATTCATAGGGCACTAGTATTCCTTATAAAAATTTAAAAAATTAATAAAAATTAAAAAAATATTTAAATTAAATATTTTTAATTTATATATAATTAATAAAATATTATAAAATAAATTTAAAATTATACATAATTTGTTCAACAAATCTCAAATTAAAATGGATATAATTAAGGTAGATAATTTTACATTTCTTTGATTTTAAATAAATAATTAAAAAAATAATATTATAAAAGGTAAATCTTAATTTTTAATGTATTTTGAATGTTTAAATTACTAAAAGAAACTAAATATATCATGCTTATAAAAAAAATAAGGAAAAAAATTAATTTTGTAATTGCAGAGCTCTATAGGACAAGATAAAGTAATATTATCTTGCCTTCAAATTTTTCATTAAATTGAAAATGTATCTCATGTTTTGCTTTATGGAGCAAATATCAATACATATCTAAGGATGATGATGGGATAGGACAAAAGCAAATGAAGGCAAGTTAAGAGCAAATTAGTCTTCTTTTACCTCATGCTTTGTTATTAAAAATAAAATATTATCTTATCACATACCCCATAATTGAGGACAATATTCGTCCCATTCTCTTGGCCCATTGGGTAATCGAACTCCATAACAACTTGCAAGGAATGATAGATAAATAAAAGAAACTAAGAAAATATAAATCTTAAAATTAAGAGTTATAAATTTATATGTAATTGATAAGTAATCTTAAATACTAGTAAATAATAAGGGAAAGATAATTAATATAGTTTAAATATTTCAAATTATATATAATCAATCGTATATTATAATATAGGTTTAAAGTCATATCTAATTGATTTAAATAATTTGAAACTAAAAAATAAATTGATATAGAGTTAACAAAATATTATTACTTTATACTTTCATCATCTCAAGTGAAATATTAATATATTTTTAATTTTTAAATAATTAAATTATTAAAATAACTAAAAAAATTATACATATATGTGTGTGTGTGTGTGTGTGTGTGGATGTATCTATATATATTAATATATAAGATAAAAATATAATAATTTTATAATAGCATAACTCTAAGGGTCAAGACAAGATATTATTACCCTATTCTCATCATTTTGTTTACAGTAAAACCTTGCCTTATAGTTTGCCTTGTAAGGTAAAAAAATCATACAATTCCTAATCCTTATTGAGACTTTCCTTCCAAGACATTATAAATTCGAGACATTTTATCATCTCTAGCCATGTTTGTGCTCCAATGAGGCAAAATTCACAAGACAAGCTTGAAATTAAAATTTTCCCATCACGAGGGATAACCATTATTGTTTTGCATAAAACACAATCATGTGTGTGCCATCTTGTATGTGTCTAGCATTTTTTCCTAATATTTGAGAATTATCGGTATGTTGCAAGGATTGTAATTTGCTTTATTTTTAAATTTTTTAATTAAAAATTCAAACATGTGTCAAACACTATTTTATTCCTTCATTCTTAATTGGTGGGAAATATTTCTAGTTATATTAAAATATTAAGATTTTAGTATTAGATTTTAATATTGTCATTGGTCTAATTATATATTTTGCCATTATAATTGAATAAATATTAAAACTAAAAGAAAAGTTTCCTAAATTATCAAAATACAAGTAATAATAGTATTGAAATTCCTATTGTTACAATAAAATTAAAAATATGTCTCACTTAAGGAATCTTTTACTTACGTAAGATTCAAATGTGCTTGAACATACCATTTGTTCTTTTTTATTCATATGATTTTATTTTATTTCATTTCAATTCATAACCAATGCATTTGATTTAGTTTTGCATTCATTCTAGTACAATATATACACTTAAGATTTTCAGAAATTTCTTCCCTGTGGCTTTGAATTCAAGTTGAAAAAAGTTAGTTTCTTTATATAACTTATACAATATTTATACTTTATTTATGTATGATTATACATGAGCCATAATATGGATTCTTTCAGAGAAGTAACTAGTTTCACCAAAATACCAAGAGTGATCCTATAGTAATAAAAATCTATTAGCATGGTTTGTCCCAAAGGTGAAAGGGCAAATGTTAAGATCAATGTATAAAGGTAGCCAACTGATCCAACTATAGTTTCATTGAGTTATTATACTAGAGTGGCAATATCACGACCCATCTTGATTGTGATCCATGTGGATCCCGTTACTAGTTTTCATAGGAGTTTCTAAATTTTAAGGGAACTTAAAAATTTATTTTGATATTTCTACAAAAAATGGACATAAGCTCTCTTATTTTTAGACATTTCCCAAAGGCCACACACCCTTATAATTCAAAACTTGTTTTTATCTAGATACGATAGATAAACATACACATAATACTATACAAATTCAAATTTATTCATAGAGAAACTAATCAAAACATCTAACATAAATTATCAGTATTTCTATCTTCAATACTTATTCTAATTTCAAATGAAACCTAACTATCAAATCTTCATTGAAGGAAATCTTTGCTTCTCCATGGACATAACAAGCTCAAATCTTAACTTGAAAATAATAAAAATGAAATAGAATGAGTTTTAGGAACTTAGTGAGCATATATCTACCATAAACTTATAGAAGATTAATTTTACATATGATAATCGTAGGTTATTCATGTAATAAATTAAACACTATTAACAAACCTATTTCTCAGATTTTTGAAACTTATAAAACTAGATCTTAGAGTAAAAGTACTATTGCACAAGACTTATGGAAGTTACACTTATCCAATAATACATAATATCCTTATTACAACATGCACTACATATTTTGAGTAGACAACACCATCACAAAATAGCCTTTGTGGATCAAATACAAACAATTCATCAATCACATTATGTATTTACATTCATGTCAGATAACGATATCCAATAATAAGCAAAATTTCTAATATCATATCTAATCACACATTTAGTCATAGTAATCATATATGTATCTGCCTTTTAATTCTAAAATCAAGTTTATACTTTTCTTAATTACTTGATGAGAAGTTCCCATCCAATTCTTGGATCAATCTCATATCATTTACAATTATTAGTCAGGAATTTTTCATCTGATTTTCATATTAATGTTACATCCTTCATAATTATTTATCGAGAATCCTTTGTCCAACTTTCACATTATCTACCACTATTTATAATTTCCAATGCCACTTTTGGCATGATACTTACATAGTATCCATAAGAGAGCTTAGCTTTCATATCGTAGTAATCTATAAGACTTTTAATGTAAGGTCATTAATCTACCACTAAACAATATCAAGCATAGCACAACACATTATAACATATAAGTATAATAGAAACTGAACCACAATTCATCATTAGGTAAAATCACTAAAATCATGCTTTTGCTATGCACTTTAATCTATTGACCTTCATTTAGATAGCCAAGTACTATTATTATATGAAACTAAGTTTACCTAAGACTATAAGGGTATATATAAATAAACAAGGATATTGAGTTGGTAAAAACAATAAGAAGAATATAATTCACAATATTTAGATCGTATTATTTAAATAAAAAAATAGTGGTGAGATATATACTCACATAGAGTTCTCTTTTCTCCTTGAAGTTTGGATCATCTACACTCATCATTTCTCCTTCCTATTTTACAAATTATAAATATAATTTATAACTACATAGGATTATTCATTTTCTTTCTAAACTAGCCATAAATTTATTTCCATTATTTTAGAACTATACTCAAATATTCAAAATATACATTAAATAAACTTATGATTCAGGTTTAACACAACCCAAAATATTAGAATGTAATTTTCCCAGAAGACTCCAATCATATTATCATATCATTATCTAATGTAAAAAAAAATCATATTCATAGCTACCACCATTTACTTTAAAAATCTAAAGTTTCCCAAAATCATATGTAAATCCTTCATAAATTTAGAATAAAATGTGTCAAATGTATTTTAATAACCCTTTTTAGTATTTTATGAT
This sequence comes from Sindora glabra, assembly GCA_020226215.1. Lineage (NCBI taxonomy): Eukaryota > Viridiplantae > Streptophyta > Magnoliopsida > Fabales > Fabaceae > Sindora > Sindora glabra. The sequence continues at coordinate 49,278,953 of CM035225.1, forward strand.
ATAACAATTATATATATTTTTATTTTTATTCCTTTTTTTTCTAGACCATTTGGTCCAATAAAAATCAAAGGCAGCTAATTGTATAAAATATCTTATCACCTTTTAAGGAGATTGTTAGAAGCTTGCTGGTGGCTGAAATTGCAGCCAATTATTGGCAGGATGGAAGCTCCAAGTTACCTTACTATATTTAACATAACATAGCACCAACTCTTTGCTTCCACTTAAGTGCCCTATGTGATGCTATGTGTTGTTGACCGATAAAAGGAAAAGGCTAAGTTAGTGGTTCTTATGGCAATAGCAACTCAGTTGGTGAGAGAGAGATGCTAGAAAGATAGAAAGTAGAAGGAAGAAGGGGAAAAGAGCAAGAAAAGAGAGTGAAAGTTAATGAAAGAGGGAGTTGATCATGATTTATGACTTTTTTTTTCTTAAAACAGAACTAAAGAATTTAAAAATAAAAAGAACAATAGCAAAAGTTAGTAGAAAGTAAAAGTTGCTAGAAAAAAATGAAAAAGTAAGAGATAAAAGAAGTTAGTTAACTAAGAGAAGAGGTACTTTCTAAAAAAAAGTAAAAATTGAGCAGCTATGGATTTTTCTTTTTAAGAGAGAGTGATGAAAACAATAAAAAAAATAAAGGGAGGGACCGACATAAATAAGGAAAAAAAAAGAGACAGAAAAATGTTGAATAGATAACTATAGGTTTTTATATGATACATTACAACACACCATAATGCCATACTCCCTTTTATTCTCATCCTTCCATTTATTTTACTAAGCCCATCTTCATAAAATTACTTTTATTTAATACCTTAACTATTTTTAATCTCCCCTCAATATACAAATATATTTGCAGTAACTTGGTTAATTGGAAGTCCAAGAATAAATAATTTAATATCCTATAATTTCCAAAAATGGTTTATCAAATATAAATAATTTCCTTCATAAATCCCCACATTCTTAGTTACTAAAATGATTTCTTAAATCATGAAAACTTCCATAATTCCTAGCAATAATTTTTTGGATATAATTATTTCATAAATCTTTGTATTCATAATTAATATAATTATTCTTAACTTATGGAAAATTCTTAACTTTTGGAAAAGTTCTTGTAAATCATTTTAATTTGATCTTGAATTAATAATCACCATAAAATAAATAAATATATCTCAAGCACTATCATTAATATTATTTTAATATTTTAAAATATTTTAATCCAACAAATAAACTTAAAATCAATATTATCCAAATAAATAATTTATTCCATAAATCTCATAATTATATAACCTTATAGTTAAACCAAAGAAATTGCAAGCAAGATGGAGCAAAATATCGATAGTTTATACAAATTGGAGGTGTGTATCACCAACATTGAAAGCTAACATTTGGGAAGAAGTCTGGGCATGCACATGTTACGTTTTAGATAAATAAATATTCTGAAAAAAATAAAAAGCTTTACCGAAACTTACCAAGAATCCATGTCAAAGGTTATAAACTAGATGGTAAGAATTATATCTTTGCAATGTGATTGAGTTTGAATTAGACAATCTTACTAGAACTAAATTCATGAACACAATCATTAATCCATTTTGTTTATGCATGAATGATTCGACTATCAGCACTTCAACAATCTAATCACGAACACATGAATAATCTAATCATAAATGCATTAACATTTCAATGAGTCACGAGCACCTAAATAGTAGCGTGAATTATGAATATGGTCCAATCAAAACTGCATCTCTATGATATTCACACTAGTAGTAAAAAACTCTAATCAACATCAAATAGGAATGCTATCAAATGAACATAATACTAGTTACTAGTTTTTCTTGTTTTAGGATTGCTCTTTAATCACACAATTAACCTTAAGTGCTGCTTGTCTAATAGGAGATTAAGGTTTCTATTATCAAAAAGATATTTGATTAACTAATTAATTAATCATGATCTCTAACAAAAGTTACTTTGAGAAAAAAGATAGTTGGGATTTGTTTATCAATTAGGCCCAATAGCAACTCTAGTCAATAATTAGCCTATATTAAGGTTCCATTTTGCATAACAAATAAGCTAACTTATAACTTATTGATCTTGTCAATAAGTTATAATAAGGTATAAGCTAGCTTCTAGAGGTATTTCTTACACTAACTTATAAGCTACTTTATGTCACTTATAAATTCTAATTTAATAAATTACCTAAAATAGTTTATAACTTATAAATTACTACTTTTTTAAATTATTTTTAAATCTATTCTTATTTTTTTATTAATTTACAATCCACGCCTTTTTTAATATAAATTAAAATAATTTTTATATAATTATATTTTAAGTAATTATAATTTTATAATAAATAATAAACTAAAAATTATAGAAGTAAATAAATATATAAGTTTATAAAATATAATTAATTAAATATTAAAAAATATTCTTTTATTTTAAACTTTTTAATTATGTTAATATAATTTAATTTTTAAATAAATATAAATTATTTTAATTATATATGTATTTTTATTAATATATCCTTTTCTGTTATTTTATAATTTTAGCTAGTTCAACAGCTAATTTTATGAAACACTTTAGTTAGCTTAACAACTATTATCTATAAGCTATCTATTATCAATTAACTTATCAACTACTAAGTAACTTATTAACTATCAGCTAACTTATTAACTATTTATGCGAAACGAAGCCTAAGTGTTACCTAAATAACAATCACATTATGCTATTATTTAGTAAAATTCAATCATATTAAGTTTATCCTAATTAGGAGCTCTAGTTTAAGTAGGTGTTCCTAATTACATTATGACTCCTATTTTTTACTTGCTCTTTGTATGCAACCTCATAAGTTTGCATCATGTTGATAGTAATCCTAAGATTATATTTTAGTTTTACAAAAAATTAAGTGATATTTAACAATACATCACTACTACTTAAGTAATGAGTGTAACATTTTAAATGAGTAAACATAATAAAAAAATTAAAATCTTTTTGGAAACTTATTAAGGATCCATGCAAAAAGTTACAAACAAATGATAGAACTACATCTTCATAGTGTAATTCAAACTTGTTGCCAAAAAGTTCATTTCAAATCAATCTTGTTGTGTCTAAATTCATAAACATAAGAAAAATATTTATTCAAGTTTATTAATATCTAAACATGCAAATATTCTGATGAATAATAATTGCATGAATGATTTACCAAATCACAAACATAGGAAAAGATTTCATCATAGATACACGATTAAAATGATAAACCACGAATGTCATCCAAAGAGCAACATCTCTATGGCATCTATACAAGCAATCAAATTTTTTTATTAAAATGCATGGAGTTGCCCTCAATTTAATGCATTGCTAGTTGCAAGATTTTCTAGTTTTCTTACCATGCTCAACCTTACTCAATGCTATATTCTACCTATCCAATGGAAAGAATAAGGTTTCATGATCTCAAAAAGTTTCCTCTATTACTAATAAAATTTACCATGATCTTTAATCAAATCACCTTATAAAAAGAAATAATTGGGCCTTGAATATTAATCAAACACAATAATGATTCTAATCAATAAAAATCTCATTTTAAATGTTAACTAAATAAAGCCCAACCTTATCATGTTACCACTTAGTGAAGCCTAATCATATTGGACCCATCCTAATTAAGAGTTTTATTTTGACTAAAAGTTTTTAATAACATTATGAATGGTCTTAGTTCTATGTATTTGAATATATCATGTTGAGTTTAGGTTGTAACTAGTTATAATCTATAATGACAATACTTTATTTATAATCAACATGGTTCTATTTGTATTTTTTTATTATTATAGATGTTATTGATTTTAATGTGTAATGACAGTTGAAAAACTTCATATAAAAATTCTAAGAATTGTTTAGGTATCTATTTTTGTTGCTATTGCCAATTAGCATGAAGATAATTGTTAGAATTGGTTTTTAGGTTAATGTGATTTTACTATAGCTACGAATATTATAGAAACTCATTAAAAAAATGGGTTGGAAAGAATACATCGATTATTTACCACAAACTAATGTCTTAGTCATATAAGATGTTAATTTTTAAAAAATATCTAACATAGAATTCTAGAAATTACTATGCTAGTTTATTGTTTAATAAATAACCAACACCTAAATGCTCTTTAGTAAGATGACATCGTTTACATTTATATGTTGTTTTTCTAATTTAGAATCAATGTTTATTTTGTCATTTAGAATACAAGGCAATGCCATTTTAGAAATTTGATTCATATAAAAAAACCAATGTTTAACTAAAGATGACATTGTCTTGACAACTTAAGCCCCTAATAGGAGTTGAAAATGATAGGATTAAACCATTGGTATCAATTGCAAATTCCATCCCAAAACTTAGCATCAATTATAAATTCCATCTCAAAGCTTTTCTAATCTTAAGAAAATCTTCAACATGATGCTTGAACTAACAAGGTATGCTTACCTTGTAAGTTTCATGTTTAGACTTGTAGAATCTTTAGTTTTATATTTATGCTCATAAGATATTTTGTAAAATTGATGCCTTATTAGCCCATTACTAAATATATAAAGTTGTGCACTTTATAGAAAAATCCATCATATAAATGTAAGGATTTTTTATGTTGTGTTTTTACTTGCAATTTGGTCTCTAATCATAATTAGCCATAGTTTATTGTTTTGATGTAGATTTTATAAGTTATACATGTATAAAATTTAATCTCACTCATCTTTTTTTAACCATTAAAGGTATTATGTACTATTTATTTATATGACATATGTAATATCATACGTCAAGTTATAATAATTTTTAAATGTTCATGTCACTTGTAAGGATTAGATTTAAGAGTTGATTTTTAGAAAGTCCCAACTTCACTTATCAACCAAGACAAAAATAAGGAAGCACCCATCTCTAATTATGGTATTAAATAAAACCTTTTATCATATTTACATTTTTATTTATTCAATTTATTATTTAAAATGATTCAAATTAGGATTTTATAGTATCAAAAGAAATGTTGATTTTTATTTTGATTAAGGTGTTCTGTAAATCTATATAGGGAATACATGGGTGTGTATGTATTAACAGAATAGAAGGGACCAAGGAGGGAGAAACTTTTACATCCTCTTTAAAATTTTTGGATTTTATTTTATCAGGGAAAATAATTAAATAGTTTTAATAGAAATAAATAATTTATTTTAGTCGTAATAATCCAAAAAGAGAAAATTATATATGGACCAAACGAATTTTGAAAAGGGAGATGTGAATTAAATATTAAAGAAAGGAGGATTAATTAATAAGTTTTGAATAAAATTTAGGGAGAATAGAAATGAATTGGTTGAATGGATTCAAAATGAGAAACTTGAAAGATTTAGTGGAGAAAAGTGTGTTGAATAAAAGAGTTAAAGGTTATAAGTGTTTACAATGAGTATGTGATATAGAAGAGATTTAGGACAAAATTCTAAAAATATCTGTTATGCCCCTTAGAATTTCATTTCATAAAGAAAAATTTTAGTTAATTAAATAGTTTTCTTATAATAGAAACAATTGATTTATTTTAATCTCTATACTTGAGGGTGAATTTTTTCATAAAGGTGACAATTAATTTTAGATAGATTAAGGTGATTAGGATAGTAAGAGAAAGGAAATTAATTAATTAAACTAGTTTCAAGTAGAAATTTTCATTAAGTAAAGATTAAATTAATTGAATGAGTAAAAGAGGGAAAGATTTGTAAAAGTCATTTGGAGAGAAGCATCATAAATACAAGAATTTAAAAAAACTATAAGTGATCAAGAATGACTATGTGATTATGAAGGAGAATTTAGGCAAACACCAAAAATGCCCCTATCTTTTTTTATAAACCTAACTTTAACCCTCTCATTTCATTTTTCCATTACAAACCCTACACCCTTTCCCCTTCTTCCTTTTCTTCCTCTTCTTTGCTTCTTCACTTAATCAAGAAAGAAGGAAAAAAAGTAATGCTTTATCAAATTCTTCATATAATCATGGTAAAGACCTCTAAACCATCATTAAGCTTAAGCTGCCTTTTCATATTCCTTTTGTTTTGATGAAACTCAACTTTAAGCTTGAAAAATGAAAATTTGAATCCTAGTGAATTTTTTTTTTTTAGAATTTTGAACGATTAAGGTCAAGGAATGATGGATTTAACTTTTCAAATCTTCCTCCATACTAGATATCTTTCTTTATACTAGATGAATGAATATCCTAACTCAAATTTCAAGATTTGAATAGTTTAGTCTATTTATGAAAATTTTGTTTTATGGATTATATGATAAATGAAGTGATTTATGATGAATAAATTGTGTATAAATGATAGAAATAATCTACATAAGGTCAATTTACGATATATTGTTGATCTACTAAGGATTAGTTGAATAATGAATGGATCAAAAAGTATTTGGGATGCTATAAATAGTAACTTCATGATGGGAAAATTTGTAGAAACCCATTTTAACAATTAATTGCAAGGCTATAATGGTTGATCATTGAACTAGAAACTTATCAAAATTCTTTTTTTAGAAAACAATGATTTAAAAAATTAGACCAAATATCAAACTAAAAAGACTTCTGGTGCGCAATTTCAATAGTTTAACCAGTTAAACCAATAAGCAGATTAGATAATATTATAATTAGAGAATTATATAAATTTGATAAATAAATTAATATCTCTTCTCAAAATGCAAGTTTTAATCTATATAAAATAATAAATTTAACTAATAAAATTATCATAAAATTAATAAAAAATATTAAACAAAAAATAAGGCTTTTTATTAGTTTAGTAATATTTTTTTAAAAGAATATATATTTATGGATTAGGTTTTGGAAAATATTAACCTAATTTTGTTAAAAAAATTAAAAAATACCAAAATAATATTTAAAAATTAGAGTAATTTAGTTTTATCCAATTTTTACTAGTTTTTTCTAGTTTATATTAGTTCAAACTAGTCTAACTGCTAAAATGGTTTTAAGGGTCAATTCAAGCCATTTTAGATGTTAATTGACAATTTGACTGTTTGGTCTAGTCTAGTTTTACAAACATGGCATTATACCACAAACAGTTAATCGCAACACCTCATTATGCACTAATGCTCTAATATTTTAAGTCAAATATAATAGTAATGTGGGTTTACATATAAAATGAATTAACAACCAAGATTGTGATTTTATATCCATGATTACATAGAAATGACTAAGGTTATGATTAATAATATTGAATGAGATAACTAAGCTCTACAAGATTCAAATTAAGTTCATAAGTACACATATGATTTAATTGTGATTATGTTGTCATGGACTTAAAGTGATTTAAATATTGTATTAATTAGTTATATTATGTAATATTATCTTGTTACAAAGTGCTATAATTACTTGTAGCAATGCAAGAAAGGTATGGTAGTTTTGTTATTAGATGTTATTATTATTATGTTGTTATTATTATTATGTTTGAAAATAAATTGTTACAATGTTATTAAAATGAATTAAGTTATGTGAACATACAAAAAAATATGGGTGATGTTGAAATCATGAGATATGATGCACGTATAAGAACATCTATAAGAATGGTAAAATTTTATAACATAATTAGTACTTTGACTATACCTTATGAAATGAGTAAAATGAGTAATTGATGCTATAGCTGACATTTTAATGTTATTGACCTTGAATATAAATTGTGAGAGAGATATGCATCCTTCGTAAAGAAAAAGAGAAGTGGAAAGGGTTAGAGGGATAAGGTTAGTGGGTTTATGCCTAGGGTGGCAAGGATAAGGTTAGACCAAAGATATAAAAGAAAATATGTATACCAACTATTATCATTCTCTTAACATATGTTGTAAACAATTTACATAAAAGCTTTGATTATTTATTATTTTATACCATTATATTTAAGCTTGATTGATTATAGTGAAAACTCCTTAAAAAAAGGAATGATGTGAATTATGGTAAGCTGATGTGATATATGAATACTAGATCTGATCATCATTTATGAAGGATACAAGGCTAACCGAGAGTTATAAAAAGGTTTATTTGCTTTCTATATGTTGATTAATTTAGTACATTAAATATATAATTATGATGCGAACATATATATGCATGAGAAATGTTAGAGATAAGAGTTATGAACTAAATGATTGAGTGTTATCATTATTTTTTTGAAATACACATGATGTGATAAATTTATGGCATAATAAATGTGCATGTTTGATTATTAACATCAATGAGTGTGGATGATTATTTATGATAATAAGAATACTAACAAAAAAGGAAATGTGAAATTGTATGCTTAAGCACAAATGGTTATGTTGGATTATGTTAATTTTAATGAAAATGCTATTATGACAAATTTAATGAAGTGTATGGGTTGTAGGAGGGTAAATCCAGTTAGTAAGCCATTTATTAATCATTTATGAATTATTTGTACTTGAATGTTCATTCACTAAGCCTAAAACTTATCCCTCCATGTGCTATGTCTTTATAGATTTCATAATGATATTTGTCACCACCTCAAAGTAGAGCTTCTAGGAGTTCATTTGGTATGGCTTAGCAATATTGGATAATGTATGTAGGCATGTATGGGCTATCATCCATATAAAAAATGGGTATGAAGTGGTAGTTTGCATCTTGCTAAATATAATTATGTTTTACTTTATATGGATTTATTATTGTATTACCTTCTGGTTAATAATACCATTTCTCTTTTATTTTCACATGAAAAATTTCCTAAAACTTCCTTGTATACTAGATAAGTAGATTACAAATCCAATTCAAGCAGGAGGAAACTGGTAGTGAGTTCTATGCCCACCATAACTAAGGTTGGTTCATAATAATGCTTTTTCCCTTTTATAAACCCCAGCCTCAAAATCCCTATTTCAAACCCTAATTCATTATTCCTCATTCTCTTCTTCTTGCATTTTTAATTTCTTCTTTAATTAAGCTAAAAGGGAGCTAATCTTTGTCAAATGCTTCACTCAAACTAGGTAAGACTTTCTTAACAATTAGATTTTTCATGGCTTTTTTTTATATTTGAAGGGATTTGAGTGCGTATTCCAAATAGTGGAAAAGATAAACTCTAACTTAGGATCCTTAGTATTTTAGTTGATTAGGACCGAGAGATAACAAATCCTTTTGAATCCTTCTCCAAACTAGGCCAATAAAAATTCTAGCTTTAGTTTAAATATGTGAATCATTTTTGTTTAGTTGTATAAGTTTTAAACTATATGATCTATATGTTAAATATGATGATTTATGATGAGTAATGGTATTTGATTTGTGTTTATTGTTAAAAATGATTCAAATGTGGTATTCCAAAGGTATATTCATGTTTTGGTATGGAATAGTAGCAAGAAAAATGTATTTGGATGATAGTTTTATCAAATAAATAATGCAAATCATGGAGGGGTTTTATGGAATCCTATGCTAATGATTGACCATTGGCTTGATAATTGGGCAAATTTCATTTCCAGTAGCTAGTAGTTGACCAATGAACCTTTACTAGTCAACTGTTGGTCACTAGGTGATAAGGCTACTCTTTAAATATATAAAAGTTGACTAGCTTGCATTATTCCCTTATTTCCATTTATGTCATTTAAGTAAATATTATCATTTGTTTTCAATTTATATTTTAATTTTCATTTATTTAATATATAAATATAAATAAAGAAATATCCCCTATTTAGATTTGAATAAAATATCAAAAAAAAATAGAAATTCTAAAGAATAAAAATCATGATTTTGGATTCTAGTTCAAAATGACAAATTTTTATGAATATTGTTACTTTTCATCTCATTAAAAACTAAAAAGCCACTTAAAGGCTTCCAAAAATTCAATAAAAACCATGTTTAGATTAAGCTATATCACAATAAATAAGATTGGGATTTTTTTCCTCCCAAATTATACATATTTTATATAGTTCTCTCTATAGGGGTTCCAAACTTAGAAAATTTTTATAGAAAATTTTTAAAAAATCCAAAATGATAGGCAAGATAGAAACATGACATTAGATGTTGTACTTTTAATTTATAAAAAGTTAAACAATTTATTTAGATTGATAATTTAGTGAAGACTTTGTTTGTATGTAAATATGTGAATATTGTTATTGTTATAATTATTTGCTATTATCTTTATTATTTATGTGATGTATGATGGTAAAAATAATATATGTGGCCATGTGAAGAGGCATAGTAGTATTATGACATATAAACTATATTGTAAATTAAATTGTTGTATTATTAATGAAATGAATTGATATGTATGGCCATGCAAAAAGACATGAATGATGTTGTACTATGAAATATGATACATGGATGAGATCATTAGTATTAAAATGATGTGAATTGCGATAGGGGTGATGTAAAATGTGAATATCAATTCTAGTAGCAATTTGTGAAGGGTATAAGGATAATCCTAAAAGGATAATAATGGGCCTGTAAAGGGTAAAAGACTAATCAAGAGTCACAATGAGGTTTATTTGCTTTCCTTATCTTGTTATTATGTGTATGATATGATGAAATTATGATATACATAGTTATATATGTTTGAATAATGGCACTCGTGAATGCGAATAATGTTAATGAATATGTTATTACTAACGGAAGTTGTGTTGTGAATGGGAAATTACTTGTGATTTTATGTATAATTATTAATGAATTATGATAAGAGTAAGATTGACTTTTCTAAGTACCTATGATGTAGTAATTGCTTAGAAAGATCTTAGCTGGCATCCAAAAGTGTGTATACATGTATTGTAACTTCTAATAGACATGTTAAATTGTTGCAAATTCCTTTTCTTTCCTTAGCAAATGTATGGCAATATGATTATTTATCCTAGATGTGAATTTAAAGTTTTCTCTTAGAACTAATATTGATTTTTTGTATTCTAGTATTAATATTCAAATTTAATAATTTTTTATTGATTGATGTTTACTCACTGATTTTGAAAGGAAACTCATTTTTTGCCTTTTCTCTATTTGTTTTTCTTAAGAATCTTCCCTTTAGGTTTCTAATTATAGTTAGATGAGATAAAAGTGGACCTGTTTAAGAACTTTTGAGCTAAGGTAAGCATTGGAACAATTGGAATAGCTTGCTATAATGATTTATCAATACATTTTGTATTTAAATTTTGAAAGCTATATATTCTTTGAAAACATAGCATACTTACATATGAAATATTGAATTAGATATATTATAGGAGAGGCGACTAGTTTATCTCCTATAGTGACTTCCTACATCAATTATGTGCTTTAGAAATAGGTCATGATGGGAATAAAGGGAGGGGACAAAACATACCAAATTGGTTATTTAATGAAACTCACATGGTATACAAGGCATGTTAATTTTTTTTATTTTTAAAAAAATAACTAATATATAATATTATTTTCTATGACAATTTATAAGAAATAACATTAATTATTTTCAATATAATAATTATGTTATTATTGTTTTTCACAAGGGTTATATAACCAATGTCAAAATTAATACATAATGATGCTCACTTAGATGTTAGTTGAAAATTAACATAGCTTTTGTTAAATACGTTGCCATAAAAATGTTAAATAACATTGGTTATTTAATAGGTTAGACATTGGTTATTAACCAACATATATACGAAGGACGTAATATGTTAGACTATTCCATATTAGTTATATAACTGATATAAAAAAAATTATCATGCTAATTTTTTGACATCTTTTCTTTTAAATATATTTTAATTTTTTAAAATTTCATATCAATTTTTAGTTAGATAAAAAAAACTTACATAAAATATTTATATAATATTTTTTAATATTGGTTTTTCACTTTTCTGCCAGAATTTTTATAACAAAAATTGAATAAATCTAGTATCCCATCCAAAACATGCATTTTAAGTTAAAAACTTTGAATATTATAATTTCATGCTTGGGTATCCATTTAGGTCAAAATTTAGGTAAGTTTTATATAACTTTTTGAGATTTGCAAAAGGCATCAAGAAAAAGAAAAAGGTATTTTGCCCTCTCAAAATTATGAAAAATAATCATTTTTATGGACTTTTTTCTTTTATTTTTCTCTATTTCTCATCATTGTTTGGCTAACTTTGGACTTTCTTGTAACATTTTATTAAATACATTATAAGCATCTAAAACTCAAATACAACCTTAAAAATTATACAAATGAAATACAATGAAATTTTCTTAAAAAACTAGCAGAAAAAATTAGATAAATTGAAATGTTAAAAAAATATGAGAAATAGAAGTAAGAAAGACACATTTTATGTTTTAAACTTGCTTCATACTCAATGCTAGTTGAAAAATATTAATAAATTAGTAATGCATGGTGAATGATAAATGAGATCTAGTCTTCCATAGAGGGAGTTAAATGGAGATAGAGAATAAGTTTAAAAACAAATAAGATGGAAAATGAAAGTGAAAATAATGAAAAGAAAGAATTACTTTATTTATAGTGTAAAAATATCATCACTCTTATGATTTTATACATCAATTATTTTATGAATTAACATTATTATTTATAAAAAATTAACATATAAATTTTCTTCATATTTCTAAAAATATCATCATTGTTATGAATTTAAATGTTGATTATTTTAGGAATTGACATTTAAAATCTCACAGGAATAAAATGCATTTTTTATTTATAAAAAGAATTAATGTCTTAGGTTATTTTATTTTCAAATGTTGGTGGTTGGCATTAATTTATATGTTGATTTTATAAAAAAAAAACCAACATGTTAACTATATCCTTACTACTATAAAAAAGCCATTAAACATTAGTTGTTTAACAAATTCCACTTTTGTAAATACCTAACATATATATATGGACATTGTTATATATCTAGTACATTCAACGTTAGTTCTTGAACTGATGTTCAATACCCATAACAAGATCAATTTTTTTATAATAAAACTGATGTATTTAGTTGCAGTATATTATTCAATAATTGAAATATGACATTACTTTTTTAAAGTAGTTACCAATATTGATAATCGATTTTTCATAACTTAAACTTCAATTAATATATGAATTTTTTTTTTGTAAATAACTAACATTGAATGTGAAATACGATAATGGATTTTTAAAATAAGTAATATTATTTACTATTTTTTAAAAAAATCCAAAAAGAATTCTCCTGAGCCTTATTACCCCCAAAGTAGTACTTAAATCTAATTATAGAATCTAGTAACTTATATTGCTACTTAAGTAGTAACAACAATATTGAAGTCCTATCTTGATATTTTTATGGTTAAGATTAATATCATAAATACAAAAAGGTAGAAAAATATGAAAAATGATACATTTATTTTGGCCTAAATAGTAGAAGAGATATGATATGTTAATGCAAAAAATGGAAATAATATCTCTAAATGCCAACTTAAAATGTTTTCCAAATATGGCCATTGATTAAAATACTTGTGAATTCCATTGTGGTAAAACAAGGGTATAAGGACATCAAATTGATATTGTAGGTGATACATTAATACAATATATTTCTATTAGAGAGAAATTTATTACTTGACTTATGCTATTAAACATGGATGGTATCATGTATTGTTTGGATTGCTCATGTTATACTAACTTTTTTTATAGAAATATTATTGATTTACTTTTCTAAGAAAGAAATAAATCCCTTTTTCTTCAAGAAATGCACATCAATCAAAATCCTAAATAATAAAATCATAAATAAAGAATCCAAACAAATTAATATAGTATACAACAAATAGATATTCTTAATTAGGCTTAGAGAAGAAATAAAGCATTTGAATAGACTTTAACATTAAGAAGAATATGATAGCAAGAGCAAACAAGCAATTGAATTACAGCAAAAATGATAGATGATCTTTTGTGTGAAAAAGTTGTAACTAGTTTCGTAGGGCTTTCTTTGTAATATATCTATAACTTGTTTAGCACCCATAATACACTTCTAATTTCAACTTCCGCCTTCATTTCACAAGTTTGAAGGAGAGAAAAATGACATCATTTAAATATTCTATGTTGACTATAAAATAAAAATGAGGTATTAAACCTAAACTTTTCCATGTTAGTTGTACAATAAAATCGACATGCAATTTTGATTTATTACATGTCAAAATTGATAAATATAAAAATATCATACTAAAATTAATTCAATTATACACATCATATGCATTATAATTTACAATTTACTTAACTTTTATCCAAAATATAGCTTATTCTAAGTAAAATTGGTAGCTTTAAACAAAATAAAAACAAATTAAATGTAAATGAAAAATTGAGGAAGGAGACAATTTATTACGAAAATATATTCTTCCATTTTATTTATTTTCATATCACTATATGAATAATAAACTTTTCATTTATAATATATATATGGCATCTTTACATAAATTAAAAAGAAAAGTGATTATCTTCTACTTATAATTCCTTCATATTGCTTAATGACCAATAATTTTATATTTATTAATCTTGAGATGCTTGATTACTTTATTTGCTATGAATCTTTTAGGGTTCCTATGTTTCAATGCGAAAATATTCATGCTTCTTACTTTATCTATATCAAAGTTTGACATAGCACATAAAGCAAGCAAAATGTTAATTTTCTCATTAAAACATATAGAGCATTAAAGGCTCATAAAAAATGAAGCAATCAAAGACTTTAAGGTTAATAGATACAAAATTTGTGAAATATAAGGATAACACATACCAATTTTTCATTACTTTGCAACCCATTTTTGCAGTTTTCTTGATATTCCTAAACTTGCTTCTTGACATGGAAGGGAAAAGCCCTATTTATGGGCCAAACAAATTCACTAAATGTTGTATAAACTATCAATAAACTATCACAACGATTAAAATCATTAAATATTGTATAAACTATTGATGAATTATCATAATGATTTAAACAACTATATGGTTATTGTTATATCTTTAGACATTGATTATTTTTTAAATTAATATTGTTTAAGCTGATTTTTTATGCTAATCCATCCTAATATTTTTCAAACAACAAACTATACAAAAATTACACTAGATCATCAAGATGGTTTATAGCATGATCATTATGTAACTCTTAAATCAAAACTAATATAGTTTACAACATAATGTTTTCCTAATGTTAAAAAGAGACCTAATTTATTTTTCTCATGTTGAATTACTTTAAAAGATTATTCAAACATTAGCCATACATTTCTTGTAGTATTGAGTGAAATATGAGGACAACACACCCATTAATGATACATATTTAGAAAAGTTTTGAATTTTATAATCATGGTAATTACATCAAACCATGAATATCTTCTACCATGAAAACTATCTAAGGGAAAAGGATAATCATGATTTGATGAGATACTCATGATTATAAAATTTTAAACTTTTCTAAATATGTAGTAAAAATGGGTGCATTGTCCTTCTATTCCACCTAAACAAAAGTTAGAGTGAAAGATAAATTTATAGATAAAATGAAAATCTATATGCATTGGTCATTAAATAAAAATCAATGTAATAAATTTTGACAATTTCCTAATATATGTTACTTAATAAAACTTAGTATTTATTATAGATTAGTAAATATTTATTATAAATTAGTTACTCATTTATGTACCCTTAAATGTTGATGGTAATAAAAAATTGGCATTATTTAACATTTTTTTAAAAAAATATAATTTTTACATCCTAATATTTCTTTAACAATAACGTACATAAAAATTATACTAGATTGTCAATATATCCATCTATGCTACACATTCTTATCCTGAGAAATAGGCATTTGTGATTAATAATTAGGAAGATATAATATTTATAATCACAACCACTTTTTAGAAAAAAGTAATAGTAATTATCTTCATGGTAAAGGGTAGAAATATAGTTTATAGAAGTAAGAGTTTTAATATCCTTGCTTTAAAAAAAAAAGCAATAGTGATTGTCTTTATGGTATCCTTAAAATAGTCTCTAGCTTTCATATTTATGGCAATTATGTATATTTTATCCTCAATCCCTTATTGCCACATATTCTATCATAACTATATTTTATCCTCAACCTTTGCTTTCATGTCCATTGCAAAAACTTAACATATATTGTAGTTAAGAAAGGATGATAGCCTAAGGGCATTGACTTACATCTTAATAATCAATAATCAAATAGCATCAATCGTGTATTATCCTTATATGCCACCTAGATAAAAAAATAGAGTGAAAATTTAAATGAAAAATAGAGTGAGAGAGAAATTATGGAGAGAACACCTAAATGAAAAATGGAGTGAAAGAGAAAAGAAATTAAGGATACAATTTATAAGTAATATAGAAAATTTTACTTCAATTATTGATAATTAATTGGTGTCTTAAAAATGAATTTTTTTCACATCAAGTCCATTGATATACCTTTTAGATGATGATTATTTAAAAAATTAATATTATAAGTGTTTATCTTATGAATGTTATAATACATTTTAAATTAGTAGATTGTTGAAATGTAATTAATCTTTTCAATTTCTAATAATACCATAAATACAAACATTAGTTAGTTATTGATAACCTTTAGATGTCAACAATTAATTTTTAAGTATAACTAATGTCTAAAACACCAGTATTTGTGAATGTGATTAATAATTGATTGTTGACATTCCTTTAGATGTTAGTTTATTGTAAAACCTTTGTATTAAGTTTTCTAATGCTAAACCCTCCATTTCCTACTAAAAAAATAAGGCTTTATAATAGTGGCTTATTATTTTAACTAACATGATAAATTGTACTTATTTTCAAAAATACCACCATACCATTTTAGATGTTGATACAAATGGTGTGACACTAAAGGGTAGATTTGTAATAGTGCATAATTTTCTAACTGGTTTCCTTACTTTTGACATCGATTCTATAATAACTAACATAGAAATCTTATTAAGTGTTACAATGTTAATGCTTTATTTGAACCAATATGTTAAGTTAGTTGTATTTTTAAAAATGTCACTGCACTATTATATATGTTAGTTTCCTATTTAACTAAGTCAATTGGCTAACATCAAAGAACATTTCTATAATAGTGACATCAAAGCCACTATTATAATAGTAGAAATTTTTTAATGAGTGAAAATGTATGATTCTAAAAAATAGGAAGCATGATATATAATTAAATTAAAATTTTCAAAAAAAGATCAATATAATTTTCCTAAAACAATTTTATGGATTTCAATCACATTCAAAAATTTTGAATCTAATAATAGTCATGTGCGTTACTTTAAATTTGGATTGGCAAAATGGATGGATGTCCATAAATCCATCTGATTCACTCACCTTTGGATCAATCCAAATGCATCTATTATCTTTAGCGGATTAAATAGATGAGTGAAATATTTATACATTAACAAAAAATGTCATTCATGACCTATCTATGGATATCTATTATCTATCCATCTCATATTTTTAATTTTATAATTAAAATAAATATTTAATAAAATAATATTTAAAAATTCACTTATACTTCACACTATAATATAAATATACCATTAAGTCTTTTTTTTATAATTTTTATCAATCTTGTATTGTAACATAGAATTAAGGGTTTGTGCATTTAATTGTGAAATAATATATCTTAATTAATTTAATTTTTAGATAAAAAATAAGTTTTGAAATATCAAATATGAAGTATTACTTGAAAATGTATCTTTCCAAAATAGGGGTAGAAGCAAGCCAATAGGCAAAAGATGTCCTTCCTAAATAAGGGTGGAAGTAGGCCACCTAGCTCATATGTTCAATTAGCCTAACCTATTTTCATCTTATTCATAAAATAAAATGAATTTGGGCTAACTTTCAACTCATTTTACAAAATAGGTAAGTTATATTAATTAAAACTTAATCTATTAGCCTATGTGACATATGTAGTATATAGGCCTAAATAGTAGTGGTGATCATCAGTTAATTAATGGTAGTTAAAACTATTTTTTAATTGACCTCTCTTAACTATAAAGGTACATTTTTCCAATCAAAATTGATCAATTACATAGCCTTAACTAAATTTAATTGATGAATTTATTTTTGGTCAATTAAGTTTAGTTTTAGTCAGTTTAAAATTTAGAAGAAAAAATTTCCAAAATGCTCAAACAAATTAATTTATTAGTTAAAATTAGTTTATGAATACATATTAACACCATAATTCCATTAATATGACTATTATTAAGTTACTAAGATGATCAATGCAAGATTAAATATGAACTTTCAACTAAATAAATTAACATATATTTCGGTCCATATCAATTTGTTGCAATTAAAAATTTTATACTCACAATTAATCAACTACCAAAAATTTGTAAATTTTCCCCTATTTTTGATTGATAATAATATATTAACTGTTGTTACCTAGCTAACTTCAAGTCCGATCAACTGGTTAAGAGTAATTTGAAGATATTTGATTACTCCTACTAAATAGGCTAATTGATTAAGTTAAACCTTAATTGTTTTATAGACAAATTAGTCTATATAAGTTACAATACTCTTATAGGTTAGGTCAAATTAAATATTTTACATGTATGTCTAACTTATTTTAGGCAAAATATAATTTGAATAATTTATATCCACTCTTACTTTAAAAAAATAAAAAAGATTACTCGTGTTAGTAAGTGATAAAAATATATAATAATTTTAAATTAGGAGCAAAAATATAAATCTTAAATTTTTTTAGTAATGAAAATTATTTTTTTTATATTGATAGAAAAGGCAACAATAATAAAGATTATAATGGTAAATAATAATATAAGATAATAATAATTAAATGTGTAAATAAATAGACCAAATTTGATCCATTATGTACATATCATAGATCAATATATGATTCATTTAAAATTTTAATTAAATTATGAATAAATAAATAAATTAACAATAACCCATTAGTTAATAATCTAATACAAATCTATCCGAATTATCCATTTGCCAACCCTACTCTAAATAATGCACTTATTCATGTAATTTAAAAACCTCAAACCCTATGTATTTAACTTTGATGTTACATTAGAATACGTGTTGACTAGTACCATAACGCATTAATCATGCGCGGTATGATATTACCACAAGGGCTTTGGTTCACATATCTCCTTCCCTCCAAGCGTGTTATCAAAGGGATGTGAGTTTGATCTTGTTCCATCCCATTCTTTCTCCCCTAATCACGCCTTCGCTGGAGAAAAGAACGTCTTGTAATTTGGGAGTCATGGAGGAAAGAAAAAAAATTAGATAATGTATGAGGATAGATAGTTAATTTATAATTTTTTTATTTGGGCATTTAACATTTTTAAAAATTGAAAACATACAAAATAGTTAATACTGACTTAGTATAACTATAAAAATAAATAATTATTAATTAATTGTAATATATAAATTTATTTTATATATGGCTTAAGTTTTAATAATGACATTTTTTAATAGCGATGAAAATACCAATAGAGCGTGCAAAAGTTACCACTAATTCTATTGTTAATGTCATAACATAATTTTGCCCTTGAATTCCTATTTACAAATGGATGTTCTGTCTCCAAATTCATGGCTAATGTACATTGCTAAATGCAAGTTTTTTTTATAGTGGATGAAGTAAAATAATAGATGGAAATATTGATTCTATTTATTTACTATTTTTAAAAATAATTTTTATTTTTTTAAAATTAAAAATTATTATTTGACAAATCATTTTCAAAATTTATTTTCTCATTTACTTATTCAAAAATATTTTTTTTCATTTTTGTAAATTTAAAAATAATTCTTGAAAATAAAAAATAATTTTTAAAAATAATTTTTGAAAATAAAAAATATTTAAATATATCTATCAACTTTGTAAAAATGAATATAATTATTTATAAGTTCAATTGAACTTAAATCATGCTTAAAATGATTGGCTCTTCATAATATTAATAATAGATAGTTGGATACGAGTCATATTTTGAAATAATTGTAGGTCTTATGATTGAGTATTATAACATCTTTATCATGCTATATGTGGATAGTCAAACACAAGTAGATGATAATTAATTGTGTCAGCTAACTGGAGTTGAATTGATTTGATTATTAATTAATCATTTTAAGCATTGTCAATTAATTATAAATCTTAAATGTCTGTTCCTTTTTAACAAAGCTCCCAACTCCCAAATTAAAAAAAGATTGTATCATAACATTTTCTTTTCCCTTCTTTCATATATTTTCCTCAACCCAAACATAGGATTAAAGCAATGAGGAAGTCAAATTTTACTTCAAAGCACAAGAGTCTACGTAGCTTAAAGAAAAGTCCAGATTAGAACCTCATCTATTTTGTAACTCTAAATCCTATCTAGAATAATAAAAAAAATTAATTTTCTTTCAATATTTTATTATATATATTAAATAGAGATTACTCCCACACATGCATGGATACAAAGTTTATCCTGTTTCAACGAGTGAAATAACGATAAGATACTTGATCTCACAAACTACTGAAAAAAAAGACGTGCACTTTGAAACTTGAACACGTGAAGAGGGTGGAAAAAGTCATGAAGAGAAATCGGGACCTTACGATTTTTGTGGATTCTACTTCTTTGGGGGGTGGCCTCTTGATGTGGAATGTGGTGGTGGAGAGGCTACGGCTTACGAGAGGACAAATTATTTTCTTTATTATTTTATGACAGAATAAAAAAGTGTATGTCTAAATAAAAAAAATGAGTGTATAAAAAAATATTAATATATATTTCTATACAATGTGAATGCAGTTAAACAAAATCTTATGAGAAATAAGCACTGTCATTTATGTAAAATGCCAAAATTTTCATCATTTTTTCATAAAATTTTTATGTAATATATTAAAAAATTAACATATTTTAACAAAGATTCTTAACTATTTATATTTTGACACCTCCAAAAAATTAGATTTTACTTCTTAGATAGAAAATTGCATGATTTAAAATATTTTATATATAAAATTTGAGAAATTCTAAGGTATCCTAAGAGTTTCTAAACCTTGGGTATTGTAGCACAATCTCATCCAATGGATAAAATTACTTAAGTCTTTAGCAATCTCATCTAATGGATGAGATTGTGCCACATACTCAGGATTTAGAAACTCCTGGGACACTGTAGTCTTTCCCATGAAATTTACTACTATTTCATAAAAAAATTGGGAGTATGTAGAGTATGGGGTTGCAAACTTTAATAAAATATTAAAATTTTTTCATGAAAAGTTTAACATGAACAATTATATATATATATATATATATATATATATATATATATATATATATATATATATATATATATATATATATATATATATATATATTTGTAATTAAAAATATCTGAGATTTATATTAAAAATATTATAAGAATGTCCATGCTTTTCTTTTTCAAAAGAGCACCGAAACAAATCTCCAAAAATTTACCACCAAATCCCAGTTTTGGCCTATGCTTTAAGACAAGTATTTATGTTTGATTTTTATGGGGATCTTTTAAGTAAATTATCATCTGCTTAATGTATTCACTTTTATATTTCCTGTACTCTTTGATTATTCACTACTTACTCTTAAGTGAAGTCGTATACATTGCTTCCTTTTTCAAGAGGCACTGAAGCAAATCTCCAGAAATTTACCTTTAATCCTAATTTTGGCTTCAATAATGCTGTATGCATCAAAGTAACATTCAAAATTAAATTCTAAATATAAATTAAGAATTATCAATTAATATGGAATATTGAGATAAATTCGATGAATATAAAAAATTTATAATTTAATTTCAATTTCCAAATTCAGTATGTATGGCATTTTTATTTTGATTTATGCTATAAAACAACTATTGGTTTTTATATTTGATGAATATCGGGCTTTGTTAAATAAATTTTCATCTATTTAATGTATTCAATTAGATATTTCATGTATTCATAGGTCATTCACTAGTTACCTTTTTTTTTAAGTGTGAGTGACAGATCACTTAAATATACATACAATATTTTGATTTCCAACTTAAAATATTAAAAAAAAAAAAGCATGACTAAATGACGAAGGCAAATTATCCATTATGTACCATAAAAAATAAAATATATTCTCGGCCAAACGTCTTATCTTTAGGTGCGATTAGTTAATAAGAAGTATTTTAATAATGGAAAAAGGTTGAAAATTTTGCGCCACTACTAAGTTAATTAAGAGTTATGATTATATGGAAGAAATTTTGGGCAAATAATATACTCAAATAAAAGCAGTCTCTCTCAACCACAACTTTGTTACAAAAAGGAATTAAAAATTTGTAGAAGTTAGGTCATAGTCTAATATATGGAAAGCAAAAGATTGATATTACCAAGTAAGTGACATCTCTTTCATGGGAATCGTATCCTATCCCAAATTATTAATTGGGTTAATTTGACGTTTAACAATAATTGCACACTAGAATAATGAATAACCTGAGTTTATTCTTCTTCTTTTGTTACTTTGCAAAACGGAAACAAATAGTTCTTTATTTTCATAAATTCCTTTTCTATGTTATTTTGTTTGGAGTCAATTAATTGGATTCATTTTATTTTAATAGATATAATTTTAATTTATGTGTAAATAAATCTTATTAATTAAAAATTATATTGAAAGAATAATTTTAATTTATTTATAAATTAATTTTGATTAAAAATATATAAAATTTAATTAAAATTTAGATTTTAATAGTATCATTGTTGTTCGGACGGGGTAAAGTTTTTTGTATAAACATATTATATCAAATAAAATGAATTTTAATAAAATATTTTGTAAATTGAATGAATTTTATAATAATACAAATATTAAAAATAAAAAAATTGTAAATTAAATTGAGGGTACATCTATTTTAATGCAAAACATCTTGTGTAGAAATAAATTCATTTGTTTGTCTTTATAATTATAAAATATTGAGATAATATAAAATGTTTTATTTATTCATTGTTAAATATAGAGTATAATAAAAAACAATATTCCCTATTTATAAAAGAACCTATATTTCTCAATTATTATGACATAGTACATTTTTTAATCATGTATATATACATATGACAATCCCTTATATACAAGAAAATAAGTTTTTTATAGAATGTCTTCCAACCTAATAAATGGAAGCAAAATGAAATCTCTTCAATTGAATTAAACTCCTTTAAAGTGTGGGATGCCCCTTAATGAATAAAGTAGATAATCACAATCATTTATAAAAAAAATTAAAGGTTAAGAATTTAATAAATAATAAGTTATCAAAAGAATAATTTTTGATTTTATAATTATTTCTGCTCTTAATTTTCTTATTAATAACTATAATAATTTATTTTATCCTTTAAAGTGTATCCTGCATTTTAAATAAGTTGGATTTACTTTAACTTAAGTCTAAAAAGACTCATTTAGAAGTAAAATAAAATTCTATTTTTAACCATTTCAAATTAAATCATTGATGACAAAATATTATTGAGTTCTTTTTAATGGAAAATACTAAATTTCACAACCGATACAATAGAATTAGAATTTTATTTAGAGTAATGTCTTAGGAATTGCCACGGACGTACACATCCGCACACATATATGTGCAACTTTTCTAATTTTTTTAAAAATTAATTTTTTAAAAAATTAAATTTAAAAATTTTTATAATTGAATTTTTGTTGATTGAGCTCTAATATTTTCTTCAAAAAAAATCAAAATAAAAAAATTTGACATTGAAATTTTTATGGAGATATTTTATTCCACCTTGAATAATAGAGAACAAATACAATCAATTAATCAATTAAAAAAAAGGAAATTGAGATCTACCTTAATGTTTTGTATAATTATATTTAAATTTTTAATTTTATAAAATATATATTTATATACTTAAAGTATTATTTACTATTATGAAATGCAATAGTGTTACACTATTAAATAAAAATTCTTTTTGTAATATTAGGATTTAAATTTGATCCTCTATTAGTATAAATTAATTTTATACTATCATTCACTCATATATTATCATATTAATAAAAAATTATTAAAATTCATATATTATGTTTACTTCTTATTGTAAAAAAAAAATCTCATATATTGTTAAAAATTCTTTGTCATTGTTTTTTTTTAATAATATGTTTACTTCTTATTTACTAATAGTATAAAATGTTTTATATTAACATATGATTAAATTTAAACTCTCAATGTTATTCCTTGTGATTGAAAACTATTTTATTATATTTTCATGTATATATTTAAAGAATAAAAATATTATTTTTTCTATATAACTGTATTACGAAATTTATACATAAAATATAGGAAAATAGATCTCTATTTGTGAGAGACAATATTAGAGAAGAGTTATGATTAATTTCAAAATGGTGAAAGTATTTTAGTGGGATGAGAATGTATAACTCTAAAAAACGAATGGTATTAAATATAATTGTTTTAAACTTCAATAAAAAAATCATATAAATGAATACACAACAGTAATTATTTGTTTTTTTTATGTCTTTGGTTATTTATTTAACAATGATGTATTGGATAACACCCACACAAAAATCTATCTTATATAATCTTTTTATATTTTAATTATAACACATTTTTATTCTATTTAATAAATAAAATTTATTAGTAATTTTTAATTTTTAAAATTAAAAATTTAATAATTAATTTATGAAAATTTTACTAAATTGAAAAATAAATTAATTATCATTTTTAATAAATTAATAACAACCTTTATCATTTATCAAACATGGGCAGATCACTTCTCTCTCTTCTTCCATGTGTCAGTGTGCCTTGCCCCCTTCAATTACTCCTTGAAAGGAGTTTTTCTCCGTTAGCAGAATAAAAGACAAAATTTTATTTTCATTTCAAATAATTTTTTAAATAGCATTTGATTTTATGTAAAATATAATTTTATTTTATTTATAATTTTTATTTTTAATTGCTTTTGTCATATTATAAAATCTATTCAATTTATTAAGGATTTTACAATAATTTATTTCATTTGGTTTAAAAAATATTTTATATGAAAATGTTATTTTTTTCTAGCATTTTATTTATCATGATACCATCAAAATTTATTTTTTAATTAAATTTTATATATTTTTAATATATTCTAAATAATATAATTCATTTGTGAATGAATTCAAATCATTATCTTTAACAAATTTTTTAAATAATAAAATTTATATATAAAAAGTGAAAATTATTTTTATTGAAATAAAATGAAATCAGAAGTTCCAACCAACCCTTTTATATTTGGAGTCTTTGGACTATGATATGGTTGCTTAATTCATCTGATGAGTGGGCTATTAACTTTTGTAATCTTCAATGTTACAAAAATTAAAAAATTATAATTATAATGTATATAAGTCCTATTAACTAAATTAACTAGTATATAGGTAATAAAATTGATAAATAATTTTCATTTACTGGGAAAAAATAAGAAGGATAATATTTATGGTGTATTATTTTTTTAATGGCATAGATATATAGCAATAAATTAATAATTATGATTTAATAAAATTTAGATGAAATGTATTATTATTTTAAAACTGATTGAATGATTGATTTAATAGTGTAAATTTATATTATAAAAAAATAGCGCAGACTTTTCTACCAAGAGGACATCATGTGATGAAACACATACGAAATTCTCAAGTAAGCAGAGTTCCCCCCACCGAATCATTAATTAAGATTAGGAAAGTACTGTGCTGTTTACTCACTCACAGTTCCCATCGCTGAATAAGTTACAATCATTGGGAATAACGAGCGGGAGTACATCAGTCTTGTTATCATCTCATCTAACAATTATTGAGGGCAATATATTAATTTACCTGGCAGTGGATAAAATTTCATTATTTATGGGACAAAAATAGGATCTGCAAAAAAATTTTAGGGATAAAGAAAATTTTAAAAATAAAAAATACATAAATCTTAAGATTAAATGTTACATATTCATTCATTAGTAAATAATTTCAAACACTATATAAATTTCTCAATTCATGTATCATTAGTAAATAATTTCAAACACTATATAAATTTCTCAATTCATGTATAATTAACAATCATTTTTAATCATTTATCTCAAATTAAAATACTTCTTCATCATATGAGTAATTATACATTTATAAAATATAATAAATTTATTATCTTATAATTTGAAAATATGCAAATATTCTTATTTAGATTGTATTATATAATATAGAATAAAAATAAAACAAAATTTTTTTATACATCTTAGAATATAACCCAGGGAAACAAGCCGGGAATTATAACTTTTGTCTTAACTCCAGAATTTAGACATTAGAAAGGACAAACTTTTACCTCGTCTCCGTCTCTACCAGACAAAAACCTTTTTCATCTCTGCGCTCCAAATTTGGCTTATTTCAAATGTGAAATTCGCAATAATTAATAAAAATAAAAGTTAAAAATTTGCTAAGTAATAAATTATTAAAAAATAAATTTTTAATTTACAACTATTTTATTTTTAATTTTTATTAATAATTATAATTATTTATTTTATTTTTAAAATACATATTATACTTAAAAAAATACGAATTATCCTACATCCCACATGGCAATATCCGCAAAAATCCCCAAGAAAAAGGCGAATTATTATTCCTAACTCCTCTAGGCCACAGCAAATCCGTATATAAAGACCACACCTATAATACCAACATGTTTTTCCTTTTTTCTAAAATGATAACTTCAAATTAAATAATTCAGTGGTAATAATAAAGTAAAACTGCAATATTAGGGAATAGGGATCCAACTGTATATTGTCTTCAATTGAGGATGCAACTTTGAATTAAAAATATTGTTGGAAGAATATTTCTCTTTAAATAAACAAGTATCAAGCAATTAAATCAATCAGAATATATAAGACAATAAAACCCATGAACAATTGATGTGGAATACCTCAAACTCTAAGAAAAAATTATAGATTAGAAAATATTCACTATAATAAAAAGACTGTAAGATAATGTATAAAGGTTTTTCACTTTAATGTTATAATTTTTTATCCACTATTTTCATATCTCTTCTAAACATTTATGTGGATTCTCACATAAATTTTACAAGTATTTATATTAGATTTCTTTCATATCTAAAATTCATAGTTAACATAAATATTTATATTTCAAAAATACTTGTTTGATAAAAAATATTTATTCCATTTTAATACAAAAATCTAATTTGACTACAAAGATGATTCATAATAAACATTTAGAAATTGACAATAATTTAAATTTGGATCAAATTTAACAAAATATCAAGGATGATTGAGGATGTAAATACAATTTTAAATTAAGCATAATGTTTTTTACTACAGAAAATATCCTTTATGTGGATTCTCAAATAAATTTTAAAAGTATTTATATTAGATTTCTTTCATATCTAAAAGTCATAGTCAACATAAATATTTATATTTTAAAAATACTTGTTTGATAAAAAATATTTATTCTATTTTAATACAAAAATATAATTTGACTACAAAGATGATTCATAATAAGAAACATTTAGAAATTGACAATAATTTGAATTTGGATCAAATTTAACAAAATATCAGGGATGATTGAGGACGTAAATACAATTTTAAATTAAGCATAATGTTTTTTATTATGAAAAATATTTTTCGTATATAATCAAAGATTTTATGAATAATAATAATAATAATAATAATAATAATAATAATAATAATAATAATAATAATAATAATAATAATAATAATAAGAAGAAGAAGAAGAAGAAGAAGAAGAAGAAGAAGAAGAAGAAGAAGATGATGATGATGATGATGATGATGATGATGATGATGATGATGATGATGATGATGATGAAGGAGAAGAAGATTTCTTTTTTAATTTCAAGTGAAGCATAACCTCAATGAAATAAAAAACAATTGAAAAAAAAGGCTGAGGAAAAGAATATTCCCTTCTTAAATGGATTTATTGTTTAGATACAAAGGAAAAAAAAAGAGAAAAGGAAATAAAAACAAGAAAAGAGAATTGTTTTCTTGAATATGTAGAAAAAAAGAAGAAAGAAAACTGCAAGAAAATAATTTTCTCTTGTTTAAATAGAAAAGTACGAGGAAAAATTAAATTAAGTTAAATGATAATTTTATCTTTCAACTTAAAATATTTATTTAACATTTCATTTGTGGCCAATAATAACTATACTTATAGTTCATCGTATTTATTATAATTTTTCAAATATATTTTAAACAAATAAAAATATGAAAATATTATTAATTAAATAATAAAAAATATTAATAATAAGTTTTCTTTTTTTACTTTTGTTGTAAGGGGTTCTTTTTTATTTGGAATTTTGAAATTAGTAAAAGGTTAATAAGTTATTCAATAAAATAAATTAGCATTTATTTTTAAATTGATCAATTTTAAAATCAATTTATCTTATATAAATTATAAGGGTCTCAATTCTGATAGATGCACAAAGTTAGATGACAAGCAGAAAAATGTAATTTATGCAAAATATCAAGTAACAAATTCTATATATCAAATATTGATCATAGTATCGTAATATCTCTCCCTGAAAATGGAATATTTCCATAGAAAATGGGAATTTGAATCCTACAAACAAGAGCTAATATGTTAGATTTTGTTTGGATATATCTTTTTAAGAAATTATTCTTAAAATTATATTAAAAATTATTATTGAATTTAAGGAAAAAAATATGTTTAAATGAATAAATAAGAATATATTTTATTTAATTATAAAACTAATATTACAAAAAATAGTTAAGATTATATTTAAAAATTATTTCTATTTTTCTTAACTTACATGTTCAGAATTACAATTTTTGAAAATAAATTTTAAAAACAATTACAAAATATGAACTTTTGGTTTAAAAAATATAAAAATAAAAAAATATTTTTAAATATAGTAAATAAATAGATTCTTACATTCTTGCAACATAGCAATATTTTAGTGAAAATGAAAGAATAAAATGTTTATCATTCATTACTATAAAATTTGTTCTCTTATCATCACTTAGCACCTTCATTGTTAAAATCATTCTCACTATAGCAACTCGACACCTATTAAAAGGTGTTAAGTCAACTTTACTAAACTAATACAATGAGCAAAAATTGTATATTGGGATAACTTTAAATTGGGTTTAGCCACGTTGTTATAATACTAATATCAATTCTACTTCTAGGTTGATTTTTACCAAGATGTCCTATGCAAGTTTTATGACTTATTATTATTATTATTATTATTATTATTATTATTATTATTATTATTATTATTTCATCACTTGTTTATTTATTACTAATTTTACATCATTAATTAATTAAAATCAATTATTATTACAATTGTAATTACTATTATTATCATTATCATAAATATAATGATTTATTATTATTATCATTTAAAAATTTATTATTATTATAGGATATAACAAATAGTAAGAAAATAAATTAAGACACAATAATTTTTAATATGAAAAATCTCAATTAGAAAAGTAATTAAAAATCATGGGATTTGTCCCAAAAAATTTTAGTACGAATAAAAATGTGTATAAATATTATGTTAACTAAATTCATAATATATATATGAATATATCACTATTTTATAATAATAATAGTAATAATAATAATTTTTTACTCTAATTTATATACTTATTTAATTATAGTAATTATTTTATGTATGTTTACTAAATTCATAACATATATATTTCATTGTACTAGTAATAATTTTTTTATTAATTTTTAGATTTTATGGTGATAAATTTAGTTTCTCGCTTAATTTTTATTAATTTTTCAATTTTAATACAACTATTTAATTTAATACCTTTGTGTTACATATATTAATAATATTAAATATGTACTTTATTAATTTATATATTAAATATTTTTAATTTTAATGTAATTTTTTTATTTTAATCAATTTATGTAATATATGTTGAGAATATTAAAGTATAGTTTTAATATGAAAAAATTATAATTTTAATATATTTATAAATATATATATAATAATAAATTAATTATTTATTAATATTAACAAGTTAATAAACTAATCTAATACTTTACAGACTAACACTTACTTATTTGAATTCTTTACTAGATTAAGTTATTTAGTCTTAATTTTTTATTAGATCAATTATTATTATCATTTTCTTTATCAATCCAATTCTAGCTAGATAAAGTTATGTTAGTCTTAGGCTAATCTTTATAAATTTAGTTTCAAAAATTTAATTAATTGATATAATGAATTAATGATATAATTAAAGAGGAAGTTTATTTGTAAAAAGGATAGAGTAGTCTTGTCCCGTAAGATTTTGGTTTCAGTTTACATCCAAATTGTTGGTCTCAAATCGTCAAGTTTTGTAGTATATTACAAAATTATATTAGTTTTAGAGAGAGAGAGAGAGAGTA
Organism: Sindora glabra; assembly: GCA_020226215.1. Taxonomy (NCBI): domain Eukaryota; kingdom Viridiplantae; phylum Streptophyta; class Magnoliopsida; order Fabales; family Fabaceae; genus Sindora; species Sindora glabra. The sequence continues at coordinate 49,309,243 of CM035225.1, forward strand.
AAAAAGAAATTAATGTTTTTAAAATAAAATAAGAGTAAAACTATAACAAATGAATTTTTATTAATTAAACTCATATGTAATAAAAAATATTTTATAAATTTCATCCTTCTTTTTTTTACTCTTTTTTATTTATTTTTTATCCTATAATCATATAAGGAAAAAAAACTATCTTTTTCACTTTTTTTTTTCTTTCAATTTTTTCTCGTCCATTTTTTATGGAAACGAGGAAGGGGATACAAATTCAAATTCAGGCAGCTGGACCGACAAAACTGCACGTACTTCATCAATAATAAATCCTGACGATAATAATGAGCGGCTCAATCATTATTTTTCTTGGTACAAATTAATTGCTGCAGATAATTCCACATTCAAATAGTCTACCAGACATGATAAGATAGCCCTAGCCAGGACCAAATTAGAAAATTACTAGCTTTGGACAGTTGCAGGAGGTAATGTCCCGTCATTAGACAACTCATACAAAATCATGAAACCAATTTAATGAAAAACAAAATATTTTTCCACAAATGTTATTGCCAGATTCGTCACACGTGCTCAACAACACGTACATAGCGTGAAGAAATTCACTTTTGCTTGATACTCTCTGCCTCAATTGTGATAATTAAATTTCATATTAATGAATTAAATTAAAATTAAAGTTTATATAATCACTTTATGATTAGTTAAAATAATTATATAATTTTTCACTTTAATTTTAACATATTAATATAACAATATTTCCATTTAATATAGTCTTAGTGATTCTTGCATAAATATAATTGATTTGAGGTAAAGAAATTAACAAAATAATATATAATCAGTTCAGAATGAGTTTTTATATAAATTGAAAAAATTTATATACTATACTTCAAATAGTAATTTTAGTTCACTTAAATAATAATAATTACTTGGGTTACTATCTATATTAATCATCATATTTTTTTATAGGTGACATTTAATATTATATAATTATTATTTGCAGAAGTAATTTAATCATCTATTATTAACTAAGTGAATTAAAATTATTATATAAAATATGATACACAAACTTTTCATCGTAAACTCATCCCAAGTTTAGGGAAAATTTCAAAATATCACTTAAATTTGGAGTAATTAGATTATTTTTTTCTCTCGTAAATTATTAGTCTATCTTTATTTGCAAAAGTTTTAATATATTTTATTAGTAAACAAAATTCTTATTCAGGAAAAAAAAGAAAAAAAAATCAAACACACGTAGGAATTTCATTTATGGAAGATCCATATCCTCCTCCGAATGGAACAAAGTCTTCCTTCACTAATTAAGATAATAAATTAGATTTTTTTTTCTCACTCAGAAGCTTAGAATGATCTTCGTGCATACAAGAAATTCTGCTCTCACACATTAATGTTGAAGTGATCTTGAAGTCGGATCAACTTCATCTTGATGTTGAGGCTTCCTACGTTTCTTCTTCTCATAAGCAATGCCTCTAGCCCGGGCTTGTGCATCCCTCACTTCCCTAAGATACAACCTGACGGCGCGTGCACCAAACGGGTTCATCTCCGGCTGCCCGCCGTTCTCCTCGAACGCTGCCCGGAGCCGGCCCACGAGAGCATCAAGGCTGCCCCATGCTTGTTTCAGAGGACACGGGCAGGGAGCCGGCGGGTGAGAATTACCAAAGTAAGGGCAGGTTTCCATGTGAACCTTGGTCTTCCCGAACTGGTCAAGGTACCGGAGGAATTCAAGCACGTGAGCGCCGCTGCAGCGCGACAGAGTTAACGGTGGTCGGTGGTTCTTCAGGTACTGCCCAAAGGTGATCCAGTCTCGTCTCTTCTGTGACTCGTACCTGCTCAGAGTTGGGGCCGAAATCTCCTCCATCTGTGACGGTGCTGATGAAAATGGCAATTGGGTTCTGGTTTCAGCGTTGCTGGAGGAGCGACGGTAGGCGGCCATGGAGGACGCAGAGGCGGCGGCGGCGGCGGCAGCTACAGCTGCTGACATTTTTTAGTTTTCCTAAGGTTCTCAACAAAAGCAGAGATTCTTAAAATTGCAAAAGCAAAATGGGATTTTAAAAACCAGATAGAAGAACAAATCCTAATACGATTGCAGAATCCAATCCAAACTCTTGATAAGAGGTTTGGGCTTGAATGTGTGATTGGGAGTGTTTGTGAAGGATTAGATTTTATTTATAGAGGAAGGCTTGAGATTCGGTGATGGTTTGTCTACAGCAAGCTGGCCTGGAGGGGGGCAAAAAGGGAATTCGGAAAATAGATTGATCGGTGATTGATTGTGGTCAAACATTTGAAGGACAACAGTTTGGTTTGGTTTGAATTTTGATATTGCATGAATGGATCAGATCAAGTTACTATGATTATGATTGAGATTTGTAGGTTGAAAATCTTCGGAGAGCAATTTTAGTACTTTACTCCATGTAGTGGACGACAGAGTAGTGTATAGAGGGGAAAGGACCGCAGAGAAAGGAGAGAAGATCTGAGGCTGAGGATGGGGGAAGGAGAGTGGGCAAATGTCACGTCCTCAGGGAGACAAAAGTGGGTCCTATGCATTTGGGAACCACGTCATGAAAGTAATGATGTTTTGAAAATTCATTTCAAGACGTCTTTTCGTTTATCATTCATTCTGGTTTACTATTCCTCCAAATTGGGAAAAGACAAAAACCGTCCCAAAACACTTTTTTCCCCTCTCAAACTTTAGATAAAGAAAAAATTTACGGTACTACTAGTAAGTATTGTATACAGTCGTCAAAAAATTTAATCCTTAATATATAATTATATGGTATATAAAATTTAATTTTAAAAATAAAATAAATTTGATGTATAAGTAAATTTAATAATATATTAATACATATTAATATTATACAATGTACCTAAGATAAAATGCTCAACGAGAAATTAAATAGATTTGTTTGTATGTACATTATTGTGAAATTTTTTAATAAAATTTTATAATTTTTTTAAGTTTTTAAGTATTTTTTTTATTTCAAGTATGATAATTTATGCTGTAGAATTTTATGAAAAAATCACACCCTTATATACTCTAATAACTTATATAATTTAATGAAAAATTATAAATTTTATATAAAAACTTATAAGTTCTATGAAAATTTATTATTTTTCATAAAATCATACAACTTTTTTTAAAATCATACTCAGGCACAACATACAATTAATTACGAAGAAATTATGTAAAATAACAAAACATACGGTTAATTGTGTAGAAATCAAATATTATCTTCCCGAAAAATATGGATAAACAAAAGAAAAAAATGGTTGAAATTCGGATAATTGTATTAATTCATGATGAAAAATACCAAAACAAGGAAGGACTAAATCTCTCTTATTTCTTTCTTCATTTTTTTTAATCAAACATAATAAAAAATATTTATTTTTCTACCTTTTTCCTTTCTTTCTTTCTTTCCATTTTTTTCCTTTCTTATTTCTCTTGCATTCAAATAAAACCTCGAGAATTAAAGAGGTCTAGTGATTAAAATGGAAAGACATGTGGCATTAGCAACAATTAAATAAGAGTTTAACTATTGGTTTGGCATAATACAAAAAAGAAAATTTAATTTATTAAGAATTGAATTTAAGATTAAAATTATACATTAATGTAATTTAAAAAAAATAATCTTTTTATATTCCGAAGAGTAAAAAATTTTGATGAATCAAATCGAAAAGACATCTAATAGTAATAGATTTAAGAATCCAAGAATTGTATCAATTTTCCATATAAATAAATACCTATTGCCTATAAATAGTAATGAACAAAAAATTTTGTCGGTTCAAATTAAAATGACACAGTGAACTAGGGTGGACAGCTACTTTGTGAATAGAGATCAAATTAAAGTTATATTTTTTAATGCTATTTTAGTTGGATTTATTCTGATTATAAAATTAGGTGTGTTGTGTCCTGGAGTTTTTATTCTAACTTGTGAACTCCCTGTAATGTATAATTGTAAAGTTCAAGACAACTTCATAAAGTCGTCTTGCCTGCCATGTTATTGCTCCATAAAATATCTATTGTTAATCTACTATTCATAACGAAATTGTGGACATGTTTTAAGGAGAAAAGGTCAAACTAGTTACATCATTTATACGTATTGGATGTAAATATTATCTGTGTAAGTTATATTTACTTCCGTGAATTTTGATCCAATGACCCCCGACACACCTTATTTCCTTATTTTCTAGAATTAAACACTTCAACCTTCTATTCACATTTTCATTGTTATGAGATATGAAAATATTAATTTTTTTAATTGTAATTTTTTTTAATATTATTTTTAATGATTAGAACTTACACTTTTATATACAAATATATCATTGTATTGAAGAATAAAAATGCAATAAACTTGTGGTTTTCCAAGAGAAAAAGAAGATTCATACATAAAAATATAAAGAAATAAATTTTCAGTCATTAGGAATGACAACAAAGAAAAAGTTGCATTTAAAAAAAATTAACATTGTTGTATTTTATAATAATGAGAGTGCAATTAGGGATGGAAGTGTATAATTCTAAAAAATGAAGGTGTTAAATGTAATTAGGTTAAACTCCAGAGAAGTTAAGTATAATTTATGAAATTATTATTATAAATAATAATCACGAAGCTCAACCTTTATTTTTTTTCTTTTTGAGTTATACTATTTTTTTTTGCAATTTTATATCAAAGTTTAATATAAAAGTCTAAAAGTCACAATTTTTATATTACCATGAAAGGTATTAAAAAATTTTGCAATTTTTATGTCAAATTTTAATATAAAAGTCTAAAAAGTTACAATTTTTTTATATAAAGCTTTACCAAAGTTACAAGTGTAAAAGGATTTATATGCAATAAGTTTGTACCTTTGTCATTCAAGGTTGTATAAGAAAAAAATTCAAAACGTTTTTTCATTTATATACAAAGGTTATATATTTTAGTAAAAAAACTTGTGAAAAGTAAATAAATTTTTCATTAAAATACATATAAACCCTTATGCTTTATTTCACATGTAAAAATCTCTTGCAATAAGAAAGAGACAATTTAAGTTTTAGGGATGTTTGCTTCACAGAATGTTTTCACATTTTTGGAATATTTCATAAGAATGGTATATTTTTATATTTGATTCAAAATTTTAAAAAAATTACCCAGAATTGTAACATTCTCAAGAATATTTTAAATTCTAACATTCCTGTCAAATATTTTCATACAGCGAGATAGGTATCTTAGATATCTATCTCATGAGAATATTAATATTAAAATAAAAGCATAATTTTTTTCTCATTTTTTGCCCTAATTTATTTTGAAATTTTTTTTTCATTTTTCATTTTTAACTTATATTTCTCATTTTCATTTTTTCAAGATAACAAGTATAATTATACTAAATAAGTAAAAAAAGTAATTTCTAAATTACAATCCTATTAATTTATATACAATCTCATGGCAAATTGAAAAAAAGGATTTGTAAAGTAACTTTAATATATTAAATTTTATTTGTATGATTACATTAATTAATATTGTATATTCATATGTAATATATATTTTTTAAATTATCTTATTTACACAAAAATTACAATTAAAATTTATATTTTTTATAATTTTTAATACTTTATAAAATAACAAAAAATATAAAAGTTTAAATATGTGAGTCATGTGAAACTCATATCTTGACATCAGAGATAACTTACTTTTTAATCGCTTATATAATTAATTATATGAAAATTTCAAATTTAAATTCTTAAAAATTTTAATATTTTATATATTGAATTATTTATTATGTCTTAATCAAATAGAATTCAAATTAATTTATTGAATTTTCAAAAGTCTTTGTTCATATATTTCTAATTAAATCTATAATTTATTATACTTTATAGCAAATAAATTAATAAGGATATTTTTTTTGAAAAAGTAATAAGATTTTTAGGAATATAAAGTGTAAACCAAATATAGAAATATAATATATTTCAGAATCTAAAAAAAATTCTCAAGAATATATATATATTAAACCAAATATAGAAATATTACATTCTAAGAAATTACATACTTGAGAATTCACATTGTTTTAGGAATATAAAATTTCATAAAGCAAACACCACCTTAAACTCTACAATAGATGCAACTTATCCCACACCACTAATTTGCCATCCAAATTACTAAGAGTGTACATGTGTGTATCAATTAACCATTTAACATCTATGTAAAAATTAACTCTAATTAATTGGTTAAACCCAAAATTAATGCTTTGAAAAATAAAAGCTCAAACAAAGGATAAAGATAACCTAAAATCAAATTAAATCATATAAATTCTCATTTATATTTAGTGGTTATTTTCTACTGTACAAATACATAGGTGTTTCTAGGGATGACAAAAATACTCATATCCAATGGATTTTATTTAAACTAATAGATATTTATCTAATAGATCTTACCCAATTAGACCTACTATTTAATAGTTTAGGTTTGAGTTTACTCATTAAATATCCAATATATTTTGGATTCTTTTGGATGCCCATTAATATTAATTTGTATAATGCATGAGTCTATCTCTTACAAATATTTAATGGGTTTTGAATCTCTTTTGAGTATTACATTGAATCTGTTTGAATAATATATTTTATTATTAATCTATTATTATATCAAAATTAATATTATCATATATGTAAATATTGTGATAGTTTATATAAAATAAATAATATTAAAAATATTTAAATTTATATTACATTATAAATATATTTTAAAATAATATTATTTTATTTTATAATATTAGTTTATATAATATAAGAATATCTAATTATAATATAAATGAATAAATAATTATTTATGATTTAACCTAATATAACATACATTTACTCTAAAGCTATTATAAATAATATAAATGAGTCAAAACAATAATAGATATGAATAAAAAAATGGATATAATTTATAATTGTTAAATGTAATTATTATTAATAGGAGTAATACAACTAGGGGTGCAAGTAGGATAGATGATTTATTAGAAGTCTATAGCCTAACTTACTTACGATCTAATTTAACCTGACCTATTTATCTAAAAAATTTAACCTATTTATCTAAATAGGCTAAACTTTTTTTCTTTAAGTTCGATCTATAAGCTTATCAGGCCAGTCTATTTAATTATAAATATATTTATAAATAATATAATATAATATATATTATACATACAAATAATATAAATATTTTAATACATATATATGTATATAGGTCTAATTAGATTATTGGATAATTTTAGGTCTTAAAAAGTTTTAGTTTATTAGCAAATTTGAAAGCTTATTTATATAAAAAGTTTTTAAATAAGCTAATAAGGCAAGTCATACTTTTTAACAGCACAGGCTGAGCTTAAATTTTGATCTTATATAGGCTAACAGGTCAGGCTCAAGTTAATGATTTAGAAAGTAAGCCTGACGTATTTAAGGTAAAGCACAGTTTGGTTTAACCAATTTGCATCCTTAAATATAACCTACTTTTACCCTAAAGTTAATATGGATAGTATGCATATGTTAAAATAAGAATGGATATATATGAGAAAATAGATATCATTCATAATTATTAAGTGTAATTATTATTAATAAAAAAGAATAACTTTTTTTATTAAAAAAGTTTTAAATTATATTTACATTAGCAGATTCAAATGAATTTATTTTGAATATTTTAATTGAATTTTTAATGGATATGAATCTTTAATAAATATCAAATAATAAGTTCTTAATGAGTTTGAATCTAATTGAATTTGAATTGAGTTTATCCAAATTTGATCCATTGCCATCCCTAAGTGTTTTTTTTTTCAGAACCCACACTATGAAAAAAAATGCAAAAATAGTTTTTAAATGATATTAAATTTGTGTATAATTATTATTATGAAGTTACAATCTTTCGATGTATGAAGGAATAATATTGTATGCATAAAAAATGTGATTTGAAATTGAGTGCTGAATTAAAATCAGTGATTATTATTAAATATAATATGATAAAATAAATTTATAAAATTTAATTTAATATATATAAAGAATTTAGAACTCAATTTTAAAGCTTATTTTTAATTCCTATAGTATTTTCCTATATAAAATAGTAAAAATGAAATCAAATAAAAGGAAATTCCTATTAGAAATTCTTTGTTAAAACATTGGAATTTTTAAATAATTAATTTAGGATAGTTTTGTGTGGTGCTTTGTTTTGAAACTTTTCACATGTCAAGTAAATTGATTAATTGTAATGCTTGATATTCTATTTGAAAAAGGCTCAAAGTTATAACTTCCAAGAAAAACTTTTCACACGTGAAAGAGTAAATTAATTAGTTAATGTGTTGTTTGCAATTCTTTGTTTTAGCACTAAATTTTACAAAACATTTAGGAATAAATTCAAGGTAAATTTTTACATAATTAATGTTAAATGAGATCATACCATGCACATGTGTTGATATCGTCAGTATCTTGGTGATTTAGATGGAAAATTAATGAAAGGGAATAAATTGTATAATTTATAAATTTTAAGCATTAAATTATTCTTTTTCATATTATAGAAATTTTTTTTTTTACATATGAGATAATTTAACATAAAAGCATAAAATACATGTTCTGGCAATTTCAACACATAATTGAGACACAAGGTGTTAAACAGACAGAACCAAGATATGACCCGCACAAATACAGGCTCAACAAGATCTGGTCTTAGTCCCATTTGCAAATGGCCTCAACATCAATTAGTCCAATTTAATCTAAGAATGGACCAAACCAATTCATAAATCGACCGATTTATTTTAACTCTCTATTTGTTAAGTCCAATTTTAACATTCCAACTCAATTCTCCTTTCGCACTGGGTCTCAAAATATTTTCCCAATTAATAATATATATATATATATATATATATATATATATATATATATATATATATATATATATATATATATATATTATGGACATGGATGACCTCTTTTTCTTTTAGTTATTTTCGAAATAATAAAAATAATCCTTTACTCTAAAATTATTATTTTATTTTATTTTACTAAGACCCATAATTTAAAAAAAAAACTCTAAAATTCACCTCATCTTCACGCAAGAAAAGGAGAGGATGTTAATTCATATTCTTTATATATTTTTCGATAAATAAAGCGTTGGTTATAAAATTAAAATCATATAAAACTCGATCAAGAGCATCAATCGACAACCACTACAAAAATTCTGAAACTGCGTGGATACATCACAACAAAAATGAGTAATTAACCGCGATTTTTATTACAATTAGGAGCAGTCCCAACCGCCAACTTACTACTTCTCCATGGTTCTCGTACAAGTCACATGATCACGGTTTGGGAATGTTTTAGCGTGGTTTCAGACATTCCCTGAAATTATTGAATTAGCGACCATTCTTCCCCCTTATATTTAGCAGGATGTTTGTGTAACCACTAGTATGATTTTAAACCCCTAAATGCGTGTTTTATATGTACACACACACACTTTTTTCTTTTTCTTTTTCTTTTTTTGTTAATTTTATATTTGGGGTACTTTAAAAGCATCACTAATTACATTGGGGTAAAAATGAAATTTAACCACTCAGATTATAACGTATGTACAAAAAAATTCTTTAGTTTCAAACTAAGGATAATTTAATGCCAAAATTATGATTAATATATAATTAACTCCCTTAATATTGAGTTGTAATCCAAATTGATAAAAGAAACTACCTAATCCTCTCCTCTTTTTGTTTTACCAATGTTCTTTCTATTCTCTCTCTTTAAAACATCATTATTTTGCATTAAAAAGCCTTTTATTCCTTTTTTTACTAATAATTTACAATCTTTTTTTCACTATAAAATTCTAAAATCTCTATTTTTAATTTGCTTCTTTTCTTTTGCTTTATTGTAAAACTTTGGATGATTAATCAATTATATTTCAAACCAATTATCTTTATATTTTTATATAATAATTTTGCAAATTGGAAGGATTTGTTTTAATATACAAGGAACAAATTATTGCCCAAACATACAAGTCTTTTTCATTATATATACAATAAATATTCTTTAGAAAGAAAACTCGACTATATTCAAATCTCTTCAAAATAATTGATATAGAAATTAGTAAAGAATATATATATAAAAAAATTAGATAGCATAATTACTTTCAAAAATTAACTATTACACATAAAAAAATATAATTGAATAAAATATGAACTGAAGAGTTGACAAAAAAACTTTTATTCTAAATTATGTGACACTACGAAAATATACAGTTTCTTTTTGTACTTTATACGAGATGAATGTTGTACGATTTCTGCCATATCTTGTCTCTCTGTGCCACCGTTCTCGTCTCATCTCTCTTCGTCGCAAGTTGCAACGCTGCTGCCACGAGCTGCTGCCGATAGTTCGCAAGTCGCCTTCCACAAGAGCATGAGATGAGAACGATGGCACAGAGGGACAAGATATGGCAGAAATTGCACAACATTTATCTCATACAAAGTACAAAAAGAAGCTGGAGACTTACCAACAGCTTGTGGAAATGAAAGCAGAAGTGGGAAGGCATGGGACGCAAAAATAGCAGCAGCCGCAGAAGCTGCCTTGTGTGGAATGGAGAAGTAGAGGAAGATGGTTCCAGACAAGGGGCAGCAGCAGGAAAAAAGTATTGAACAGTGCAATCTCTCTCTTCTTTTCTCCCCCACCCATGGAGAGAAACAAAATGGGGTGACCCACTCTCTGTCATCTCCTGCATTCTCCTTTTTTCTAAATTTTCCCCCGCAGCCAAATAGGAGAAATTTGTATTTTCTCTGCCAATTTCTTCCCACAAAATTCTTTCCCTTCTGTTTTCTCTGCAACCACAAAGGGGTTTAAGAAAACGGGAGTAACATTGTTGAATTGAAATAATAGCTATGATGTGCCAATTTCGACAAAAATATCATATTAATATTTTTTCGTAAACTTATTTTTGTTTTACCGTTTTTCGCAAATATATTATCAAAATATGCACGGACGGGGGAGGCGCCAAATTGGATGACGTTCACGGGCATAATATCATGGCGAAGGTGCCATCTTAGATGGCGCCTCTGGTGTCCAAGACGGCACCAGCGCCTCTAGTCTATTTTTCCTTAAAAATAATTAATTTTGATGTCATTTCAAAATAAAAATTTTAAAAATAAATAATATGTGATTGCAACTCAAAATAAATTTTTAAAAATAAATTACTTATTTCATAATTATTTTTAATGTCATAAAAAAATATGTTAACTCCACTTTGATATTTAATACATAAATTTATTATAGGAATTAAATAAGAAAGTAGTTAATGTAATAATATATTTAATAAAAGTAATAAATATTTAATAAATAATAGAATATTATTAAAATAAAATATAGGATCAATAAAGAAAAATTACGTAATTTATATTAATGTCTCTCAAAATTTGATCCAATGACACTTAATATTTATCATTTTTCGGAGTTATAAACTTCCATCGTTCGGAATTATATTATTACAAGTAATTATTTAATACGTTATTACACATAAGCAAATTTATTAAATTATTCAATAATATTCTTTATATACGAAGTTGAAGATTGTTAAAAATAAAAAAAATATAATGAAATAGATATGTTTCTTTTTTTTATATTTATTCCAATAATATATTTGGTGGACTCAACTCATAACGTATTGAATAAACATAGTATTTAATGTCATTTACAAGGATGATAGTTATTTATCCTTCAAATATTATAATTAATATTATTAATTTTTTTATATTTATTATAACTATTTATTCCTTTCTTCACTAATAATATTAAAATAAATAATGACAAAAAATTAAATTAAAAAATAATTATATATTTCAAATTATGAAGAGAAAATTTATTAATTTATTTTAATATTGTTTATGTATTTTAACATGGTAAATAAATAAGAGAATAGATAATTATAACAATTGTGAGAATAAAAAATTAATTATGTTAGTTATTAAATTTGGGAGATGTTATTATCATTACTTTTAGAAAAAAAAACTAAATATTCTAATTATTTTAAAGTATATTATTTTCTATTATTTATATATTAACTTAAAATTTGGGAGATGTGATTGGACCGCTCTTAGAGGCACCATTTGGTTTGGCGTCTCTCCGTCGCAGTGCTTTAATCTAATGCATTATATGAGAATTGAATTGATTGTGTATTTGTTGTAAGAATTGGAAATTAAAATGGATATTAGTACCTATGAAAGAAAATAAAAATGTCGTAATAATGAAAATCATCCTAAATGTTGATGTTTGGTAATAAAGTAGTAAGATAGATGTGCATAAATATACAATAAATATGAAAAAGAAAGCTAATGTCTACGTAAGTGATGTCCAGTCCCACATCCGGGATCGGTAATGTGGCGGCCATATCTACCAACCCTTTGCGCAGGCTCGGGAGTCATATCTCTGGTGTATGTGGCTCCTCTGTCCCTGGCTCCCGCTCTGGCTCCACCTCCACCTCCACCTCCACCTCTATCTACAAGCTCTGAGTCATCTGTCATCATGCCAGCAAGTGCTGATCCCTGATCCTGAGTATAAAAATCAAATGCAAGACGACATGGCTGTGATGGACCAGCATCACCGGAAGGAAAGACATGGAATGAAGATGAAACTCCTGGTATGTGTGGAAATGCCTGGAATGAGGATGGAATACCAGAAGTAAACGGGTACATCTGGGGTGATGACGAACCAAATAGTACAAGCGGGAACATGATGGAGGATGAAGGATCATCAGGTGCAGTAGGATACATATGAGATGAGGCAGTATTGTCTGGCATCATCATCATGGTGTCCTGAGCAGTCGATGGTGGAATCTGCTACACTGTCGAAGCGGACGGAACATCAGGCTGCGACGTAGGCCGTAGAGCAGTGTGACGACGTCGACGAGCACGAGGCTGATCAAGGTCACCCTCCGCAGGGTCTGGGATATGATAGGCATGAGGTGTTGGCTCTGCATGTGAGTCAATAATGACATGTTCGACCCCCTGAATAGCGTGAAGGATGGAGTCCGTCACCGATCTAAGCGCATCGAAGGTGAACCTAGACTGCCCATCAGGTGTAGTGAAGTCCTGTAGTGCGGACATCTCATCTACCTGTGCAAATTTTTTACATTAAAGTTAGTTACAATACTAATGCACGGGAAGAAAATCAGACATAGAAAACTAGCACGAAGTTTTACCACAAGGTCTAGCGCTCCCCCAACGGGTGTAATACATCGCCTGGTAACCCGTCTGTACCATAACATGTAATCGGATCGTGGGCCTAGAATTATGGTTGCGGTCGGCTCGGTAATAACGCACAAGCCTCATCGGATATCCCAGAGTGCAATGTACGGCTGATGGCGGATGTGCCACTCCTCGTCATGCCGGCCGGACAAGTGAAGGCAATGGACGTCCACCACCTGCTTCGGTGGCTCAGGAATAGCCTGGCGTAGTCCAAACTGCCGCAAAACCCTATCAGGCTAGTGCCACTCGACAATTTGAAAGTGAATAAGTGGCACCACTACTGTCCATATGTCACTCCCGTCAAAACAGTACTGAGGCAGTGATGTGGTAACCTCCTCAGTGTACGGGATCCAGGATGATATGAAATTACACATTTATTTTATCAATTAAATGGGACAATGAAATGGAACAAGCCATGAAATAAAAATATGCATTATCCCCTACATACCTGGTCGAGTCGAAGACGATCTAGCACGAATCTGTAATAGGGTAGGCTGTGTGCCGGACTATCCTGGAATGTCTTTTGGTAGTGCCACCTACCAAGTACAATAACTGAGTTAAACAACTTTAAAGTCAACTTAATTACAAGTGCAAGTTGATAAATTTTCTAACCTACAGGCTAAGGGGCCAATTCCCTGCATCCCCTTCTGGCATGTCTGAAACAGTAATCGCAGGGGCGATAGTGGGAAATCTATCCCATGCCCAGAGCTGCAGTAGTAGACAACACCCTCCTATCTCCCTGTAATCCGGAGCAGTGGCCTTGCAGAGCTCTCTGTACAGATAGGAAAGGAAAGTAGATCCCCAACTGTACGCCCCAGCCTCATGTAAGTGTCCGAGCAAGGGTAAGTGTATAAGGTGGACGTATGTGCCGGAGTGGTCTGGAAATAACGTCCCACTAATGAGATGCAAAATGTAGGCTCGGGTAAATCTCTGCACTATCACCTCATCCGCATCATCTGGAAAATGAGTGAAATGCCTCTCCAGCTAACTTATCCTCAGTCGCCCCCTCTGATGACATTCTCGTCTGTCGGTAACTGGAGTCCCAGATACTCCTCTATCAGGGCTCCCCATCCCCACACAGTGGGCCCTGTCACTGCACGACCGTCAATGGGTAGGCCGAGCTGGAAAGCAATATCCTGTAATGTAATAGTCATCTCCCCCTGTGGCATGTGAAAGGTATGTGTCTCTGGCCTCCACCTCTCTACAAAAGCACTGATCAACTGATGGTTGATTGGCACAAACTCGCACATCGCCACTCCGTAGAAACCTGCCTCTCGTAAGAAGGGGACAATCAACTCCGGTGGTTGCTGGTGATGGTAGTGATGAGCCCGTCGAATCCTCAGCACGCAGTCAGGCTGCAAAACAAAAAAAATTACTAGTTATTGCGTCTGACAATTCAGAAACTGTTCAACCAACTTTATTAAGTTCTAACTATTTCCATACATGGCCTGCCCAAATCGACTGGGATATGTGTTCGGCCTGGGCCGTCAGCAGTGAAGGATCCTGTGGTCCAGGATCAACGCGTCGGGATGTGGATGCCATCTGCCATGACAAGAATTGCATTAGGGTGGAATCTAAACATACACTAATATAACAATACATGTGTAAATTATGTACAAAGATACACATAAGAATATATAGCACTTGATATTTTTAAGTATTTTGTTAACATTACTAGTAATGGGGTCATATATATATACGTAATGGCCTGCAGTTTTACAACAGTCAAACAAAACACATCATCCGATTGTGACATTTATAACATTGGTTAACATACTTCGTAACATACGTCTGTAAAAGTAAAAACCAAAGTCAACGTGAAGAAGGGCCTTCCTCTCGTTGTAGCAGTGGGCAGCACCTACAATTATGACCTTCCGCTTTACAGAGACCGTATTTTTGCTTGACACCACTTTCTTGAGGCCAATCCATCTCATTTCTGATTCGCGATGACTTCGGTCGTCCCCTTGCACGCAGTCTTCTATAATTTGGCACCAGTACAGGAAATGGTGGTAGGTTATTCCATTGTGACCACTCCCCGATCGGCCACCACTCATATTTGTAGCAGTTTAGTACGGTGTCAAGTCTGTATATAGTGTCGACATATAGTTCCCATGATATGTTAACTGAGGCACAAGCAGCAATAATATGAGCGCAAGGGTACCTATATGCTTGGAATTGTCCAGATTCACACTATTTTTTATCTAATAACACCTGGACGACCTTTCCACATGGTCCCGTGGACATATCAGGGCCCTCCACCACTTCAAACCTAGTTCCTTGTCTATTATAAGCACGAACGTGGTAAGAAGAGGCACGTGACTGGATAGTCGCAAGCTCCTGTCTGAATCTGCTTGCGTATATGTGACCTTGTTGTAGTTCAGCATGTGCTTCTTTTGCCCTTTCGACAAAGTACTTGACACATCTATAGTATGTTTGCTGAACAAGGCCTGTGATTGGTAGCTTCCTTAATCCTTTGAAGAGTCCATTGATGCACTCTACTATGTTAGTCGTCATATGACTATATCTTCTGCCTTCATCATAAGCAAGCGTCCACTTCTCCATCGAAATAGTGGTCAACTTCTTGTGGATCTCCTTGTTGACTTTGCTAAGGTTCTCCAATCTCTCCATGGCCTTTTCCCAACTGGGCTCATATGCTGAATAGAAGGAGACAAATAGGTTAACCGAGTTGAATACCAGATACACAAATTTTTAAAATGAAAAGGATCAACAAAGAAGTTGTGCTATAAGGCGTACCAATCTTAAGGACAGCTTTCTTAACATTGTCATCCCTGCACTTCTTGCGAACGTTACTGGCAATATGTCTGATACAGTACCGGTGATATGCATGAGGAGGCTGCCATCCTAGGCCTTCATTGGCTACAGCATCTTTTATAGCTCGGTGTCGGTCTGAAATCAAGCATATTCCTTGCTAGTTCGTAACATTTATCCGTAATAATGCCAGAAACTAACTCCAATTTTTATAGTTCTCCTTGTCAACAATGGCAAAGGTAAGAGGAACGGGACATTTGTTACCGTCCTGGGTCGCAGCAATCAGCAACACGCCTCTGTACTTGCCATACAGATGTGTTCCATCAACTTGTATGAATTGCTTGCAGTACGGAAATGCGGCAATACACGGCTTGAAAGCCCAGAAAACTCGGTTGAAAACATGTTTTTGCCGATCAACACGGTTGTCAACTGTGACAAATTCTCCTGACTCCAACTTGAACAGAGCTTGGTCACAGTAGCCTAAGATGTCCAACCATTTAGGGAGCACTTCGTATGATTTATCCCAATCACCGTACACCTTGACAATTGCCTTTTGTTTTGCCTTTCATGCTTTTCTGTATGAAATCTTATACCCGTACATGCCTTCCACCCTTTCTTGTATAAGCGAGATTGGAACATCTTGCTTCACTTTAACCATCTCCAGTATCAAGGAACTGATATACTCGGAGTCAAGAGACTTGTGATCTTGTGTCAAACTAGCATTAACACATGTGTGAGGCCCTGAAAATCTAGTTATTGTCCCAGTGTTAGAATTCTTCAGATTGGTCGCTCTAAGGCAGAATTTGCATTCATCCCCGTAATTGTCACACTTCACACTCAATCTTCTAGTATCCGACTCCTCCACTTAATAACTATGGTGCCGTCTGATGTCGTAATGCTTGATTGCAGCAATTAATGCCTCATTGCAATCAAACTCTTGTCCAACCTGTAAGTCCTCCACGTCGTAATCATAGCTTGGTTTCATTATTTTCGAAAATTCATTAGCATTTCTTACGGCATCTTAATTAATGTAAGAGAAGACCGCAGCTTAAGGGATACCGCATGATGTCTGTGCAGCATTACCACTCCTCACACACCACGTTGGTACACTGTCTCCATGTGTAGTCGCACGTTCTTCATCATCAGTGTCACGATCGTCACCGCTACTACAGGACACCTCGTCGTCTTCAAAACCAGACTCTAGGTGGGCATCCATTAATACATGATCGATGGATTCTTCCTATACGACCGGCAAGGCACTTGATGAACCCATCAAGGTATGTGGTACATTTACCAGGAAAACACCTGCAACAGATGAGTCCAATGCAGGAGTATGACTATCAGAAATGTGGAACTCAATTCCACTTGTGTAAGGAGGGCCTTCCCGCACCATCGAACAACTAGTGCTGACATAAGCTGTTGGATTTACGGGTGGTCCAGTTCTTGGAACTCTTTCATCATAACCAAGGTTGGTAGCATGCAGTTCGGATGTGATCACCTCCACGTACAATTCCATGGCTGTCATCGTCGGATGTTGTTTGTAGCTTGCTATCACACATGCCAAGTCTTCATCGTCGTCCAATTCGTATGCCATGTACTGAGCCTCTGTTTGATGCTGTGGAAACCTGTAAATAATTTTTCTCACAGTTTGATCTTGGTGAAGCTTCAGTCGGGCATGAATTCTCTCGCGCAAGACATCCATAGTGCTGCATCCTTTCAACTTCAGTGCCTTTGGGAGAGGTCCATTGTACATTACTCCCATCGATCCCTCAATCATTGTACCATTTGAATATATAAAAGCAATTAAGCTTTTCTTCATCTCGTTACTTCTAGCTGCAAAATATTCACTGCACCCTCACAACTGACACAGATTATCATATACAATTTTTGTTCTTACAAACAAATGAACCAGTATTTAATATTACAAGTAAAAATGAACAGAATATTTTATTATTTTTGTAATGTATTTATTTACTAGTACATAATAATTTACCCGCGCAAGTTAAATCCATTCCGACCTTTAGAGGCCGACATTTTTTTCCTGCAAATTTTTAAGCTACTTCTACACTCATTCATAGTTTGTCATTTTTTTTTGTTTATTCAGCACAACTTATACTAATGAAATAGAGAAATATTTCTAGTACACTACATTTTCTATTTTCACGATAATTTACTCCTTTCACACCTATTACTAAACAGCAACTAAAATTATTTACACATTACTGTTTGTATATTTTTATGATAACAATCATGAATTCTTTTTTACATGCACTGACTTCTGGTTACATTCACATATCCTAAAATTTTTTTTATTACCTCTCTTATGGTATATTAAAATTTCACATAAAATTTTTCTCTAAATGTAACTTTCACCTAGATCCTAAAACCTATTTTAGGACACCTTTCTTTATCTCATTTTTTCTTCTTTTAATAGCACAACCTATCACAGTACATATAAATTTTTACAAATTTTTCACACATCATAATTTCATATCGTAAGCCATAATAATCAATATAAAATAAAAAACTCATATTATTTACATCATAATAGTCTAAACAAATTTCTCTACCACTATAAAAGATATTTTCATGATGACTAATAAAAATTATAATATAAGCACAAAATTTATAAAATACTAATCGGTAAGTATTAGGAAAAGCAAACAGAAAAAGGCCTCTGCATGAAAGAAAATTTTGTTAGATATTTTAATAACTTTAATCTCTAAGTAAAAATTATTACGTATTATTGTATCATTACAAAAATTATGCAAAGATCACGCTAAATTAAATATACTTTACAAGATAATATATAAAAGGAACAAAAATAGTAACATAGATAAAATTTTATTGATGTATATTTAATTTTAAATATAGTGTTTGAATTTTTTTATCAGGTAAATATTAATAAATTTTTCCTTGTCTATTAATTTTTATTCTTAAATACTTTTATTAGAACTGGAATATATAATTAATTATTTCAATTAACGCTTCCCATAACATTAATTTTTTAAAATTATTTTTACATAAAAATTAAATATGTTATATTATGTCAATATTATGTAATTATCTTATTATTTAAATCATAAATAATATAAGTCAAAATAAAAAAAATTAGAGCAAAATAGATTAAAAAAGGAGAAGTGCTATGTGAAAGGTAAAGTAATAAGTGTTAAAAATTAAATATGTAATCAATTAATTTTATTAAATAATTTATTTGATTATTAAAAATAATTTTACATCAAAAAATTAAATTGTATTATATTTATATTATTCATTATATTGCATTTGAACTTCTAATAGAATGATTGAAAAAAGAAAGGAAAAAAAATTAAACAAACTAGATGAAATTAAGAAAAATTAATGTACGAACTACAAACCCTTAGAGAAGTCTTAGTTGATATATTTTAAATTTAAAACATAACATTCAAAAATTATTATCACCAAAAATTTCAAAAAATCTATATAAATAAAATTTAATTTAATTACTAAGTATTTTATTTAAAAATATAATATAAAATTAATTATTTTTAATAATAAAATGTATATTAAATTTTTAATTTATTTAAAATATTATAATAAGCTAAAAAATCATAACTTATTATATTTATGTTAATTAATGATGATGGTGTTTTAAACCATAGACAATACGAGTAGATATAAATAGAATACAATAGAGTAAATAAGAAATAAATAATACATACGGTATAAAGTAATAAAAAATTAACTGTATAATAGATTAATTAATTAAACGAATTATATAATTTATATAGAATACATTTATAATCAAAAAATTAATATATCTTACTGTTAAAAAAAATTGGTGTATATGGTTTAAATACCATGAGTTAACAAAAAAGAATAATAAAAATGTACAATAAAAAATAAAATAAATAGAAATAATGCACAAAATATCAAGTCTTTATAAAATACCCTCAATTGATATTTACTTATTTTGACATATATTACTCTAAAATTAATATAAAAATATTGATATACCCTCAATTGATATTTACTTATTTTGACATATATTACTCTAAAATTAATATAAAAATATTGATTAATAGGATAATATATCCTCGTAATAATGAACATATAATAAAAATAATCTTATTTTTATCATATTCTATATCCTTAAAAATTTTATATTTTAAATATATCTAAATATAATTTTTACCTAGATTGTAAATTTTATTCTAAAATATTTTTCTTTATCCCCTTTGTTCTTCTTTTAAAATTACAAACTATCACAGATCATATAAATTTCTTCAATTTTTTTTTAAATCCTATATCATAACTTCACAGCATTAATCATAATAATCAACATAAAATAATAATTTTCCCCAATGTAAAATATATTCTTATAATAACTAAAAAAATTATAATATAAATACACAAATTATAGAAAAACTAACCAGTAAAAATCACAAACTATCACAGATCATATAAATTTGCACAAATTTTTCCTAAATTCTAAATTATAATAATTAACATAAAATAAAAAATCTTCTCCTACTATAAAATATATTCTCATAATAACTAATAAAAATTATAATATACATACATCAATTATAAAAAAATTAATCAGTACAAATCACAAACTATCACAGATCATATAAATTTTTACAACTTTTCCTAAATTTCATATCATTTTTTCATATCACGAATCATAATAATCAACATAAAATAAACATTTTCCCACTACTATATAAATATAAAAATTATAAAAATACTAACCAATGAAGAGCAAGGAAAGAAGACCAGATCTGCTCCAAAGAAGCAAATGTTGCCGAATGAAATGCACAGAAGCAACAAAGGATGAAAATTTATGAATGAAAATATGAAAAAAGCTAATAACGACTGGGAAGAAAGAAGGGAAGAATGGCTGCTGCAGAGAGGCTTCGAGGCTTCGAGGCTTCGAACTAGGTTTCTTTGTGGCTGCTGCTACGGAGGGGGAAGGGGAAGATATATAAAGGGAGGGAGGCGCCAGAACAAATGGCGCTTCCCAAAAAAGTTAAAAAATTTTGAACACGGAGGTGCCATGTTGAAAGGCGCCTCCCAGCCATATTTCATCACGAAGGCGTCATTCAACATGGCGCCTTCAGCCTAATTTGCGTCCCAAAAACGCCATTCATGTGGCGCCCTCAAGGATTCTGGTGCGTATTTTGGTATTTAGTTTCGAAAACACAATAAAGTGGTAAAATGTTTCTAAAAAAATGGTATTTTAACCGCCAATTTCCCATCAATCCTTTGTTGTCGAAGGTGCCACGTTGCTAGCTAAACATGAAGGGCTCGGAGATCTCAATTTGTACCGAGGCCGAGGAAATACGCCAAAACAATGACCCACTGAAGGATTTGCTGATGGTATAGGAATAGGAGTATGCCATTATGATACATCATTAAAAAAAATAAAATAAAAGCAAAATAAATGGAGATATATTGTTAGTTGCTACTGATGCATGACGGTGCTCATGTAATCAAACAAACAAACAAATTTTAGATGTAATTTGCAGAGAATAGGACTAAGAAAGTCCCAGCATATATTTGTTGGGAAAAAATTGACACCCTCCACACTCCATTTCGATGATATTAAATTCTCAAAATTCACATAGTAATTATCTTAAACTCATGTTATAACTAATTTTAAAGGAGTGAATGAGGCATATTTCTCTGTTGTATCTTGAGCAAAATTCTATCTGTTATTAATTAGCTAGTATTTCTCTCAGCTGATATTTTTTTAACTCAGTGGCCTGGTAGTTTTGCCTGCAGCCCTGCCACAGAGGAGAGCATTCTTTGGAAATGGATATTCATCCCCAACTAATCCCACAGGTGGATACACACAGACAGAATTGTTGTTCAAGGTACTGTTTTGCCCCGAATTTATTTCTGTTCGACGTACGGACACGTTGTCCAGTACCATATAAACACTTAGATGAACTTCTTTCATGATAAATTTGCCCACAATGAGGAATAATCCTAAGTTACCCACATTAGACCCACAAATTGTCCTTAATTAGCTATTGTCCATCATCCATATGTCTATATCTAACAGGACAAGTGTCAACCTTACATAAAAATTTTTTCCCCCCAAACCTTTTCATTCTTCTTTTTTCAATAATATCCCTTTTATAACTACTTTTTCTATTACAATCTTGCTATGTTTTTGTAAAATTTTTTGGACTTTGTTTTAAATCTTGATGCAAGTTTGTGCATCTTTATATTTTATTTTTTCCCCATTTCATACACTTATTTTTATTTTATAAATTTAAATTCATTTTTCAATTATTGTGTTGCTTTGCATCTCATGTACTATTATTCTTTATTCTTTTTTTATATATACTCAATTACATATTTGTTTTCTAATTTTGTTTTTAAGTTCTTTATTATTTTATAACTCATATATTATTTTTTATCAATTTTATTATGTTTTTTCATATCCACTTTTATTATTGATAATTTAACAATATAGTTTATTTTTAACTCTTATAATACTTTATGACTTATTATTTCTATTTTTTTATTAATTTATTTTATTGGATGTTGGCCTTTTTACATACTAATATTGCAAATAATATTGATATCACATGATATATTTAATTTTATTATAAATATTTTAAATAATATAAAATTTTAATATAGAAAGTACTGATTAAAATAATTAATCACATATATTATTATTTAATAAAAATATTTATAAATAAAAATAAAATTTATTTATTTAAATTTTATAGATATTTTCTTAATATCAATTTTTAAGTGCTATATTCTAAATTAAACATATATTAATTGAGATTTTGTCAAAGTTGTAAACTCACATTATTTCACTTTTTTTTAAAATATTTTGTTATATACATTTTTTAAAGTTTCATTTCTCTTATTTATAATTCAAACACTAATATCATTAATTAGCATAAATATAATATAATAAATTTTTTATATTATAAAATAATTAAATAATTCAACATTTTATTTTAATTGAATTATTTAACTATATAGACTATTCTTAATCTTTATATTACTTAATATAAGAATTACATGCTCTTATTTTTATTTACTTTATTGCATATTTTGCATCTTTTTTCTATATTATCAATTTTGTTATTAATAATTTAGATACTAGTATCAATAAAAGTTGTACATACAACATGATATGTTTTATTTTTATTTTAAATAAATTAAAATTTTAGTTCAATTGAATTATACTATATTTTTCCAATTTTAACTCATATTATTGTATAATTTATTTGTTATCTCTCTTATTTAAATATGTTCTATTACATATTTTTCCTTTTTAGGTCTATTACTATTGTTTATCACTTAAATCCTATTATTACAAAGTATTATAGATATAAAATTAGAAATTTAAATATTTTATAAAAATATTTCAAATAATTTTAGAATTTAATAAAAAAATTTTAGTTGAAATAATCAATTACATATTCTATCATTTAATAAATTTTTAAAAATAAAAAAATATTTATTTAAAATTTATTAATATATATTATCTTTATAAAGTTTTTCTATAATTATAATTATATAAAATATGATTGAGATTTTATCAAAGTTTTATAACTTATGCACTATTTCACTTTTTGTTATTATCTTTTTCAATTTAAATAAATTAAAATTTTAATTTGATTGCATTATATTATATTTTCTAATTTTAACTCTTATATTACTCAATAATTCACTTATTATCTCTTATATATATTATTATTTATTTATCTTTTTGATATCTATTATTATTATTATTATTTATTATTTAGACGCCAAAGTATTATAAATATAAAATAATAAATGTAAATTTTTTTATAAAAAAATTTCAAATAAGTTTTAAAAGTTAATAAAAATTATTATTTGAAATAATTAATTATATATTATATTATTTAATAAAATATTTAAAAATTGAAATAATTTATTAAAATTTATTCATATATATATATATTATAATGATGTTATTTTCTTATATTTTAAACTATATAAAATATAATTGAAATTTTATGAAGACTTTAAAACTTACACATTATTTCACTTTTTTTTGTTATTTTTAACTTAAATAAATCCAAATTTAATTTAATTGAATTATATTATATTTTATAATTTTAAGTCTTATATTACTCTATAATTTTACTATTTTCTTTCTTCTTTATATATATATATATATATATATATATATATATATATATATATATTTTATATTTTTTCTTTTTATGTCTGTTACTATTATTTATCACTTGGATACTAAAATTACAAAGTACTATAAATATAAAATGATAAATTTATATTTTTTAAAAAAATCTTTCAAATAATTTTAAAACTTAATAAAAATTATTAATTAAAACAATTAATTATATATTATATTATTTAATAAAATATTTAAAAATTAAAATATTTTTCTAAAATTTTTGAATACATATATGTTAATTTGATATTATTTTTCCATATTTTAAATTATATAAAATATAATTGAGATTTTATCAAGATTTTGCAACTTACGCACTTTTTCACTTTCTTTTATTATCTTTCTGAAGTTAAAAATTAATTTACTTAAGTATTTATTATATTTTTTAACTAATACATTACTTAATATAGGGTCACATCATCTTTATTTATTTATTGCATTGTATCTTTTTTTCATTTTTTTAATACCATGTTATTTGTAATTCATATATTAATATCATTAACAAGTATAGATACAAAAATATATATGTTATTTTTTATTATTTTTATTTTAAATAGTTTGAAATTTTAATTTATTTGTGATACTTAATTACTTATTGTAATTTTAATTTTTAAATTACTTTGCAACTCATATATTATTCTTCTTCTTTTTATTTGTTACATTATAATTTTTATCTTTCTCATCTCCATTTTTATTATCTCCAACTTAAGTATTAATATCACTAAATGATATGTGTGTGTATAATATGATTTATTTAATTTTATTATAAAAATATTTTAAACAACTTAATTTTAAATTAAGAACCACGAATCAAATTCTATAATTACATGTTTTATTTTTAATAAAAATATCAATAAATTATAATAAATTTTATTTATTTAAATTTTATTAATATTATTATATCAATTTTCAAGTACTATATTTTAAATTAAATATAATTTTTTACTATTCATGTACTATTATTATTCCTTTTATCTTCTTAATTACATATTTTATTGTGTATTTTTCCATTCACTACTATTAATTATAATTTAGGTATAATGTTATTGAATAATACATGTGTAACACACTTTTTTATTATAAAAATATTAATTTAAAATTTTAATTGAATTAAATTATTTAATTACATATTATAATTTTAAACTTTTATATTACATTTCAAAAAATTTTATTTAAAATTTTGAACATATAATTACAAAATAAATATGATAAACTAGATTTATTAATTTTTATAATTTTTTATTATATATTTTTTTATTTTTATGTTTAAAAAAATAATAGATACATGTGCATCGCACAAGTTAAAAAAATAGTTATTATCTATATCTTCCTTTAAAATTTTCCTCTCAAAATAACCTCCAAAAAATTCATATTAAGAACATTCAATATAATGTCTACTATTTTCATATTTTATTAAATTAATTTACCTTCTTTTTAAATTTAATATATTATAATTATTTATTGTTTACTTTATGAAAAAATTTTGCAATTCACTAATAAATCATATTTAATACTTAAAATCTTATAATTATTTATTTTTTTATCCAAATATATTTTACATTTTTAGTGAAATATTTGTATCTATCGTTATTATAAATCTTTCTAGTATTCTAGCATATTTACTTAATATTATTATAGTTACAGTGCTCATATAAGCATACATTTTATATTTATTACCACCGACTAAAACTAATTTAATTTACAGTAAATATAAATTTAATTTTTATATTATAAATATGTTTTTGAAATATGTTATTTACAATACTATTCTTTCATATTTTTAGTTAAATTTAATAATTATTACAATAAATTTTTCACAACATTTATATTAAATTGTTAATTTTATAATTTTACTAATATTGTTATTAGTTGATATTTCAAACACACCAATTTTAAAATATTTTTAGGTATAAATATTTATATAATGTAAAATAATATTTTTTATTTAGAAGCATTTTATATTTTTAATGAATTATTTGTATATACTCATATTATATATTGTTGTAATGTTCATGCATATTATACTCTTAAACTAATTTTGAAATTTTAGGTTTAAAGGAATTGATCATTTCATCTTTGATACTTTAATTTTTTTATTTGATTACTGATTTTAATATTTTATATTATATTTTTTATCAAATAAAAATTTTTTATAAAAAATTTAGAGGATAAGAGTATTGTATGTATTTACATATATGTATATCTTTATGTTTCAAGTTATGATTTTTTAATTACACAAATTATGTTAATTTTATAATAATTTTTTGATAATATTTATTTATGAAATATGAATCATACATATATATATATATATATATATATATATATATATATATATATATATATATATATTAATTTTAATTGAAAAAAAAATATTGCACGAGCTAGTTATCTCATTATTATCCTTATCTTGCATTGTT
Organism: Sindora glabra; assembly: GCA_020226215.1. Taxonomy (NCBI): domain Eukaryota; kingdom Viridiplantae; phylum Streptophyta; class Magnoliopsida; order Fabales; family Fabaceae; genus Sindora; species Sindora glabra. The sequence continues at coordinate 49,335,811 of CM035225.1, forward strand.
TGTATATAGATATAAGTGATTTCTCTTGAAAAAGTGACCTTCATATAAATTTTTAGGAGATCAAACCTTTTTCTGCACTACATATTTCCATGCATGTCTCATTGCATTTACCTCCTGTTTGGTTTCATAGAAAACAGGGAGGAAGGAAAAGTGTGAGAAGAAATTGGCAGAATTTCTCCTGTCCGGTTGTGGGAGAAAATTCAAGAAAAATGAAAACGCAAGGGATGACAGGGCATAGGTCCCACCCCATTTTGTTTCTCTTTACGAATAAGGAGAAAAGGAAACAGAAGTCACACTGTTCAATACTTTTTTTCCCGCTGCTTCTCCCATCTGGAACTATCTTCTTTTGCTAGCTAAAATACTGAAATACGGTTAATTTATAAACGTTTTTTCATTTTACCGTAGTTTTGAAACATATTATCAAAATACGCAGGGTGCTATTTTGAATGGCATACGTAGGCTTGGAGGCGCCACACTGTCTGGTGCCTTTGGACCACATGTAGCATGCAAGGCGCTAGTTTGAATGGCGCCCCAAGGTTAAAGGCACCATTCCCTTGAAGGCGCCTTTCAACATGGCGCCATTGCATTTGAATTTTCTGGGAGGTCGCCAAATAAAATGGCGCCTCTTTCCCTATTTATACCCACCCCCTTCCTTCCTTTCCGCAGCTAGAAAAACCCTACTTCGCAACCACTCTTCCCTTCCCTCTTCGCAGCTGTTTGCAACATTTTTCATATTTTTCATTCACAAATCTTCATCCTTTCTTACTTCTGTGCATTTCATCTGGCAACATTTTCTTCTTTGGAGCAGATCTGGTCTTCTTTCCTTACTCTTCCTTGGCTAGTATTTTTATAATTTTTATATTTATAGTGGTAGAAAAATTTTTATTCTATGTTGATTATTATGATTTATAATATGAAAATATGATATAAGATTTAGGAAAAGTTTGTAAACATTTTTATATGATCTGTGATAGTTTGTGATTTGTACTGATTAGTTTTTTTTTTAATTTCTGTATGTATATTATAATTTTTATTAGTTATTATAAGAATATATTTTACAGTGGGAGAAGATTTTTTATTTTATGTTGATTATTATGATTTATGATTTGAAATTATGATTTAGTAAAAATTTGTACAAATTTATATGATCTGTGATAGTTTGTGATTTTTACTGGTTAGTATTTTTATAATTTGTGTATTTATATTATAATTTTTATTAGTTATTATAAGAATATATTTTACATTGGAAAAAATTTTGTTATTTTATGTTGATTATTATGATTAATGCTGTGAAATTATGATATAGGATTTAGGAAAAAAATTGAATAAATTTATACGATCTGTGATAGTTTGTGATTTTAAAAGAAGAACAAAGGGGATAAAGAAAAGTGTCTTAAAATAAAATTTACAATTTAGGTAAAAATTATGTTTAGATATTTTTAAAATATAAAATTTTTTAGGATATAGAATATGATAAAAATAAGATTATTTTTATTATATGTTGATTATTATGAGGATATATTATCTTATTGATCAATATTTTTATATTAATTTTAGAATAATATATGTCAAAATAAGTAAATATCAATTGAGGGTATTTTGTAAAGACTTGATATTTTATGCATCATTTCTATTTGTTTTATCTTTTTTATTGTACATTTTTATTATTCTTTTTTGTTAACTCATAGTATTTAAACCATATACACCAATATTTTTTAACAGTAAGATATATTAATTTTTTTATTATAAATGTATTCTATATAAATTATATAATTTATTTAATTAATTAATTTATTATACAATTAATTTTTTATTACTTTATACCATACGTATTGTTTATTTCTTATTTACTATATTGTATTCTTTTTATATCTACCCGTATTGTCTATGGTTTAAAACATCAACATCATTAATTAACATAAATATAATAAGTTATGATTTTTTAGCTTATTATAATATTTTAAATAAATTAAAGCTTTAATATATATTTTATTATTAAAAATAATTAATTTTATATTATATTTTTTAAAAATTACTTAGTAATTAAATTAAATTTTATTTATATAATTTTTTTCAAATTTTTAGTGATAATAATTTTTGAATATTATGTTTTAAATTTAAAATACATCAATTAAGACTTCTCCAAGGGTTTATAGTTCGTACATTATTTTTTCTTGATTTCATCTACTTTGTTTAATTTTTTCTCATTTCTTTTTTCAATCATTCTATTAGAAGTTCAAATGTAATATATTGAATAGTATAAATATAATATAATTTATTTTTTTGACATAAAATTATTTTTAATAATCAAATAAATTATTTAATAAAATTAATTGATTATATATTTAATTTTTAACACTTATTACTTTACCTTTCACATAGCACTTCTCCTTTTTTAATTCATTTTGCTATAATTTTTTTATTTTGACTTATATTATTTACGTTTTAAATAATAAGATAATTACATAATATTGACATAATGTAACATATTTTATTTTTATCTTAAAATAATTTAAAAAAATTAATGTTATGGGAAGCATTAATTGAAATAATTAATTATATATTTTAGTTTTAATAAAAGTATTTAAGAATAAAAATTAATTCTCTTTTAAAATTTATTAATAATTTCTTGATAAAAAAATTTAAACACTATATTTAAAATTAAATATACATCAATAAAATTTTATCTATGTTATTATTTTTGTTCTTTTTATATATTGTCTTGCAAAATATATTTAATTTAGTGTGATTTTTGCATAATTTTTTTAATGATACAATAATATGTAATAATTTTTACTTAGAAATTAAAGTTATTAAAATACCTAACAAATTTTTCTTTCATGCAGAGGTTTTTTTCTGTTTGCTTTTCCTAATACTTGCCGGTTAGTATTTTATAAATTTTGTGCTTATATTATAATTTTTATTAGTCATCATAAAAATATCTTTTATAATGGTAGAGAAATTTGTTTAGAATATTATGATATAAATAATATGAGTTTTTTATTTTATATTAATTATTATGGTTTACGATGTGAAATTATGATTTAAGATGTGAAATTATGATTTATAAAAAATTTGTAGAAATTTATATGTACTGTGATAGGTTGTGCTATTAAAAGAAGAACAAGCGAGATAAAGAAATGCATTCTAAAATAGGTTTTAGGGCCTAGGTAAAAGTTATATTTAGAAAAAATTTTCATGTGAAATTTTAATATATCATAAGAGAGGTAATAAAAATAAAATTTTAGGATATGTGGATGTAACCAGAAGCTTTAAAAAATAGGTTATTGTTATTGAAAATATGAATATTTTTCTATTTAAGTGGTAGATATTATAAGTGCAAGAATAATAAACGTAGTCGAAAAAATTATACTATACATAGGTTTATTCAAAAAGTATTAAAATATATATAGAGGTACTGTAATATAAGTATTAGACGAAGTCAATGTATGTAAAAAAGAATTCATGGTTGTAATCATAAAAATATACAAACAATAATGTGTAAATAATTTTAGTTGTTGTTTAGTAATAGGTGTGAAGGGAGAAAATTTTTGTGAAAATAGAAAATGTAGTGTATTAAAAAAGTTAATCAATTTAATTAGTATAATTTGTGTAGAATAAACAAAAAAAATGATAATTAAAAAAGATAAACTAAAATATAAATAAGATTATTTAGCCAAATATTATATTAGTTTTAAAAAGAAATAACATTTACTTGGCCAGAAAAAATTATCCTATTATATGATATATTTGTTATATATGAAAAATTGTTATGCAAAAAAAATTTAAAAATTAAGCCTTTTTCAATAGTGTACATGTAAGTAAAAATTGAAATAATTGTTTCAAATATAAATTTATTTTTATTTGTAATAATTTATTTATATTACATCAGAATTTATGCAAAAAAGGAAGAATTAGAATTAAATTATTTTAATCATACTTGCAAATGAACATTAAAAATTTATGAAGTATGAAAAATTATGAATGATTGTAAAAATAGCTTAAAATTTTGTCAAAAAAAAATGTCGGCCTGTAAAGGCCAGAATGGGTTTGGCTTGTGCGGGTAAATTATTACGTACTATTAAATAAATACATTACAAAAATAATAATACATTCCGTTCATTTTTACATGTAATATTAAATACTAGTTCATTCGTTTGTAAGAACAAAAATTATATATAATAATATGTGTCAGTTGTGAGGGTGCAGTGAATATTTTGCAGCTAAAAGTAACGAGATGAAAAAAAATTTAATTGCTTTTATATATTCAAATGGTACAATGATTGAGAGATTGATGGGGGTAATGTACGATGAACCTCCCCCAAAGGTATTGAAATTGAGAGGATGCAGACTATGGATGTTTTGCGAAAGAGAATTCATGCCCAATTGAAGCTTCACCAAGATCAAGCTGTGGGGAAAATTATTTACAGGTTTCCACAACATCAAACAAAGGCTTAATCTATGGCATACGAATTGGATGACGATGAAGACTTGGCATGTGCCATAGCAAGCTACGAACAACATCCGACGATGACAGTAATGGAATTGTACGTGGAGGTGATCACATCCGAACTGCACGCTGCAAACCTTGGTTAACAAGAAAGAGTCCCAATAACTAGACCACCCATAGATCCAACGGCCCATGTCAGTACTAGTTGTTCGATGGTGCGGGAAGGCCCTCCTTACACGGGTGGAATTGAGTTCCACATTTCTGATAGTTATACTCCTGCATTGGACTCATCTGTTGCAGGTGTTTTCCCGATAAATGTATCACATACCATGATGGGTTCAACAAGTGCCTTACCGATCGTAGAGGAAGAATCCACTGATTCTATATTAATGGATGCCCACCTTGAGTCTGGTTTTGAAGACGATGAGATGTCTTGCAGTAGTGGTGATAATCGTGATACTGATGATGAAGAACGTGCAACTACACATGGAGATAGTGTAGCAACGTAGGGTGTGAGGAGTGACAATGCTGCACAGACATCATGTGGTGTCCTTCAAGCTGTTGTCTTCTCTTACATTGATTGGGATGCCGTAAGGAATGCTAATGAATTTTTAGAAATAATGAAACCAAGCTATGATTATGGCATGGAAGACTTACAGATTGGACAAGAGTTTGATTGCAAGGAGGCATTAATTGTTGCAACTAAGCATTACCACATCAGAAGGCACCATAGTTATTATGTGGAGGAGTCGGATACTAGAAGATTAAGTGTGAAGTGTGATAATTATGGGGACGAATGCAAATTCCGCCTTAGAGCAACCAATCTGAAGAATTCTAACACTTGGACAATAACTAGATTTTCATGGCCTCACACATGTGTTAATGCCAGTTTAACACAGGATCACAAGTCTCTTGACTCCGAGTATATCAGTTTCTTGATACTGGAGATGATTAAAGTGAAGCAAGATGTTCCAATCGTGCTTATACAGGAGAGGGTGGAAGACATGTATGGGTATAAGATTTCGTACAGAAAAGCATGGAAGGCAAAGCAGAAGGCAATTGTCAAGGTGTACGGAGATTGGGATAAATCATATGAAGTGCTTCCGAAATGGTTGGACATTTTAGGCTATTGTGTCCAAGCTCTGTTCAAGCTGGAGTTAGAAGAATTCATCATAGTTTACAATCGTGTTGATCCACAAAAACATATTTTCAACCGAGTTTTTTAGGCTTTCAAGCCATGTATTGCGGCATTTTCGTACTACAAGCAATTCATACAAGTTGATGGAACGTTTCTGTATGGTAAGTACAGAGGTGTGCTACTGATTGCTGCGACCTAGGACGGTAACAACTGTCCTGTACCTCTTACCTTAGCCATTGTCGAAAAGGAGAACTATGAAAATTGGAGTTGGTTTTTGGCATTGTTATGGGTAAATGTTACAAACCAACAAGGAATATGTCTGATATCAGATTGACACTGAGCTATAAAAGAAGCTGTAGCCAACGAAGGTCTAGGGTGGCAGCCTTCTCATGCTTTTTATCGGTACTGTATCAGACATATTGCAAGCAACGTTCGCAAGAAATGCAGGGATGACAATGTCAAGAAAGTTGTCCTTAGGATTGGTATGCCTTACAGCATAACTTTTTTGTTGAACTTTTCATCTATAAATTTATGTTTCTAGAAGTTCAACCTGGTTAACCTATTTGTCTCCTTGTGTTCAGCATATGAGTCAAATCAAGAAAAGATCATGGAGAGATTGGACAACCTAAGCAAAGTCAATGAGGAGATCCATAAGAAGTTAACCGCTATTCCAATGGAGAAGTGGATGCTTGCTTATGATGAAGGCAGAAGATATGGTCATATGACGACTAACATAGTAGAGTGCATTAATGGCCTCTTCAAAAGATTAAGGAGGCTACCAATCACAAGCCTTGTTCAATAAATATACTATAGATGTGTCAAGTACTTTGTGAAAAAGGCAAAAGAAGCACATGCTGAACTATAACAAGGTCACATATACGCAAGCAGATTTAGACAGGAACTTGCGACTATCCAGTCACATGCTTCTTCTTACCATGTTCGTGCTTATAATATATAAGGAACTAGATTTGAAGTGGTGGAGGGCCCTGATATGGCTACGGGATCATGTAGAAAGGTTGTCCAGGTGTTATTAGACAAAGGGCAATGTGAATGTGGACAATTCCAAGCATATAGGTATCCTTGCACTCATATTATTGCTGCTTGTGCCTCAGTTAACATATCGTGAGAACCATATGTCAATATTGTATACAGACTTGACACCATTCTTAATTGCTACAAATCTGAGTGATGGCCGATTGGGGAGTGGTCGCAATGGAATAACCTACTACCATTTCCTGTCCTGGTTCCAAATCATGGAAGATTATGTGAAAAGGGACGACTGGAGTTGACACAAATCAGAAATGAGATGGATTGGCCTCAAGAGAGTGGTGTCAGGCAAAAATGCGGTCTTTGTAAGATGGAAGGTCATAATCGTAGGCGTTGCCCACTTCTCCATGGAGATGAAGGCCCTTCTTCACGTTAATTTTGATTTTTACTTTTGCAAATATGTTACAAAGTATGTTAACCAACGTTATGAGTGCAACAGTCGGATGATGTGATTTGTTTGAATGTTGTAAAATTGCATGCCATTATGTATATATATGTGACCCCATTACTAGTATTGTTAAAAAATTACTTCAATCATCCAAGTGCTATAAATTTTTATGTGGATCTTTGTAGTTATATTGCACACGTATGTTATATTAGTGTGTGTTTAAATTCCATCCTAATGCAATTCTTATATTGGCAGGACCACGGGATCCTTCACTTCTGACGGCTCAGGACTCACATATATCCCAGTCGATTTGGGCAGGCCATGTATGGAAATAGTTAGATCTTAAAGTTGGTTGAAACTTTTCTATATTGTCAACGCAATAATTATTAATCTTTTTTTTTTGCAACCTGACCGTGTGTTAAGGATTCGACGGGCTCATCACTACCATCACCAGCGGCCGCCGGAGTTGATTGTCCCCTTGTTACGAGAGGCAGGTTTTTACGGCCTGGCGATGTGCGAGTTTGTGCCGATTGACCATCAGTTGATCAGTACTTTTGTAGAGCAGTGAAGGTTAGAGACACACACTTTTCACATGCCGTAGGGGGAGACCACTATTACATTACAGGATGTGGCTTTTCAGCTCGGCCTACCCATTAATGGTCGAGCAGTGACGGGCCCCATTATGTGGGGATAGGGAGCCCTGATACAGGAGTACTTGAGATTGCAGTTACCAGTAGATGAGAATGTCATCAGAGGGGGGCGATTGAAGATGAATTGGTTGGAGAGGCATTTCACTTATCTTCTAGATGATGCAGATGAGGTGACATTGCAGAGATTCACCTGGGCTTACATTTTGCATCTCATTAGTGGGACGTTGTTTCCAGACCACTCCGGCACGTATGTCCACCTCATGCACTTACCCTTGCTAGGAGACTTCCATGAGGCTGGGACGTATAGTTAGGGATCTGCCTGCCTGGCCTATCTGTGCAGAGAGCTCTGTAAGGCCACTACTCCAGATTATAGGGAGATAGGGGGTGTTGCCTACTACTGCAGCTTTGGGCATGGGATAGATTTTCCATTATCGCCCCCGCGATTACCGTTTCAGACATACCAGAGGGGGATGCAGGGATTGGCCCTCTAGCTCGCAGGTTAGAAAATTTTCAATTTACACTTGTAATTAAGTTGACTTTTAAGTTGTTTAACTTAGTTATTGTACTTGGTAGGTGGCACTATCAAAAGACGTTCCAGGATAGTCCGGCATACAGCCTACCCTATTATAGATACATTCTGGACCATCTTTGTCTCGATCAGGTATGAAGGGGATAATGTATATTTTTATTTCATTCCTTTATCCATTTCATTATTGCATTTAAATGACAATATAAATGTGTAATTTCAGATCACCTAAATCCCGTACACTGAGGTGGTCATCGCATCACTTCCTTAGTACTGTTTTGATGGGAGTGATATGTGGACAGCAGTGGTGCCACTCATATACTTTCAGATTGTCGAGTGGCACCAGCCAGATAGGGTTTTACGGCAGTTTGGACTACGCTAGCCTATTCCTGAGCAACCAAAGTAGGTGGCGGAGGTCCATTGCCTTCACTTGTCCGGTCGGCATGATGAGAAGTGGCACATCCGCCATTAGCCGTACATTGCACTCTGGGATATCCAACGAGACTTGTGCATTATTGCCGAGCCGACTACACGACTAGTCCTAGGCCCACGGTCCGAGTAAATGGCATGATACAGATGGGTTACTAGGCGATTTATTACACCCGTTGGGGGAGCATTAGACCTTGTGATAATACTGCATGCTAGTTTTTTGTGTCTGATTTTCTTCCTGTGCATTAGTATTGTAACTAACTTTAATGTCAAAAATTTGCACAGATAGATAAGGTGTCTACACTACAGGACTTCACTACACCTGAGGGGTAGTCTAGGTTCACCTTCGATGCGCTTAGATCAGCAATGGACTCCATACTTCATGCCATTCAGGAGGTTGATCATGTGATTATTGACTCACATGCAGAGCCAGCTCCTCATGCCCATCATATCCCAGACCCTACGGAGGGTGACCATGATCAACCTCGTTCTCGTTGACGTCGTTAATGCTTCACGACCTACATCGTAGGCTGATGTTCCGTCCACTTCGACAGTGCAACAGACTCCACCATCGACTGCCCAGGACACCATGATGATGATGCCAGATATTACTGCCTTATCTCATATGTACCCTACTGCACCTGATGATCCTTCATCCTCCACCATGTTTCCGACTGTACTATATAGTCCGTTCTCATCCTAGATGTACCAGTTTACATCTGGTGTTCCATCCTCATTCTAGGCATTTCCACATATACTTGGAGTTTCATCTTCATTCCATGCCTTTCCTTCTGGTGGAGCTGGTCCATCACAGCTATATCATCCTGTATTTGATCTACATACTCAGGATCAGGGATCAGTACTTGGTGGCATGATGACAGATGACTCAATGCTTGTAGATAGAGGTAGAGGTGGAGGCAGAACGGGAGCCAAAGACAGAGGCAGAGCGGGAGTTGGAGGTAGAGGAGCCACAGACACCGGAGATGTGACTCCCGAGCCTGCGCAGAGGGTTAGTAGATATGGCCGCTATATTACTGATATTGGATGTGGGATTGGACATCACTTACGTAGACATTAACTTTCATTTTCATGTTTATTGTATATTTATGCACATCTATCTTACTACTTTATTGCCAAACATCAATGTTATGGGATGATTTTGATTATTACGACATTTTTATCTTCTTGCGTAGGTACTTATATCGATTTTAATTACTAATTCTGCTCAACAATTAATTCAATTCTCATATAATGCATCACATATATGTAATTTTTTCTAATAACATCTTTCTAATTAGAAATTTATTCTCTCCTCTGGTATTTTATTTTCATAATTTTAATTATTATAAATTATTAAAAAATATAAATTAATTATATACTTTTTAAAATAATGTGTGTTTATTTTTTTTTCTAATGATAAGGATTATTTCATGTTCCACATCTCGTTGGGCAAAAGTATCGATTTACTATTTTTTTAGAAACTATTTTTCGTTTTACCGTTCCTTCAAAATATTTTACTAAAATACACACAGCGGCGGATAGACGCTAAACCAAATGGCGCCTTTGAGGGCAGTCGAGGCATATCTCCTAAATTTTAAGTTAATATATAAATAATAGAAAATAATAAACTTTAAAATAATTAGAATATTTAGTTTTTTTTATAAAAGTAATGATAATGACATCTCCCAAATTTAATAACTAACATTATTAATTTTTTATTTTCACAATTGTTATAATTATCTATTCTTTTATTTATTTACCATGTTAAAATAAATAAATAATATTAAAATAAATTAATAAATTTTATCTTCATAATATAAAATATATAATTACTTTTTAATTAAATTTTTTTTCTCATTATTTATTTTAATATTATTAGTGAAGAAAGGAATAAATAGTTATAATAAATATAAAAAAATTAATAATATTAATTATAATATTTGAAAGATGAATAATCATCATCCTTGTAAATGACATTAAATGTTATGTTTATTCAATACGTTATGAGTTGAGTCCACCAAATATTGAGGCCAAAACACGTAGCACAATTATCAACGTAGATGGGGATACTGGCCATGTACAATACCAAAATCCAAGTCTTTTAGATCCACAGTAGACATGGTCACTGGCTAATTAACTTAGAAATGAGGAGCGAGGGTGTCGTATGCCAAAGGCGCCATATCGCTTGGCGTCCCTTTCCTTGAGCGTCAATGGCACCATTTCGTCGGCGTCCCTCGACACGCCATTCGGTTTGGCATCTCTCCGTCGCTGTGCGTATTTTGATAAAATATTTTGAAAGAATAGTAGAACAAAAAATAGTTTCTAAAAAAATAGTAAATCGGTACTTTTGCCTCTCATTGCCAAAATATTTTATCATTGTAACGAAATAAAAAAGAATTAATTCATGTTATAATTTTAATTTCATTACAAAATGAAAAGATTATTACAACGAAATAACCACATTTTTTTATTTTCAACTATCTTCAACTTCGTCATTTCGTATTTATTTTGTTACAAAATAAAAATAATTTTATTGAAATAAATACAAAGTAGCAAGAATATTATTGAAATAAATATAAAATAAAAAGAAACATATTTATTTCGTTATATTTCTTTTCATTTTTAAGAATCTTCAACTTCGTATATAAAGAATATTATTGAATAATTCAATAAATTTGCATATGTGTAATAACGTATTAAATAATTACTTGTAATAATATAATTTCGAACGGTGGAAGTCTATAATTTCAAAAAATGATAAATATTAAGTGTCATTGGATTAAATTTTAAGAGACATTAATATAAATTACGTAATTATTCTTTATTGATCATATATTTTATTTTAATAATATTCAATTATTTACTAAATATTTATTATTTTTATTAAATATATTATTATCATTAATTACTTTCTTATTTAATTCCTATAATAAATTTATGTATTAAATATCAAAGTGGAATAAATATTTTTTTTATGATATCAAATATAATTATGAAATGAGTAATTTATTTTTAAAATTTTATTTTGAGTCACAATCACATATTATTTATTTTTAAAATTTTTATTTTGAAATGACATCAAAATTATTTATTTTCAAAAAATCGTAGAGTGAGGGCGCCATTTTAAATGGCGCCCTCCAGGCTCACTGAGGCGCCATCCGGACTGGCGCCTCCTCTCCGAGGGTGTCTCCCCGCTTGGCGCCTCCACCCCTCACGTGTATTTTGATAATATGTTTTTAAACAATGATAAAACGGAAATAAGTTTTCGAGAAAACAGTAATATGATACTTTTGCCTCTTTTGCTCCTCCATTCCACACAAGGCAGCTTCTGCCATTGCTGCTATTTCTGCATCCAACGCCTCTTACTTCTGCTTCCGCTTTCGCAAGCTACTGGTAAGTCTCCAACTTCCTTTTGTACTTTTTATATGAGATGAATGTTGTGTGATTTCTACATATTTATCTCTCTTTGCTTCTTTGTGTCGCTATTCTCATCTCATCACTCTCCATCGTCGGCTACAATGCCGCTGCAGCGAGCTGCTACCAATGGTTCACAAGTCACATTCCACAAGAGCACAGCCTACTGGCGTGGAAGGAAAAGGTCCATCAGATGTCAAAGGTAGAATCCCGATGTTGGCCTTCGTCCCCTGTTGCATGAGGTCCTCCGATCTCTGCAAGATAAGCTCCACTGTCGACCAACCTTGCTACATGTGGGTCATTGACCAGCGATGGTAGCTTGTCGATGACTGGCCACCGCATTGATCTAGATCTAAATCCAAAAACCGAGCCCTGTACTATTGCTGGTTGGTCTAATTGGATCGGGCCAGTCGACCCGAAATGCGGTTCGAACCGGTTTGGAACTTGGCAGTTAATTTTTTTTAAAAAAATGACTTTTCTTGTACATATAAATGGATATTAGATTTTTTTCAAAAAAAAAAGCCTTTTCCATACATCTAAACTTTATAAATAGTTTATTAAATTTTAATCTTTTTTTTTTTACAATTACATGTAAATTATATTTCATAATTTAGATCAATTTTTTTTCAAAGACAAAGATTTCTTCGTTTTATTGAATGTAACACATGATTTGCAATTTTAAATTTAAGGTATTTTTGAGACCATTGTAATTATAACTTGCTAAATATTTAATTCATAATTCATAAGTTTGATGCTCAAGTCAAATCCATTTAATTGCAGAAATGTAGTATAATATCTTACTTTGAGGGGCCATGTCTCAAGTACAATTTAGATTTGCAACTTTATTGATTTCAACTACTTATACATGTTATTTTTTATTTCATTTTGTAAAGTTATTATTTTTAAAGTTGTGTACATGATAGGAAAAGGACTGTTGCAAGCTGGATTTCAACAAATTTAATAGCACTTTATTTTTTTTAATTTTATTATATGTGTATATATATAATATTAATTATAGCAAAATAATAGATATTTATGTGTCACATGGGATTTAAACTAGGTTTTTTTCTTTCTTTTTTCTATTAAGTGGTGTATACATCTTCATATATATACACTCCTAACTTTTTCATATGTGTCGATCCTCCTTCATATACTCCTTTATTTTGCATGACAATTTTTTTGTGAATTTTTCATATTGTAATTGTTAGATCAAAAGTAAGAAATCTGGAAGCAAATATTCAGGTCATTAGGACGAAAATGGTAAAGATGATACAAATTGTAATTGAACTCAAGCAAAGGCCTAATCATATGTCTATCCATAAGTTTCGATTAATAAAGATATTTTTACATTTATTCAAATCAAAGAGAAGTAAATTATCAAAAAGCTTTATTTTTGTTTCATTTAAATGAGTTAAGGGCGATTCAATTATATATAATTTAGTGTTAAATTCTTATTTTTTTTTTATATTCTAGCTATAAGTGGAAAGACTTTGAAAAATTTTGTGTAATTATAATTTATATCAATATATTGTTCGTATCATGCCTTCGTACTCTTGTCTTATTGCAATACACTCACAAATTTCTAAATTAAAATTATTTTCATTTTATTAAATATTCTTCAAAATTAATAATATAAGAATGAAAAAGAATTAATTAATTTCAATTTTAAGATGGATAAGTTATAACTTATTAATATATCATTTATTAAAATTTGATTGATAAACAGAGTTATTGAATATTTATTTAGACAATAGAGATAATATTTGAAAAAAGATAATAAATGTAATTTTGATTTCCTAAAATATTAAATAAATATGAATAATTTTTTCTTTAAATGTCACTTAATAATTAATGGCGAGAGTATTTAACTATAACTATTCATTTTAATAAATATAATTAATAGTAGAAGATTTAATGATTTTCAAAATTATCATATCATACTGATTATTTTAAATTTTTAAGGCAATATCAAATTTATAAGATATTTCAACAATTTAGATATGTCTCAAATTTGAAATACCACAAACATTCATTTAGTTAAAAAAATTTATTAGATTATCTAATTTTTTGTTGACATTTTGTGTAAAAATGACAATATCATTATAATGTAGTTTATCTTATCAAATATTTGTATGTATAGTTCTTATTGCATAGTGTTAGACATGTATTATATCTTTTAACTTCAATTTATGATTGTTCATTATCGTATGATTAAAGTGCTAGTGCATTTACCTTATAAAAATTCCTCATTATTGCAGATTAGTGTATAAGAAGGGAGTAAAGTTTCCGGTCATTGGAATTAAATTTTTTAGAACAAGACCTATTGATTAAGTTGCAAGGTATCTAATTTTGCATTTTTTTCCTTTTGTACTTATTTCAATACAAGGTTATATTGGATATTTATTTTCACTGAGAATATAATGATGTTACCGACTTTTTTACATAGCAAATTTATGTCGAAAGTGGCGGTATGAAAAATAATCAGGGTTATGTTTAAAAGAGATGTATATTGCTTTCTGATATTCATTCGAAAACCCAATCAGATCCTATCTCTCTACTCTTCTCTATTGACAATAGGAGTAATCATGGAAGATAAAAAAGATGACATATTTGATGAGTAATTTGAAATAAAACAATTGATTAATATTGACATAGGAGAAGAATGGGAAATGTGTTGGCAAATGTGCATTGTTCAACTTATATGCGTCATTGTACATGCTATGCATTTATTGTGCAAACTACACTTATTCAGGCACCAAGTGATGGTGGAGATTTTGAAAGAAACCAAATGTGGCAATTACTTATGCAAAATTTACTTAAAATTCATAAATGCCACAATGCAATACATATGAGTTCTCCTGCTTTCCTTCAGTTATACAAGAAATTGAAATCAACAGGTAGGGTGAAGGATTCTGTATATGTTACAGTAAAGGAAGAAAAAGCTAGATTTCTGTACATTTTATCACACAATGTAAAAAAATGAAAT
This sequence comes from Sindora glabra, assembly GCA_020226215.1. Taxonomy (NCBI): domain Eukaryota; kingdom Viridiplantae; phylum Streptophyta; class Magnoliopsida; order Fabales; family Fabaceae; genus Sindora; species Sindora glabra. The sequence goes on from CM035225.1 coordinate 49,350,839, forward strand.
TATGTTATTTTTCTTTCACCAATCAAGAAAAACAATTAGTCATCATCTTCATAATATTTTATGGGTTATCATCTCATTGGAGGATGAGTATCTAATACAACCTTCTAAATCCGAAGTCCCTCCACACATATTTAATAGTAGAACATTCTATTCTTATTTTGAGGTAAGATAACAATGTATGTAGGTATAAATACTTAATGTATATGAATAATTTTAATGTGCCATTCACATTCACATAATTAAGTCTAGAATAATTAAAATCCAAGATTGTGTTGAAACTATAGATGAGGCATATATATGGTAAAGTACTAATAAAAGATGCTCTTTGCTTCTAAGAAAGGAAAGACTTCCTAATTCAAAATATGTTGGCTACTTACACTTTTGGCATGAAATTCATGTATGTATTGGCTGATTGGATGGAACTATACCTAATTTTAGAAATTTGAAGCATGTCTTAACTAAGAAGAGAGATAAGCTTAAGATTCCTAAAGGTAAGTGAACAAGTTAAATTAGTCCCCCACTGAAGAAGGAGAAGCATAATGTATTTAGGTTACTTTATATTAGTTATGATGTATGACATATATTCATATACTTATTATATTTACTAGGTAAATATTGCCTAGAAGATGTAGGATATTCATTGAAGGGTGGACTTCTTATACTATATAAAGGTGTACATTACCATCTAAAGGAGTACCTAGTGCGTGGTTCACAAAATGTAAAAGAAATTTTTAATCATCGATACATTTTATTGAGAACTATTATTGAAAGAGCCTTTATAGTTCTGGAAAAAAAATTTCTAATCATAGTTAGTGACATAAAGCCGTATTATTTTTATGAGACCATGATCGGCATTACTATTACTTCTTGTATATTGCTTAACTTCTTAATAGATATTAATCTTGATGAGCATTTGATTGAGGAAGTAAACTGGAAGCTACTCTATAATGTTATGGATGATCCTAGAAACCAAGATGTACGGAATATAAAGGAGGACTGTAGACAAGAATTCCTTTAAGAGAAAGTATAGCAACTTTTATGTGTAATAATTATCAAGAGAGTTTATCATAAATTTCTTTTGTATGCTATATAATAATATGTTATGTATGATTTTTTTTATGAACTTGATGTTTTACTTGAAATTTTGTACAATTGTGTTTTTTATATAAGCATTGTGTAGTATATAATATGCTATGACTTTTATGTTTGTATTGTATAAGACATCGAATATATTGCTTATGCCAAAAAGTACATAAGTTTGCTGTTTGCCATTAAATTACTTTGTTACGAACTACATACATAATTAACATGTCATTCAACTTAATTATTAATTTCTCATTTCTTACTTATGTACTAACACTAGTTTATGTGACAATTTGTAGATTAAATCATATCTAAAAATAAGATATTAGAGAAAGGACAAACTTTCTCCAAAGATAACCTGCACTAGATGCCAAAGATGGATACCATATTCTTAAATGCTTTGCTATACAAAGTTCATAAGGAAATAAGTCGGATGGTACTTTTACTTGTTTAGCATATATTACTATGGTGAAGGCATCAAGACCAATATTAAAACCTTTCTTCCAAAAGTAATATATCAAGAATAAAATGAAAACTTTGAAAGGAATTTTCAATGAATGTTATGATCTATTTTATATGTGAAGTGAAATTAGGTGGAATTCCATAACATAAATGTTTGAAGTAAAGCAAGAAGTTTGGAAAGAGATTTTAAAGATAATTATTTATATATAAGAATTACAAAATGATAGTGAATTTTTACTTTTAATATGTTCTTTTAAGGGTATTGATTTTAGAACTGTTACCAATGTATAGGCATTACTAACTATGGTTACAACATTCAAGAAAAACTTAAAGTACAGAAATAGAAAATAACCCTAATATACAACCATGATAAACTATTGGATCTATTTGGCAAGGATAGAGTGACTAGTTCTGGAGCCAAGAGTGCAAAGGACAAAATCCAATGTTGGAAAAGGAAAAACTTTGACTTGAATAATAGTTTTGATGGTATGTTTGATTTCGATCTCTATTAGAGAAATGAAGCCACAAACTTCATAGGCAACATGGATACCTACAATCTTATATGTGCCCATTACAATCCATCTTAAGGAAATCAATCACAGAGAATAACATCTTTTAAAGGCACCAAAAGGAAAGCAACAATAATTAATTTGATTAAGAGTGGATACAAAAAAATACACCTAAGAATAAGTAACTTAACTAAAGTGATACGAGAAGAAATTACATTAGCCAGCAAACAAGTTGAAATGACTGAAAGAGGTCTTGCAGTTCTTAAAAAAAGCAACCCTCAACATTATAATCCTGTAAATGTATGGAGTGAGCTAAACAATATTGGAGTGATGTAAGAATTACGATTTCAATGCCATAATTTCTTATGTGAAAATGAGAATATCAAGCAATAATTTTTTAACGTCTCATATGAGATGCGTTGGAATATCTTATATCAACTCATGAAGGATGCAAGAATCTTCCAAAATGATTTCAGATGTTTTATGGGCTTTTCTAGATATGTATGTCACTAATTCATGGTAAGAATTTTTGTTGTTATGGTAATTAGTAGGATACATATGAAATAAACAATGTCTCATACTTGCAACATTAATTCAAATTATAGTATTGATTAGTTCAATATTTGTATCTACAAAAAATAATTAAAGAACCAATTAATTCGATATCTCTATAATTACTATAATAATTGCATCCATAATTGTTGTCTAAATCCTAATTTTATTGTTCTATTGAGAATTAATTTATTGCCAAGTGCCAATTAGTACTTGATGTTCACATACAATGTGGTATATGTCTCACTGATGAATGGCTTTCATATTATTACACATCAAATAATTGAATGCTTCAATGGCTATGTACCTTGTTAAATAGGCTCTAAAAATGGTAAATATTCTTTTTGCCATGATGATTAGTTCTGAAGGGGCACATTGCTTCAAATGTTGTGGCTTTATTTACTTGTTCATCTAGTGTAATGTGTATTGTAGAATTTGAAGCCACTTTAATATTAGATTATTGTAGTTTTGCTTTTTTGTTTGTAACAAATTAAGTACTTTATCCAAACCAATGGTTAACTAGCAATATATTAATGCTACATTTTGCAATCTAACATAGCTGAATATATTGGTAGCGGAACATGATTGAAAAAAGCAAAAGTGAATTTGGTTTGGATTGATCAGACAAAAAAGAAAAGTAAATTTGCTTTTGTTTTTAAACAAATATCAATTAAATCAATGAACTAACTATACATTGATTTATACAAGGCATTTGGTTCGGATTGATTAAAAAAAATGGAAAAGTGAATAGATGATTTTTATTTTTTTTATGTGTTTAGTTAGCAAAAAAAATTATTTTTTATTGAATTTTTTTAATAAAACTATTTTGAATGAGAAGATGATAATGATTTTCTCAATTTTTTAGATTTGAATTTGACACATTTCTTAAGAAATGTATTTAGTAAATTTCAAATAATTTTTTTATTTTGGATTGTAAGTTTCAATAAAAGAAAAATAAGTTTTAAAATAAAATTTATACATTTGTCTTTTCAAAATTGATAAAAACAATTTATGCTAAGAAGTGGAGAGATGCAAATCTTACTAAAAACTTCTCATCCATTGTTAGTCTGTACTTCTCCCCTTGGATGGATGAATGATTGGTTTATAAAGTAATAAGGAGCTTGGTTGACCTATGGAGGGAGAGGAATAACAAAAAAAAGAAAAAAAAGAAAAATCAAATATCATAGAATTATCTATTTTATTATATTCAAAGAAAAAAAAGTATAAACTCATTTTATTGAATGAGTTTGATGTATTGATAATATAATTAATTTATTATTTTATATAATGAGAGTATTGTGATCATTTAACTATAATAAATTTTCTTTCACCAATTTTATCTTCATCCAAACAAAGTTAAATAACTTCTCTCTCATTTTCTTTTTATCTTATTTTTTCCTACAATCAAACAAAGCCTTATTCTCATTTCTTCACCTACACCCTCTCACAGGAAAACTGTGGATTCCACATTAGATCTCACATTCTCTATGAAAGAGTGTGCAGAACCCACATCCAGTTTAGGAATAGGTTAAGCATTTTTTATTTTCAATTACTATGCCCCTTCAATTCAAAATTCCCGTGATTTTTATTTTGCTGGAGGAAGATCCCCATTTTGAAAACCTTTGTACTATATACTCATTAGTACTGACATTGTACACAGCTTTCCCTTCTCATTAACTATATATGCTCTCATATTAATTATTTATATTTATTATATAAATACTTATAAACAGCTTTCTCTTTTCATTTTCAATTTTCAATCTCTTGTTTTTGTTGGTAGTTCTGCAGTAATATTTTTACTCCTTCACAACAACAGTGAGATTGAAAACATGTACTTTCATGATTATCACAAATTTCAGTTTTTCACATGTAAAGTAATGAATAGAACAACAGCTTCAACTAGCATATAGAAAAATTAAAATGCTGCAGCTTTACCTGGAATTCCACACGTATTTGATAGTATGTTGCAGCTTCTTTACTATTTATTCAAGCAATTATATAGGAACCGTCATAGTTTCTTTACTATTTGATCAAGCAATTATATTTAGCAGTTTCTGTTCTGTTTACACCTGTTAATTAGGGTATACGTTCAAAATTTTTTTCCATTATCTATTGAAAACCGGTGAATTGTTTTTGTAGATATGCAGATGAAACTGAAATTATTTGCTGATAGAGAATAAGTTAAAAGGACATTGATAGATACGTAAATAATTTGACTTTGAATATCACTAATAAGTACACTAATTCGACTGGGATATCAACAAGTACACCACATACACAACCATTCTCCAAATGAAATGTAATGAAAAGGTAAATAAGATAATTGATCACGTAAGCACATTCTTTCTCCACATGCATATATATTGGGGGGAGACGAGTAAAAGTCGCCGTCTAGAGGAGGAGGAGGTTAAAAAATAAAAAAGATAACTCTACATGCCATGAAAAATTGAACCAAAACAATCTCAGCAACAAAAGGAGAAAACAAACACACTATTCTCAGCTTATCGTTGTTTTTGGTGAAGAATGTTTCTCAGCAACCAAGTGGGTCACACCAATGGAATTTAGAAGGATCCTTGCTACTCCCTGATAAATGATTCACTTGCATAAAAGGGAACCATGTTAGCTATTATGATCAGAGAAAGACACAGCTAACACATTGGAATCACAAATATCATGTTTAACCACAGCATTTGCAAGTTATGACACCATTAAGTTTTGCAGATTAGAAAGCACCAGTTGCTTGTAAACAGTTAAAGTAGTAAAACAAATCAAGTTAAAAGATGGCTATAAGCAAAAATACTTGGAATTCTATAATAAAAAAGCAGGGCAAGCTAGTTGAAATAGAAAAGGACGAAATAGCATTGAGCATAGCAGAGTAAGCATCTAGAGAGGTAGCTCAGTCATATGAAAAAGATTTGGTCTTAAACGTGACCCACCCACTTGATATCAAAATGAGTTACAAGCAACAAGATAAGAAAATTTCATCATATTTGCAGTCATTCACCATTTACAATCCATATGGTTAAACCAACAGCCTTAAAGATGGTAAAAAAACACATGCAAGCAGGAGAAAATAGATCCTAACATTAGATTTGGTTCAAAAAAAAAAAAAGATGCAGGGCATGGTTTCGTACACATGTTGGGCCAGCAAAGCTACACATTTATTGCAGGCATGTACTAATAGACAGAGGATTAGAAAAAATCAAAGTTGTTGCGGTAGACATGGGAGAGTTTTAATAAAATGAACTCTCTGCATTGGCTATAAATCAGTAGGAAGCCAGTGATTAAAGCAGCATTGCTCCAAGGGAAGACGAAGAAGAACATTAAAATGTAAACTAAAAGCAATAGCATCACAATTGACAATCAGAGAAAAATGCTAAAAATACGTAGAAGGAAGAGTACAACATTAGCGTCAACATGTTCAGCTAAAACTAGAATTAGATTATTGCTAGGCATCATGCAGAAGAGGAATGAATAACGCTGAAACAAGATCTGCTTGTTCCAGTTCAATTAACTAAACTGATCCAGAAAGTTGAGTGCATCATGAAAACCACCTAATTAAAATACGGCAACTAACCAACCTTATCCCATAAGACATAGATTGACTAATGCTACGAAGAAGAAGAAGAGTTGCCAAGCTAAAGTGATTCCAGTAACTTTTTGCACTAGAAACAGTGGAAATAATGAAGACAACTCACCTCAAAGAATTAGTGGGGCCTTCCTAAGAAATTAGAACAGAGCTTGTGGCGAGGGAAAATAATCTCAGGGTTACATCAAAATGCCAACCATCATAAAATTATCTAGAGGTTTCTTAAATGATAAGCCTTGAAAATACATCGTTAAGATAAGTAAAGATTGATTCAAATTCCCGTGAAGCATTTCATACTTATGCCTATTGGAATCAATCTTCTACCTAGAATCCAAGCAAAGATAAGCAGAACAAATTTTAGATAACACACAGGAAAAGATGAGTTGAAAATTAAATAAACAAATGGGTCGAAAATAAACAACCAAAAAAGGCACCAAAGCACATCAATTTCAATAGAACATCATAGTGAAAAAATTGTTTTAACCCACGTCCCAAAAGAAGTGGGACCCAGTATGGCCTATTTTTTTATTTTTAGAGAATGTGGGTGGAGAATCGAAAATGAGGCGATAATAGCTTTGTTGTCTGGAATAGATGAAAGACCATTAAAAACTTACCATAAAAAGAAAGGCTCTGAGCGGACGGGCTTTTCGCAGGAAAGCAGACCACAGATGGGAGTGAAAAAATTCACATTAGCTGGCAAAAACCTCGTCATCCACGAACTGGACGACGTCTGTGACCCGTTTACGGGTCGAGCCTTCACGGGTTCATGGGTCTGGGACTCCGCCATCATTCTCTCCGAGTGGATGGCAGCTCAAGGCCAAGCCGACTTCGACCTACGAGGAAAGACCGTACTCGAGCTCGGCGCCGGAGCCGGACTCCCCGGCTTGACGGCAGCGATGCTCGGTGCTAGCCGCGTCGTGCTCACCGACATTGAGCCGTTGGTTCCGGGTTTGGCTAGAAACGTTGAAGCAAACGGACTGGGCAAATCGGCGGAGGTAAGAAAACTCGTATGGGGATCGGACGAGTCACTGAGTGAAGACGGCGCGTTGATTGGGTTTGATTTGGTTCTGATGTCCGATTTGTTTTTCGATCCCGAACAGATGGAGGCGCTGTCCAGAACACTGAGACGAGCGTGTGGGGAGCAGACAAGGTTTTGGGCCGCCACTGAGGTTAGGCCTTGGACGGGAAATTGCCTCAATGTTTTAGCAGATCAGGGCTTTGCGATTTTTGAGCTGCCAAGCCCATCGGGCCTACCCAGTGATACTGCCAGAAAAGAAGAGAGTTCTGGGCCGCTTGTTCTTTTCAGTCTTGTGCCGCAGAATGAACCAGGTCATGTTCCGGAAGCCTTCTATAACTATTAGCACAACACGTGTTGTTTCACCTGAGATATAGTTGAGATATGGATATGAATTTCTTGTTATATTTTTTTATCATATTTTTGATACAGTAGAAAATAAATAGGCACAGAATTTTTATGTTCTGTGAAAATCAGAATATATTTTTAATATTACAGTGAAATTCGTAAAAAAAAAATATATCTTACATCTACTTTTCTTTATTGTGATGACAAAATGACAATAATAAGAAAAGATATAAATATATTAGAAGTTTCCTATAAGCGTTCTTTCTTTTGTTGTTTATGTTATCTCCGCACACTGTATGCTTTCGATCCTTTGATTACGGTATTTGTTCAAACACGGGCGCAGGATTGTAATTAGGGGTATAAGTAAGTCAAACAATTTATTAGGAGCTTGTGGGACCTAAGGCTTAGGGATCATTGGGTATGCAGTAAAAATGTGAGAAATTATATTTTTTAAAAAATAAAAAATTATTAAATTGTTTGGTTGTCTACTATTATATAAATGGGAAGAAATAGAACTTCCTAGAAAATTATATTTCTCATAAAATATGAAAAATTACTTATCCATTCCTTCTTAAGTAACTTCTATTTTCTGAGAAATGTGATTTCCTGAATGTCAATCAAACAATATTGAGAACTTTTCAGGAAGTTCATCCAAGAAATAACTTCCTACAAAATTTAACTTCCCGTAAGAACTTATTTCCCATATGAACCAAATGACTCCTTAGTTTAACTTAATATTTTTATTTAAATGAGTCAGGTTAAGATTAATGAATTAATCTATTTAGATAAATAATAAATTGGTCTATTTAAATAAATAGACTAATTTTTTTAAATTTATTTTGTAGGCTTATCAAGACACTCTATTTAATTATAAATGTATTTATAAATAATATAATATATATTATACATATAAATAATATAAATATTTTAATATGAACATATATATATATATATATATTTATGTATATAGGTCTAATTAAGTTATTGAACAATTTTGACTTTTAAAAAGGTTTTAGTCTATCAGCAAACTTGAAAATTTATTTAAATAAATAGGTTTTTAAATATATTAATAAGTCAAGTCAGGCTTCTTTAATAAGATAATTCGAATTTGAATTTTGGCCTTATATAGACTAACAGGCCAAACTCAATTAATAATTTAGAAAGTAAGCTTAATTTATTTAAAGTAAAGCTCAACTCAACTTAACCTATTTACACCCCTAATTATGACTTAACCTTTAAGCACTGAATTGGATTCTTTGTTTGTATTGCTTTCTTTATATCTTGTGCAAAATTTTATGGGTTTATACTTATAAAATGGTATGCTTTGGGTCCAAGCCTACTTCAAGATTTAGGTTTATTGTTTGAGGCCCTAAACCTTAAACCCTATAGTAAGTATATGTAAGATTATGCTTACACCTAGAGGTAGAAGTAGGTATGGCGACATGGATGAATATCATCTCATCTATTCACTTAAGTTAATTCAAATTCATTTATTTTTTTTTAATAGGTTTGATAAATGGTTTGAATATTTATTCATTAATAAAAGAGTTAATCATTATCACTTTATAGATATTTATGGATATCTATTATCCACCCATCTTATTTTTTTTTCTATAATTAAGATAAATATTTAACAAAATAATTTTTTTTTGTCAGGAACAAAATGATAATTGAAAAAGGGTTTGCTAATCTTTACATTATATGAGAAGGTTAGTAATCTCTATTTTTTCATTTGGATACAAAATATACTATTAATCTAATAATAATAAAATAATAAAAAATATTAAATAATTTAAATAAAAAATATTAATTTAAAATATTTATATCAATTTTACACATTCTCTTTTATTTCAAAAATAAATGCACTTATTAATTAAAGTTATTGATTGATAGCAAATTGATTTTGATGTTGTTTATTATTTTATTAATTTTAAATTTATAGTATAATTTTTTTCTATATAAAAAAGTGGAGGTTATTAATATCTACATGTAATTGTGGAGGTTAGCAATCCCTATTAAAAAATTCACTCATACTTTATATTGTAATATAAATATCTTACTATTTCTTCTAATTTTCTCTATTTTTATCAATCTTGCATTATAACATAAAGGGGATTTGTATTTTTTTTCATATAAATTATCTAATATCTAGCAAGTCACATTAAACCTTCAACTAATTCAGATTCAAGTCAGAAGGATCCAATCACAAGGCTCGAATTCAAGAACTTGCTTACAAGGATCGAATTTCTAATCACTTTGACTAACCATTGTTGGTGGGATTTGTGTATTTAATTATGAAATAATATATCTTAATTAATTTTTTTAAATAATAAAAGAAGTGTTAGCACATTAAATATGAAATATTATTTAAAAAAGCGTCTATCCCAAATAAAACTAGAAATAAGCCACCTAGCAAAAGACATTCTTCCCATAAATAAGGATTGAAGTAGGCCATCTAGCCTATAGTTTCTATTGGCCTAACCTTCTTTTAACTTATTCTAATTTATTCGTAAAACAAAATAAACTTGAGATTAAGTTTTGATTCATTTTATAAAATATGTTAAGTCATATTAATTAAAGCTTAACCTACTAGCATATGAAGCCAATGTGGTTTACAAGTCTAAATAGGTTAATAAGTTAGGTCAAAACTTAAAAAAATTATAAATGAAGTAGGCCTATAAATGCTACAATAATTTTATAGGTTAGATGAAGTCAAATAATTTTTATATATATTTAACATCTTTTACGTAAAGCTTGGCTCAATCCAATCTACATCTATTCTTACTTTAAAAAAATGATTACACGTATCGTTAAGTGAAAAAAATATATAAAAATTTTAAATTTGAAGTAAAATTATAAATTTAATATTTTAGTAATGAAAATTATTTTCTAATATTAATAGTAAAAAAATGACAATAACAAAGATTATAATAATAAAAATAATAGTGATAAAAATAATATAAGATAATAATAGTTAAATGAATAAATGAATAGATCAGATTTGACTCTTTATGTACAAGTTATAAGTCAATCCATGATTTGTACAAAAAATTAATTATATCATAAATAGATCAAATAGTCAGTAACAAACCATCTAGTAATAATCTAATTTAAATCCATTCATTTGCCACTTCTAACTAGAAGTAAGCTAGGTCAAAATAAGCTCAAGGCTTTATCTAAAATAAAATAAGTTTACATTAAAATGGAAGTTAGCCATCTAGCATATAAGCCTTTAACAACCTAATCTATTTCTAGCTCAGCGTAACTTAAATTATCTATTTGGCTTTAGCTTGTTTTATAAATAAGTTAATTTGTATTATTTAAATCCTAAATTATTAGCTTACTAGGCTAACTCATACTTTTATACATAAAATTATAGAATATATATATATATATATATGAGATGAAAATTTTATATATATTTTAAAAAGTATATGAAAATTTTTAACACATTCTCATTTTCTAAATTTTAATGTATATTATAATTATTTAAATGATTAATTTATAATTACTATTATAATATTTATATTTGTTTTAGGACTGAATTGAGTTTAAATTGAGTTAAACTTCAAACTTTACAATGTTTGGCTTATGTAACTTTAAATTAAAATATTATCATTAGTTTGAGTCCATGTAATCTTTTATATTAGTTGGGCTATACTTGATAACATCAAAATTCAACTTAACATAATTTAATTCTATTTTTAATAGTATTTTTTTGAAAATATTTACTAATTATTTATATACCTATATTTATGTATAAATCAAGTCAAATTTTAAGCTTATTGAAAGCTTATAGGCTAGGTTAGGCTAATTTTTTTTACAGCAAACTTGAATTATTTTAAATAAAACCTAGCTCAACTTATTCAATTTCTACCCCTAATTTACATAAAATATATCAACTCTGGTTAGCCTATAAGCTTATTATAAGCTTAAAGTTTTGCTATCTTAACTTATATATAATTTTTTAAGAAATTTGCACTAATCTACTAACCTATATAACATTAGAAGAATTTAAAGGGATTAACAACAAGATCTTTGCTCGTTAAATTAATCATTTTTGTTGCTAAATTTCTTTTAGTGAGGGACAACATTTCTCACTAAATCCTCATTAAAACCTTCCTTGCTAATTCATAATAACACAACACAATCATCATTCATTGATTTTAGTGAGACAATATGTCCTTTTCTAAATTTACATATGCCTCACTAAATTTAAGAATTGAACCTTATTAATGTTGTGTTCTATGAAGGCTTTAGTGATGGCAATCTTTTATCACGAAATTTAGTAGGAGAAAATATTGTCGCAATGTCTTTTGCTATATATTTAGGCATGCCTTTTGCATCATCTCTAGAATATGGACACCTTGTTTTAGCAATGGTTTATGGGTTGCTAATCCTTCCTAAATTACTTTAGCAAGGGATAAGCCCTCTTTAATTTGTCACTAAATGAGCTTTTTCTTATTCCTTTTTTTATTATTATTATGCTTTGCACCTTATTTTTCTAGGTAAAAATATAACATAGAGACCTATTCAGCTAAATTGCAACAACAACAATTGTAAAATAATATTTAGCTTCATAAATTTCAAATATAAAGCACTTGTCATAGACACACACACATACACTAACATCAAGCATAAGATATTAAGCATAATTCCATTACCATAAGCAATTCAATCCTCCAAAAACACCCAATTAAGTGCCTAGTTATGATAGAAACTAGTAATTAATTTAGAAATACTAAAAAATCTACTCTTGTGCATCATAAATTAGCTTAGACTTTGGTATTTGGTAGAGGTTATGCATTTGAGCCTTGAGGGTTTAGAGAATTCAATGTCTCTAACATTGTTGCTAACTAGGATTACAACTGGGCCATTTGTGCATCAATTTCACATGAATGTTTAGCTACTTGGTAGTTGCACTCATCCAATATTTTTTCCACTGCAACTTTGAAAGTAGGGGCTATAATAATATCATCAACTGTTAGCTATGGTTAGGTTAGTTGTGGAACAACTTATGATAGAAATTTTGATACAACCAAGACATGTCCTTTAAAACCTAACCTGTACAATCTCCCTTTTTTGGTTCCATTAATTGCTTTGTAGTATATGTTTGCATTATTAACTTTAAATAGTTCTCTTGGTGTAGGTTGATCACCATTTATTCCTTTTTCACCATCAACACCTAAAGTCTCCATATATTCTTTAAAGACCAACTAAGTATACCTTTCCTATAAAAGAATTATAAAAGACAAAAAATATAAAAATTAGTCAAGTAACCAATAAGTAATCCACATTAAACAGCCCTAAAATGAATGTGGTTTTTTATGTGAAATACACTAAATAACCTAAAATGACAAATTATTTATTAGGAAACTATAATCAACATGTTGTTCCATTATAGAAAATCACCTAGTTTTTGCTACATATACATAGGATAGCTATGACCACAATTAATTAATGAAGGCAAGTTATAAAATGTTCATCATGACATTTAATGGACTATTAAGTTGAAATCATAATATTTTACAACTAGGTATCATGCTTAAGAATGGAAATAAATTTGATCATTTTAAGTTCAATTAACTGAATGGAAACAATTTTCATAAATGGCTAAATATGTTAATTCTAAGCATGATGCACCATTAAAAAAATATAGAAAATTTGAAATATCTAACTAATAACTTAAAACACTAGATAAAACAAACTTGTATGTTTTAGAATTGATCAAGGTTATGTCAATTGTAAATTTACTTCAAACTGACCTTCATGCCATCAAAAAGTGATAATTTTAAGCATGATGTAGCATTAGAAAAAAAAACTAGTTATTCAAATGTACCTAGCTAAGAGTTTAAAATGCTATATAAAACAAACTTATATGTTTCATAACTAATCAAGTTCATGTCAATTGTAAATTTACTTCAAAATTGAGCTTTTTTATGCCAATAGAAAGTAATAATTTTAAGCATAATATATCATTAAAAAAGCCTAGTTATTTAGCAATACCCAACTAAGAGATTAAAACACTAGACAAAACAAACTTGTATGTTTCAAAACTAATCAAGTTCATGCCAATTGTAAATTTTCTTCAGAATTAAGCTTCATGCTAATAAAAATGATAATTCTAAGCATGATATAGCACTAAAAAAAATCTAGTTATTCGTATATACCCAGATAAGAGCTTAAAACACTAGAAAATATAGAGATATATATAAAAAAAGTTACAATAAAGCCATTTTTAAAAAATATTAGTAGAAGGCCACTTACTTAGGTTTTTTTAGGTTGTTTATTATTTCTTTGAATTTTTAGAAATAGTTATAATGATGCAAGCTTAATCTAGTTTGCTTTTCTTGAAATTGTTTGAGATGGAACCATGAAAATCATGTTAATGTTCATTATTGAAAGCAAAAAAGAAAAGTTTGCTTTAATTAATTAGAAGTTTCTTACACGCTTCCATTTGTACTCCATCATGGGGATTGATCCCCCAATATGTAGAAAGGGTCTTAGGTTACTACAATTTGAATTTCTATTTTTCTTATTCTATTTTAAGAGTTTCTTGAATTTGTCATTTGTCTTCTATAAGTTTAGCATCACCTACAAAATTGGCTCACCTATCCATTTAGGAATTTCTCTTTTTTTCTTGTATGCATTTCTTGCCTTAAATAGAAGATTAGATAGATGTTCATTACTTTTAATTTTCCACTCCCTTTCCATTTGGGCTTCATGTAAACATCCCATTCATACTCTCTTTGCAAGATTAAACATAACATAAATGGTATAAGAGGAGAATACTATAAATAGAAGAGTAAGGCAAATAATTATGAATTTTAGGCTTAACCTTGAATGCTAACCATTAATTTTTTTCCTTTTAATCTAGCTCTCTTGCACAATTGATCCATGGTCTATGGAAAGATCTTTTTATGATTTTAACCAATTGCCTTACAATCTCAGGCTTCGTGAATCTATCAAAGAGATAAAGGTAAAGTTTCATTATATTCCACAAGTATGATATACAAAAATTACAATATACTCTAATACTACATGATTTGGATCATCAAAGGAAATGTAATAACAATTAAAGATAATTGCTTGGAATATGGAGATTATTTATTTGACATTTAGATACAAATAATGTAACTCCCTTACTAATTAACACCTTAATCCTCATCAAATAGGTAATTATTGCACAATTAAGTCTTTTGAAGCTAATTTAAGATTCTGCGAAACAAAATATTATAAATTCTGAATTTCATAAATTTTCTGCTCATTTCCAGAATTACTGGACTAAATTCAAAAATAAGAAAAACTACTTTGTAGAACTCCAAAAATCATGAAATTTGGTCTTATGAACTTTTCACGTGTTGGATTCATCCTGTAAAAATTTGACATAATTTAGACATCATTTGGCCTTTTCAAAATTCATAGCAAAATGTTCCTGTTCTAGTGCTGTCCAGAATCTACAAATGTAAAAGTAAGCCCTTAGTTTAGGGGCAAAATCAACTCCGATTAAGCTCAAATTTGGTATGGAACTTGATAAACATGTTAAATACTTGCCATAAAATTTTTAGATCAATACTCCTTCAAAATACTAAGTTACAATTGGTACTTAACATTGTGATGGGAATAGGATAGTCCAAAACGTGTAACAATTTCCCATAGCAAATGAGCTCATTTTAGGCTGAATTTTGGCATAAAGTACATTAAGTATGTAAGGTTCATTCTTGAATTTTATCATGATTTTTAGAGCACCATAACTCAGTCAGAAATCCATGTAAATAGACACAGCTCACTGCCCTACGAGACTACTATTCATTTGGTCAATTATTATTCATTTGATCATTTTCAACTTCACACATATTGCATATTATAGGCTTACTAACCCAAACTAGTTCATATACCTCAAATTCATGTATTTCATACAACATAGGCAAGGGTCACATAATTATACAGAAATTTCAATTTACAAAACATATATCTAAGATACACTAACATCACAAACTCTATGAACATCTAATACAACTTCAAAATATTATTTTTTCTTATCAAGAGGGCCTTTGGAAGCATCACTTGGAATGGTTAGTAAACAATATAGAAACATAAGAAATAAAACTTCCCAGTAGCTAGCTATTGTAAGAAAAACATATTAAGTCATTCCAGATCCTTAAGCAAATAAATCATACATTTTCAAAATCAAATAATCATTTATCACAACACTTCATACCATTGTAAGAAATATGCATCGCACACAACAATTATCAAGCCCATTCAAGGACTCACATAGATATCTAGATGGTCATCACAAATAATCGTACTTAGGCCTTACGCACACAACACGCCATAGGTACTGCACACAGTAATTTTGTTATCATTTCGAGGAACTCGGGCCATAGACCTCACACAGTATTTTACTATCTTCTCGGAATGCGCACACCATAATTTTATACACATTTTATACAATGGCATAAAATACAAAAAATATATGAATGGAAAACAGAGCTTAAGGATAAAGTTAGCTACTTTTTAAAAGTTTCCAATAGTGATAATTCCTTTGCCATCACTTAGAAATTTCTCTACAATTCCTTTGCCTTTCCAACTTGCCATTTTCTTGCTCTACATAAATACACATCATAATTCTTATTAGAACACCATCATTTTTCTTAAACTTCATGCATTCTTTACTTCCTTCGCATACACTAAACCATGAAAAAAGTGTCCAAATTTTAATGTACATTCCAATACTTCCTAAATTTCATTGTAATACATTATTCCAAATTTTCAAAAATACAATTAAATGGCTAAAACTCCTTTCCTCCTTCCTTTCCCATGCTTATGGTTTTTGTCTTTTAAAAGGGAATTTTTACACAAACTTTCATAATTCAAAATTTCATCTTTCATAGGTTCCATAATTCATAAGAATCATTCTAATTTCATCAATTTAGCCAAATTCCAAAAAAATCATGCCAAATCCATACATACACCATTATACCTTTAAAACCCTAATTTGTACATCATAATTTCTTGTTGTTTTTACACCAAACCAAAACCATAGATCAACATAACAACATCCAAAATATCATTAGACATGCTCAAATCATCCAAAACTCCATGGTCAATCTCCTTTGACTGCACCAATATCAAAATTTCAAGAAACTAAAAACAGTACATTAAAGAGCTTTTAGAGGAGAACATTTTTACCTCTTGGAGTAACTTGAAATTTTCAACTTGAAGTTCACTAAACTTGATCAAACTTGAGATTTCTTCAACCTAAATACATCATGTGATCGAGCTTGATGAGAGAAGCAACTTTGTCTTCTACATCTAAGCCTAAATCTCACTATTTTTAGGTAAAAAAGCCAAAAGAAAATTTCTCTCTCTTCCTTCTCTTTAGCTCACGTTTTTGGAGCTTTCATGGAGGTTGCTCACGGCTTTGGTGAAGAAAGGAGAAGAAGGAAGAGTTTTCATGAAGCTTCAAGGGTATTTTGGTCCTTTCTCATCATTTAGTAAAGCTATTATTGCCATTTTTTTTCTAATAATAACACTTGTCATGTGTCTATTGGCCACACTAAATAAAATTACATATTAGACCCAAAATTCTTGATTATTCACATTTTAACTCACACCCGATTTTACACTTTTGCAATTTAGTCTATAGGGTTTCTGTCTGTTTAAAAATTTCTTACACTGTCAGACTTAGACAACTCTCCTTTCTAGGGTTTGCTAACCTCCTCTAATCATCTATACTGTTTAGGGAAATTAATTCCTTTTCTATTATCCTTTTTCCTTCAAAATTTTAATTACACTTACACTTAATTCCTTTCAACTTAAGATTCACCTACTAAGCTAATTCAAACGTGCTCTTCGTTTCTACAGCCTCAGAATTTAGAGATTCAAATCATAGAATTAAAAATTCAGGACATTACAAATAACATAATAATATATACCTGTTATGTTTTACTTACATTATGAAATATTATTAATGCAATAAAAAAATTCACTTGTAACATTTTACAAGCAAAAAGTGATACAAGTAACATAATCATAATAGTTTATACTTCTCATATTTTATTTACATTTTTCTTAGTGCTTCCAAGATAGTGGCCATAGCCTTTCCAAATTAAGGAGCTTCATCATATAAGGGATCTATACTTCAGCTACCTTGCTCTATTGCAATCACTATACCAATGTTCTCCTCAACTGGGGAACCCTCCCTTTATATCATAATTTTGGTTCAGTTTGTACCATCCCTCAATTTCTTAAGTCTCCTCTACCACTTCCTTAAGTCATGCTTAACCTACAAGGCATTGAACAAAGATTATATTATGAAGTTTAAATTATACCCTAAGAATTGATAGCTATGTAAGAAAATAACATATATAATAGAAGATAATGTGATGTTATTTTTAATGAGGCTACATTAACACATGGTGGATGAAATTAAGAGCATACTCAATCAATCAATGTCAAAGTTATCTATAGTGTTATCATTGTCATCTTCATTGGTATCTCCTAAATTTGGCATTTCCTCATCTTCTTTTTATTATTGACTTTATCTATCATATCCTTATCAACATGAATTAGGTCATTTGCTTTTATTTCTTCACCTTTATCAATGTAGCCCTTAAATTTGTGAAGTTATTCTCTATGTTTATGGTAAATGTATGAGTGACCTCACCTTCTTGATAAGCAATATGTGGGGCATTAATTATGTCTCTAGCCATGACTTTGTAAACAAAAAAACTAATAAGCTCTTCATTCTTTTATTCCTTGGATTTTATAATTTGGTATTCTACATAATAAACTTATTGGAATGGTTGCAATAGATAGAATAACTTGTACTTTAGAAACCTTTTCCTTTTAAGTCTAAAATTTCATATTTACCTCTTAAATGGATACATCCATTTGTATAGCACTGGGCCACCTACTCTTGCTTCATACAATGGATGGATTCTTAATGTTCTATTAAGTAAAAAAAAAAGTTAGTGTAAATATCTTCTTTAACTTATATAATGTAATAACAATATTAAACTTAGGTCTTTCTCTTAATTAACCTTCAAAATAGAAGAACATAAATCTTTAAAAAAATAGGCTTATTTTAGTTACGGCATTACAAATTTACTTAAGTAACATTTCTGTGAATGATATTAAAAGAAGTCTTTCCATACACATGTGACAAACATGGGTTTTCATTCTTAATAGGTTTAACTATTGCAAATCCTCATACTTGGATAGATTTGAGTGATATCCATCGAAAAAGCATAATTGTCAAACCTATTCATAAACTCTTTTTCCTTTGATCCTTTATCATAGTAAAAGTTGCTTTAGGTTTCATAACCTTCCTATTATTTAACACTTTTAACTCCAAATGGGGTTAGATGCAATATTAAGTTATGTCTTTCCTTATCTTTAAGTTATCTTTTATTTTTCCATTCATATCCACCACAGTGTTGAATATATTATCAAACACATTCTTTTTAATGTGCATTACATTAAGGTTATACCTAATTAGACTAGTATCCCAATGAGGAAGATCTTGGAATATACTTCTTTTTGTCTAATTGTGTTCTTTGTTGAACCTAAGTAACTTTTCAAATTTGCTTGTAGTAATCTTTGGTAAATTGCAAACTCTTTCCCAAAAATCTATTCTACTTAACCTTAGTTGAAGGGTAGGCTTTTCAACTTTCCCTTTCTCAGAAAATTTCTTATTCTTTTAAAAAAGATGCTATCTCTTTCCAAACTATAATAATGACATCCAAAGAATGTTAACTTTTTCCTTTCTTTCAAGTAGAAAGCTTTATACACTCCATACATATTGAACATGATAAGACTTTGTGTGTAATCCAACTAAATAATATGTCATATGTAGGAAAGTCATTTATTATCCATATTAGAGCAACCCACATTTGAAAATTTTATTTTCTAAAGGCATCATAAGTTGGAACTATAGTTTCCTATAACTTCTTTAACTTATTAATAAGAGGTTATAAATATAAGTTAATACTTTGTCTATAATTTTTGGGCCTAAAATTATAAGGTTAAGAAACATTTATGAATTTTTCATGAACAACTAGGGTGATAAGTTATAGATTGTGACAATCATAGGCTAACATGAATAAAGATGTGCAGATTGACCACATGGAGCAAAACAATCCGAGGAGAGGCCAAGCCTAACATTTTAAGCTTTAGTAGTAAAGGATAAATGGCATTTGTCAAATGCTTTCCACACTTCTCTATTACTTACGTGGCACATAACCTTGGGCTTCTGTTAAGTTTTATTATGCTGCATCATATGTTTTATGATTTTTAATGGTATGTATAATCTTTACAGTTTAATGATTAAAGAAAGGTAATGCAATACCTTGTATGGCATGCCTTTTTATTTTACACTCATGTTTTCTCTAAGTTTCTATCTTAGATGATAACAATAGACATATTCAATTTAATCTCCATTCTCTTTTTAGTGTATTATACATTTGTGCACACATACATTGATCTTGTCATACCCTAGTCCAAGCTTCTTCACCAATTGTTTGGTTTTGCATAAATCCTTAGACAACTTGGCATTGTTAATCAAAAGCTCTTTTATTGCTTCTAAAATATAGTTGAAACAATTTACACTAAGGTTGAATTCTCTTTGATGTTCAATAAATGTGACACAACTGATAAAGGAGTATGAGTTTTGTAACCCTTTTATATTGGCTTTTTTGTAGCTCTTAACAAGTTATAGAATCTTTGGGCATCTTCATTAGAGGGATTATCAACAAGACTTGCACAATCTGGTTCATTGGTTGGACATGCCTCTTTATGCTAATACTCTAATCAAACTCATGGTTGAAACTAGGTCTAACTTTTTTTATCACCATCATATGATAAGGATTTGTCATGCACTAAAGGTTTCCCTTTATGAAGTCTATTGGTGATAATTGGGAAGAAACCCATGCTGATACAGGTGTTCCTTGACCTTATCTACTTCAAGAAAAAATTTTATTTTCACAGTTAAGATATAGACACTTAATCTTTCCATGAGACATCAAAATTAGATGTAATTTTACAAAGTGGACAAACTCCTCTACACCATTTACAAAGTCCATAATCAAACATTTCTCTCCTTTTCTTTGTCGTGTTTACATCCAAACACAATCTAACTTATCTATGCCTATAATTATGTATAAAGGATTTCAATTAAATAGTTTTAGATTTTGTATTCAATGTGTGAAGGATGATCTAGTAGTTAACATTTCTCTACATGTATACAAAGGGTTGTTAGAGAAATAAAAAGCTCATTAGTACTACATTAGGTTGCAAACCTAATGGAAAAACATAACAAGCAAGAACATGTACAACAAAAGAGAACAAACATCAAAAGAGAAATAGAGCTTAGTTTGGATAGCATAATTCTACCTCAACACATTAAAATTGGACCTCAAACGAGACAAAATAATATTAAAAGCATAAGTTTTAAGCAATTTATAATTAAAAGTGAGGTTATTTTACTTATAAAAATTATAATTATTAATAAGATATCATTGCTTAATTACTAGAGAGAAAAAGAAGTGTGCAAAATAGTAGTTTAATCTTCTAATAACATCAAGATCCAATCACAATTAGTAGTTATATTCTATGCTCTATTTTTGCAATAAATGAATAAAGGCAAAAGCATAATATCAACAAGAATTAAAATAAAAATAGTTTCTTTCTTCATATTAATAGAATTCTCTAAGATTTTAACCTAAAACAAAGTTCAAAGTTAATTCATGTGTTATAGTCTTCATGCACTACTAAGTACCAAAGTTCAAAATTAAAAGACACCATATGTGTAGAACTAACTAACTAAATGACAGTAGATTTCTAATCAATTCACTTAACCCAATCCATTACTATAGCATCTCCTTTTCAATATCAATATGTATCTAATATTAAAAAAGAAGGAAAGGACATCAATTTGATTTCTTTAGTTAATTTTTAGAGACAATAGATTCCATTATGATTTTTTTTTATATTTAACAAGAATGAAATCATGAAACAAAATTTTTCATTTTTTTACCATAAAGTTTACTTAGATTGATCCCTTATTTCGTGAATGATTTCCTAAGACTCCTTACTTTAAATCGTTCTATTTTTATCTAAAAAAACAAATAGTCATAGCATTACCTATACATCTATATATTCTAATGGTTATATAATAAAATTTTGGGTTGTTATGTAGCACAAGCTATTGGTTTTATGTAGTAAGAAAGCAACAATTATGTAACTATTATACCAACCATTAAGTGGTAGAAATTCTAACCTAAGTAACCATTATTCAAAAATTTTCATGTAGATGTAGCATTAGTAAGCAATTTCATGTAGATAATGAATAGCAACCTAAACACCTTATTTGGTCTAAAATAACAAACTCTAATTTTGCAATTAAAACATTGTTGTGTGGTTACATTATAATTTTCATTATCCTAATTTCTTTATAACTATACTAGATAGAATTGCATAGTTAATCTAGAATTTTTTTCAACTAGAAGGGATGTCTAATATTTGATAAGCTTATTTATTAACCTTAATTTACATTTTCTTTATATAAAAGAAATAGGATTAATCAAATAGATGGTACACATAAATAGAACACTTGCATTCAGTAATAAATGGTTGTATATTTATAAATAAATTAAACTATCCTATAAAGAGTCAAATAGCAGTAGCAATAAATTATTGCAATATTAGGTTAAGAGTTAAACAGAACATCTACATTTAATTACAATATGCTTCTCTAAAAGAACATATGCAAAACTTACTAAATAACAACCAAGCCTTGAAAAAAGTTGTAGGCATCTAACTAACCCAACTTAGTGCAAGAGGATAAGATAAAAGGAGTACACAAATTGATACATGTCTTAAATTAGTACAAAGTGAAAAAAAAAGTCTAGATGTAATTTTTTTTACATAGTTATAGTATGTATTATTTGAATTTTTTATATTTCTATAATTTCAATGTTTTTAATTTAGCAAAAAGCTATATGTTTATATAAAAAATGAATCTCTCTAGTGCTCTTCCTTTTTTGAAAAATTTAGCAAGCTTGTATTTATTTCTGTTTACTTGCACTTGCAACAAATATAACAGGAACAACAGATAGAAAACATCACTGTTATCAAGAGTTGGTAGATGTTTTCAAAATATGACTAGGTTACATACTAGAAACAATAGTGTTACAAACATTAAAAAAAAGGATTATTAAATCACTTACATAAATCTATAATTATTGAAATATGCAAACTTTGTGTTGGGAAGTTATTTATTTGAAACCTAACTTCATGTTTAAACAAGATCAAATGATATGTTAGTAAAAAAAAATCTATTTGTAAATGCAACTAAAACAATTAAATAGTATAGAGTGAAAGATAATGAAAAAAGATGAATTAAAACATTTCTCTTTAGTTTCTCTATATCATCTAACATAAGTCTTTATAAAGAGATTATTAAACTACCAGTTATTCAATTCCTAATTTTCATCAAAGTATTATAGCTCGAGTTTAATATAGATGGTGGTTATGGCATGATAGAAGTTAAATCCAAAATTAGAAGGCATTTGCATACAAACATTTTGGGTAGCCATTTAAGTATGTAACCATACCTATCAACTAAAACACTATACTATCAAATTGAAACATATAGTCTCGTTCATCAACTTTGAGGACATAATCACATAACTCATCAATAGAATAATGATTGAATTAAAAAAATAAAGCCAAGCCATTTGAGCCACTCTTATTAGGCACAAAAGCAATTGCAAACAAATATTCAATGCAACTGTTATGGAAATAGAAAATAAATAATTAACAATATAAATCCATAATAAAATTCAAGAAAATAGTATCAAAACTAAAGAAATTGCAATAAAGAAAAAAGGTACCTCGATGGCATATTTCATTTTACCTAAAAGGGCCATTAGATGTGGTGTAATGCTATAACATATTCCTAATTTCTTCCTCTTACTAGCAACTACCACCTGCCACAACAATGTCACCAAAAAAACACTATCTATAATGGAATTGAATGGAGCACCTTCCTATTATGGTGTAACATTTTCTTCTTTCAATTGAAGATTAAAAGAAAGTTAAATTTCTAATTAGGAGATTATAAAATAAATTTGAACTTAGCAATGAATTTAACAAAAGACCTTTCTATCACTAAAAATTAGTGAGGCCTAAGTCCTTGGCCTATCTATCACTAATTAGGCCATTATAGCACTACAAAAATATACGAAAAATTCTATTTTCTATAATCCATTAGCAAGGAAATTAGCAGGGAATAGGTCACTCATTAATTTTGCTAATTTTAGCAATGGAAAAAATCCCTCGCTAAGATACTTGTTGAATACATTTATTTTTTTAAATCAAAATTTATTATTTTTTCTTACTAATTTATCATTAATCTATCATTAATCTATCATTAATTAAAAAATTTAGCAAGGGAATTTGTGTCCCTTGCTAGAAGTCATTGCTAACTAAGTTTTTTCTTATAGTGTTTTAAATATTTCCTATTCCCTATGTATTTTGCCTTCTAGAGCACTGTGCCCAAAAATAGAAAATAATATCACATATAACATTATAGAATTTGAATAATAGTAGTTTTAAATAATAATTTTTGTAACAAAAATTTGAAACCTATGAGAGGTTATATTGAATTTCCCTATCATAAATAGATGACATATTGAATACTATTTTAATGCGCATTACTCAATACATGAGGTTAGCACTTCCTACAAAAGCATGATTGAATCCAATCCTTGCAGATGTGATAATCATATATTAAATTTTGAGAAAATAATGTTATATATTTCATATAAATAAATAGTAAATAATATGATCAAATGCTGAAGAAAATAAATGAAATTAAATTTCTTACTTATACAAACCTATAAAAACTGTATCAAAATAAAATGCAATAAAATATGTTAGATTATCACACCATAATCTAAATTGCAAGAATAAAAATAAAAATTAAACAAATCCTTACTTTTAAATTTTTTATTTTTCTAGTGAGTGTGCAATTCCACAGACTTAATAATGAGCTAACAGAGATTTATTCTTGTAAAAAAATTTAGTGAGCAAAAACATAATATTGAAAAGAATTATCTTCAAATTGGAAGGAAAGCATACCTTATTAGAGAGAAAACTTTGGGATGAAATTTGTAGATAACACAATTGCTTCTCTTTTTTTAATTTCAACTTGGACTAGGATTTAGGGTTTAAACGTTGGTTATTTGGAACAAACCGATGTGTAAAGTAAAACAATGTCGTCCCATTAATAAGCGAAATGACATCGATTGGTTTATAATTAACCAAGTTGTAAATTAAGATACATTAGTTTTAAATAGAAATTGGACATCTTTTTATGCACCAAATTTTCCTTAAAAGGCACCTATCAAGAAGAACTAATTGACAACATAATTAAAAACAACTAATTGACACCTAAAGAAATATATTGCAATTCATAACAATTGTAAATTAAGATAGAAATTCAATATAACATAATCAAGTGTAGCAACTTTTATATAAAGTTTTTGACTTGTTATTTACACATCAAAATATAAGTTACAACAAATCATTTATAACTAAATCAATTGTCAATAACTAATTTACAATAACTTGATTTATTACAATTACCAATCATATTTAAGAAAACTTAAAGCCATTCATTCCAATTGAGCTTTGGTCTTGATAAAATATTATGTCTAAATCTTTCTAACCTCATTAAGATATTCTTGAGTGTATAGTTTGGGTTTGTTCCTGAAGATTGCAATTTATACATAATTAAAATATTGTCATCAAGAATATTTCAATTAATTAACCCAACATGTGATAAGATGTAAATAAGTAAGTGATTACTTTATTAGGGAGTTTACAAGCAAACAACAAGTCGTGCATGTAATGCATGACATAGTAATCACATTCCATATTTCCAGGCTATTTTGGGCACTACAATAAAATAGGAGATCAATTTAATCTTATTGACACATAACTTTTTGAATCAAATATGATAGAATCTTATTATTAACAATATACCTTCACTTTTACCTATTAGAAATGTTTATCCTCTTTTGGTTACTTATCTTTATCACAAGCTTTAATAAAAGCTTGTTTCAAATGAATTTGCAAGTTAGATTGCACTTATCTCAACAAAGGATCCAACTAATAGATAAATTGTCTCCTCAAAGACACCATAGCAAGCTCCAATGATGACTATAATACAATGGCATAACTATGCTATCAAAATCTATTTAAAAAAAATCATAATTGATACATAAGTGAGACTTACTCCTTATGGTATAATGATATAGCATGAAGTAGTAAGTTTTCTTGAACTCGTGTAGTAAAAACTTAATGATGTACTCCTACCTTGATTCCTAGATTAGCACTGAAGCTTTATCAAGTTAATATGGATTTAGGAATCCATGTGTAACATTCATTGATGGCAATAGGTCATAGCAATGCTTATAAAATGATTAACATAAGATAAATTTATATTTAGTTAGTAGTTTAATAAAATTGTGTTTGGTAAAAAAAGGTAGCATAAACTTAAATTATCTAAAGTTGGGTGTAGGTTACATCAAGTTCTTTTAACTTTAGTAGTTGGTGGATAAAATCTTTGTCAATGCAAACCAAATTGGATAATCCCACCACTTCCTCCTTAATCCAGAGCTTGGCTTAGGCCTAATTGCCCTAGGAGTTATTAAGGAGCACTTCAATTTTATTCTGAGCATAATTAAGAGATCATTGAAATATAAACAATGATGGTTAGTAGTCTTACACAACAAACTAAAATAAGTTTAAATAATATACAAAAAAGTTAGTGATGGGAGGGAATACATGATGATACCTCTATTAAGACTTGAATGAAGGTCATCAGCTATGCAATGAAAGTTCTATGGGCTTTATTTGTTATTTGAACTACATCATTTGACATGATATCTTTACCTTATGGATTAAAGGATTGTCAACTAGCACCTTAATTATCTAGCAATAGTCAACGGTATAGATCACAACTTTTCAAAATCTACTTGTCCATAACCTTTTATAAAAGTGGTCCCATTACCATTAGAGTGTATTGGGTTTCAACCTATACACTAGATAGGAAACTTAATTCATATATAGGCATATATGAAAAAGATTATGGGTTAAGGTTGACATTTACCTCGAGTATGGTTCACAAAAAGTTTATTACTATAAGGATTAACATTATAGGTGCTAACATATCCTCTCCACCAATCACAAGAATGGTCCACTTGGCTGGCTGGCCATTGATCATATGAGCCAACTTATCCATAAGAGTAATGAACTTGTAAGCTAGCTAGACAAACATCCTGAAACTCATATGTGCAATATGCTTAGCTATCTGCTTTTGTAGAGAATAAAGTAGCTTTTGTTATTGCAAGTGTTATTCTTCCCTTTACTACAATCTTACCTCCTAGTCCATATTGAGTTTCCATGTCATGTTTTTAGTGATCCTTACTTTTAAGTGCTCAAAATTAGTTTGCAATTGTCCTACTAGATGGCTTCTTGAAAGGCCAAAGAACTCCATTTGGCCAATACCATATTTGATAGCCCTAACACAATTAGGATGCTTTTTAGTTCCTAAAGCTATGGTTGGGATGTCGTTCTTCCTTATCAGCTCAAACTTATTTTGGTAGACTTGCAGCATAAAAGTATCCAATAATAATTAACAAAGAATATATTATTAGAAAAACTTGAGTGAAATGGAAGTTTGAAAATCAAATAATACATTTTAGTATAAATATTAATACTTACAATTCTTTTTGTAATAGCTTCACTCTTTGAGGTTACATACTAACCTTGCTTGTTTACTTTGCCTCACTTCCATAACTTGATATAAGAAATGGAAGATGTCTCATCAGCATCTTTGCCCTTCTCATCTTTGGTACACCTTTCAACTAATAAATTCTTTTCTAACTTTTTGTAGCCTTACTAAAAGAGCTTATATAAATATGTATTTGCATTTACTTCTCCCAATTGGACTTATTTAACTCTTATTGATTAAAGGACATATTATTTATAAATACAAATGGTATAAAAAAAAGACATTGAGATGAATTAGATGCTAAATGTAAAAATTTTATCTTGAAATCCTTTTTTATGCATTATTGTTAGAACTTCTCCTATGATTCTTGGTCAATGTAGTTCCATCATTGCATCAGGTTTATTTTTGTCATGGTCTCAAGATTAATGTATCTTTGCATTAAGGTTGTCTTAGAGTCCCTCCATAAGTGATAGTACTTTTATATGTGTCTATTTTGTATTTGAACTATGGAAAGAACTCTAAAAGAAAAAAAGATACACATGAAAGGTCGAATTATATATAAGTATGTTACAAATATAATTTTTCATATTTATAGTACAAAGCTATCCAAATCAAGTTTACATACTAAGACTTTTTTCTAAATGTTATCCTTTAATATTGAAGGGACTTTCTTCCAATGACATATAATTATTAATACTTTGAGTTGTACAACTATTAACATAACTAGTATATGGTAATACATTTTCTCCATTTGGTTGTCATTTCTCATTATACATAACATTTAATTTCTCTTCCTTAGATTGCATTGTGATAATGCCTTTCAAGGTTGTGAGAACCCTTGTGTTTCTTTTAATAGGGGTAGCTGCCTCTCTAAAAGGAATCATGTTCTAGATTTAGCCAAAAAAGATGGTAGTAATCATTTACAATGATATAATAGGAAAATGTATAGGTTAACATTACTTAATAAAAAAAAAGTAGCAAATATATGACTAATCCTTACAATAAATATTGTACTAAATTGCATAACAAGTAACTCAAATAAGATTACATCAATTATCATGCTTTATAGACTCCTCAACTAATTAACATAACCATGGAGCAAATAGAAATTATAAAATAGTATATAATATATTCGATGTCCCAAAAGAGACATAATAGTATGCAATGAAAAAGGCAACAAGTTAAAAAAGGTAGAAACATCACCATCGAATAGAGCATGACCATAACCAAACATGTAACATGATCCTAAGGGTGTCATCAAACATAACATAGTATAATTCTAAATGTAATGATGAACAAGGTTGTCATAATGTCACTATACACATATGTATATCTGCCAACCAAACAAAGCCAAACTTAATCTCTTAATATTCACAAATATAATGAAAATGAGAGAGGAAAATATACCTAAAAAATGAGAAAAATGTATCTAAAAAATTTGTTGTTAACCAGAATGATTATGAAGCAAACTCTAAGTGAAACAAAGAATATAGAGGAAGTTTGAGACTCATCAAAGAAATTTTTATAGTGAAGGTGATATTGGAGAAGTAGGTTTTAGAAAGTAAAAGTGTTGCAAAATAAAGGACTAAATGAAAGTTATGCAAATAAAATAATTACATGTTGGTTTACTAATTGACAATTGATATTTTAAATAAATGATGTCAAATTGCTAGAATATTAACATATAAAATTAATATAATATTTACAAAAATACCATCAAGTAATTAATTTCAACGTCAATTTTTTAATAACCAATGTCTTAATTTTTTTTTTGTTGTCTTTTCAAATATAACAATTCATATTCACTTTTGACATTAGTTATGCAAATAACTGATGTCTTAATTTCACTTTTATTTTTAAATATATTGACCTTGATTAAAAAAATATCAATTATTAAATTAATTATCATTTTAAGTTTTCATAAAATTTCAAAAATACCACCATGCAACAATAAACATATATTTTTTTATAATCGTCATTTTATTTATCCCAATAATTTTAAAAATACCATCATGTTTATATAGATATTAATTTATTCTATGACCAATGTCTATTTCTAAAGTGTAGGTACAAGAATAAAATGATATTATAATTTTTAATGAGAAAATTAATGATATAGATAATTACAAATTTTAAAGTTACTTCTAAGTTTATTATTATACATCAAATACTAAACTTTTGATTTTTTTCGTAGTAAGTCTCCTGCTTAACATGTGATATTTTACATATATGGCACAGATACCTAGATGTTCCTTTTAGACCATCTCTAGAGTTTTCACTGGCCGTTCCTTACCTTTCTCTCTATCTGCTATATTTTGTTTAATGGGTTTGATCACGTGAGCATTCTCAAATTTAGCCAACTCTGCAAGTTCTTCAACTGCATTCACAATTCCTTCCACATGTGCCACAATTTCAATAAGCAAAGAGGCAGCGGCTGCCACTTGAAAAACATCCATGAGATTGAGAGCAAACTTTGCGGCTGCTTCCTCTCCCTCGGCAGCGGGTTGTTCAACTGTCGGGGGCGGAAGGGCGGCTATGTTTGGATAACATTTTAATACATCCTGGAGCTCTTGTGCGGTTGTATTCATCCGTTGAACTAAAACATGAATGGTAGATGATTTTGACATGTTCCTAATTGTAGTTGCCAATTCACTAACGACACTGGCAGAGTTGGTGCCCACTTTCAGTGAGATGCTTCTTACATGTTTCTTTATCCCATCTGGCGCCTGTTCATATAGATAGGGTTAGTACTAAAATAATCCATTCGATTTGCATGCGACTCCATGTATAATATAGCAAGGAAAATGCTCCGCATTATTAAGATTATTTATTACATGTAGGTCAGGTCATGAGAGAAAATGCCTCCTTTAACTAGGGATTGAAATAGAATTTATAAGGACTTATATACAAATATTTAAATTTTTAAAAGATTATATATGAATTTTTTAAGTTGTCCCTGTTCAAATAGTTAGACTTGAGAGTGTGCAAAAAAAATTCTGCGGTAGGTCAAGACTTGTATATTATAGATTATTTCTCAACTTCGATAGGTTCTAAAAAGCAGAGTAAATTATCAATTTAACCACCAGATACAAGTAAGAAACATCATATATAGAAGCGTAAATCAACCAAGTCGAGTTGAATAGCTAAATATCTATATGCTTAAATTTGAATTAGTTAAAAATAACTGAATTCAAATTTAAGCTGAATATTATTATGTTTAGATAATTCAAACTTAAATATACATTCAAATAAATTTTTCTGAACTTATGTCAACAATATATTATTAGGTTTCAGTTTCATATTAAACTTGAAATATTTAAATTCTAATTTAAATTTACATAATCTTATTTGAATAGTTTATTATTTTACATAAATTTAAAATTTTATTTTTTATAAATAAATTAGACATCATAGTTTTTGTCTCATTTTACTTACTAATATTAAATTTTTTATAACTATCAAATCAATTAAAAATATTGACTTAATCATCATGTAATAAAAATGACTACATTTAGTGAAAAGCAATATATACCAGAAAGCTAATTACTTCAATTAAAATATTATATTTATTATTATGATTGAATTTTTATACATTATATTATTTATATGTATTATAAAAATAAAAATATATTTCTTTATGATTAAGCTTTATTTAGGCTTGTAAATAATTCAAGTTAAGAAATATAAAACTCAAGCTTGATCTGGTATATTAATTCTCGTTTAGGCTCAATTCATATAAAGTTAAGTTCGAATTGAACTTTTTGTGAGTTAATCTCAAATCACTCATAAATAATTTAATTTGTTTACATCCCTAATCATATATCACTTGAATCAAAAGTTTTCGGCAGAAATTTAACATTTAATTTACTAAGAAATTACTAATTTACATAATTTCTTTTAGTATTTTATTTATTTATTTTTATAAGTTATAAACTCATATTTATAGTATAAATTTTCTATTATTTCAATTTCTAAGAAATATATATTTTTATTTTTGACATCATACAAGACTTAACTTGATGGGGCTTGCTATGATATCTCAGAGAGTTTCAAACTCGGAGTGACGTGGCGCAATGCAAGTCATTGAATGAGATTATCAAAAATTTTGGTAATCTCATCCAATGGCATAAAATACACCACATCACTCCGGGTTTGAAAACCTCTGAGGTACCATAGAATTTTCCTTAATGTAATTATCCTATTAGAGTTAAACCAGCCAAACTTCGATTATATGATTTTTTTTTTTGGTTTTTTTATCTGGCTTTTAAAAATTGGTTGGATTTTACTCCTACCTTATAAATGAGTCTAATAAAGATATCGGGAAGTGTATTTTTCTCCCATAATTTAATACAAATTGATGATATGCAAAATTATGCAACCAATGAGAGCAGGAGCCAACAATAATATATAGCAGTCCATTGTATCCAATTAGGAAGAAATGGTGACCTGATTATCAGAATTTATGCATCCAATGAGAGCATCCATGCAAGAAGCACAACTTCGCATGGATGCTCCAATTTTTAGATATTGCTTCCATGGGTGACGGAAGTTGAAGCGGCCGTGAGCGGGTTCCCATCTTGCAAAGTTTGCCTACACAAGAATTTGGGTTCATTAGGGGTGCCATCTGTACAATCTTAACCCTAAATATGCTACTTGGACAATTGTGCATTGATTAGGGTTCACATATGTGTGTGGGTTTCTTCTAATGACTAAAATTCTATTTTAGTTGTGTGGGTTTCTTTTAATGATTAAAATTTTATTTTAATCCTTGAAGTATTCAATTTATATTAATTTCATCTTTAAAATAAGATTTTTATTAATTTGATCTTTAAAATTTTAATCCCTCTAATAGATATTAACCATCTAGGATAGGGACTAAATTTTTATTTAGATTTAAAAATTTAGGAATTAAATTAATACATGGATATAATTGATATAAATTGAATATTTTAAAGATTAAAATAGGATTTTAATCTTTATTTCTTTTAGGGTAAGATTCTTACTCTAAAAAGGAATACAAAATTTTTTATGGACCTTTTTTATATGCTTTGACAATAGATCAAATTTAGATAGGCCGGTAATGATTCGTCAAAGATCTTGATAAGTTTTGATTAAAAGAACTAAATACAATCTATATTTTGAATAAAAAATAATTATAAATTATTTTCTAAGTAAAAATAATATTTTTTTCCTCATCGTTAAATAATATGTTAGTTATAAAGTATGTTATTTATATGGATCTAATATAATATTTAAAAGATATGTGGAGCTCAAACTGTGTCTAATAAATATTAAACCAAATTTGAGTCTAATTTGTAAGATAAGTATGCATCGATTCCCATAAATCCACTTGAACTAAGTATAACTGCTCTCCCGGCGTGGGTTCTACTTTCTCATAACGTTTGACAATTGCAATTATACCACAAGCATTATTCTATTCTTAAACAAGAGATACAGATATAGTTGGTGCAAATATGATATACCATAGAATCTTCGGTTGCTTTGGAACTGAGCACACATTTGTAGCCCAGCAATTTCTTATCCAATTCATCCTCACCAATAGTTGGAGCTTCACTTAAACCAAAATACTTAGCTACACAACCTGAAATCGTATATAGCAGGGAAATCGAAATATAATTTCTTGGCTCACAATGCCATAAATAATTCCCAATCATAAATAAAATTAATTAATGAAACATTTACCGTCCAAGGAATTGGCCAGTTTGTCCATGTTGCCTGTAATTAAAACAAAGAGCTCCTGCCCAGCCCAGATGGGGCAAATAATAGTGCTAACCATTATGCACAAAGAAGTTCCCATTATAATGGTCAAAATCCTTTGTTGTGCCATGTCCAACAATTTATCAGCCCGGTAACCGGATATCGAAACAAAGCTAAAGGTCAGGATGAAAATCATAGCACCATAGTCGAATCGAGCCTTTATGCTCGGAATGAATCTGGTGAATGTTGCTGCAGAGGCTGAACAAATAAATAATGTATATTAATACCTTTACGTATATGAAAAACAACATATATACACAAATTTGATGTATATATTTTTGTTTCTCAAATTTGACTGTCTCAAAACAGCTGCGAAATTTAAGTCTGTGGTTTAAAAGACTAGTTGAAATTGTCTTTATAGTCAAACTTAATGTCTTGTATACCATGAGCAAGTTTTAAATTTAACTGAAGTGGAGCCATATACAAACCTAACAGAAAGAGAGAGAAGCTAACAATTAAAGGTTCAAACTTGTCTCCCGCCCTACTTGCTACCCAGTGAACACCAAATGCCGGAATCGCAGCAAGGGAAGTGCCAAAGACCCTGTTTAGGGTTTTATATATTGTAGCACCTGCAATGAATTTATTTCATCTGTTAACTTTACTGCCAGATTTCAAACAAAAAACTAACGATCCAAACAATAGTTTTAAGTTTTGTAGTTACAGTATCAGTAGCAATTGAGTTTATAACTACTTGTAATTTATGAAAAAAGGCATACACACATATTTCATATGTCGCTTGAACATTTGTTTTTCTCGAAAGACTTAATAATTGATTGTTTTGTATACAAATAGTTTGATTAATTATGGAATAAATTTAAAATCACTCTCTACACCCATTCTTTGTCCACTCCCCCTCGTATATCTAGAGTCCAAAAATGATCTAGTGGAAATAGGAAGAGTGGAAATAACATCATTCTTGGTTATCAAATCATTTTACCAGTGAATCTAGTGACGAAACATTAATTATCATTTGAAGAAACTGTGTAAACAAGTCTTGTGCACCAAAATTATTTGTATCGCGCTATTCATAATATCATTTCCACAGGGAAAAAAAAATCGAAGGAACTTGAACTTACCTGCTGTGTACGGATCATACACTACCACTACCGTCATGACAGCCCACATAGCATTTCCTCCAAGTCCATCATACAAAGGCTTCATGTAGTAGAACACTGAGACTATTGTAAGTGCCATCCCCACCTTCAAACAATGGATCAACTTTCTGGGGTCATTCACACCCATCTTCCATGCGTTCTTCACAAGCTTCCACAACTTGAACCCTGGCCCCGCCGTAAAGGCCCACTGGCCACGCCGGACGTTGCCAGCACAACCGCCGGCTGTCTCTGGAACTAGAACCTCCAACGATCCCCCGGCGATGTTGATTCTCCATTCCACCTGCTTGTCTTGAGCCATTACTCGGATACAAAAGAAATAAATGGTTGCAAAAATATGCGAATTTGAAAATCAAAAGCAGTGGAAATTTTGGAAGAAGCTGGCTTGCAAGGATCCTAATGCCATGCAAGGGAAAGCTTGAGCTATGATGATCCAATGTTGAGACAGTGTCCAGGTATTTATGTATATATAGTGGGGCGCATGTGATGTGCAATTATATGTGGCTGCATTATCTTTTGGTATATAATCATCCTGTATCCGGATACCACATTGAGCATTGACTAATCTGAATTTTAGTCAGGTAGGACTACATTGGGCGGCAGAACTCTTTCTACTGAATTTTAACACAACTGTATTTTCAAAGATTCGAACCTGAAACCTTTGGTTAAGTTAGAACAACCCCGTATCAATTGATTTACGCACTTGTCGGTTGTGGCTGCATTATCTGCCGACCGCTTTTTAATCACTTGTGGTATAGTATGTTATTATTAGGTGCATATGTATCGTATAGTAAAATATATGTATTAAAAATGAAATTTAAAATTGAATTTTAAATAGTTCAAAGGAGGAAGGGGAATATTTATGAAAGAACTCATATATACTTCATCGAAAATGTTTAGCACAATGAGATATTTATAAATAATAGTTGGAGAGACACATATTTAATAAGCCATATACAAAGAGATGCTTTTTAAAAAGACTCTTAGACTTTATAAAAAATGAATTATTAACGTTGACTCTTAGATTTTATAACTAATAAATTTAAAAATTAAAATTAACACATGAAAATTATAAAATTATTATTGTTATTAAATATAGAATGGTAAAATAAATTTATAAAATTTAATACAATAGATATAAAAAATTTAAGACTCAACTTTCAATCTCATTTTTAATATTTATAGCATTTTTATATTTTATGAAGGTAGGTGCCAAATTTTTTTTATATTAAAACAGTGAATCTTAATAAAATAAATGATGAGTTTCAAAATATGAAATTGTGTCTTTTTTATTGATTTAAAAGAAAATTAATAATTTAATTAAGAAATTGAGAGACATTCTTCATTTCCTATCATGCAATGGCGAAATCAGGATTTAAAGATTAGTGGGAGTAAATATACTTTAATATTTTAATAAAGATAAAATATAAAAATTAATAAAAATATTTTAAATAATATATATAATTTTATATAAAATTAAAAAAAGTACTGGAGATACAATCCCATATTAAAATACGTGTAATTCTGCAGCTGCTAAGTAAAACTGCAAAGATATGGAATTATAGAGTGTCATTTTTTAATGTTTTTTTTGGTAGGTATCGTACATTGTTGGACCCATATGGTTTACAATTATTCTTTATTTCATAGCTTTATGTTTACTGGTGTACACGCAGAGTAAAAAGCACAAGCAGACATGTATTGAGAATGGAGATAACATAGCTAGAACCGGCATATGAATTATAAATTCTTTCCGACTTACTAGAAGTAGGCAACGGCTAAAATACCAAATTACGTAAATTTTCAAAATAATTTACCGTTTTACGGCAGGTTGGAAATATATTACCAGAATACGCAGGGCGCCATTCAAATTGGCGCCCCTGGAGTTTGGAGGCGCCATTCAAGGTGGTGCCCTCTGCCTTGGAGGCGCCATTTTGACTGGTGCCATCCACATGCAGGGCGCCATCCCAAAAGGCGCCCCTGGGCCCTTTCAAAATTCAAATTTGAAATTCAAATGGGAGGCGCCATTTCATCAGGCGCCTCCCCTCTATTTATACCCCCTCCGCGTCCCTCCTCCCCCAAACCCTCGTTCACATTTTCGCAGCCGTCTCCTCTCACTCAGAACCCTCTCACTCAGAAACCGAAGCCATTTTGCAGTTCTGCAATATTTTTCGTTCATCAATCATCATCCATTCTTATTTTTGTACATTGCATTCAGAAGTATTTTTTGCTTTGGAGCAAATCTGATCCCAGTCAACTCTCATTTGGTTAGTATATTTGTAATTTTTATTATTATGTCATATATTTTTTTAAATTAATTATTATGATTTATGATTTGAAGTGATGATTAAAGAGTTAGGAATAAATTTCTGTTATAATTTATAAATTTTATTTATTTAAGTTTAAATATTTTTTGTATTTATATTATAATATTTATTTTATGTTAATATTATGATTTATAATATGCAATGGTGATCTTGGATTTAGAATAGATTTATACAAATTTATATGATATGTGATAGTTTATATTTTTTACTGATTGGTATTTTTATATAATTTCTGTATGTATATTGTAATTTATGTTTCATGTTGGTTATTATGATTTACGATGGGAAATAATGATCTACGATTTAGAAAAAAATTATATTACTATATGTGATTTGTGATTATTTATTATTTTTATATAAATATATGTAATCTGTGATAATTTTTGTCATAATTTATAAATTTTATTTGCTTAAATTTTGATAATTTTTGTATTTATATTATAATATTTATTTTATGTTAATTATTATGATATATGATGTGAAGTGGTGATGTAGGATTTAGAAAAAATTTATACAAATTTATATGATATGTGTTAGTTTATATTTTTCACTGGATAGTATTTTTCTAATTTCTGTATGTATATTATAATTTATATTTCATGTTGATTATTATGATTTATGATGGGAAATGATGATCTAGGATTTAGGAAAAAATTTTATAAATATATGTGATCTGTGATAGTTTGTGATTTTTATTGGTTAGTGTTTGTAGATTTTTTAGATTTATATTATAATTTTTAATTTATTTTGATTATTATGGCTTATAATGTGAAGTGATGATCTAGGATTTAGAAAAAATTAAAACTTTAACATATTATTTTTGTTAGAAAACTAACATGTTATTGACAATATTTTTTTTACAATCATTAATTATATTTTATAATTTATGATAATATTTTAAGTTTTTGTTAATGATATTTTTTAAATAGTATATTTTAAATTTAAAATACATCAACTTAAAGTTCTCGGAGGGTTTACAGTCCGTACATAATTTGTTTTTCATTTCATGTACCTTGCAGATGATTTTCCTTTTTATTTCTTCAATCATTGTATTAAAAGTTGAAATAGAAAATATTGAATAATATTAATTTTATATAATATCATATTTTTTATGCGTCAAGTTATTTTTAATGATCAAATATGTTTTTTTTTTAGGAATTCATATTATGGAAAACGCTGACTGAAATAACTAACTATATATTTTAGTTTTAATGAGATGAGTTAGGAATAAAAATTAATTATTTTTTAAAATTCATTAATATTTTATTGATATAAAAATTCGAACAATATATTTTAAATTGAATATACATCATTAAAATTTTCTATATATTATTTTTTTTTCCTTTAATATATTATCCTACAAAATAAATTTAATTTAGCGTGATTGTTGCATAATTTTATAATTGATAAAATAACATCTAATATCTTTTACTTAGAGATTGAAATTATTAAATTATCTAACAAATATTTCTTTCATGCAGAGGCTTTTTTCTGTTTGCTTCTCCGAATACTTACCGGTTAGTATTTTTAGGAATTTTATGCTTATACTATAATCTTTATATAGTCATAGTGAAAATATTTTTTTATATCGGTAGAGAAATTTATTTAGAATATTATGATATTAATAATATAGAATTATTTATTTTATATTGTTTGTTATGATTTATTATCTGAAATTATGATTTAAGATGTGAAGTTATGATTTATGAAAATGTCGTAGGACTTTATATGTAATGTGATAGGTTGTGCTATTAAAATAATAACAAACGAGATAAAGAAGGATGTCCTAATATAAGTCTTACGACCTAGGTGAAAGCCATATTAAGAGAACTGGATCATGTGAGATCTTAATGTATCATAAGAGAGGTACTAAAAAAGATCCTGGGAAATGTGAATGTAACCAAAAGCCTTGAAAAAGTAGGATACTATTATTACAAATTTGGACTTTTTTACATTTAAATAGTAGATATTGTAGATGGAATAGTAGTAAACGTACCTGAAAAAAATATAGGTATCCTTGATTTATTTAGGAAGAACTAAGATATATATGGAGGTATTGGCAATAATAATGTGTACATACTTTTGGTTGCTATTTCGTAGTAGGTGTGAACGGAGAAAAAAAGTCGTAAAATTGGACAAATAGTGTATTTGATTGGCTAACTAATTTAATTAGTATAATTTGTGCAAAATCACTAAGAAAAATGATGACTGAAAGAGATAAACAAAACCATAGGTAAAATTATATAGTCAAATTTTATATTAGTTTTAGAAAAGAAATAACCTTAGATTGGTCGAAGAAAATAATCCTGTTATTTCATAGAATTAACAGAATACCTTGCAAAATAGTAATACATCGCGTTCATTTTTAATTATAGTATTAAATACTAGTTTACTCATTTATGAGAACAAAATTTGTATATGAGACTACTTCTCCATGTGGGGGTGCAGCGAGTATTGTGCAGCGAAAAGTAAGAAGATGAAGAAAAGTTTAATTGCGTTTATATATTCAACTGGTACAATTGTGGAGGGATCAGAGGGGATAATGTACGATGGACCTCCCCCAAAAGCATTGAAATTAAGAGGTTGCAGCAGTATGGATGTTTTGCGGGAGAGAATTCATGCCCGACTAAAGCTTCATGAAGATCAAGCTGTGGGGAAAATTGTTTACAGGTTTTCACAGCATCAAACAGAGGCTCAGTACATGGCATACGAATTGGATGACGATGAAGACTTGGCATGCGCGATAGCAAGCTACGAACAACATCCGACGATGACAGCCATGGAATTGTACGTGGACGTGATCACATCCGAATTGCGTGCTGCCAACCTTGGTTTTGATGAAAGAGTTCCAAGAACTGCACCACCCGTGGATCCGGCGGTTTATGTTAACACTGGTTGTTCGATGGTGGGAGAGGGCCGTCCTTACACAGGTGGATTTGAGTTCCACATTTCTGATAGTCATACTCCTGCGCTGGACTCATCTGTTGTAGGTGTTACCCCGGTAAATGCACCCCAAACCTTGGTAGGTTCATCACGTGCTTTGCCGGTTGTACAAGAAGAATCTATCGATCCCATATTAATGGATGCCCACCTAGAGTCTGGTTTTGAAGACGATGAGGTGTGCTGCAGTAGCAGTGACGATCATGACACAGATGACGAAGAACGTGCGGCAACACATGCAGACAGTGTACCAGCGCGGTGTGTGAGGGGTGGTAATGCTGCACAAACATCATATGGTGTCCCCCAGGTTGCTGTCTTCTCTGACATTGATTGGGATGCGATACGGAAGCCAAATGAATTTTCGAAAATAATGAAGCCAACCTATGATTACGACATGGAGGACTTGCAGGTTAGGCAAGAGTTCGATTGCAAGGAGGCTTTAATCGCTGCAATCAAGCATTACCACATCAGAAGGCACCACAGTTATTACGTGGAGGAGTCGGATACCAGAAGATTATCATTGAAGTGTGATAAATTTGGGGAGCAATGCAATTTCCACCTTAGAGCGGTGAAACTGAAGAATTGTAACACTTGGACCATAACTAGATTTTCAGGGCCCCACACATGTGTTAATGCTAGTTTGACACAGGACCACAAGTCTCTGGATTCCGAGTATATCAGTTCCCTTATCCTGGAGATGATTAAAATGAAGCAAGATGTTCCAATCTCGCTTATACAAGAGAGGGTGGAAGGCATGTACGGATACAAGATTTCGTACAGGAAAGCATGGAAGGCGAAACAAAAGGCAATTGTGAAGGTGCACGGTGATTGGGACAAATCGTATGAAGTGCTCCCTAAATGGTTGGACATTTTAGGCTACTGTGACCAGGCGCTGTTCAAGTTGGAGTCCCACGAATTTGTCACAGCTGATAATCGTGTAGATCCGCAGAAACATGTTTTTAACCGAGTTTTCTGGGCATTCAAGCCATGCATTGCCGCGTTTCCTTACTGCAAGCAATTTATACAAGTTGATGGCACGCATCTATATGGCAAGTTCAGGGGCGTGCTACTGATTGCTGCGACTCAGGACGGTAACAAATGCCCCGTTCCTCTTGCCTTTGCCATTGTTGACAGGGAGAACTATGAAAATTGGAGTTGGTTTTTGGCATTACTGCGGGTCAATGTCATGAACAAGCAAGGAATATGCTTGATATCCGATCGGCACCGAGCTATAAAAGATGCTGTAGCCACCGAAGGCCTGGGATGGCAGCCTCCTTATGCTTATCACCGATATTGTATCAGACACATTGCCAGCAACGTTCGCAAGAAGTGCAGGGATGATAATGTGAGGAAAGCTGTCCTTAAGATTGGTATGTGTTAATGCAGGCATTTCTTTATTGAACGTTTCATTTATAAATTTGTGCACCCGGTAGTTCATTTTAGTTAACCTATTTGTCTCCTTCTATTCAGCGTACGAGCCCAGTTGGGGAAAGGCCATGGAGAGATTGGACAATCTTAGCAAAGTCAATGAGGAGATCCATAAGAAGTTGACCGGTATTCCGAACGAGAAGTGGATGCTTGCTTATGACGAAGGCAGAAGATATGGTCATATGACGACTAACATTGTAGAGTGCATCAATGGCCTCTTCAAAGGATTAAGGAAGCTGCCAATCACAGGCCTTGTCCAACAAACATACTATAGATGTGTCAAGTACTTTGTGGAAAGGGAAAAAGAAGCGCACGCTGACCTACAACAAGGACACAGGTACGCAAGCAGGTTCAGACAGGAGCTTGCGACTATCCAGTCACGTGCTTCTTCTTACCACGTTCGTGCTTACAATAGAGAAAGGACCAGGTTTGAGGTGGTGGAGGGCCCTGATATGGCCAGGAGGTCATGTGGAAAGGTCGTCCAGGTGTTATTAGACAAAGGGCAATGTGAATGTGGACAATTCCAAGCATATAGGTATCCCTACGCTTATATTATTGCTGCTTGTGCCTTAATCAACATATCGTGGGAACCATATGTCGATGCTGTATACAGGCTTGACACGCTGCTCAATTGCTACAAATCTGAGTGGTGGCCTATTAGGGATTGGTCGCAGTGGAATAACCTACCACCATTCCCTGTCCTAGTTCCAAATTATGGAAGATTACGTGCAAGGGGACGACCAAAGTCGACCAGAATCAGAAATGAGATGGATTGGCCTCAGGAGAGCGGTGCAAAGCAAAAATGTAGTCATTGTAAGATGGAAGGACATAATCGTAGGCGTTGTCCACTGCTTCATGGGGACGAAGGCCCTTCTACACCGTGATTTTTACTATTTACTTTCGCATGTATGCTTTAAAGTATGTTAACCATTGTCATAAGTGTAGCGGTTGCACACTATATTTTATTTTTTACGGTTGTAAATTTGCACATCATTATGTATATAAGGGTTACCCCATTACTAGTAATGTGAAATTTTTTATTACCTGACATTTTATGATATTATTTATATATATTGCACCTTAAATTTAAGACAGTTTATGATATTATTTATGATATTAGTAATACCTTAAGGCTGTGCTTAAATTGGACAACACCTTTAAGTTTGTGTGTGTTTAAATTTCATTCCTATGCAATGCTTGTTGTGGCAGATGGCATCCACATCCCGACGCGTTGATCCCGGACCACGCGATCCTTCTCTGCTGATCGCTCAGGCCTCACACGTATCCCAGTCGGTTTGGGCAGGCCATGTATGGAAATAGCTACACCTTAATTAACCTGAGTATTAATTGTTTCTGAATTGTCAGGCGTTATAGTTGGTGTTGTTTTTTCTTTTGCAGCCTGACCGTGTGCTTAGGATTCGACGAGCTCATCACTACCATCACCAGCCGCCGCCGAAGTTGATTGTCCCCTTTCTGTGAGAGGCAGGCTTTTACGGCTTGGCGATGTGTGAGTTTGTGTCGATCGACCATCAGTTGATCAGTGCTCTTGTGGAGAGGTGGAGGCCGGAGACGCACACCTTTCACATGCCATAGGGAGAGACGACTATTACCCTGCAGGATGTTGCCTTTCAGCTCGGCCTACCCATTGATGGTTGAGTAGTGACGGGGCCCACTGTGTGGGGGTGGGGAGGCTTGATAGAGGAGTACTTGGGACTCCAGTTACCGGTGGATGAGAATGTCATCCGAGGGGGGCGACTGAGGATGAGTTGGTTGGAGAGGCATTTCACTCATCTTCCAGATGATGCGGATGAGGTGACAGTGCAGAGATTCGCCCGAGCTTACATTTTACGACTCATTGGTGGGACGTTATTTCCGGACCATTCCGGCACATACGTCCACCTCATGCACTTACCCTTGATCGCACACCTCCACGAGGCTGGGACGTACAGTTGGGGGTCAGCTTGCCTGGCATACCTGTACAGAGAGCTCTGCAAGGCCACCGCACCGGATTACAGAGAGATAGGAGGTTGTTGCCTACTACTGCAGCTCTGGGCTTGGGATAGATTTTCCACTATCGCCCCCGCGATAGCTATTTCAGACATACCAGAGGGGGATGCAGGGATTGGCCCCTTAGCGTGCAGGTTAGAAAATATTTCAACTTTCACTTATAATTAAGTTTGTTATGCAGTTGCCTAACTTTGTTATTGAACCTGGCAGGTGGCACTATCAGAAGACGTTCCAGGATAGTCCGGCACACAGCCTACCCCATTACAGATACGTGCTGGACCGTCTTCGACTTGATCAGGTACGTAGGGGGTTTGCACAATCATTAATTTCAAGGCTTTATCCAATCCACAATCGTATTTAAATCACATGTAAAAATTGTAACTTCAGATCGTTTGGATCCCGTACACTGAGGAGGTCATCGCATCACTGCCTCAGTACTGCTTTGACGGGAGCGACACCTGGACAGCAGTGGTGCCGCTCATTCACTTCCAGATTGTCGAGTGGCACCAGCCTGATAGGGTTTTGCGGCAGTTTGGACTACGCCAGGCTATTCCAGAGCCACCGAAGCAGGTGGCGGAGGTCCACTGCCTTCACTTGTCCGGTCGGCATGACGAGGAGTGGTACATTCGCCATTAGCCGTATATTGCACTTTGGGATATTCGGCGAGACTTGTGCGTTACCACCGAGCCGACGACACGCCTAGTTTTGGGACCACGTTCCGATTACTTGACATGATACAGACGGGTTACCAGGCGATGTATTACACCAGTCGGGGGAGCGCTAGACCTTGTGGTAAGATTGCGTGCTAGATTATTGTATCTGATTTTCTTCAAATGCATTAGTATTATAACTAACTTTAATGTCAAAAATTTGCACAGGTAGATGAGGTTTCCTCACTACAGGACTTCACTACCCCCGAGGGACAGGCTATGTTCACCTTCGATGCGCTTAGGTCAGCGACGGACTCCATCATTCATGCGATTCAGCAAGTTGATCATGTCATTATTGACTCACATGCGGAGCCAGCTCCCCAGGCCCATCACATCCCAGACCCTGCAGGGGGTGACCATGATGAGCCTCGATCTCGCCGACGACGTCGTACTGCTCCACGGCATACGTCGCAGGCTGATGTTCCGTCCTCTTCGACAATGCAGTAGATTCCACCTTCGACTGCCCAGGAGACCATGATGATGATGCCTGATCTTACTGCCCCATCTCATGTGTACCCCACTACACCTGATGATCCTTCAGCCTCCACCATGTTCCCGGCCACGCTATTTGGGCCATCGTCATCCCAGATGCACCAGCCCCCTTCTAGTGTTCCACCCTCATTCCAGGCATTTCCACACGTACCAGGAGTTTCATCTGCATTCTATGCCTTTCCTTCTGATGATGCTGGTGCATCGCAGCCATATCGTCCTGTATTTGATTGGCATACTCAGGATCAGGGATTAGCGCATGGTGGCATGATGACAGATGACTCAGATCTTGTAGATAGAGGTAGAGGTGGAGGCAGAGCGGGAGCCAGGGGTAGAGGTAGAGCAGGAGCTCGAGGTAAAGCAGACACAGACACCGGGGATGTGACTCCCGAGCCTGCGCAGAGGGTTAGTAGATACGGCCAACACATTACCGATCCTGGATGTGGGACTGGACATCACTTGCGTAGACATTAGCTTTCTTTTCTATGTTTTTTTGTATATTTGTATATTTGTATACATTTATCTTACTACTTTATTGCCAG
Organism: Sindora glabra; assembly: GCA_020226215.1. Classification (NCBI taxonomy): domain Eukaryota; kingdom Viridiplantae; phylum Streptophyta; class Magnoliopsida; order Fabales; family Fabaceae; genus Sindora; species Sindora glabra. The sequence continues at coordinate 49,395,534 of CM035225.1, forward strand.
TCACTCAACATTTAGGATGACTTTACTATTTTATTGTCAGACATCAACATTTAGGATGCTTCTAATTACTGCGACTTTTGCAATTGCTTGCGCAGGAATAATTACAAATAACAATAAATCACGATGATCATTGCAATATTTAATTTTATTTAAAAAATGATGATAAGGACATCTTCCACATATAATAACTAATATTATTAATTATCATACTTTCACAACTGTTATAAATATATTCTCGGTTAAAATACCAAAATACATTTACTTCATAAACTATTTTTCATTTTACCGCAAATTTGAAACTATTTACCAAAATACACAGGGCACCAGACTGTTTGGCATCATCGGCCGCGCTGAAGGCGCCTTCTAACATGGCGCCTTCGCTGTAGCAAATTTCACTGGGGAGGTGCCATTTCACCTGGCGCCGACCAAGCAAACTTAGGTTTAGAACTTATGGGGCTGGGAGGTACCAAGTAAAATGGCGCCTCCACAGTCCCATTTTATAAATTAATTAAGTTTAATAAATTTATATATTTATTTATATAACTTTAATTTTATTATAATTATATCTTAATTTTTACAACTAATATAGATAAATAAACTTAAGTTTGTTGGGTAGGCGCCAGGCGAAATAGCGCCTCTCAGCCCGTGCAGTGAAATTTGCTGTAGCTAACACGCCATGCTGAAAGGCGCCTTTATCGGCGCCCTACGTAATTTGGTATTTGGCGCGAATGATGCCACTTCGTCTAGCGTACCTTTACACGTCATTTGGCGTCTCTCCACCGCTGTTCGTATCTTCTGCGCTTATTTCGATAAAATGTTTCGAGCGAACGATGAAACGAATAATAGTTTCTTAAAAAATAATTAATCGGTACTTTTCACTCCCATTGGCAAAATATTTTATCATTCTAATGAAATAAAAAATAACTAATTCATGTTATAATTCCGATTTCATTACAAAATTAAAAGATTATTGAAACGAAATAATCAGATTTTTTAAAATTTATAGCTATCTTCAACCTCGCCAGTTTGCATTCATTCTGTCACAAAATAAAAAAAATCTTACTCAAATAAATACAAAGCGACAAGCATATTATTGGAATAAATATAAAATAAGAAAAATATATTTATTACATTATATTTCTTTTCATTTTTAGCAATCTTCAACTTTGTATATAAGGAATATTTTAGTATACTCAATAAATTTACTTATGTGTAATAACATATTAAATAATTACTTGTAATAATATAATTCCAAACGTTAGAAGTTTATAATTTCAAAAATTGATAAAAATTAACTATCATTACATAAAATTTTTAGAGACATTAATGTAATTTATGTAATTATTCTTTATTGATCCTATATTTTTTAAATAATATTTAATTATTTACTAAATATTTATTATTTTTATTCATTATATTATTATGATTAATTACCTTCTTATTTAATTCCTATAATACATTTATGTATTAGATATGAAAGAGGAGTTAACATATTTTTACATCACATCAAATATAATTATAAAATAAATAATTTATTTTCAAAAATTTATTTTCAGTTATAATCATATATTATTTATTTTTATAATTTTTATTTTCAAATTATATCAACATTAATTAATTTTCAAATGGAAAAAAATGGACCGAGGGCGCCACTTTGAATGGCGCCCTCGGACACCGAAAGGCGCCATCCAAGATGGCGCCTCCGCCCATGAGGCACCACCGCAAATGGCGCCTCCCGCCCACGTGCGTATTTCGGTAATATGTTTCGAAAAAACAGTAAAATGGTAATAAGTTTCGTAAAAAACATTATTCTGGTATTTTAGCCAGTAGGCAACTGTATTAACAAGTGGAAAAAAATAGTTTTTTTTTGGGGGGGTGGGAAATCATCTTGTTTATATATAATATGTCATGGATTTGAGTAATCCATGGATGCATTACAATTGTTTACAAAAATCAAACTATTAAATCATTTTGCGGACATTTATCTAATGATGAAGAGAGAATGTGCAATAGTTGTGTGACAATGTGTTGCATCTTTATATGTCTTAGTGTAATAAGTAATATACAGGGAAAAATATAATAAAATCCTCTAAAGTTCTTGGGTTCATAGGATTTCAAACACTACAAATAACTTCCTAAAATTTTTAAAAAGGAAAAAGCCCAAAAAATGAATAAAACATTAAAATCTCTATTAAAAAATAAGAAGAGGTTCCTATCATAGCTCCACTTCTCATAAATAGTTAAAAAGTTAGCTAATAATTAATAAATTAATTAATAGTTAATAGCTTATAACTAATAATTAATAACTAATAAGTTAACTAATTATTTAAGAAGTGTTTTGTAAAATTAAGTATTAAACCAACTAAAATTACAAAATGATGTAAAAATATATTAATAGAAATATATATAATTAAAATAATTCATATTTATTTAAATATTAAATTATATTAATATAGTTAGTATGTTAAAAATAAAAATATAATATCTAATCTTTAATTAATTATATTTTATAAATTTATATATTTATTTATTTACAAAGTTTCTATTTTATTATTTATAATAAAATTATAATTACTTAAAATTATAATTACATAATTATATTTTATGACAATACATATTTTCTATATACAAATTTTTTTATGTATTTATAGTTTAAAATCAATATATAATTATGCTAAAATTAAATTAATTACATTTTTATAAAAATAATATTTAAGATTATATTATGAAGGATTATGGGTTATAAATTAATAAAAAGAATAAGATAAATTTTTTTAAAAATTGAAAAGATGATAGTTTATAAGTTATAAGTTACTCAAGGTAATTTATTAAATTAAAACTTATTTTTCTTAATAAACTAACACATAAAATACCTCTAAAAGTTAACTTATAGTTTATTAATTGGGTTACTAAATTATAAATTAACTTATTTGTTATGAAAAATAGAACCTATATCTACATGACTCTTTCTAAAATGCTTTAATTTAGTGTGAATTTCAACCAATTTATAGGTGCATTCATTTTTCTTAAGAGTGAACGTATAGGGATTAGTCTTTTTATTAATACATTAGTGATGACATTTATTAGGTGCATTGTATTAGGAGATGAAATCATAGATTATAAATACTAAGTATTTGCCAATAATATGTATTAAAAATGATAAAAAATTATGATATTTCAAAGTATATCAATAATTAAGCTTTATAAAGAAAAACATATGTAATATGCTAGTTTTGCTTAATAATCGATGTCTAAATCTTTTCATGATGCCTATAAATTTCATTTTCACTTTCCATTTAAAACATTTAGCAATGACTTATCAATGATATGCAAATTGAAAAGAAATTGTAGTAGAAAAAGTTATGTGGCCATTTTTGCATTAGATGACTTGACAGTTTGAGTTTATTACAAGATTGATTATACTTCTTCTTCTTATTATAATTTATTATCAGTTAGCAATTATTACATCCTCCAAAAATATCTTTATTATTCATGTTCCATTATAAGAAGAATAACTAGGGAGAAAAATACAAAGATGAAAAAATTAATAAGAAATTATAGTGAAAAGAAGTAGAGTGATCATTTTTACACTGAAAGGCTTGACTTTTTAAGTTTATTGCAAGATTGGTTATATTACTTCTTGGTACTATAATTTATTATCATTTTAATTTCATCTATATCTTACAATTTAGAAGCCCTTAAACAATATAAATGAATTGCGGGAAGAGGTGTCCCATTTTACATTTTTTTTATGTAATAATTTTTTTAAGTAAAAATTTATTATTTATAGTTTCTCATCATTTGTTAAGTTTTTATTACCCTTAACTCAAACTTTTTGTTCATTGTAAATTATATTTTTTTATTTATTAGATAAAAATCTAAAAGATTTTGGTTTATGACATTGATTTTTATTTGATAACCCATGTTTAAAGTTCTATAATTAAATGACATCATTTTATTATACATGTTGGTTTTTCCTTACTGACTAATGTGTAAATTTAAAACACTATGAAAACAAAGGCATGAGATGAAAATAAAAAGAGTAAAACTATAGTACTATTTATAAATTTCATCACAAAATTCTTCTAATTTTAAAATAATTCTCTTTAACAAGGAATGTTCTCCTTCTAATAAGATGATTTTCTTTCATTTTATATTTTTTCTCACTAATTAATTTGTAAGAATAAAACTTTGTTAACCTGTGGCTAAATATGTAAGGTTTAACACTCATCAGAAAAGTACAAAATATAAATATAAAAATTTATTTAATATTTTGTGTTTATTCTTATAATTTAGTTTCCAATTTCATAATTGATTATATTTTGTTATTATTTACTTTGATGTAACTTTTATAGGTTTGACCAAGTAAGAAACTTGATTTCATTAATCTTTTTTGACATTCAATATAATATCATATATGAAATTTTAATAAATTTTGCTATTGCATTTGTGATACCAAATGTGCTTTTTTAGGAAATACTAATCTCATATATTGAGTAATGAATACCCATATAATGAAATACTCATTTCTTATTGAGGTAATTTTTCATAGTTTTTAAACTTTTTTTTTACTTTAAATTATTAAAATCAAAATAGAAATGTTGGTTTGATTAGGGTGTGAAAAATACAAGAAATAAGAAGGATGGAAGGATAGTAGCGTGTTAAGGTTTATTAGAATTTGAGAGAATGACATATAACATCAATTATTTATAAAATTGACATTATTTTATAATAGAAATTCTTCATATTATGAAGAAATGATGATGGTTTTATACTTAAAAAAATTAACATTATTTTATTTTTTTAAATCAATAAAAAAAGTTGTGAAATTGTCTAACATATAAAATCTTCATATATACATCAAATAAAAATCAAAGTTAAAATCTTAAAACAACCGTCATCGAAATATATTTTTGTAATAATGATACTCTACCCTACTTTTATTGACTTGGGCATCAAAGTAACAAAAATGAACTACCATCCATTATTTAGCTTGTTTGTTAGTGAATATTGATTCCGTACCGGCTACTGTGCACAACTACTCAACGTCAATTCTAATTAGAGGTGTCAAAATGGATTGAATTTAACGGGTTGGCCTGTGACTGGTATAATTTAGCCTAACCTAGGACTGGAACTGGTATGGAAAACGATAACAGTGGCCCGACCTGATAAGGGACTAGAATTGGTTAGCCTAACCTAGTAAAGGACTAGGACTGGTAAGTATTAATCCGTCGGGTTATTGAGTTAGCTCGTTAACCTGATAATAGTAGTAAGTAATAAATAATTAATTTATTACTATATGTTTAATTTTTATATAGATATTAAAATAATAATTTTGGTATATTAAAATTAAACTTTAATATATATAATATTAAAATTATATATATGAGTAATATTAAATAATTTTTAATATTAAAATTAATAAATTTATATATTTAATATTATCAATATATATTATATAAATTTATTAAAATAAATAATTATGTTAAAATTTAAATTAATACTTTAATATTAAAATTTTGAATTATTTAAAAATTTTAAATAAATAATTTTGGTATTAATTTTAAATATATTATATACATATATATAATATAATACATTATTATCTATTTTTATTATTATATAAAAATTATTATCATTATTTTTATTAATATATTATATAAATAATTATTTATTTATATATATTTGATAATATATAAATTATTAAATATATTTATTTTTATATAATACTTTTGCATTGATCGATATATATATATAATAATATATATTTATTTTATTAAATAAAATAAATATACAATATAAAATTCTTCTTTAGTATAAAATTCAAATTATTTTATTAAATGTATATATTATTAAATGTAAATTCACACATTTATTAAATCTTAATAATATATATTTATTTTCATATATAATATATATGACTCATTGATATATATATAATAAAATTTTAAGTCATAATAGTATATAATTATATTTAACAAATAATAATGGATTTTAATTAATTAATGATATGAAATTAATAATAAATAAAAAATTAATATGATAATAATAATAAAATGTAACGAGTTATAAAAATTTACCTGGTAAATGTCGACCCGGGACCGGGACCGGTAGTAACCCCATTTGAGCCCGACTTGGTGAAAAAATAGCTCAGCCTAAGATTGATCTAACGTATAGTTTTTACCTGTTGGGTTTATCTGATTGGATTGGATTAGCCCATTTTGATAGGTCTAATTCTAATAAATTCCAACTAACTGAGAGGCAATCACAAATGGAACATGTGCTTTTTATCGTTTCCTTTCTAACTGACATATGTTAACATTGTCAGTTTTTTAAAAATTTCTATTGTGCCAAAAAAACAATTAAAGTTAATCACAAATGGAACTCATGTATTTCTCGTTTCTTTTTTAATTGACACATTTTAAGATTTTCATATTTTTAAAAATTTCACAATTTATTTTATAGAATTTAAAACTTCATGAGATATAGTACTACGCTTTATTTTACAGGATTACTTGTACTTTACCTTGATTTAAAAAATCAAGAAGATTGTGGGATGAATTGAGAATCCCAACCTGAAACGCACTCGGTTTCCTTCTATGGGAATTTTTTCGGTGCTCCCTCAAAATAGGAAGCATCAACACGATCATTGTAAATTTTATATTTGTAATTTTTTCATAATATCTTGCAATACTTTTTCAAATTTACATATTATAAAATCATTATTTCTTATTGTGAGATTTTATTTAAAAATTTATAAATTTTATGTGAATAATTACGTTTTATATAGGTTATATCGTATGAAAAATTTGCACATTATATATAAACTATTATGAATTTTATGAGATTTTCTCAGAAAACTCATAATATAATCATAGCCTCATCAAACCTGCAATAAATTGAATGGATACAACCATTTTTTGAAAGTGGTACTAAAGCAAACTCCTTTTATTTTATGGGGAAGAAAAGGCGCATGTCGTCATCAAGCATGCATTCACAACTTGCAAATATATTTGCAACCATTTTTTAGTCCGTCGGGCAGATCCAAAGATCTAAACATTTTTTTTTGGGAGGGGAGATCAACATTGAAATCTAGATGTTATCGGAATTTTAAGATATTATTTGATATGAGTAACTGATAAATTAGTTAAAAGTTTATAACTAATAAATTAATTATTTGTATTAGAAGTGCTTAGTAAAAATAATTATTGAAGTAACATAAAAAATACAAAATAATATATTAATATAAATAGATATATGAACTAAATTAATTTGTATTTATTTTGAAATCAAATTATATTAATACAAATAAAATATTTAAAACAAGAATTTGATTAGTTAAAATTTGGTTAATTATGTTTATAATATTATATATTTATTTATTATTCAAAATAATAATATAATAGCCTAAAATATAATTAATCATATTTTATGAAATTACACATTTAATTATTTATTTACTTATTTTTAATTTATTTCTATCGAATTAATGATGACATATCAAAGATTCATTTATATCAATAGGATATAGATTGTCATTTAATGAACAGGAAAGGAATAAATTTGAAATTTTTTTAAAAAGTTATTAGTTTATAAGTTATCTTGTCAAATAAGCTTGTATAGTAAATACATCTAAAGATTAGTATGTATTTAATACAATAAATAAATTAATTTATAACTTGAATTCAATGATAAAGATTATTATAAATATTAAATTAAAATATATAAATAATAAAAATATTATTTAAATAAATGAATATGAAAATATTAACATTTAACTATTGTAGTTAAAATTAAAAAAATACTAAATATTAAAAAAAATCCATGCTCTCACTTATAGAATATTAAAATAAAAAATATATATAATAGTCGTATATCATACTTCTTTGCTAGCAAATTATTTGGTTTTATAGCCATAAAGTTGAAGAATTATATATTGTGTAATATATAACAAATTAAATACAATTTTCTGTTAGAACACATATTTAGAAAAATGTAAATTAAATACAAATTCCAAGAGAAATAACACCAAAAGATATGATTTTATTTTTGTCCACGTGAAATATAGTTATTACACATTTTGTTACTCTAGTTGTTATGCATTTTTTGCTATACCTTTATTTCTTCTGATCTAATGTTTGTAAATTTGACTTGTTTTGAATATGATAGATATTTGTAGTATTTTTATTCATTTAACTCAACTATTAGTAGAATGATGAATTAAATGGTGATTATTGCTAAGAAATACACTCCTCTATCCTTTTTTAAGTGTTATTTTAGAAAAAAATTTATGTTCTTATTTATTTATCATTTCAAAAAATCAAAGTTATATTTATTATCCTTTTTCAAATATTATCCCTACTATTTAGATAAATATTTAATAATGTTACTTATCAATTAACTTTAGTAGATGATATATTAAAAAATTATAATTTATCTCTCCCAAAATTAAGGTTATTTATTCTTTTTCTTAATTTTTATGGATCATCTTTAAATGATACTTAAAAGAGGACGTAAAGAATGTATCTTAATTGAAAGTTACATTTAATATGCTATATAATGTACAACATATAATTGTTTATAGTTGTAACTACAAAAACGGAAAACTATATTGAAAAATGAATTACACGCAATTGTATGTATTTTTTATTTTAATGTTTTACAAAGAAGAATATGTATATCTTTTATACCTAATATTTCCATTTTAACTCGAATAGATATTGTTTAAATATAAATTAATATTTTCATACTTATTTATTTAAATGGTATTTTTTTGCCAAATATATATTTTAATTTAATATTTTAATAAATTTTATGTTATGATTGAAATTTAAATATAATGTAAATTAATTTTCTAAATTTAGAAAGATATAAAAAAATAATCATCTCCCGTTAAGTATCAATCTTATTGAGTATTTATATTCTTCGGGGAGGACTTTTTTATCCTTTTGACTAAAATTCCGTGGAAGCAATGGATACCTCCGTGGAAAAAATAAATGCCCTTTGTTAATCCTACTAGTATCAATCCTTCCATGTGATCAACACGGAACATATTAATTCTTGGCTTATAAATAAGTTGTCCTCTTTAGATAAACGAAAGTTTAGGAATTAGTAAAAGACACACTTTCAGGTAAGGAATAATTAATTAGGGATACCGTTCATTTCTAGTTGGTTATCTTCACAAAAATATATTTTATGATTATAAATTATGATTACAATTACAATTGTAAAATTATAATGGTAAAAATTTATGAATAAACGCAATCATTGCAATGTAAAATTGTAAAGAAAATTATAATATATCATAACAATTAGCACAAATAGACATATAAAATAGGCCGGGTGAGGTTATGTAGGTCTAGTCTGCATACTCTCTTGCTCACGTGAACTTTTACTTACGCGGGTTTGCCTACATACAAAAATAGTTAATAAAAAAATTATCTACACTACCCTGCATGTAGTGTATATATATACCTACAGACAGCTCACATATTCTTATATTTTTATTAATTATTTTATTTTATGATTTGTAAATTATATTTTAACATTTTAATATTTGTTTGATTATTTGAGTAAGAAAATTTGATTTAAAATATAAAAATTGGGTTCAGTTTAGAAAGTAATTGAGTTGAAAATTTTTTCTTCATAAATTGGGCTTAAGTATAAAGAGAAAAAATAATTAAAAAAAATTATTTTTTCTTCACAGTGAAGTTTACATCGTAGTCAAGCCTACAACCATGCAAAGTTTTCTATATAAACTCATATTAAATATGAGTTTAATATTAAAATGTCTACACCATTTTATGATCGCAGGTTGCCCACGGCCGACCCAAGATCACGAGCCTTGTCTTATATAAACACGAAAATAATAAAAGTTTGAACCCATGAACCCTATACTAGATATCATGTTTAGGTACACGAGTCCTAAATAGTATGTTGGTTTCCTTACAATTCACTTTAAAGCAAAATAATCAAAGTAGCTTATATGCCTTGTATACATGCCCGTGTTTAGTACCTATAAATACTTCAACACTGCATACCTAGCATTTCTCTTTTGTTTTATTGGTACATAAATAGATTTACTTTTCAGTTTAGTTTTTCTTATTTCTTGGCTATAAAACTAGTGAAATATATAAATTAATGGGCTTGAATTAGCTAATGACGTGTACAACTAATGGTGGAGTTACATACATTCCAATGTGGGCATGTGCTCCTTGGACATTTTAAAATTTTCATATATTATTATGTGAGTTATTAAAAATATCTCGTTAAATACTAAATTTTATCCTCACTGTTTGAAATATTTAAACACATTAATTATTTATCTAACTATTCACCTCATACATTGAACCCCTAAACAAGGCACAAGTCTGCGCAATTTTTAATTAGGTTCGGACCATTTTTAGTGTATATATTTCATTATAATTATTTAAAAATTTTACTAATATAACGAAATAAATTTATACATAATTAAAGGAATCCATAATATCAATTAGTTGTTTGAATTTTATTATCTCAAAATAAAAAACAAGAGATAATAATTTGAATTTAAAGATATATAGATATAATATTAACTTAATTTTTAGGATAATTATCTAAACCAAATTGCCTTATCAAGCCATAAATTTCCAAAAAAAAAAAAATTGCAACAATGCAATGCAATAATTATGAGATAAAAACCATCAAGAATGTAGATCAACTAGCATGAGTTATTCTAACTTAATTAGAAGTTTTGGATTCGAGTTTTTAGGAATATAACTGTGTTAAAACTCAATTAGGAGAGTTTTGCTACCAATGTAGTCTTGCTCGGCTTGAATTTGGATTAATTGGCACCTAATATGGTGTCTAGATACTGGATGGTTATAATGTCCGGATACCAGATGATTATATACAAAATAAAGAGATAAAAATGCATCATACAAATATCTTCTGTTAACAAGGATTGCTTGTCAATTACTACAAAATCAAGAATCACTTATCATCTCATCTCAAGGTATTTATTTTCTTAATTTTTTTATTATGAGATGTTTTTAAATTTTTATAATATTTTTATTCTAATTATGTTTTGTCGTTGAATAAATTATCAATAGATTTCTTAAAAGAAAATCAAACCCATAATTCCAGTCATCATCTCAATGTCATGGAATTGGTTCTTAGGATAATGTGTAGAATTGCTTAAAGCAACAAAAAATGATAGTTGACCTAGAAAAACTTAAAACTAATCTTGATTTACATCCTAAAATATCAACTTATCATCCTAATGATCAAGATATGATACAAAGAGCATATTTACAAAAGGGAGGTTATCAACCTCGTAATCATGATTTTCCTAAAAAAAAATTTTGGACAAAAAATTCAAAAATTTTGTCCCTCTTGTTATATATTGCTTATGTCATTACCTTTTTAGGTCTACTGTTAGAAAGCAATCAAGTGGGAAAATATTTGTCATTGAAGGATTTTCAAATTAGAATAAGAAAGAAAGGCTTTCTATTCATGTTGCAGGTCCAAGTAGTTCTCACAATATTAGTTAGAGGAAGTGTCAAGACTTAATGAATAAAAAACAACAGCTTGAAGTTTCTATTTCTAGGTAATTAGAGCAAACAAGTAATATATATTGGAATCGCTTAGTTGCTTCAATTGATTGCATCAAATTTCTTTTGAAGCAAGGATTAACTTTTCATGGTCATGTTAAATTAGAAAGTTTAGCTAATCATGGTAATTTTCTCAAAATTCTTAAGTTTCTTGTTGATCATAATGAAACAATAAATAATGTTAGTTTACAAAATGCTCCTAAAAATAATCAATTAATTGTTCTTGATATTCAAAAGGATATTATCAATGTTACTACTATCGGGACCACCAATGTTATTATTAATGATCTTGTAAATGAAAATTTTGCCATTATTGTTGATGAGTCATGTTATGTATCAAATAAAGAACAAATGGCTATTACTTCCTGTTATGTTAATAAAAAAGGAAAGATTGTTAAGCATTTTCTTAGTATTATGCATGTTAGTGATATTACTACTTTATCACTAAAAAATGCAATTCAATCTTTATTTTTCAAACATGAATTAAGTATATTAGGGATTTATGGACAAGATTATGATGGGGATAATAACATATGAGGTGAATTTAATGGTTTTAGAAGTTTAATTTTGAGAGAAAATTTTGCTACTTATTATATTCATTTCTTTGGTTGTCAATTGTAACTTACACTTATTACTATTGCAAAAAATGACATCCAATTTACATCCCTCTTCAATTTAGTTTTTACTTTATTGAATGTTGTTAGTGGTTCTTGTAAGAGATATGAAATGCTTTTGAAAAACATGTTGCTAAAGTTAGGAAAATGTTGTTCAAAAATAAAATCTCTAGTGGATGGAGAAAAAACCAAGAAATGGGTTTTAAACAAAGTGTTGATACTCATTGAGGGTTCTCATTATGGTACTTTAATTAATTTGATTCTTATGTATTCTCTTATGATTGATGTACTTAAGATTATAAAGGAAGGCAGATAGAATGCAGATCAAAGAGCCAAAGTTAATAGCCTTCTAGAATAGGTATAGATGTTCAATTTTGTATTCACTTTATATTTAATGAAAAATGTAATAAGAATTAAAAATGAATTATCACAAACATTGCAAAGAAAACATCAAGATATCATCAATGCCATGAATTTAGTTAATGTTTCCAAGAAGCGATTACAAACAATGAGAGACAATGAATGACAATCTCTATTGGATGAAGTTGAATTGTTTTACAAAGTAAATGATATTTAATTCTTAATATGGAAAGGATTTTTCAATCTAAAGGAAGATCATGATGTAGACCTCAAGATATTATAAACTTGCATTATTGTCATGTTAAGCTATTTTATACTTTTATAGACATGTAACTACAAGAACTCAATGATCACTTCAATGAGGTAAATAGTAATTTGCTTCTTTATATGACTTATTTAAGTTTAGATAACTCATTCTCCATATATGATAAAGAGAGATTGATTCAATTTGCAATGTTTTAACCATATGAATATTCTCTAATTGATTTAATGGTTCTTGATGCTCAACTTTAAAATTATATTATTGATTTATGAAGAAGCAATGAATTCTTAACTTTAAAGGGAATTGGCAATCTTGTAGAAAAACTAGTTAAGATAGAAAGGAAGTTTTGTTTATTCATTGGTTTATTTACTTATAAAGTTAGCCTTACTCTTACTTGTGGTTATAGCAACTGTGCAAATAGCATTTTCTGTAATAGAGATAATGAAAAATAGATTGTGTAATTGAATGGGAGATGTATGGATGAATGACTAAGTTACAAATATTGAAAAGGATATATTTACCATAGTGGATAATGAATTGATTGTACAAAGATTTCAAAATATGAAATCATGTTGAGGACATTTATATAATGTAATATATTTTAAATTATAAAAAATTGATTATGATTGAAATTTTATATTAATTATTATAATATTATTTAATTTATTATTTACTATTTATTATTTTAGTGCCCCCATTGACCCTAGGGTTCTGCTACCTCCATCATTATTACCACCATGCTATTAATTAGTGGAAAATATATTGATCTCAAACAAACTTTACTTATTAATAAATAGAAGTTTGAATTTTGAATTTTGAAAACAACTTCTATTAGGAGGGAAGAAATCCATATTAATACTATAATTTCTGAAATGGCTATCCCACATAACCACTATTTTTATTATTAAAAAAAATGTTAATGAAAAGATTTTTTTAATATGCTTATTAATTAGAAAATTATGAAGATGAGATTTTGATCTCTTACTAATGATAGTAGGTACTTTAATAAAGAGATTCTTAAAGCGCATATGCCCAAATAAATAAATAAAATAAAATATGTTTGAATTAAGGGTTTGTTTATTTTATCAAAAAATATATTTTTATAAAAATATAGTAATAAATTATTAAAATGATAAAAAAATATTAATAGATTTAATATTAAATGTAATAAATTTGGTGAAAGATAATTTTTTTCAAAAAGAAAACTATTTTTCTCTATTAATATAATTTTAAAGATAATTTTTTAATTACAAAATATATAATAGTTCTTCAATTATTTAAAAGAAAATAAAATTTTTCTATAAAAAGGATCTCCCGAAAAATAAACAAAGCGTAAGTAGATTACGCGCAGAGTTTGTAGGTACCTGGGGAATCATCATTAAAGCATTAAACATTTGTCAACGTAATATCTATAATTATCCTTTAAGCTTCTTGTTATCCCCTCAATTCGAACGACACTGTATAACAAAATATATAATAAATCCAGAAAACACTAAGTGCCCTCCTGACTCGCTTTAATTTGTGTCTATTTGAATCTTCTTTTAAAGTAAATAAAGAATCTAATCACTAATGTGAATTTTCTCAAAGTGGAAACTCCAACAAGACAATATTATGTCACACTACGACAAAATTAACTTATAGCAATGATATTTATACTAATAGCATTTTCTCGATTGTCATTGTATAAAATAAAGATGTACTGTGAATATCACTAGCACCATTAGTATAAAGTAAAAAAAATAAAATAAAATACTAACGTCTCATCGACAGTATCATCATCACTATAGTTCATCTTTAAAAAGTAAAAAGAAAATTATATGTATTTCAATGATAATGTTATTAGCATATTTTGCCAATAGCTGTATAAATTAAAACACTTACCTATGTGTTCAAGTTAAATCAACAACTATATCATTGTTATAGGTTATTTGGAAAATTGGGTCACCAAAAGTTGGTGCCGATTACTCTAGGATCCTATATTGATGATATCATTGTCATTGTAGAATTTTTTTACAAAAATTAAAAAGTTATATTTTTAATATATATTGACAACTCAATCGTTGCCATAGGATTCATAAAAAACAAGGCACCACAAGTTGGCGCCAATCACTCAAGAACCCCATACCAATAGTAATGATATTGTTGTTGATATAGGATTTTTGGAAAAATTTTGAAATTAAAATTTTATCTTATAACAATAGCAATGTCTCATTAAAGGATTTTTAGGAAAGTGAAAAGGTAAAAGGTAGTGCCAAATTTTCAAAGATGATATACCAAAGATAGAAAAAAAATATACTAATGATAAAAAAATGTCATTGGTATAAACTTGTAGCATAAATTTTGGCAGAACATCATTTCAATCATTATCGCATGATAGACGCAAGAGACTATGAGAGAATAATAGCTTTCTATGTTGGTGTGTGTCCTAGGAACCAATTATATAGATGATTGAAGTAATACATAATGTATTATGTTTTATTTTAGATAATTTAATTATTATATTTTATTTTTATAATTTTATTATTATTATACATGATTTATAACTTAATATAATAATTATCCTTGGAATAGTTTCGCTATTCCTAAAATGCCCCTAGTTAAGTATTATTATGAAAAGGATAGTAATAATACATCGAGACTAACATGTATAATGACTGATGATTACAAATCATGGATATGTGATATCAAGTCAATACATGAGTATATTATTAGTGAACAATGTACTGGACTGACCCACTATGAGAATATTGCATGGATAGACATGTCATAAGTTATTCTCATATGATCACAAATACAAATAAACCTTTGACCTGAAGTCACTACGGTTTCCTACATGAGGAATTACTCACTTTAATATTGTCTTATATCACCTTTGATCAAGATGACGAATAGGGCATTGATTAGGTGTGTCATGAATCGTGCAAAGGGAAGTGAGTGATATAGATGAGATTTTGTTACTCTTGTATAAAAGAGAAATATCCTTGGGCCCCTTGATTGAGTGAGACTTAGAAATGCATGACCATGCTTAATTGGATTAATATGTGATATTAATCATTTATTTTAAGTCTACTTAGTATCAAGAAATATAAATTGAACATTGACGAGGATGACACATTCCATACCTCCGGTTCAATTTGGATATTATTACAAAAAGGATTATGATGCAAAACATTGATCATGTATTAGATGGATGTCGAATCACAGACATTCTTACTACTTGAGTGGCAGTGATGTATTGCTAAATACCACTCATTGTCTATGGCTCAATAATGAGTTATTGTCAACGTAGTAAGAACCTACAGGATCACACAAAAAGAGTAGGAATAAGACAATAATTAATTGAATTTTAATTATATTAATATCCAATTAATTGGACTTATTTTTGTGCATATATATATTATTATTAAGAATAATAATGTGTTATTCACATAATATATATATATATATATATATATATATATATATATATTATGTGATATTATTTGATATTAAAGTAATATCAAATAATTACATTATCGGATATTAGATAAATATATTATGAGATAATATTATTTTGATATTTGATAACTATATGCAATTATCTAATATTAAGATATTTATATTATAAGATAATATTATCTAATATTAGATAATTAATAGATAAGTCGTATCTCTCCTCATTATCTCTAGGATAAGGATAAAATGAGTTGTTAAATGTGATTAGGATTTTGGAAGCATTATCCTAGTAGGACTAGGACTGTGGCTTGCCTAAGTTCTATAAAAAGGGGCTTGAGAGCAGCATATTATGCACACGCTCATAAGCCTCTTAAAATCCTAAATTAGTCAGAAAATATCAAATTCTAATTCCTAGAGAGAGAAATGCATCCTAGCAGATTCGTGGAGGGCAAGAGGTTATTGTTCACTCCATGTGGATACCGTAGAAATGTTGTACCTTTCGGCCAGCATTTGATTCATCCACTCTCAAGTTTTGATTAGTAGAAACACGAGTGGCCAATAGGTAAAACCCTAATAATTGATTTATGCTTTTTGCATGGATCCTAGGTAGAATTCGGATCAAAATTTTGAAATTCTGCTGCATGTAATAATCCGAATTCTCAACATTCTAAAGTATGTTTCTCTATACCTTTCTATTCTATTATTATTGTTTTTTTTATTCTCTATCATATTTTGTTATACATTGGTTTTGTGAAATGGTCAAAGTGTGTTGCTATTACTTCCCTCATATTTTGCTATATTGGTTTCTTCTTTCTTTATTCTTGCATAGAGGTAAACTAATTTTTTTAAGCAATGACTAGTTGCCTTGATGATCATATAGCTCTCATTCTGATTTCGTTTTATATATATTTGATTGGTTTTTTAGTTTTAATTGATGTATATTAATTAATATTTGGATTAAATTGATCTATATTATTTGCTAGTGCTTGCTGTTTGATGTTGTTTTTTTTTAATTTCAATATATATATGATTAATTTATATATTTGGTGCTTGTTCATTCTTGTTTACATTTTGAAGAAATTGTAATTTTTTTATTTTGGTTTTTGTTACATAAACTTGTAATTTTTTTGTTCCATTTTTCTATCTTAGTTGTTTCTGTTTACATTATACAAAATAATTTATTTTTTAGGGTTTCTGTTCACAAGTTCCTTTAAATAATTTTTCTGTAAAATTTATAATTACATAAAATTTGTAATTTTTAATAAAAATTTATATGTATTTTAAATATACGATTGTAAACTTTTTATTCTAAAATTTGAAACATTAATAATTATACTTAAAACATAAAACTATTTATTTACCAAAAGATATAAAAATATTTAAAATTAAGAAAATTATAAATAATAAAAAACTTTATAAAAAAACTTATAAAATTAAAAAAATTGAAATCAAGAAAATTGGAAATTATAGAAAGGAATAATTTTGCAAAAAATAGGTTATAAAATTGAAACCAAAATTATAAAATTCATATGCATTTAAAGTTAAAGAAAGAAAATTGTAAATATATAATGGAAAGATATAATTGAAAAAATTGTTAATGATGAAAAGACATAATTTTAAATTAAAACTTATATAATTTGTAAGAAAAAAAAAACTTATGAGATTGAAGCCAAGAAATTTGATATCAAGAAAATTGTAAATAATGGAAACCAAGAAAAAACTCACAAATTTTAAAAATTAAAGTAGTGAGAATATAAGAATGTAAATAATGAAAAATACTAAATAAATGTAAATAATGGAAATAAATAATTTTAAAAATTACAGTAATGAGAATATAAGAATGTAAATAATGAAAAATATTTATTTTTTTATTTAATTTGTATGATTTGTTAATATCTATAAAGTACTCAACAATTTGTTGGAGATACATACTAGCACATTTACAGGGCTCACACCTAACTAATGGTAAGATTTAGATTATATCTGGAGGATAATTGATAAGTATTAATTAACATTTAACTAAATATTTTTACTAATTAATATATATTGTTTAACATTTGGATTGAATTTGCACTATTGTATTTGGCTGGAGATTGGTTGTAAAGAAGTTAGGAATGTTATCAAGAAAAAAAGTCATGCAAAGATGTTATCAAAAAAGATAATATCTTAGCAATTCTACATAACACAACAAGTAGTTAAAGGGCTTAATGTGGGTCTCATAACTTTAAAAAAAGTGCAAATAACTTAGTATTTAGAGGTGGTTGAATAATAGAGAAAATAAATAGTAATGGTGATTGTTTTCGTAATATCCTCAAAGTAGTTTCATGCTTTTATATCCATTATAGCCATTTATCATTAAGGTCATTATTAGCAAACTCTCTTGGAGATAATACCTGCTCTTTCTTTCTATTTGTACTTTCTAAATATAACGTGGGATTTTGCTAGGCTAATATGTATTTCTTTCCTAGTTCAACAAAAAGCCCATCAAAAAATTTAGGGTTTAGGATTTATTATATTATACAATTTTATTATTGTATTATAATTTATTACTATGTATTATTCATCATTTTACCTTATATACTCTATTTTTTCATTTAATATCATAATTAATATAACAATATTAATTATAAAAAATATTTGAAGATAATACTTACTATTAATATCATCAAAACAAAAATAGAATTAATTATTCTGAAAATTTAAGTATTTGTGAAGGAAAAAAATTGGTTATGCCAAAGATAAGGGTTGTCATTATAAGGGTGCTGCGACTTACTACTTACCCTACTCTGACAACAACTATTATTAGTATAGAACTTTAGAGCCACACCCTAATAACAATGAGTTGGTGATGATGATATACTAGTAATGACAATTTTAGTACCAATGCTGATGACAACTGTCGTTAGTATAAACAATTCTTCCAGTAGGGCCAATATTCATTCATTAGAGGGAAAAAAGGCCAAACCAAATTATTCTTTTCTAAATTTAAATTAATCACACTTAATCCTTTTATTGTTAAAAATAATAATGATAGTTACATACCATCACATATACTTATACATACTACTTATTCAAATATTATCTAATTTTAAGGAATTACTTACTTTATTCATAATTGATATTATCAAAAGTTGCTTATCATTCGTCAAGAAGTTACTGCCAAGCAAATTTCAAAGAAGTTACTAGCAAAATTTAGGAAAGTTTTTACCCATTAAAATGTGTGGTATGTGTGTGGTAGTGTATATTGAAGTATGAAACTATCATTATTTTTTCATAAATATACATCAAAATCTTTCGTATATTTTGCTGTAGACAAATGAGTGTATGTTTAGAATATGAACTTTAATTTGATGTAAAATTAATTTTATATTGTTCATTTATGTATTGTTATATTATTAAAATATTGTAATATTCTTTTATTATTGATAAAAAATTTAATTATTCTTTTTTTTAAATATATGACATTTTTATTTATTAATAGCATTAAAAATTTTGCATTATTACTAGATCAAACTTAAGCTCTCTAAAACATAGGTTACAAGAGAAGTCAGGCTGTATTTCTAAAATTAGAAGGGTGCATATACAGTTGAGGATATGTCGGAATACATCACTTTAACGTACTTTAAAAAGGTTCAGATTAAATATTAGATTTCATCTGTTTACTTTACTAAGATTAAATAGCAAAATTTCACTAAATTCGTTTAGTGATAACTGTCTATTTGAATACATTTTTTACTATTTTTCGTACCGAATAATAACTAGGTATTATATATGTAAAATTAAAATTTTAGTAACATATAGTTAAGTTAGGGAGAATTTTGAAATTATATAAAATTTGAATATTTTATAATAAAAATTTGAATTTACCAATTAAAATTCAATGTTTAGAGTAAGAAATTAACCAAACACTATAAATTTAATACATAATAGATTTAGCCATTAAAAATTTAGTGTTTTATATCCACGCTAAATGTTTTGGTGTTATAAACACATCCTAAAAGTATAATATATTAAAAAAATGCATCCACTTAATTAACGGAATGAATTAGGTCATGAATATGACCTTAAAAGCTTTAGGCAATATTGCGTGACTAATGGGCCGTGGCAGAATTTAAAACGGGCATTCCATTGTTCTCCTCTCACCTAACTGTCTTATAGCAGTTGGGAAGAGATAATGAGCACTTATCTCCTCCGTGGAGCTACTTAAAGGCAAACCCAACTATCAAAAGTTAATTTTCTCATAAATAATACGCATTTGCCACCATTCAAGTCCTAACTCACGTCCTACTCGCTCGTTTCGAATTGCGACAGCCATATTGACACCAGAAACTTCCCACGGGCATTTTTTTTCCTTTTCTTCAAGAGGCACGTGTCCCATATACACAAATTTGAAAATCAGCTCTGTTTTTTAGATAAGATTAAAATAAATATGTTATACCAATAAATTCTAGATTCAATGGAACATATGCTAGTTCCTATGGATTTTACTTGTTCATAAATAAAGGTTCGAATATTAAAAATAATATTTATTAAAAGAAAAAATTTTGTTAGTACACTAAATTCCAAAATGATTATATGCCCAATTTGGTGATCTTCAAAAAATAATATTATAATTCAAGAAGTTAGGAACTTATTGAAAAGGTGAAAATTAATTTGTTGAACAAAACTAAATCTATATTCTAGTATATAAAAATAACATTCATAAGTGACATGTGTCAATTTATTAACAAAGGAAATATGAGATGTTACATACCAATCATTTGAACCAGATCTAACTTAAATTAATACATAATTAACTAAATATTATGATTAGTAAATTAATTTTTATTATTAATTAAATATTTTTATAATAAAAAATTAGGGATTTCAAACCATCATTCCATAAATATGAATATTTTATTTATTTCTTTATAATCAAAATATTCTTTTTCTTCCTCGCCTTATACTTTTTCAATAATAAAATTTTATATTTCTAATATATTATTTATATAATAATCAATAAAATTAAATTACATTTTGAAATAAGAAATATAGTAAAAATTAAAAATAAAATTAATTGAAATTTTTATTTTTTTCAAATATAGAAATAATATATTAATTCAAATAGGAATACACGGACAATCTAATCAATATTGACCAATAAGATAATTCACATCCCTTCCCAAATAGGAATAAAATATGATTTATGATTAAGCTAATTTTATTTTATGTTAATCAGTAATCTTTAATTAATAAATATAATTGATGTCAAAGAGAAGATTTTTATCTCTCCCGAGTTAAGTAAAATGTAGAATTTGATCAATATTAGGAAGAGAATTTGCATCCGCAACCAAATAAGAATAAAATATGATATGTGATCAATATAATTTTAATTTTATAATAATTAACAAATTTGAATTGATAAAAGTAATTAGTATCAAGAAGAAAGAGCTCATCCGAGGAGCAAAAATATAAGAGTAAAAAAGATTAAAGAGGAAGTTCAAAAAGATTATGAGAATAAAAAAGATCATAAGAATTTGAGAGAAAGAAAGATCAAGAGAATCCCAGAAAAAAGAGTAGATGGGAGGAAAAAGAATTACACAAAGAGAAGGGATTGAATAGCTATTAAAGAAAGAAATTAAGAAAATTCGAAAGTTAAAGGTAGATTTTGTACTCCATATACTCTGAGAATTGCATCTAACATCAAGATATATATTAGTTATAGTTTGATTCAAAAAATATGTTAAAAATGTAGTTGTAGCAGTCCTACATTTAACAATCAAAAGTAGTAAGCCGATATTCCCTTTTGACTTTGAGAAAAAAGTGAATTTAGGTATAAGTTCTATTATTTATTGCACTGGTTATTCGTATTTTTATTCATATTTAATACTTGAAAACCCTATTACTTGGATTACTTAAAAAGAAATCTTCCTTCAAAAGACTTAATAATTGAATAGAAAATTGTCTTTTATTTATAGTTACTAACCTAAGGTAACTTCTAGGTAAGAAATCTAATTTGCCTCTCCTGCATCTTTATTTTTCTTCTATTAGTATTTATATATAAGTCAAAATATCATAAATATTTTACCATATTGTGTTGTGTTTTCATATTAATGATTTATTTCATATTTATTCACTATATTAATTTGAATAAAAATTATTATTACTTTAAGGATTTAATGGATATATAGAATAAATATGATTTAAAATTTGGGTCATCTATTTATCACATTGTATAAAATTAATTTGACTTTTTTTTGTCATAAATTTTATTGTCTTCATTAGAATCTTTATGTTTTTAAATCCAAACAGAAATACACTTGCCCTAACATTCATTCTTAGGGCTTGTGTTTTTCATTTGCGCAATTTGTATTACCAAATTTTCTATCATTCTAATTAACATTAAATCATGACAATTTGGGACATTAATAAAATTTTAATCATCAACTAATATATTTTATTTTCATAAAATATGATTAATTAAAAATTTAAACAAAATAACTTTTTAATTAAATTCCTATTTTATAACCTTTTCTAATTAAGTAAAATATCTTTCATACATTATTCTAAGCATTGGTTTAATTTTTTAAAAACATTATAATCATAATTAAAGAAATTGATATCATCTTTTAAATTAAATAAAATATCTTCAATCACATTATCAAGACCATTTTTTTATTTTTAAAATATTATAAATATAGAAAAATGATAATAGTCCAAAAAAAGTTGTTTCAAAATAGTTTTCAATGCAACATATAATACTGATTTCCTTTGTTTTTTATTTTAAAGACTAAAATCCAATATTTTAGCATAACTACTACTTTTCTTCCTAAGTTGCTTCATTCGCATTCAAGATATTATTTATGGGTCATGTACCACTACTTTCATTATAATTAAGTAAATATATTCAATCAAATTTATAAGATAATTGACTGACTAAATTCATTATAATTATTATATTAAATATCATTTTAAATTTTACTTTTAATTTATAATTTATTGAATATTGATATAAGAATGAGCCTATTTTAGAATGCATTAAATCATTATTATTTTTAATTATTAATCATAAAATTAAGGGGTGAAGCAATTTAAGATATCACATTGATTTGGAAATTTTTTAAAATATTAAACTGTGAAAGTGTTAATCATTGAAAAAATTCCCTTTTATGCATTTGTATAATTATTTCAATTAATCCGTTTATTGATAGAAAGATTGATGTGAGCTAGATGTTTTATCAAATAGTAGTTGAATTAATTTGTATTAGTTCAAAGAAGGCCATACAAATTTATTTGTCCTAAAGCTAGATGCAAATGATATCAAGCTTCTTGAACCTTAAGAATTGCAAGATAGCATCTTTCTTAATGAAAAACAAATTATGTATTCCCCACCATATTCATCTCTATAGTAAGAATCGCTTGGGGCCCTAAAGTTATCAAGCTTCACTTGTAATGCCCTTCCAATCATGATTAAGAGATTAGTGAAACATAAATAATGTTAGTTAGTAATATCAAACAAGACTAATATAATGTCAATTCTACAAAAAAGTTATTAATGGGGGAAAAAGACACACATTGCTCATACCTCTATTAGAAATTGAATGAGAGCCACTGGCTATGCAATGAAGTTCCCGTAGGCTTTTTCCATTATCTAGACTTCATCATTGTAAACATGTGGTCTAAGGGCTTTTCAAATACTACCTTGACTTGATTATCCAGCAATGTTTACTTGTGGAGCTTATGACTTGACAAAATCCACTCAATCATGATCTTTCACATAAGTGGTCTCATCACTATCAAAATGCATAAGGCTCCACCTTGCTCAATATGAACCCCCGGTACAAGAAACTTAATTCATGCATAGACATGTATCGAAAAGTGTAAAGATTAAAGGTGACATTTACCTTATGTATGGTCTTTATAATATTTACTAGTGGCAACTAGCATTATAAGTACTAGCAAGTCCTTTACAATAGTCGTAATAAAGGTTGGCACCCCTTATTAATTAAGAGTTCTAAAAATGGGCTAGGTAGGTGTTGTAGGGGGTAACTCTTTTATATGAGCAATAAGGTTAGGGCTAATTCCTTTGTGTGAGCAAAGGTGATGGGCCTACTAGATAAATGTGACAAAAACTCAATTATGTGGCTATTAAAAGGCTATTTGATATATTAGAGCATGAATCTACTGTTACACTTGCTTTTATTCTTGCTATATTTACGAGAATTGTTCCTGCATTTGCTTAACTTTGCTATCTAGTTTGCATTAAGCCAAGCTTCCATGTTGTGAATGATGTTCACTCTAAGGTCCTATATGTTCAAGTGTAAATGTCTCACTAAATTGACCTTAATAGGTCAAAGTAGTCCTTCAAGTTAACACCATGTCTAACACTCCAAACAAGGCAAGAAGTTCTTCATATCCCTGTATCATGATTATGATCTCATTCTTCCTAACTAACTTAAACTCATCCTAGAAGGCTTAATGTTTGAAAGTGTCTCATAGAAATAAACAAACAAAAATAATTAGATTCAATTCATATGAGATGAAAGCTTTAAAATTAAATAGTACATTTTAATTTAATTGTGAACACTTATAGTCCTCTTTATAATGGCTTGACTTCTTGAGGTTATATACCAGCTTTGCTTGTAATCTTTACCTTGCTTCCATAACATTGTGCAAAAATGGAAGGGGTCCCATCAGTGTCATCACCTTGAACTTTTATATATTTCTCTTTTACTATCTTTTACTCCAACTTTTAGTAGCCTCCTTCGAAGAGCGTGTGTAGATATATGATCCTTTTGCCTCTCCCCCATTTTACTTAGAAATTCTATTTATCCTTTTGTTCTAAAAACCTCTCTTATAATTACTTGTTGATAAAGTTTCATTCCTAAAATGGATTTGTTTTGGTAATGGTCTCAAGATTTATGTATTTCCTAGTTAACCTTATCTTAAAGTCTCTCTACTAGTTTACCACATGCCTCAATGCTTTTTTATGCATGTATGGGGTATTAGGAATATCGAAGGCACCATGCTTTAGAAGAAAAAAACATAAATGAAAGAGCTACATGTAATGTAACCACAAATATAATTTTACATATTTATAACACAAAGCTATCTAAATCAAATGTATATACCAAGATATCATCCTAAATGTTATCCTTTAATGTTAAAAGGACACTTCTTCAAAGTTTATAACTTATTTATATTTAAAAATGTACTACCAATCCAACATAACTATCATATATTGCTCTATTTAGTCCACTTGCTTATCTCTTTTCATTAAACATGACATTTAACTTCTCACCATTAACTTGCTTCACAACAATAACCTTTAGTGTTGTTGGACCTCTTTTGGTTTGGGTGGGAGAAGGTACCTCTCTAGAAAGATCTATATTACAACTATTTTGAAAAAACTAGTATCAATCATGTATAATGGTACATATATAAATTTAGATGTTGACATTATTTAATAATAAAAAAGTAGCAAATATACAATTTAACCTCAAAACAAATGTTGCATGGTGGGCATGGCAAAAACATATAATTTCATGACAAATAATTGAACTAAAATTATATCAATCATTATGCTTAATAGATTCATTGACCAATTTACATTACTAGGGAGTAAACAAGATTCATTCCATTATATAATATATTCAATGCTTTAAAAAGATATAATAAGATGCAATGGCAAAGGCAATAAGTTAAAATGATAGAGACATCACTTCCAAATAGAGCACGACCATAACCATATATCCCAATAGTGACTAAACTCTAAAAGCATCACTAATCATAATAGATAATATAATCCTTAACATAGTGATGAATAAGACTATTACAATGTCACTACATACATATATATACATTCCAACCAAACAAGATTAAATAATCTATTAATATTTTAAAAAATAATAAAAATAAGAACGAAAAACATATCAAAAATGGATATGATAACTAGAATGAGCATAAAGCTAACTTTGAGTGTAATTAAGAATGCAGTTTAGGAATTACCAAAGAAGTGGTGAAAGCATAAATTATTATCAAATAAGTGAGTTTCAAAAAGCAAAAGTAATGTGGAACAGAGAATGAGATGAAAGCTAAATAGAAAAAATATTTACATATTAATTTTTGCTTTGATAACCAATATTTTATGTAAACAACATCAAATTAATACAAAATAAATGTATAAAATTAAGATAATATTTATAAAAATACCACTACTTCTTCAATTTCTTCATCAATTAAGTAAGTAATTGACATGAGTTTGCTTAACGTTTGACAAAGTAATGGTTTGCCTTACTTTCAAAATTGGTTAAGTAGAAAATCGATCATTACATCAATATAGACTTCGATTATATCATTAACCATTGTCATAATATTCCAAATAATTTTAAAAATATTACTACATTAATGTAGACATCGATTTTATTTATTTTTCATCATCTTATTATTTAAAATAATTTCAAAAATTTATCATGTAAATATACACATTGATTTTAGATTTAGTTGATGTTTGTAAGCAATTCTACAGTAGTGATCACTTTTAAGTAAAGATCTTGTGGGGACATGATGGATTCTTATGGTCAAGAAAGGTATTCAATAACTAGACCACTATTGTTTAATGACGCAAACTATGACTATTGGAAAAATCAAATGATGATCTATCATTAAGCTATTAATGATGAAACATTGGAAATCATTAAATGTAAGTACACCATTCTGATGAAAAAGTGATATGGAAAGCAAGTTCTCAAAGTTAGAAGCAATTGGAATGAAGATGAAAAGGAAAAAGGCAACCTCCATGCTAAAGCTAAAAGTATAATCATTTGTGTTGTGGCTTCTAAAGAATTCAAAAATATATTCAAATGTGCAATGGCAAAAGGAGATGTGGCATAAATGCTAAATTAACTTTGAAGGAACAAAGCAAGTGAGGTTAACCTGTATAAGTATTCTTATACAAGAATACAAACTTTTCACTTGGAAGATAAAGAAATAATTGAGCCAATATTTGAAAAACTTTCTATCATTAAGAATGAACTTCAAGCATTTAGGAGAACCATTCCTGAACTCGATCTTTTCTAAAGAACCTTTCAAATTTTCATAAATCTTGACAATCTAAGCTAAATGCTATCCAAAAAGTAATAATCTTGAAACTTTCACATATGATAAGCTTAGAAGCAAGCTTTTAGCTTATGAAAAAATATACATGAGAAATACAAATGATATAAGAAAAAGAATTATTACTTTTAAAGCTTTCTCATCAAAACAAGAAATTGAAAAATAAAAACAAAGAGAGAAATAAAAAGAAGAATTAGAAAATGATAATGATAAGATGTCATATTAACAAAAATATTTTAGAAATTATCAAAAGAAAAGTAAGAAAAAAGCAAACAAAGAAAGAAACTAGCAATCAAGGGCCAACATGATTTGAATGTTAAAGGCCTAGTCATATGAAGTCTAATTGTCCTAATCCTAAAAGGAAGCTCCTAGGAAGGCCATTATAATGGCCATGCCGTTAATAAGTAACATAGGATTGTTATAGCGTAATATATGGTTAGATAGTTTTGATATGAACTCGAGATTATCTCAAATGGACTTAAACTATTTCTTTTTTGACTTATTGAAGGAATTTAATTTAATTTATACTATTGTTTAGCTTAATTCCATAAATAAAATTAAGTCTATGAGAATTTGAAATTTTTTTCTAAATCTAAGGCATCTCCCTTAGACGGCTATATGAAATATGTATTATTTAAAAATAAAAATCATCTTATTAGTTCTTTTTACAATTTTACATCAAAGAGTAATTTTAATGAATTTTTAGGAACTTAAAATGACATTTTGAGAAATTGTTATTTTTAAAATTTTTCAAAATTCAACATTTTGAATTAGAATCCAAAATCTAGATTTTTATTCTTTAGAGTTTTAATTTTTTTAATGTAAATGGGGTATTTCCTTATTTACATTTATGTCTTAAGTAAACCATTTACTTAAACAACAAAAATGTAAATAAGGTGCTGAATCGTGATCTAGACCTAGTAAACTATGACCTAGAGAATCCTAACCTGAATTAGATCCAGAAACCCTTATTACCCTGAAATAGAACTAGCATACTTGAAACAAAATTAGAACTAGAATCGCACCGACACACCAAACATATTGAAACCTTCTTTTCTTGGCTCTCCTCTTCTTCTTTTTTTTTCCACTTCTACCCACTCAAGACAACTTCTTTTCTTCACATTCCAACACATTTTCTTCCACTTTTTCATTATTCTTGCTATTATTTCTAGTCAGCTCAAAATTTTAGAAATTTTAGGTAGCAAGCTTTGAAAACCCCTTTCTTTTGCCTAATAAGGTAATCCCAAGCTTCATTTTCTTGTTTAGGAGTTAGATTAGCTTAGATTAGTCAATAAACAACAAATATTAATTTGTTCTTAGGTTATGTTTAGAATGTGAAATTTGGGATTTTTGTAATAGGAACCTCAATGTTGCAAATTAGTGTTGATTTGTGATTGAACTATTGTTTGATTGCTTGCACAAGGTTAAGGAACACTTCCTATTGGCACAAATGGTTAGTGAAATAAGAAGAAGTCAAACCCAAACATATTAGCCATTTTGTGAGTAGATAATGTATATTTTCACATTTTTATATATTTTTTAACCTTCTCTATACTTTTGAATTATTAATTTTAATTAATTTATTAGTTATTATTATTTTCTATGCACTTTAATTCCATATATATGTAAAGCTCTAGGTACTCTTAGGATAAGCACCTTAAATTTTTCTTTAAGTTACAATAATATAGAATGGTACTAAAATAACACAATGATGAGGAAATTGATTTATGGGATTGATTTTGAAATGGTGTATTACTAGAACCTTATTGTACAATATTCCTTTGAAAAGTTATTGTGAATGAAGTGATAATGTATCATATTTTCATGTATGTTTGTAAAATTAATTAGTTGATGAGTTTGAAATGCTTTGAAATTGGAAATGTTAACTACCAAGGTTGGAGACCTTGATGAACAATTCATAGTTGAAAAGAGTATGAATTAAGATTGATTTAAACCATTGATATATGAAACTATTTATTTACCAATGACTTTCTTATATAACTATCACTTATATGTATGATATTATGTTTTTTTTTATAAACTTATTTTGGGAGAAAACTAATTGAAAACTGTAGCTAATGCTAGTGATGACATTAGCCTTGGTGTAGCTTAGTTTGAACCCCAATTATTATAGGAGTTACTAATCTCTTGTGTCTACTAGCACATGTGGATTGATTTATGAAAACCTAATAGGTTGCTTTAGAGCTAAGAGCTCTCTTAAGATTGTTAATTCACAAGTGGAGTGTTCATATTTGTTGATCACGATTGGAAATCTCCTACCTTAAAGTATAATTTTTGATGGTTTACATATTTTTAAATTTATTAATTTTAATTTTGATTATCTATTTATCATGAATATATTGTATTGAGATTTTCATCATAAATTTATGCTCATGATGATTTCCTATGTTATGTTCAAAGAACTTGCTATTTACCTTTTAGGTTTAAAACTTATACTTTAATATTCTACTTCTAATGAACATTATAATTGGTATTTTATCAAATATGATTATATAACTCTTATGACATCATTTTATATTGAAAAACTTATTTATTTTCTTTTTAAGAAAAACTCGTGCTATGACTTGTCCCATTTTAATTGAAAATTCATATTATCTATTCACTAAATCAGTGATTCACCTTATTTTTTGTATTATTTTTTAGATAAGGATTTAGCTTTGGATCAATCATCTATAACTCTTTAGAAAGAGAAGAGTATTTTTTCATGATGAGCCTCACACTTTGTTCGTATGAGCTTGATGTGAAACTTTTGTATATTTTGAAAGTTATAAAATTTGAATACTCTTAAATGTGCTCTATTGAACTCGTAGGTAGAATATACTTTTATTGATATATATATAAAAATATATTTTATTATAAGTTATGAAGGATTGTCTGGTTAATAAATAATATGGATATTTTGTTAATATATGGATTAATAGGTGAATATTGAAAAAATGAGAAAGTTTGTAAGGGACTATGTGCATGTGAAAAATTAGTAAATATATAATGACTATTTGCCCACTTGAGTTTGGAATAGGTCACATGTTATTTTATGATATTTTAGGTTTGCATAGCCTATATGGTTGTGTTTTTCCCTTAAGATCATGCACCAATGACAACCCTTAGTTTTCGATCGTGATAGCCACTAAAGAAGAAAGTAATAATGGCTTTATGAGTTGATCAAGTTTTCTCTTTTGAAGAAAAACTTGAACTAGAAAATGTTGAGGAAATAGTAAATCCTTCCTTCATTGCCAAGGATTATTATACCAAGAAAATAAATGGCTATCTTAAAACTTTTATTCCTTATGATAAGTTACAAAAGGCTTTTGAAAATTTACTTTTTGATTCCTAAAAAGTTCATGAAAAGAAATCTTTCAATTCATGGAGAAAATTATTCTTTGAAAAAAAGAGCTTGAGTTTTTACAAAAGGAAAAACAAGTTTTGGTTGAAGAAATATAGTCTTTGAAAATCAAAAGTTATATTTTAGAAGATTTGGGAAAAAATAAACATTTTGTTAAATGATTAAGATATTAAAAATAACATTTTCTCAAATCAAATTGATTCTTTAGAGAAAAAATGAGTCTCTAAGGAAAAAGCAAGACACCTTTTATATGACTTAGAAATAAAAAATAATTCTTTGTCAAAAGAAGTTGCTTCTTATAAAAAGAAAGAAAAAGAAGTTTTAGTAAAAGTAAATATTTTCTTAAGGAAAAATACATTTTCTCTAAATATTTGAAAAACCAAAATATAAGGTTGAACAATAAAATTAAATATTTAGAAAATGAGCTTACTTACTTTATAAGAAGCAAAAGAAACTTGATTCATCTTTTGGAAAGACTAGAATGTTTCTTTGATAATAAAAAATTTGGCTATGTTTATAGAGGAAATATGAGATATCATAAAAATTGTATTATGAAAGCTAGCAACTCATCTAACCTCTATGCAAATTGTAACTTTTGTAGGAGAAAAGGACATATATATATATATATATATATATATATATATATATATATATATATATATATATATATATATATATATATATATATATATATATATATATATATATATATATATATATATCATTATTATGATTATAAAAAATTATATAATAAAGATAAGTATGCATAAGTATCAAGAGGTTAAAACAGAAATGAAACTAACCCTAAAGGACCTAAAAAGATTTTGGCACCTAAAAATAAATAAATATCTTTTTATAGGTTAGCATTAAAGCAAGTCTTAGAAAGGATTATTAGTTCCTTAATTAATGGTTGTTTAGAATACTTGATAGGAGATTCAAGCATGTTAATCTTTCTCAAACTAATTAAAAAAGGTGATATATTTTAGTGATGGTATTAGATCTAAGATCATCAAATGAAATTGGTATAAATTCATCATATCATATGAAAATGTTAGAATTATTAAATCACTTAAATACAACCTCTTGAGCATTAGCCAATAATTTGACAAATGCTATAGAGTTGTATTTCTATCCTTTTATTATTTTGTGCAAAACAACATCACTAACAAAACATCATTTGCAGGCTAAAGAATGGATAATATTTATCTAATTTCCTTAGAGGATATTTCTTCAAAGGAAACAAAATGTTTAGTTTCTTCAAATCATCAAAGTTGCCTTTGGCACAAAAGAATTATGCATGTAAACATTTACCATATTTAAAATCTTAGTAAAATAATTTAGTATTTGGCCTTCGTAAAATTAATTTTGAGAAAAACTATATTGGCAATGCTTATTAACAAGGAAAATAAATAAAATCTTCTTTTCAATAAAAAAATTATTCTCACTTTTAGACCCTTGGAGCTATTACATATAGGTCTTTTTGGACCTACAAAAGTTTTAAACTTTGGTGACAAAAGATATAAGTTAGTTATTATTGATAATTTTTCAAGATATACTTAGGTACTATTTCCTTAGAAGATATTCCTTCAAAGGAAACAAAAGGTTTGGTTTCCTCAAATGATCCAAGTTGGCTCTAACATATAAGGCTTAGGCATGTAAACATGTGTCATATTACAAATTTTTGCAAAAATAATTTAGTACTTAGCCTTCCTAAAATCAATTTTAAGAAAAATTATATTTATAATACTTGTGAACAAAAGAAACAAATAAAATCTTCCTTTCAACCAAAAAATATTGTTTCCATCTCTAAACCATCAGAGTTATTGCATATAGATTTTTTTAGACCTACCAAAGTTTTAAGCTTTGCATAATAAAAAAATGGATTAGCAATGAGTATTCTTGTCATTAAACATCTATTTTCCTTCACTAATTTGAAATTAGTGAGGGAAAATTTCCTTTACTAATCTAAGATTAAATATGTCATTGCTAATTATTTATAAAGTAAAAATTATTTCATCGCTAATATTAGCAAGGGACTATATTTTTCACTAAATTTAAAACATCCCTTCTTATTTGGTGGACATGGAAAAGATTCCATCGGGTTTCTACGAAAAGATAGTAAGGGATACTAACCCAGGAAATAGGTTGTCACAAAGTTGTCATAATTTTTTAGGTCCAAGTTTCCCTTATTTCTATATCTGATTTGCCATATTTGTAAAGGAGGACCTCATAGCTAAATCCTTTGCTAATATTTTAGCAATGGAATTTTCCCTAGTAACCCGTCACTAATAAGTTAGCAAAGAACTTGTCCCTAGCAAATCCCTTACTAATGGCATTTTTTTCGAGTATCATTTATTTTAATAAACATTTTTATTTTCTAAAACATAAAAAACACACTAAACTTCCTTTGCATTCATAGCACAACAAAGAAGTAAAAAAAAAATAAAAAAGAAAAAAAATCCCAATACACAATATTCCCTACATATTTCATAGCAAAGAACCTAAAAATGGATGTGCAACAATACTAAATGTTAAAGACATGATAGATGATTTGCTAGATCCTAAAGATGAAAATAGAAGAAAATTAAATGATGAAAAAGTAATTGATATTTTGTTGATGTATTTGAATGCCAGTCTTGAATCTTTAGGACATGTCACCATATGGACCACTCTTTTCCTATAAAACAGCCTAGAATATCTTTGAAAGGCAAAGGTAATAATGCTACTAGATTATTTCAATCAATATGCATGTGCATTTTCACCTTTTTGTAAATATTCATTTTTGTGTAGGCTGAGCAAGAAGAGATCATGAGGAAAAGGCCACCAACACAAAAGGAATTGACTTTAAAGGAAATTTGTTAGATGGAATGCCTTTCTAAGGTAATCATATACATTTCAATCTATTCGTAGTTCCAATTTTAATTAGGATTTTCAAAATGTAGTTAGAATACTATTAGATAATTTGTTAGAATTTATGGAAAAATGTGGTCATTATAAAGTGAAAATTCATAATATTGTAATAATAAAATAGTATAAATTAAATTGGGATCATAGTTTGAATTTTCACTTTAGATTGTGCTTATGTCAATAACATTATAAATAATGAGAAAAAAATGCATTGTGAAACAAATTTGCAATAAATTGGGGTTGCAATATATATGGTAGAGACAGTTAAAGGTAAATCATCATAGCAAGTAAGTCTTGTCTCATTTTTTCTTCTTTGTATAGGTGATTAATGGAATAATGTACTTAATTAAATTCCCCTTAATGGTCTTTTTAGAGGCAAAATCTAATGTCAATATCAATGGTTTATCCATGAGCTTCTAGTATCCTTTTCTATTCACATCAAAATAATATAATTTTTGTATTCATGACAAATTTAATATCTTTTTTCATTACATTATCAATTCCAATTTAAGATCAAAATATTAGATGAAGTGAAAAAAATACTTTTAGTAGGACTAACAAGTGTTTTACTTTAGTTTTAGAGATGGAACACATTTATTTGTTTAATTTTTTTTATTCTACACATTTAAAGGATAATTATGTCATATTATATTGTCAAATGACTTTTGAGATATTGTTTGAAAGTAAACAATAATATAATAAAATTAAAAATGTACAAAAAAAATCAAAAGTCACTATTTTAATTATTACCTAACTTTAAGAGAGGTGTTATCAATATATTGGTTATATTTTGAACTTTTTAGGTTACATAATTCCAAAAGGTAAGAAAGTTCTTACATGGTTTAAAATTGTTCACTATAATCCTAAAATATATCCAAATCCAAAAAATTTGATCCTTCTAAATGGGATATAAGTTAGAAATTTTAGTTTATGTAAAGTGGCGCACACAAAGCTAGAGAATTCCTTCCATTTGGAGTTAGAAGTAAACTCTATCATAGAAATGAATTGCAAAGCTAGAAATCACACTATTTCTACATCACTTCTAAATTACGAGAAAATAGATACAAATTAAGGTATCCTAATTTATTATAAGCCACTTTATAATTTTTCTTAAGATCACTTTTATAAATATTACTTATTTAATGAAATTTATGAAAAATATAAGCTAGCATGAGTGTTTTATTCTTGTGGGATGGAAAATGCATGTAGATCATAAGAAAAGGATAACCTTAATCATATTTTATTTAATTGAATATTTGATATACATATAAATTATCTTAAATGCTCTTTTTTATATATGAAAATTTATTAGTTAATTCTTTTATTCACTTCTTTTATTTAAATAACATAGTAATTGATAATTAAGGGATTAGGGTTAACATAAGCAAAATAATTTTCCATGCTTAAGTGTGATAAAAAAAAGTATTAGTCATTCCTTTCATGATATAATTTTCACCTTTGGTTAGTTAAAGTATGAGAATCATTATTATTTTTTGGATTAAAAATTTTTAGTTCTAGATTTATGTGTAAAGGTTTATATTTATCCTTGATAAAATATATTACACATTATATGTTGAAAAGATATTTTATTAATAGTTTGTCACATTATTATTTTTTTCTTTAACATAGGCTTGAACAGTTAAATCCTAAATACCCAGTGCAATACTTGCCCTATACTAGACTATTAGATAATTGCTTGGCAAAAGTGAGGAAATGCTCATCTTGATCTATTCAAGATTGTGAAAAAGAGATTTCAAGTTTATCTTTGTATTATCCTAAAATAAATCATCATGATTGCATTTCCTTTTAGCCATATTTCTTGAAAGGAGAAAATCTAACAACTTTATAAATTAGAAAATTATCAAAAGTATTGTATGTTTCATTTACCTTATAAACTAAGTATTTGGTTTCATTTTATACGATTGAATGCATGCTTTGAATAGTGATTGTAATAGCAAAAATTATAAAAAATTGATAGCATCATAACATTTGAAGTAAGATTGTTGTTAATAACTATATTTTAGAACTTAAGCAAGTAATTGAGACCCATTTGGGTTGAAGGAGCCATAACTACTTTGTGATTATCCTATAGGACATAGTCAAATGACTAATACTTTAACTACCATACTTTTATATAGTAAAAAAAGAGTTACCATTTGATATATAGGGGGAAAATACAAGTGTCGATTTTGTTTTTGTTGGTGTTTGGACAACTAGCAAATCCATTTAAAATATGTAGTATGAAAAACATTAAAGGAAAAAAATATGATTAACATTATCATATTTTTTTAAATCATATTCAAATATATCTAAATAATAAAAGATAGAAAAAAAATTTAGATTGACATACTTTGGCCATTTTTCTTATAGCAGGTTTGCTTCATCATATTGTTGTTAAGAAAAGTTATTTAGCAAACAAGTAAAAAAAATTCACGTTGGAAATACTAGAGCATCATGATTATCATCATATTTTTTCTCAATTCACATTTAAATATATTTAAATGATAAAAATTGAAAAAAAAAGAATTATACACTACTATAGAAATGCTAAATGGCATTGATTATTTAGAAAGTTTGACATTAGTTACAAACTGTTGTATGTATGAACAATATGTTTAATGATTTGATGTTAGTTCTTAAATCAATATGGAAAATAATAATGACATTAATTTTTTTTATGAAAATTCAACATATTAAGTAATTGTATAATGTTGAATTATTGATATAAGATGTCGGTTTTATAATTGACATGAAAAATAATTAGAATTGGCATGTAAAATGAATTATGATGTTAGTTTTTAATTTTATAATTGACGTTGTTCTTTATATATGAGGTCAATTTGTAAGTTGTTATTGTTGAAAATTAATGTCCCTTCGTATCATATATTTCATATAATATATCAGTTTCTCTTAAATAACTAATATATAATGTTCAATATATGATATTAATTCTTTAAAATATTTTATGTGCATTTTATTTCCCCTAAACATCACTACATCTAGAGTAGTATTTTCCTAAATCTAATTATAGACAACATCCAACATAATATCATATAAGCAATATTATTACAGATAGCAATCTTTAAGCCCTATCTTAATATATCTATGATAAAAAATGATATTCCAATATAAGAAGATCCTAATGGTAGCAATTTTATTCATTTAGTTGGGTTCAATAAAAATGAATACATGAAAGTAAGGAATAATATATACATGTTACAAAAACTATTAGTAATACTTAAAGGTAGCAATTCGTGTTATTCAGGTCGACTTATTTATTAATCATATCAAAATACGTCACTCACTTAACTTATTTAATAATTTTAATTAATAAAATATATATTATAAAATTATTTATTAAATTTAATTTCTTATTATTTTTTATAAAAATATTTTTAATTATTAATAAAATATTATTTTAAATTTTTATTATTATTTTATTAAATTAATAATTTTATATCTTTATTATATATATCTATTCATGATTAAAATATTATTTATTTCTTAAATAAATTTATTAAAATTTTAATATAAATTTTTAAACGGGTTGACATGTCAACCTAAACCTAAATAAATGTATCAGGTTATCATATCATATAAAAAATTATCACTTTTAGACTAATACTTCTAAATGCCAAAGAAGAAAGTTATATTATCTTTTAATAACATAGTTATTGACAAAACTCTTTGTGAAATCCATTGTGATAAAAGAAGGGTACATGTAAGTCACAATTAATGTTATAAGTGCAATATCAATATTATATGCTTTTATTGAAGAGAAATTTATTACTTGATTAATATCAATAGATTTTAGTGATATTATATATTGTTTGTTGAGTTAAGAAGCACCATTTTCACAACCTAGACTAAAATGACTATGGATATTAGAACAGTTTGAACATAGCTATAACACCTATTAGAAACTTATTAGATTAGGAGTTTTTAAAATTAATTAAAGTATGATTAGTAGTAAGTAATTAAAGGGATAACCCATTAGAAATATTAGAAGAAAACTTAATAGAAATTGTGAGATCAATATCTTCATAAGAAAAAGTTCAAATGAAAATCCAAATGGGAAAGATGAAGAAAAGTTTTTTTTTTCTTGAAAACCCACAAAGACCCAATAAAAATAGGACTAGCCCACTTTGTATTTTTGTGAAATTTTTCCAAAAAATAAGTAAGAGTGCACAATTAAAAGAAAGAAGAGCAATCATGCACAAGCAATTTTATAACATAAGGTGTAATTTCAAGTAGAGTTAAGGGTAATTATTATGCACAATGTGAACATTCTTAAAGATAGTGAATGATAAGCTTGCATGTAAGATAGGATTTTTTTTTTTTGAAGATTTCATTAAGCAAACTCAGGATGCAATAAAGGCTTCCACTCATAAAATATATATATTGTGTTTAAGACTTTTAAATTTTTCTAAAATCAAGAAAACAACAAAAAATTCAAGAAAAATATATTTTGGAAAGTAAATTG
This sequence comes from Sindora glabra, assembly GCA_020226215.1. Taxonomy (NCBI): domain Eukaryota; kingdom Viridiplantae; phylum Streptophyta; class Magnoliopsida; order Fabales; family Fabaceae; genus Sindora; species Sindora glabra. Next base: position 49,433,644 of record CM035225.1, read on the forward strand.
TGAAAAGAATATTTTGAAACTAAAATCATGATTTTTCTTTTCTTCAATTCATATATAGGGTTTAATTGAAATTTAGTTACAAATGAAATAGATGAATTTTTCAAAACTAAATATAGTTTTGAAATCACTAAATTTTGCTTATTTTTATCTTTGAATGTTTGACATGAAAAAAATCATTTTTGTTTGTGACCCAATATAGGATATTGAAGAACAATTCATGGCACATATTTTTTTACAATGAAGAAAAATATTTTATTAGTATACTAAGATCCTTCAAATATTCCTTCATGACTGGTCACACTTTTCTCCTTTTTCCTTTACCTTCTTTCTTTTTCCACATATGTAAATTCAACCCTAAAAGCAACCTAAGAATTCACTATAAATAATCAACTATTTTTCCACATTTTTTCATACAAATACTGTTACACCCCTTAAAAAATTAGGATATATTATATTTAATTTTACAAATAATTACGTACTTATGGTAATTAATTAATTGTTAAGGAAAATAGGATATTAGAATGAAAATAAAATGAATTAACTTAATTAAAGGTTTGTTAAAGCTAGAATTAAGTATATGCATGCAAAGGCGATTTAGTATTCAATTTTTCTATTTTATAACCAAAAGGCCAAGGCCAAAGACCCCAAATTTACCTTATTTTCTCCAACAAATTAGCCAAAGCACCTACCCCAAGTTTTTCCTCAAATTCCCCACTCCAAAATTCATCAACTTAGTGAAAAATTAAGGTAAAGAATTCAAGAACACTCATTCTACTCATCTTTTACTAAGGTAAAATTCTTATTATTAAGTTCTAAAAGTTAAGGATTTTTTAAGAATGATGAACGATGAGTTTTAGGATTTCAATTTTTAACTTTCCTTCAAAATTGGTGTTATTTAGGATAATCCAGCGATACTTTAAGCTTCTTTTTATCTCCTCCACACCATAGGTAAGTAAATTATCTATTAAACTACTTAAGTTTAAAGAAATTATGTTATTTTGGTTTAGAATTTGATTATCACTAAAATGAATGATTTGTTATGTAATTGTTACAACCCATTCTGATCGTGATCAATATGGATCTCGTTATTAGTTCCTATAAGCTTTAATTATTTTTCACTCTTTATAATTAATAGAAGTTTTCAAAATATCAGGGGGACTTAAAATTTTATTTTTAGATTTTTGTATAAAAATAGATAAAGTCTCCTTTATTTTTGGACACTTTCCAAAGGCCACATGCCTTATGATTCAAAACTTGTTTAATTTCCTTATATGATAGTGTGATCAACACACTGACATAAAACATTACAGTTCACATTTATACACATACAATCTCTGTTTGAATGCATGATTGCATTCCCAACTATTAAATCTCCTAGTAAGGTGGTCTTGGCTCTCCATGAATGCAACAAGCTCAAATCTTAATCTAAAAATATTGAATTACAACGAAATGAGTTACGTGAACTTAATGAACATATGTCTACTATTATTTTACAAGTGATCAATTCTATGTAATAATCATAGATTAATTATATTGGCAAACTTATTTCTTAAATTCTTTAAAATATACGAAACTATATCCTGAAATGGAAGTTCATTTGTACATGACTCAAACTCTATATTACATAACAAAATCATAAGAGTCTCATATTTCTATTAGAGCTTAATATCATATACTACCAATTCCAAGTAAACATCACTCATACAAATAGCCATTAAGGCTTAATGTAAATAAATCATTAAAATCATATCAAGACTATGCAATTATGTTAAATAATGACATCATCTCATAGGCAATTTCAACATCATATCTGATTTCCATGTCAATACTATGTTTTTCTCAATTATTCGCCAAAAATTTTTCATCTGACTTTTAGATCAATCTTATCCATTACACATTTATTGCTAGAAATTTCTCATCCAGCTATCACATCATCCCTTCATCATAGATCATAATATTTAATGTCATCACTTAGCATAGTTCATGATTTTTCAACACCTCATAAGGCTTAATTCATAATGTATTCCATTCGCTAAAACTTCACTCTATTCATATCACCAAATCCAATACAAGCCTATATAAATAACTATTTAACAATTACGGGCAATTAAAGCATATAACACAATCACAATATGATTTATTGTAGCCCTATCATAATCAATCGGTCAATATCTAATAACATCATTACATTTTCACTGCGTACTCTGATCAATTAACATTTACTTAAACAACTATCTATTCTTATCCTACAGTGATGAACTTATACATGAATTTATGTGCATGATTAGGAAATTTGCATTATCAAATAAAAGAATATAATTCAATATATTTAAACTATCTTTTAATAAAATATTAAAAAGTGCTGAGATATATACTCACCTAAAACCTTCCCACAACTTTGAAGATATTTAATTCCTCTGCTTTCACCTTTTATTCCTCCTATTTACCAATATACAGTAATAACAAATTATAAATGTATGCACACGACTTGTTTTCTTCCACATACTACAAATCTGAATTCCAGTTGTAATATGATACCATTTTACACTACTTGATTCTTATGTTTATAATTTCTAGATCAACCTTTAACTTAAATATATGATTACTTAGGAATTCCACATCTAAACCACAGTGATTTATATAATAGAACTTGAGGGTTTAAAAATGTTTATCTTCTATTATTTCATCTTTTTAGAATATCATTTCTTTATATTTTAACTCTTTTAAAAGAATAAGGAAAATCACACCTATTAGAAATATCCAAAATTGAAATCCACATATAAAAATATTATATTTTCACAATATAGATATATTTCAAATGTAATCATCTAAAACTCTTAAGCATAAACTCATGTTTCCTTCAAGTAATCATCATGTATTTGAATTCACTCACAACACAGCTTCTCCAAAATATACCACCATTGAGAATATCATGATATACTACTCCATTATAATTCTACTTTTATTATTTAAACTTTTTGTAGCATTAAAATAGCATCTTTCTAATCTATTATCATTTATTTAAGTTAAATAAAAAATATAATTTCCTGCATCAAACTCAAATTCTTTAAAATATTAAAATATAATACTTCATTTTTACTATAATCCTCCTATTTAAATAATTTATATTATAGAACTATAACTTCCTAAGCCATCACTGTATACTCTAAAATATCCATAACTGATTTCCTTCTGGATCATACTCAAATCTAATGTTCGAAATATATATTTCATTTATCTTATTTTAATTTTTTTTTGCATAAAATCCCATTTTTTTAGAAGTATGATTGTTCTTCTCAAGATAAACAACATGGGTTTTCTTGATTTTTGCAAGAATCTACTACAATACTGAAACAAAATTTCCAATTTATACTGCAATCCTTTTATCTTAGTTTTTAGAGCATATAATTTTATAATTTGCATATATATATATATATGAACCAAAATACCCAAATGGGTTTTTCCTCAAATCACTCAAAATAGTAGAAACTAGAAAGAGTTCAAGGCACGCAAGGCTTTACCATGGCTTGAAGAAGGCACCCTCAGCTTGCCAGCGGCAAGAATGTTGCCGGAACTCCGGCGAGAGCAAGGGAAAGCAGAAGCTACAAGCTGCTGTCACAAAACCCCAGCTTCATTCTTCTCTTCCTTAGCCATGCTTCGTACAGCTTATTTTCAGAACCCTTCAACTACTGTGAGTTGAAGGAGCTACTCATCGGAGTAAACAAAGAAGCTGTGATCGTACATGTGTGCTGTCGAGCTGAGCTTTCCCCGGCTCGCGCGGAAGACCCTCTTACCAGAAGAAGCAGATACGTACTGGTTGGGGTGAGCTGCCGCGCCGATGATGCTAACACCGGAGGCAAATGGCGTCAAGCAGGACAAACAGCAACTGACAGGTATGGCGGTGGCATGGGAGGAGAGAAGAAGAAAAAGAGAGAAAGTAAGAGAGAGAAAAAACCGGGTGTGTATGTGTGAGGGAAAGTTGCTGGAATTTTGCTTGAAATTAGGAGAGGGAGTCGGTTTTCCTTCTAAAAGGATGAGGAACAGTACCGACTTTAAAAGACCAGCTGAGTGTGTGTATCGGTGAGAGAAAATAGAAAAAAGAGGGAGAGAGAAGAAAGCGGGGGAGTAGAAAAAAAGACTGAGAGTTATTGCATTCATTTATTTATATTCAATGTTATAAAACTCTTGTTAAAATTCTCACATAAATATCTCCGACCTTCATAATTATCAGAAATAATCTCATAAAATTAGAAATCCTAAAATAAGTATTTTTATTTCCCTCAATTTCCAAAAATACATTTTCCAAGTACCAACAATTAATTTATAAAAGATTATACTCATAAATACTATTTTCTACTTATGACAAATTTGTCATATTTAAATCAACCTCCAACTAATAATAATTCATTAAAAAGAAATCTATTTCAAACTTCCTCAATTTTCAAAATAATTCTCAAATACAAATAAATTATTCATAAATTTTTATGTCCACATTCATTAAAATTATTTTCAACTTGTAAGAAAATCCTTATAAAAGTATTTACCTTGAGATATTATAGTAATATTATGTTAGATTGAGGGTTCTTGATATATTTGAGTAGAAGAATGCTTAAGAATGTTGCATGATGACCAATTTCTAGTATTTTTTGTGGTAAAATGTTAAGCAATGAATGTTTAACCACTTGAATAGTGAAATTTGATGAAGAATTGGAAAAACTCATTTATAATTGAGTATGATACATGAATACAGTCTAGAGGAATGTCATTGAGAAATTGATATTCAAGTACCATACCCAAATACTCTTATATAAAGGAACATTTTTTGGCAATAAAAAAAAATTAATAAAACAACTCAACATGATAATAAAGGTAATAATGGTTGTACATAGCTATTTCTAGATTAATAATTACCACAATGCAACAAAAATTATGTCACTAAAGTGATACAATTGTTTGATGTTATTTAAGTTTCATACTTAGGATAAAGCATTATAATAAACTAATATGCCTAATGGATATAATAGCCACATGCATGGAAAAATGATAGACAATAAAATATGATCGATTATGAAATTAAAAACTAAATTGAAAGAATAAACACAAAAATCAAAACAAATCTTTATATTTATATTTTGCATTTTTTCGGTAAGTACCAAACCTCATATGTTTAGTCATAAGTTAATGAAGCTTTATATATTTACCCATAAGTTAATGAAGCTTTAGTCTTGTAAAATAATTAGTGAGCATACAAATAAAACTACAGATAATTATCTTAAGATTAGAATGAGAGCATATCTCATTATATAGAAAATTAGTTTAGGTTGGAAAAGATGCATCTCTCCTTTCTAAACAATTCCAATTTTTAGCGAAAATGTGAATCTAAATAATGTGATATTATACTACTACAAAAATGCATTTATAATGCTAATCATAAGTTGAGCTTTAAAAATTATATCAAAATATTATTACATGTTTTATATTATTAGCATTTAGCATATAAGGATGCCAAGTTTCAATGACAATGTAAATATGAACACCTAAAAAAATTATAGTGATAAAAATAATCATCATAAATATGATGTTTTAAGTGGCAAAATAAATATCTCAACATAAACAAAAGTTTTAGTGATAATATTGATTGTCATAAATATTATATTTTTTTAGTAATTCCCCTCCTTTATCTTTGTGAAATTCACTTTTGCTCACTTTCATCCCTATAAACTATTTTATATTAATTTTATTCTTATGAAATAATAATGATTAAAAATATATTTTGATCCTTATGAGATTAAATTTTATTAATTTTGTCCTTAAATAAAAATTTATATCAATTTGACCTTTATAAAATTAAAAATATTAAGTTTTAGTCCTTCTGTACAATATTCTATCTCATGTATGAAAAGACTAAAACTTAGAGGTTTTTAATCTTATAAAGATTAAATTGATACAAATTTTTAGTCAGACACAAAATTGATAAAAATTTAATCATATAGGAACCAAAATAAGTTTTTAGTCAATAATAATTTATCTAATTTTATCCCTTTGTAGTGTCCATTTGAAAATTAATTTGTTCAATTTCGTCCCTCTAAGAATGAAATAATAAATAAAAATTTTATAAAGATAAAATTGATACAAAATATTATACAAGATCAAATGTAAAAAAAAAAGTGAATTTGACATAGATAAAAAAGAGAATTCAATGAAAATATTAGTAGTCACAAATATTATATTATACTTATACAAAATTCTCATAATTATACTGTGTGGTGGTAATAATAGTCATTAAATTCATTAATTAATGGTAAAAATGTCTCTTTGTCACTTACTGTTAACCTTATAATGAAAAGAAAAATTTTCATTAACATGATATTCAATGAAAACATAATTTAGTTGTTATAAAAAAATGATAGTTTCCAACAACAACAAATTGTCATGACCCATTTGATTGTGACCCACTCAGATCCTATTACTAACATCTACTAGTTTATCTAAACTTAATTTGGTATTATCACATAATATAACTAAAGACTTACTTATTTAAGTTATGGAATTTCATTATCAAGATAATATATTTACGTGGTATTGTTTTAATCATATATTCAAAATATTTACACATTTCTTCTAAAGTTCCAAAGTCCCTTTACTCTATCTTTCTATATCATTGGTTGCACTTAACTCCCTTATTTTTATGTTGTAAGTGGTAGCTGTTGAGTTTCAATATGAACATCTAAAAAATATTTAAAATAAAATAATAAGACTCTAAATTCTAGTAAATAGATAATTACTTATTTAATACAATTATCAATAAATCCTTAATTTTTAATTCACATTTATCATAATTAGGTATCTCAAATAACAAACAAAAAGTAATTAATAATAGTTTGTAACTCCTAATATTAATCAGTCATAATCTCAACCTTATCCCTCTCAATATTTTCTAGCCAAAAACAACAATATGGATTTGGAGTCCACATTTCAAGTTTATATCATAACAATGTTCATTTCATTCAATCATTAGAGAAAACTTGTAATCACAACATAAATTAGGATAAAATAGTCACACATTTGAATAAAAAAGCAATATCACTTAACAAGATGTTCACCCATCATTATTATGTTTAGATCTACATTAAAATACCAATTTAGATTGATTAGGATAGAGAAATATAAAATGAGGCTTGCGAATTAGTTAAACAATCAATTCATAATGTAAGTTTCATTTTTAGATCTCGAGAATCAATTATATAATCAACTTTCTTACTCGAGTTTCCCATCCAGGCAAAGAGAATTAATTGTGCAATCGATTCTTGTTTAAATAATTTTTGGGGAAGTTATGAATCAATTGTGCAATTAGTTCTTTCAACCTAGATTTGCTTTTGGATGACCAAAATTACAATCAATTCTTGCATTAAGTTTTCAAGATTTTGCTTCAAAATAACATAGGTAACCTTACAATTCCTTTTCCTAACTAGGCATTCAATAGAATACAAGCTAAACATACTATTTCCATAACAGATATCAAGATTTTGATCTAAAGTAACTCATTTATAACTTGAATTTTATCAAATACTATAAATTATTTCATAAATAAAAATAATTATCAATTTATTAATTCTTACAAGTAAATTGTCTACTTACCTTAAATCTAGATAGATTAGTGGAGATGAAGATGGGCTCAATTTTCTTACCCTAACCTATAATGAATTTAAATAAATATTAGAGTAGGATTCCCAAACTACTCATTCCTTATTCTACTATCAATTATTCAAGATACTTTAAATCAAAGACTAAATAACTAGAACTTACCATGTTTGCTAGGATCAAGAGAATTCTTAACAATTTTGGAGCAAACTTTGCCAACTAGAAAAGGATTGTGAAGATAGGGAGCAAAGAAAAAGAGATTTAAGTTGCTTCGGGTAAAAAAATAGGAAAATGATTAAGAATATTTCAATTGTTATGATGGCAGTCTTGTAATTTTGAGGATATCTAATCACATTTTTGAAATTTTTAGTCTTAAATTCCCACCACAAACCTTATCATAAATCTAATTACATACAATGTTTTGTTTAGTTCAACTTTACTTATTTTTATATTTAGACTCCATTTTCAATAATTAAACACTTATCTTAAACCTTTTTACAACTTTTCAATTACCTATTTGAATATGAAATCACCAATTAAAATAAATAAATTAAATTTTATGATTTTAGAGGTGTAATACAAATCTTGTAATCAAATGAAAATTTATAATGATGAGTATCATTTGTCTTCACAAACTTTTAGTGACAAAGTTTTTTAGTACAAAAATTTTATTACTAGTAAAAAGTTTTTGTAATGAAATATTAATATGTTGTGTGATTTTTATTTTCATCAAAAGTAGGGATGTAAAATGGGTTAGTCCGTGTGGATACGGGTCAGTCCGTGACGGGCCTGGTCCGTATTACTCATATTCAAAAACAGGTTCAACTTTAGGAGTTCAAACTTGTACAAAACCCATGCAAATACTAGTTGATCCATGGGTTTTAACTGAAAACCCGTGGATTTCATGGATATGGGTTAGTCCGTTGCAGAATGGGTCCATGATGAGTTGGTCCATATTACTCGCATTCAAAAACGAGCTTGATTTTAAGGGTCCATATTCGTAAAAATGGCCCATGACTTGTTTGACAACCCTAATCAAAAGCAATTTTTTTGGAGTGCTGAATGCTTTTGTTGCTTGAAGCACACCTATATTGTTCACAATAAGTAATATGTTATCAACATAAAGTTCTTGAAAAAAGATTGCACCCCCACTAACTTGTATATATAAAATTCATTTGGATTTTTAACAAAATCAAACTCTTTGATAACATCATTAAAATAAATGTTTCAATTTTGGGATACATGTTAGAATCCATAAATCAAATTTTGTAACTTGTGGACTTTTTATTTCTTACTATTTGATGTGAATCCTTCAAATTGTGTTATATTGATGTTTCCGTTAAGTTGGACTTTCATAATTAACTTCGCAACTCTATCACTACATATTTACATATTTTAATAATTTTTATTATAAGCACACTTCATGAAATATCAAAATCACAAGACAACGGTCATATGCTTAGGGCCCATTCTAACTAAGTTTCAGTTCCTTGTTTTAACTAATTGGTTTAAAAATTTTTTCCAATTTCTTGATTGGCAAGATCCATTTTTACAGAGATTATGAATTTCATGTCCTCGTAATAACTAATTTGGTAACTCAATTGCGTGTTCCACTTGCTATACATTTCATGTGTACCATTCATACCAAAATTGTAAACTATTTTTAATAAATTAATAGTACTAATAAGTCCAAATTGAACACAAAGAATTAGTGATTAATTTAGAATTGTAAAATATAAACCAAAAAGAGAATTTTAATGATAAGTATATAATAATTTCTACATTATGAACTCTAACAAGTATAAAAATATTATATATCTCATACATTATAAGACACTTAATATGGTTTTATTTATTTATTTATTAATGGAAAGATAGAGTATGAAACATTATCTTATTATTATTACTTATGAAAAATAAAAAATATTTATGAGTTTGTTTACATAATTCATTTTTAAATTATAATAGATATTATGATTATGAATTGGTACATAATTTAATAAAAAAATTATTTTTCTTTTATTCGTGGGGGTGGTTTTAAAAATTAATATTAAATTTAGTTTTACTTCCCATCAAAGCCAAAACTTCAATACAAAATTAATTATCTTGGATATCTACACCCTAGATTTTTAAATAAAAGGAAGTCATTAGATTAATCTTTTATCAAATGAACAGTTGATCTAATTTCTGGATAACTTGATATACAAATTTTAATTTCTTAAAGGATTAACATTAAATTTTTCACAAATTTTATTTGAATTCAAAAGTAGCTCCACTCATGGGAGTTATTAAAATCATCTCATGTTAATTAACTATTTAGTGATTACCATTTCTAATCTAACTATTTAATTATATACCATATTAGTCAATAATTTTTAATCTTTTTAATTAAATATTAAAGGATTTGATTCCTCTAAAGTGTATCCAAATTAGTCAATCATTTTTAATTGTTTTAATTAAATATTAAAGGATTTGTCTCCTCTAAAGTACAAGATGCATTTTAGAGAATAAAGTACATTATCAAAATCATTAATGAAAAAATTAAGGGAGTGGATAATTACAAATTTAATAATTATTTTTTATTTATTATTATTTATAAAATCATGAGCCATTAATTTTCTTATTAATAGCTGTGATATTGTACTTTATCCTCTAAAATGCAAGACGCATTTTAGAGCCTAATCCAATATTAAATTATTAAATTTGTTATATTTCATCTTTATTCTAGATATTTTTTATCATATTAAATTTGTTGATTCTTTTTAATTATTTTAATAAAATGCTAACAATAATTTCTTATATATATACACTTAAAAATTAACTTAATTAACTCATTTAAAATAACCACACGCTCTGATAATAGTAATTAAGCTTCCTTTCTTCTTAAATATTTAATAATATTTTTAATTTTTTACCTCTTTTTTTTGGTAAATAATTGGCTTAAACAACTTGTTACCCAAAGAAAAAAGTGGAGACCATCCTCAAGATGAAGCAATTTAATACCATTTTTGCCAATAATAGCATAAAATATTTGAAAAGAAAAATATAGTACTGTGAATAAAATATAACAAGAGCTTTTAACGATTTTTTTATAAAAAAGGTATGATTTGAATGAAAAAGTAAGAAAAATCAATTTTAAGTTAATGGTAACATTCATCTTATAGGTGAGTGTTTTTTAGGAAAAAATCAATTAAATCGATTTTTCCAAATAAAACTTAAATTGAATGAATAAGTAAAGAAATAAATTTAATATGATTGAAAAGTAAAAATATAATTAAATGAATTTGGATAAAAAATGAATAAAATATTGAAAAGTTGTTAAAAATAATTAATTTTCATGAGAAGAAATCATGAACAGATAAACAAAGTTTAGCAAATTATGGAATCAATTTTTTGTGACAATGGCATAATTTGGTAAAATATTAAGTTACATGTCCATACATAGAAAAATATTTATGATGTGGAAGCCTTGCCCTCTTATCAAAATATATCAAATGAAGTTGATAATTATTTTATCAAACTTAGGCTATGAAAAGTTATCTATTATTGAAATAATTTTAATCAAATCATTATATTATTTTATCCCGTGCTACACACGGCCCTTCCAATATTATCAATATCATAGTTTTAATTTCTTTCTTTAATTGTATAAATTGTTTCTTCATTATGTTTGATTGTTTTGCTAAGAATTTTATTTCCTTTTCCTTTTTTAGAAAAAATCCCTTTCAAAATTTATTTTGTTTTAATGGTATTTCCAAAATTTATTAATAATAATAAATTAAGAAACAAAAATAAAAATACTTACCTTATAATTAAGAAAATAATACTTATTAAGTTATTTTATTAATCAAGAAGAAAAATTATATAAAAGGTCGATTCTTGCTAACATCTTTCCACAAGACAGCATCAAGAATTCAAAGAAAAAAAACCCATCCTTGTTCAATTTGGAGAGAAGGAAATATTAACTGAGTGTTCATCCAACTTTTGAGAAAGCTTCGCTGAAGAAATGAGTTCTTTGTTAGTCATTGCAACCATTATTGTTTCCTTCTTAATCTTAAAATCCCTCCTCAAGAAGGTGAATCCATGGCTTTATGAATCCAAATTGGGGGAAAAGCAATATTATCTACCACCAGGAGATTTAGGATGGCCTATAATCGGTAATATGTGGACATTCCTTAAAGCCTTCAAATCAAATAATCCTGATTCGTTTACAGACTCCATTATTTCTAGGTAATTACTATCCTTCATATCTCTCTTTCGTTATAAAGTTGCAAAACTGTGAAATTTTAAACCTTTTCCTTCATGCATTGGTCATCCAAAAATGTTTGGATTTTGTATATAAATCATAATTTGTTATTATTCATTGTATTTACTTCTGAAAAGATTCAGATTTATGAAATGAATTAATCTGCATATTAATTTAACAATTTAGAATACTAATTTTCAAATTTATGAAATAATAGTTTTTCCAAGTGGAACATTTTTGTGAGATACTGTTTCCTTTAATTTTTTAATGTTAATTTTCAAGGAAAAACACAATATTTTTCTAAAAAAAAATGTTAATTGTTTATGCCCATACTTTTTCATTAAATTTTTCGTTGTAGTATGATGAAAAGTATATAACTAGCACAATAAGGATTTGTGGATAAAACACAGGAATAAGTGCTTTCCTTGTCAGAATAGTATTCAGAGATTATATTAATCTTCTTTAGTGAGAAATATGCAAACAATCATTAAATGAGTTAATCAACCGTCCAAATTCTTATAATCATTGCATTAAAAAAAATTCAAATTCCCATTACATAAAAGTTTCAAATTAATACTATTGAGTTACTTGTCCTTTACCATTTCGTAAATATGGTTTATTTGTCATCAAATCATAGAACTCCTTTCTTTCTTTTTTAAAAAAAAAAGGAAAAAACACACAACTATTTAGGAACATTGTAAAAATCAAATTAAACTGAACTTATACAATTCGACCTTTGCTTACCAAGAATAATAATTCAAGTTGACACAAAATCATCTTATTTGTAGTTAAATCATATTGAACCATCATAAACTAAATTGATGAAAATAAAAATATCAATTTTAATTTTCAAAAAATAGCTAAATATTTTTTTACATTCAATTATTTCTGACCTGAAGGACTTAATGCATTAATGTAAACAACCTACAAATAAAAATAAATGTTAATATTTCATTATGTCTAAAATCTTTAGCTTGCTTCATCCTTTTAAGTTTGTTATTTTATAATTCAAGAGGTGATGTTTATGATTTAGATTATCTATCAATAATTTTAAATTTATTAATTTTTAGTATTTTATTTATAATAATATTTGGTTAGACCAATCATTAGTTTAATTGGTTGAAATTGTGATTCAATGACTTTTCTTCTTATTCAATCTATACTTTTGGAACATGAGCAACAAGAAAGTTCAAATCATTATTTCTTTTCATTAGAAATAAATAACAACCTTCACTTTTATTTTATTATAATATAAAAAAAATTTAATAAAATAAAAAATAATGAAAAAAATTGAAACTATTTGGTTCATAAACATATGCATAAAATTTTTAAAATTTATATTATCATGCTTATTAAATGTAATTATTGACTTGTGTATTTGACAATATAGATTTGGGAATACTGGAATATATAAGGCCTTTATGTTTGGGAATCCAAGTGTGATTGTAACAACGCCTGAAACATGCAAAAGGGTCTTGACAGATGATGAAAAATTTCAACCTGGTTGGCCTGCTTCCACAGTAGAGCTCATGGGGAAGAAATCATTCACTTCAATACCTTATGAAGAACATAAACGTCTTCGTCGATTAACATCTACTTCAATCAATGGCATGGAAGCATTGTCTCTATATTTAACATATATTGAAAAAATTGCAAAAACGTCACTGGAAAAGTGGTCAAATATGGGACAAATTGAGTTCTTAACTGAGTTGAGAAGGTTTACTTTTAACATCATTATGCATATTTTCCTTAGCTCAGAAGGTGATTCTATTAAGGCGAACTTAGAAAAGGAATATACATCACTAAACCTTGGAGTTAGAGCCATGCAAATTAATCTTCCTGGATTCGCATACCATAAGGCATTAAAGGTAAGTCTTGAGCATTTTCTTTCTTTTAATAATTAATAAAGTAATATATAGATTATGGTGAAGGGTTTGACTCCTTTAAAGTATAAAATGAACTTCATGCATCATAATTGTGAATGAGAGAATAAAGAAATGAATAATAAAATTAAAAAATTACTTTTAAATTGCTTTATATATTTTCAAAATATAAAATTTTTATTACTTTTTTCATTAATCAATATAATGATCTAGTTTATTCTCTAAATTGTATCTTTTAGAAGTAAAAAATATGAATTATGAGTAAAATCTTGAGTGAGAGTTATTGTATTCAAATCCCAACTAAAAGATTGTAGGATGCAATTTTTTTAAATGAAGTTTTTCATTAGATTTTGGATTCCTTTACTTATGACTAATCAAATTAATATATAGTTATTGATTTTGCATCTTGTTATATGATGAAAAGTATATCCTTTGTAAAATGATTAAAAAAATATATGAGGTGTTAATAGAGAAAGTAAAATGAGTAATATTCATTTTCTTATCATTGGTCAAAAAAATTAAGTAACAATGCACCAAATAAACTTTTACATTCTTAGATAGTATATTGAAATTAAGCCATGAATAATTTTATTTACATTAGATGAATTTAAGTTCTATTGCAAGTGAAGCATTGCATTTTACAACTTAAGTTTCTAATTTTTGTAGGCAAGGAAAAATCTTGTAGCTACATTCCAAGCTATTGTTGACAAACGAAGAAGCGAAAGGAAGGAAAATATGTCTAGGGAAACAAAAGACATGATGGATGGTTTGTTAGATGTTGAAGATGAAAATGGAAAAAAATTAAGCGATGAAGAAGTAATTGATATTTTGTTAATGTACTTAAATGCTGGTCATGAATCTTCAGGACATGTTACTATGTGGACCACTGTTTTCCTACAAAACAACCCAGAATGTCTTCGAAAGGCAAAGGTAATATTGTTACTAGATTCTTTGAGTCAATATGCATGTGTATTTTTCATCTTCTTGTAAATATTAATTTTTGTGTAGGTTGAACAAGAAGAGATCATGAGGAAAAGGCCACCAACACAAAAGGAATTGACTTTGAAGGAAATTCGTCAGATGGAATACCTTTCCAAGGTAATCATATAAATTTGAATCCATTCTTAATTTCACTTTTAACTATGATTTTTAAAATGCAGTTAGAATACAATTAAAGAATTTGCTAGAATTTATGGAAAAAAGTGGTCATTACAAAATGAAAATTCATAATATCATAATAATATAATAGTATAAATTAAATTAGGATCATAGTTTGAATTTGCATTTTAGATTATGCTTGTGTCAAAAAATATTATAAATAATGACAAAAAAATTGCATTGTGAAACACATTTACAATAAATTAGATTGCAATATATACGATGGTAACAATCAAAGGTAAATCATCATAACAGGTAATTTTTATCTCATTTTTTATTCTTTGTATAGGTGATTGATGAAACAATGCGCTTGATTACATTCTCATTAATGGTCTTTCGGGAGGCAAAATCTGATGTCAATATCAATGGTTTGTCTATCAACTTCTAATATCATTTTCTATCCATATCAAAATAACATATTTTTTGTATTGATAAAAAAATTAGTATAATTTTTTTATCGCATTATCAATTCCTATTTAAGATCAAAATTTTAAATAAAGAAAAAAAATTACTTTTAATAGGAGTAACAAGTGTTTTACTTTAGTTTTAGAAATGGAACACATCTATTTGTTTAATTTTTTTTATTCTACACATTTAAAGGATAAATATGTCATATTATATTGTCAAATGGCTTTTAAGATATTGTCTAAAAGAAAGTAATAATATAATAAAATTAAAAATTTATAAAAAGATTCAAAGTTACTATTTTAATTATTACCTAACCTTTAAAAAGGTGTTATCAATATATTACATTTATATATTAGTTATATTTTGAACTTTGTAGGTTACATAATTCCAAAAGGTTGGAAAGTTCTTACATGGTTCAGGACTATTCACTATGATCCTAAAATATATCCAAATCCAAAAGAGTTTGATCCTTCCAGATGGGATGTAAGTTAGAAATTTTAGTTTATTCACATAGAATATTTATAAATAATTTATTCATTATTTTGTTTTGTACTTCTATATAATATTCCAATTTATTTAATATTTATGTAGAGTGGCACACATAAAGCTGGAGAATTCCTTCCATTTGGAGCTGGAAGTAGACTCTGTCCTGGAAATGAACTCGCAAAGCTAGAAATCACAGTGTTTCTACATCACTTTCTTCTGAATTATGAGTAAGTAGATACAAATTTAGCTATGTTAGTTTATTATAAACAACTTTATAATTTTTCTTAGGATTACTATTATAATTATTTATTATTTAATGAAATTTAAGAAAAATATGAGCTAGCATGAGTGTTCTATTCTTTAGCGATGGAAAATGCATGTGGATTATAACAAAAGGATAGCCATAATTATATTTTATTTAAATATTGAAGTTGAATATCCTATATACATATAAATTATCTTGAATTCTCTTATATATATATATATATATATATATATATATATATATATATATATATATATATATATATATATAATATAGTTAGTTTTCTTATTCACTATTTTTATTTAAATAACATGGTAATGGATAATTAAAACATTGGGTTTAACATAAGGAAAATAACTTTCCATGCTTAAGTCTAATCATGAAGTATTGGTGATTCCTTCCATGATATAATTTTCACCTTAATTATTAAAAGTATGAAAAACATTATTATTTTTTAGATTAAAATTTTTTGGTTCTTGATTTATGCACAAAGGTTTATATTTTTTCTTGATATATTGTATTATGCACTATATGTTTAAAAGAAATTTTATTAATAATTTGTAATATTATTTTTTTGCTTTAACACAGGCTTGAACAGTTGAATCCTAAATGTCCAGTACGATACTTGCCCCATACTAGACCACTGGACAATTGCTTGGCAAAAGTGAGGAAATGCTCATCTTGATCTACTCAAGATTGTGAATAAGAGATTTGAAATTTATCTTTGTAGAATCCTAAAATAAATTATCATGCTTGCATTTCTTTTTAGCTATATTGCTTGAAAAGAGAAAATCTAGCAACTTTATAAACTAGAAAATTATGAAAAGTATTGTATGCTTCATTTTCCTTTCAAGTTAAGTATTTGGCTTCACCTAATATGATTGAATGCATGCTTTGAATTGCGTTTGCAATAGAAAAAATATGAAAAATTGAGAGCATCATAACATTTGGAGTAAGATTGTTGTTAATAACTATATTTTAGCACTTAAGCAAATAATTGAGATCCATTTAAGCTAAAGGGGCTATAACTACTTTGTGATTATCTCAGGACATAGTCAAATGACTATTATTTTAGCTCCCATACTTATGGAAAAATAAGAGTTGCCATTTGATAATATATAAAAAGAAAAGAAAAAAAAAGTCTAGATTCGGTTTTCATTAATGTTTGGACAACTAGCAAATCTGCTTAAAATATATAGTATGAAAACCCTAAAGGAAAAAAGTATAATTAAGATCATCATATTTTTTTAAATCATGTTTTAGTATATCTATATAATAAAAAAAATAGAAACAAATTGTAGATTGACATACTACTTTAGCCACTTTTCTTATAGCAACTTTGCTTCATCATATTGTTGTCATGAAAAGTTATTTAGCAGACAAGAAAAAAAATTGACTTTGGAAAAACTAATGCATCATGATTATCATCATATTTTTCTCAATTCACATTTAAATATATTTAAATGATAAAAGTTTTAAAAAAAAAACTATGCACTACTTTAAAAATGCTAACTGACATCAGTCATTTAGAAAGTTCGCCATCGATTACAAACTAATGTATATACAAGCAAGATGTTCAATGATTTGATCTTGGTTCTTAAATTGATAAGTAAAATAATAATGACATTAATCTTTTTACTAGAAAATTGATATGTTAAGTGATTGTATAATATTGAATCATTGATGTAAGATATTAGTTTTATAATTGATGTGGAAAACATTTAAAATTGACATGGAAGGGCCAAAGCAAATCATAATTGATGTTATGTGTAATATTAATATTATATGCTTCTATTAAAGAGAAATTTATTATTTAACTAATGTTCATAAACTTTCATGATATTATATATTGTTTATTGAGTTAGGTAACACCATTTTCACCATTTAGGCTAAAGATGACTGTGATTACTAGAAAAGTCCAAACATAGCTATAACACTTGTTAGAAACTTATTAGATTAGTAATTTTGAAAATTAATTAAAGTATGATTAATAGTGGGTAATTAAAGGATAACCCATTAGAAATATTAGAAGAAAACTTGATAGAAATTGTAAGAAAATATCTTCATAAGAAAAAGTCCATATGAAAATCCAAATGGAAAAGATGAAGAAAAGCCATTTTTTTATTTTGAAAACCCATTAAGCTAAATAAAAATAGGATTACCCCCTTAGTATTTTTTTGAAATTTTTCCAAAAATTAAGTAAGAGTGCATAGTTACAAGAAGGAAGAGTAGCTATGCACATGCAATTCTATGACATAAGGTGTAACTTCAAGTAAAGTTAAGGATAATTATCATGAATAATGAGAACATTCTCAAAGATAATGAATGATAAGCTTGCGTGTAAGACAGGATTTTTTTAAAAGATTTTATGAAGTAAACTTAGGATACAAGAAAGGCTTCCACTCACACAATATATATATATATGTATATATATATATGTATATATATATATGTATATATATATATGTATATATATATATGTATATGTATGTATGTATGTATGTATGTATGTATGTATGTATGTATGTATGTATGTATGTATGTATGTATGTATGTATGGATGTATAGTATTAAAAACTTTTTAATTTCTCTAAAATCAAGGAAATAACAAAAAATTCAAGAAAAAAATATTTTGGAATGTTAATTGTGAGAAAAATATTTTGAAACTAAAATCATGATTTTTTTTACCTCGATTCATATATAGGGTTTGAATTAAACATCTAATTTTTTCCTATTTTTTCTAATAGATTAGCCAAAGCCTTTACCCTAAGTCCTTCCTCAAATTCTCCACTCCAAAATTTATCAAGTTAAGGCAAAATTAAGTTATGGAATTCAAGAATACTCCTTTTACTTATCTTCTACCAAGGTAAATTTTCTTGTTATTAAATTCTAAAAATTAGAGATTTCCTAAGAATTGCTAAAGATGAGTTTTAGGGTTTCAATTTTTAACTTTCCCTTAAAATTGGTATTATCTAAAATAATCCAGTCATTTTCTAAGCTTTTCTTCATCTTTTCTACACTAAAAGTAAATAAATAATTTATTTAAACTACTTAAATTTAAAGAAATTCTATTATTTTGATATTTAAGCTAATTATTGGTAAAATGAATAATTTATTATATAATATCAAGTTATCTCAAGGGTTCTTAATATATTTAAGTAGAATAATGCTTATGAATGTTGCATGATGGCCAATTTCTAGTGTTTGTTGTAGTAAAATGTTAAGTAATAAAGGTTTAACCACTTGAACAATTAAATTCAGTGAAGAACTAGGGAAAGACCTAGTTTATAATCAACTATGATACTTGAATATAACTTGGAGGAATACCCTTAGGATTTTACTTCTAGATGTAATTACTCAAATGTGATATCAGAGTATAGCCACAAGAATGGTATTTATACTTAACTACCATAGTTAAGTTTCATAAGTCCAGTATTTCATGGATGTGGATATTTGTATATGGTACTTGAATATGGTGTCAAGATTAGCAATTAGAGTCTCATATTCAAGTACCATACTTGAATACATTACCTTCATATCTAATCTTGTTATACATGTAAATATGTTGTGGTTATAAAGGTTATGTGGACTATAAAGGTATTTTGTTAACCTTTTGATATGAATGATGAAACCTTATAGGAATGTACGATTATATGAAAATGTAAAATAGAGGAATAGTTATAGAATAACGATGGAATGATACTATAATAAAATTGAAAATGTTTGTCAAAAGTTAAAGTGTCTAGAAGAATAAGGCTAGGTTTGTAAACAACTATAGTTGATCGGGATGCACAAGGTAGGTTAATCATTTGTTATCTATTATCCTTGCCAATATGCATTTTTCTATTATTAAAGTGAATATGAATATTATGTAGCATAAGAATTAGGGAATTGGTTGTGATTGTGTATTAAAATATAAATAATAGAAAGAAAGTATGGAAATTTAAATTTTAGCTAAGTATATTAATTACTTACTAAGTTAATGAATCGTTGTTTTAATGTTTAATATTTTTCAAATATGTTTATTAAAGCTCCTCTACCACCATTTGCAGCTCGGGAGTAGAAATCTCCTTAAGATCTTATTATAAGCAACCATAATTAAAGTTAGGATGTAATTAGAAGCAATTTTAGGGCCTTGAAAATAGTTTTGGACATACTTCCATGTAAACTTTACTTAAAACTATTTTCAAAATGTTTATAAAATGTGTTATTTCTAGAATATATGTAATGATACCAAACTTGAAGTTAGTTTAGGCTAGTGAAACTAGGAACCAGGTTCTACGCCATTCACAATTAGATAAGTCATGACATGTACACATAGTTTTGCTTTCCAAAAGATGACAAAAAGGTCCTTTTAATCACTCACTTAAAATAAAGTTTCAATCTTTTTCTTCTTTATACTTTCTTCAACTATCTCTAAGAACTTCTCTTTGAAGACTATTAGGTAAAATTCTTCTCTCTTTTATTTTTAAATTTAATTCCTTATTTTCTTAATAATTTCATACTCATTTTTATTTATATAAGATTAAGAATTTAAATATTTTCTTAAAAGAATCAAAGTCTTTCCTTTATATATTTTTATATTAAATTCCAACTAGTTTTCAAAATGTTTTCAATTAGAAGTCTGAAGATATAAATATGTGTGTGTACTTATTTTAGGATTTATGCCAAAAAAATTATTTTCATGATAAAATCATGCTTCTTTTCAAAAAAAAAGAAAAAGAATATGAATTATTAGAAATTTTATATAATTGAATCATCAAACAAAAATGCCATTATTTTCAAATTACAAATTTCTTTGAAGTATGAACTATTTTTTTATAAAAAAAAATTATTATCTTCATTGCTTGTTAAAATTTTACTAGTGTTATTTTTAATATAAAAGGCAAAATATTAAAAGGTGAAATTTTTATTAAAATTTTCACTATAGATATAACTGCATTTCTAATTTTTTTTTAAAAAAACTAGTTCTAATGTATTTAAATAAAAAATTCATTTTAAAAATGTCTCTAAAATCAACTATTTACATTCTTTCTACATCATTAATCTACAAGGTAATTTATATTACTTTTAAAAAAAAGTATAATTAGTGAAAGGTTTAATTAGAAATGCTTGTAAAGATATTTGGATAATATCTCCTAATATCCCTATGCTAGTCACAATGGCTCAGAAAATAAGTCATGAGAGAGTTGGTACCATAACATAATCTAGGCAAACTGTGGAAAATAATCATATTAAGGAAAAAGGGACTAAGGAAAAACTAACAATCAATAGTAACAACAACATGACCATAAGGAATGGTAGGTATCTTTTATTTTTAAAAGAAATTTTTTATGAATACAACCATTTTATAGGGTCATAACTAAAAGAAAATGCATTAGGGCACATCCTTTTGTGTCTAAACACAAAGGATCTATAAGCTTGCCTTTAAAAGATGGAAATGAAAATAAAGAATGTGAATAAGAGCAATTAGAAACACCAGCCTAGATAGCTACACTAAAGTAAAGCTTAGAAAAAATAGTTAAAATGCAGCCTAAAACCAAAATCAAAACTAAAATTGGGGAAACCAAGGTAGGGAAGAAAATAGATAATTATTACTTTCTCTTATACCTCCTTAAAGATAGGCTTCAAACTATCCATGAATTTTTTAAGTTAAAATCACCATGGTATGATGACAATGATCTGATGGTTAATCCCTATCAATTCCTAGATTAGATAGAGAGGAACTATATAATGTTAAGATGCAATAACACCATAATGTTTGAATTAAAAAGGTACTGGCTTAATGACATGACACATTATTAGTATGCTTAAAATATAAAACACAAAGATTTAGTTGTTATTCCAATTGCTTGGAAACAATTCGAAACTAACTTAGTTGCTCAATTTTTAACACTAAATGTTATGGAAGCAAAATCTTGAGAATTTGAGCAATTGACTTAATAAACGATGATTGTTCCATAATATGATGCTCAATTTATGTTCAAAACTAACTTAGTTGCTCAATTTTTAACACTAAATGTTAGGGAAGCAAAATCTTGAGAATTTAAGCAATTGACTTAATAAATGATGACTATTCCATAATATGATGCTTAATTTATGTGACTTTCACATTATGTTAGACATTTAAAGACAACTGAGGAAATAAAGGTAAAATAACTCATGAATGCGATTTGGAATTATTTTTTTAATTGAATCATCATTTTTTATAGTATCACATACTAGTAAGCCTTAAACTAAGCCATAAAATAGAATTGCATTTAAAAGAAATGAATAAAAAGAAGGCAAGCTCTTGAAGGAAATGAATACAATTTAAAGGTAGAAGTAGTAAAAAGATAGGAAAAACTGCCATTACCCAAAGTGCACTTATGAAGGGGTAAATAAATGACCTAATAGATAGAAATTTCAAAGACAAAAGACTTTCCATATACTTGGTCTAGCTTTAGATTAAAGTTTACCATGAAAATTCCTAATCGAATTTACTCAATACCAAGTCCACTAAATAGAACACCTTATTGCAATTAATGTAAATTTAGTCATTTGAAACCTTATAAGATTGAGTTGAAGCATGCTTCAAATGTAGGCAAATAGGTCATAGGACTCAAGACTATACAATAACTTAATATAGGAATAATGTTATAACACCTAGATACAAACTACCCAGAATACTGCTTCTATTAGACCATTAATAGTACCTGGCTAACATATAGGAAGGAATAATAAAAACGAGATAGCATAATCATAAGCTAGAATTTTTATCATGGCACAACAAGAGGCTCAAGTTATAACAGGTACTTTACTAATTATGAACCTTTTAGCAAGAGTATTAGTTAATTATGGTGTTACCCATTAACTTTTATTTAAAAGTTTAGTTGTCAGATTTTCAAAACTCAAAGAGGAGTTAGATGAATTGTTAATGATTGCTACCCTAATAGGAAATGTTATATTGACTGCTTAAGTGGTTAGCAAGTGTGAAATCTAGATAGATAATTACCCAACATCAACTAATCTAGTAGCATTACATAAAACAGATTACATTGTTACTTTAGGAATAGGCTAACTATCTAAATACCATAATTATGTAGATTGCTATTATAAGACAATAACCTACATTTAGAATGATGAGTGGTAAAAGTTTTTCAAGGTGAAAGAAAAGTGAAAATGCTTACTTTTGTCTCTTATACAAAAGTTAGGAAACTTATTAGAAAAGGGTTACATGGTATAGATAGAATCGTAAGTGAAGTAGAAAAGGAATAGCTAAAAATTAGTGGAATTCCTATTGTAAATGAATTTCAAGACTTTTTTTCAAAAGAATTACTAGAATTACTACTTGGTTTAGAGATTAAGTTTATAATTAACATAACTCTTGGAACTGAACCAATATTGATTTCCCCATATCATACAATACTAGTAAAGTTGAAGGTGCAATTGCAAGATTTAGGAAAAAAAAGGTTTTATACAACCCAACACCTCACCTTGGTGAGCCCTTTATGTTATTTGTCAAGAAGAAAGATGGATCGCTATGATGATACATTGACTACTAGTAACTAAACAAGGTCACTATCAAGAACAAATATCTTTTGCCTTGGATAGATGATTTATTCAATTAATTATAAAGAGCACGATGTTTCTTAAAGATTGATCTACAATTTGGATATCATTAATTGAATATTTGAAAGGAAAATATTTCAAAGATAATATTCTATACTCACTATAGGATTATGGATTTTTGGTAATGTCATTTGGACTAGCCAATGCATTAGTGACACTCATGGACATATTAAACCAAGTTTTCAAACCTTTCTTAGATAAATTCATTATTATTTTCATTGATGACATTCTAGCGTATTCCAAAAGTAAGGAAGAATAAACATAACACTTGATAGTCATTTTGTTAGCCTTGAAAGAGCATTAACTATATGTTAAATTCTCAAAATATGATATGCAATACTGTTATCACTAAAATTAGTTAAAAACTAGTTTGCTAGAAAATAATGTAATATAATAGAATAATTAAGTTGTATCCTTAGTGATCCCTTGATATTTTCATTTACTATAGATTATTAATAGTCTGTAAAAATAAAATGAATAATAGAATGCAAAAATAGATATGAAACGAAATGCAACAGATGTAAACAAAATAAATGCAATATATTGTATGAATGTAGAATGTTATATGTAGAATCTAGGATTATACAGTAACAAGATTAGGGGGTTTGTGTGAATTTAAATTAAATTGAATGTATAAAAAAATTAAAAATACAGAGCAAACAAATAGAAGGAAAAACAAGGTAACAAAATAGCCAATTCAAAGAATTGAAAACTCTAGTTTAGATTAATCATTGATCAATTAGGATGTGACTTTTTTAATCAATTCTTCAACTTTAGATTATTTAGAACTCCTACAATAATCTGTGAATCCCAAGCTAGATTACTATCTAGGATTTGATCAATTAAGATTAGTCGATTAAGCAACTATTATAATCCATATGTTAGATCAAAATTAATTTAAAGATAAAATTCAATTAAATTGAGAAATTAAATTAGAAACCTCCAAAATAATCCCTCAACACTCTGCCCCTTATGTGTAAAATCATGATTTACCAATCATAATTCAACTTAAAAATAGAAAAAAGATTAGAAGTTATAAAGATGAACATCAATTATACTAAATCAACATCCAACATATATAATCTCAAAAAACATCTAACACATATAATCCCAAAAATCAACACATAGAATTAAGAAAAAAGGAAAATTAATTAAAGAAAGTTAAGATTACAATTCATAACCTTATAATCTAGTAGAGGAAAGCCTCAAACTCCTTGGATCAACCATGGGTTTAAGCTTCCATTAATGAAAAATAAAAAAGAAACAACAAGAAGAAAAGCTATATTGTAACACTATAATGCTTCCTAAAATGTAACAGGAGTTTTCAAAAGTTAAAGGAATATCTAACATCTAGACTAATACTAGCCTTACCAAATGGAATGGAAAGATACAAGATGTATTATAATGATTAAGAATTGGATTAGGATATGTGCTATTATAGCATATAAAGTTTATAGCCTATGCAACAAGGCAGTTGAAAAAACATGAAGTGAATTGCCTAACTCATGATTTGGATATGGCAATAGTGGTATTCAATTTAAAGATTTGGAAATATTATATTTAAGGAGTAACTTGGGAAATTTACACCAATCACAAGAGTCTAAAGACATTTTCAATCGAAAAGATCCAAATTTGTAATAATAGAGATGGATGGAATAAGTAAAGGACTATAGGTTACTCTATCCACTACTATCTAGGAAAATCAAATGTAGTAGCAAATGCCTTTAGTTGAAAAACCCTAAGAAAAATAAGGAATGTATAAGAAAAAAATAAACAAAAAATTAGCCAATACAAAAGTACATCCTGCCATAGTACAATAAATCAAGGATGAACAATTAAAAGACTCCAAGTATGATTAAATGAAAAGAAAGGCAATAGAAGAAAAGGAAAGCCATCTAAGAACAGATGATGAATGAATAATAAGAAATAAGAAACAATTATGGGTTTCTAAGGCAATAAGAAAAGAAATTTTAAAGAAAGCACATGAATCATCAAATATAATATCGCTTAGAGTGACAAAGATGTATCAAAATCTGAAAAGTATTTGTTAGTGGCAAGGAATGAAAAAGGATATAACTGAGTATGTAATCAAGTTTCTGACTTGTTAGCAAGTCAAAGTGGAGCATCAATGATCAACTGGGCTTTATTAAAATATATACATCCTTCAATGAAAATAGGAAAATATTACAATAGATTTCATTACTAGGTTGTCAAAAACCAAGAAAGGTTATGATTCCATATGGGTAATTATGGATCATTTTACAAAGGCAACATATTTCTTGCCAGTTAAGATGACATACTTAGCATCACAATATGCTCAACTTTTCTTAGATAGAATTGTAACTCTGCATAGCATATTGATCATAATAAGTTCAAATTATAGGATGTAATTCACATTTCATTTTTTATAGTCATTCTAAGAAGCAATAGGTACATAGTTACACTTTAGAATGACATTCCATTTACTAATAAATGTATAATTTGAAAGGATCATTCAAACATTGAAGAATATGTTTAAAGCATGCATAATAGAGTTTGAAAAAAAAGTTATAATAGGTATACACATTTGATAGAATTTTCTATAGCAATGTCTATCGAACAAGTATGTAGATGACCGCATTTAAAGCACTACATTGAAAAAAGTGTAGATCATTAAAAAGATGGTTTGAATTAGGAGAAGCAAAAATAATTAGTTCTAATTTAGTGTAGGATATAATTAACAAAGTTCAAATTATTAAGGAGAGATTACATATGGCTTCAAATTAACAAAAGTTTACATAGATATATGTTGGCAATAATTAGAATTTAAGAAGTAGAACGTGTATTTTTTTATAGTTTTACCAATGAAAGGAATAATGCACTTTGGAAAGAAAGGAAAGTTAGCACCATAAAAGGCATTGGCAAGCATATCCACTTCTTTGTTTTTTGAAAAAAATAGGAACTAATTAACATTATATAACAAAAACAAGTCTAAGTTTAATAATGCCTATACAATCTTGCAAAAGTAACAAACCAACTCTAATAGAAGCATTATTTATGATAACTAATTCACTACAAAAAAGGGATGCATTCTTAGCAATGTAATCCATTACAAAATTAACTTCTCTATAAATATGCATAATTTAATATTGTCCACATCTTGCTAGTAGCTTTTTACAATCTTTATATAAGCTATAAACATGAATAAGAAGAAAAACATTAGTATTTTGAAAAGCATAAGACACAAACTTAGCATCCATTTTAACTATCACTAAGAGTAAATCCCTATTATGGGCTAAAAATAACTTATCTCTTAAAACCATACCACTCAGCCACATAATTTGAACTTACTTTGAGGCACTTGTAGCAACTAACCACCCATTCACTTTCCAAATCCTAATAATAGCAAAGCATATAGCTGGACCCCAATTTCCTTTAATTGTTTCATTGATGTTTAATTTAAACCACCCTATTAGAGAAGGATTTCATTTTATCTCCCTTGTTGCATTCTAAGTATCTTCTGTTAAACTTTCATTGCCCAAAATTCCATTACTTTACACAAGGTAGCATGATTTAAATTAAATTCACCTTGGTTAGCTTTAAATATTTATTTATTTTTATTTAACCACAAGTTCCAAATAACAAAGGCAAAAACTATAGCCCATGGCATGGGTAGATTACTGCATGAATCAGAAGTAACTAAGTTACTTTTAAGCTAAACAAAGAAATTAGAATGAAAAGTATTATGGAAAGACATAAATTCTAGAAGCAAAAACTAAAAATTCATAGTAATAAAATATTTTCGAAGGATGTGAGAGATGGAATCTATGTCTAAATTGCAAAGGTTGTAACCTAGGAAGACATCCTAACCTCTCCTGATAAAAAATTCTCTGGTAAGGGTATGATCTAAAATAGTTAAACATATAAAAAATTAAATTTTTAGTAATGTAGGAATTTTTCAAATCCGTTTAAAATTTTTACTATCAACCACAAAGGTTTTTGCTTTTAAAAAATTATAAACACTTTTAACAATGCATTTATCAAACTTAGCCAGACCTCAAACTAACTTATCCAATTATCCTATTATATTAAAAAGGAGTACTAAACATATAATCTTTAATATTTTTAGGCAAATCAAAAGAGATAGCATTAAGATTCTAAATTTTATTCACCCAGACATTACTAACTTTGGCTCTTAAATTAGTTCTAGACAACAAACCATATATACTAGTCCATGATGGTCTTAAATTTAACTAATAAACATGTTGAAAGTCAATTTTTTCCCTATTCCTAATAATCCACTTAATCCTTACTCTTATAATAACAACGGAAGTTTTAAAAGCTTTTCAATTGTGGAAAGAAGTTTTGTTAAGTTTAACAACATTCTTATCCCTAATAAGCAAGTACATTTTTCTTAAAATTTGGACCTACATAGCTTACCATCATTAATGAAACTCTAAGCTAATTTAGTTAGCATAGCCAGATTTTTTTTATTTAAACTCTCTGATCCCTAAGCCTCTTAAAAACTTCGATTGAGTAATAATATTCTAATTAACAAGAGATAACCTTCTATTTTTTGGATTTCCTCCCTACAAAAAATAACAAACCATTTGATCTAGCTTTTGATTAATACCTTTAAGTACTTTTGTATAGGCCATATGATAGAGAATAGAGAAAAAAGGATAGAATTAATTAAAATAACTCATTCCACCTTCGAAAGCCATTTAAAGTGCCAATTATTAATTCTTTCTCCTAATTTATGCGCTAAAAATTGCTGGCCAACCCCTTTATAATTACTTTTAATGCTAACTCCTAAATATTTGCCAAAATTATCTCTATAAATAATACCAAGCTCATTACTAATTAGATCATTTATAAAATGTTTAGTATTTTATAAGAAGTAAATCCTCAATTTCTCTAGATTCACTTTGAAACTTGAAACCTTAGCAAAACCATTCAAAACTTTTAATACAATCCTATAATTTTTTAAGTTAGCTTTAGCAAAAAGAACCATATCATTAGCATAAAGGAGATAGGAAATTTTAATATCATATTTACTTGATTTTATAAGATCCCATTTCTTATTCATACAAGCATCTTCAATTATTAGATGTCAATATTCAAGGCATAATATAAACCAAAAAAAAAAAAGAGATAGATGATCTTCTTATTTAATTCCTCTAGAAGGGTAAATTGGCCCTCATTTCCCTCTATTAACTAAAACATGGTACAAAACCTTTGAAATCAAACTCATGATATTATTATCCCACTTTAAAGGAAAATAAAAAAAGATAAATACATCCTTTATAAATCCTCACTCAAAAGAGTCATAAGCTTTTTCTAAATTTAATTTTATAATTATGTTACTAGTTTTGACTTTGGATTTATCAATAATATACATGATCTTACTTATTAGTAAGTTTTCTATTATACACAAAACTAGCTTGAAAAATGCAAATTAAATTTTCTAACAAAGGCTTCAATCTAGTAGTCAAAATCTTTAAGACTATTTTCCAAATAATATTATAAAGGCTAATGACCTATAAGCATTAATTGTCTCATGTATATCACCTTTAGGAATCAAACATACTAAATTTTCATTTACTTATTTAGGAATTTCTTCTATGGCAAAAATTTGATTAAGATAATTACAAACCAAATTACTAACTTCCTTCCAAAGTTTTTGAAAAAAAAAACTAAGATGAAGTCCATTAGGTTTAGGAACTCTAATAGCTTTCTAAGATTTTAAAGCCTTTCATATTTCCTGCTTACAGCTATTAAACTTCTCACACAATTAGTAGTACATTGATTTGTTTTATATCTATCTTTAAAGGATCTCTAAATGTGTAATTGGATATCAACAAAAACTTTAAGCCATGTCTGGTCCATAGTTTCTAGTTGAACATTTTCTTTCGTCTAAGAATGGTATATAAATGATAAGTGTGAGTATTGTGATCACCATCGTTTATCTATTCCATTCTTGATTTTGAAGTCCATTTTCCTCCTCTTGTCTTAATATTTGCAAAAAATCCTTTTGTAAAACCTTGTCTAGCTGATATAAAAATTTAGAAGAGGACTTCTATAAAGTATTTTGGACATATTTAATTTAACCTAAAATCCTTTTCTTTTTCTTTCAAAGATATTGCCAAACATATTTTATTCCATTAGAAGACCTTTTTAGCAAAATTATCAATAGCAAAATGATGAGGAAGTGAGAAAGCCCAAGCTTTAAATATTAGATTATATAGTTTGGATAAGATAGCCATCAAGTTTGAAACCTAAATGGTTTTTCTAACAAAACACATTAGTGATTAAAAAAGGATGCTAAATTAGGACAATAATCAGACATAATTCTAAGAAAACGGTATATATAAGCTTCTAAAAAAATAAGGTTCCAATAAGATTGCTAAGGGCCTTATTTGGTTTTTCCAAGATATGATTATTTGAAGAATGCAAATTAGACCAAGTAAAAGAAAGACCTAAAAATCCTAAATAAATAAGATTACAATAATATAAGCAATCCCTAAATATGTTTACACAATCTAAATTTATTAAAATATTATTGAATTTTTTAGGTTGACAAGTTGTTGGTGTGTATGTCCTAGGAACCAATCATAAGATGATTATAATAACTCATAATATATTATATTTTATTTTAGTTTTTATGTAATTTATAATTTAATATAATAATTATCCTTGAAATAATTTTACTATTCTTAAAATGTCTTTGATTGAGTATTATTACGAAAAGAATAATAATAATATATCAAAACTAGTATGTATCATGATTGATGATTATGAATCATGGATATGTGATATCAAGTCAATACATGGGTATATTGTTAGTGAACAAATGGACTAGACTAACTCGCTATAAGAATACAACATAGATTGACAAGTATTATTAGCTATTTTCATGTTATCGTAGTGTAAGTAGTCCTTTGACCTAAAATCACTACGGTTCCCTACATGAGGAGTTACATACTTTGATATTCTCCTGTGTTACCTTTAACTAAGATGTATCATGATTTATGATTATGAATTATGAATATATGATATCAAGTCAAAACACGGATATATTGATAGTGAATAGAAGTACTGAATTGACCCGCTATAAGAATACTATATAGATTGACAAGTGCCATTAGCTATTCTCATGTGATCACAATGCAAGCAATCCTTTGACCTGAAGTCACTATGGTTCCCTAAATGAGAAGTTACATGCTTTGATACTATCATAAGTTACCTTTGATTAGAATGACATGCAGGGTTTTAATTAGGTATGTTACAAATCATGCAGAAGAATATGAGTGATATAGATAGGATTTTGTTCCTCCTATATAAAAGGAGTGATATCCTTGAGCCCATTGATTGAGTAAGATTAAGAAATGTGTGATCGTGCTCAAATGGCCTATTGGTCATTTGTTTGAGTTAGTCTTTTAGTGTCAAGAAATATAGATTGAATATTAATAAGGATGATGCACTCTATGCCTCTAATTTAATTTGGTTATCATTACAAAAGAGACTATATTGCAAAATGTTGCTCACAAATTAGGTAGATGTTAAATACAGATATTCTTATTACTTGGGTGATAATGATGTATTGCTAAATACCACTTATTATCTATAATTCATTGATGAGTCATTACCAATGTAGTAAGAACCTATATGGTTATATAAAAAGAGTAAAAATAAAATAATAATTAATTAAGTTTTAGTTAGATTAAAATCATATTAATTAAGCTTGTTATTTAGTGCATATATATTATCAAAGTATTAATATATATTCACATAATATATAGTATATTATGTGATATTATTTGATATTAAATTAATATCAAATAATTATATTATTTAATATTAGATAATTATATTATGAGATAATATTATTATCTAATAATATTAGATGATTATGTTATGTGATAATGTTATTATCTAATAATATTTAGTTATTAATATTAAGATAATATTAGATAACTAATGGATAGGCCTTATCTCCCCCCTTATTCTCATTGTGGTAGGGATAAAGTTTTAGTTTTTAAGTTAAATTAAAAAGGAGGTAATTTCCTAGTTAGACTATGAAAGTGATATGTATAAGTTCTAAAAAAGGTATAAAGGCGACACTTTGTATGCAAGAATAATAAGCTACCACCAAAATAAGTTAAAACACACAAAATCTTAATCTCTTGTGAGAGAGACGTCTCATAGCATATTCATGGGAGGTTGAGAGGTTATCATTCATTCCATGTAGATATCATAGAGGCATAGTCGCTTAATTGTGCTTGTGATTCATGAATTGCACTTTAAGAGGTAATCCTTATGATATTGATTTATGTCCCTATGTATAGATTTTAGAAAGGATTCACATATATAATTTTTTTCTAAAAACTTTTTTTTCTAATGCGTTTTATGATACATGTGAAACCTAACACAAACTATCTTATTAAAATCACCTAAAGCTAACTAAGATAAATTATAGACATTAGCTATAGCTTTTAAATTATTCTATAATATTTTTGTATAATTAATCTTGGGAATAGCATATATACTTGTTAACAACTAACTAGGGGATAAAAGATTTACCCTAACCAATGCATGTATCTCTTAGTCTAACTTATTGATAACCTCTAATGAAACTTCATTTGCATTCCAAACTTCATCTGCATGCATCATTTGTTACCACTGTTTCTTGGATACTACATGAAATGCATCTAAGGGAGATAGCATTAATGGTGACTCAATCTCTTTCAATAGATTAAAATTAATTTGTAAACAATTCCAATTTGGAATATCATTTATATATACTATCATTAGAGCAATTTGCTTCTCTACTTTATCTTTTTAAGAAAATATTGATTTATGCCTTTTGGCAAACATTTGAACAACTTTATGTTCTTCCACACTTGAAGCTTCTTTAGTTTAATTGTGCCTATCACATATGTTGATCTATTGAGATCCATTTCATCAATCCTCATTGAGTATACAAGTCTTGTTATTAATTAAGTACACCTATACTATCTTGTTGCCAGATGGCTAGTTAATTTTTTACTTCAAGCTTGATGATGCAAAGCTATGAGTTATAATAACTAGGGTTTAGAGAATCTATTTTTGGTGAGGAAGGCAAACGAAAGGCTACAATCACTTACTAAAAATGTTCAATCTTCATTTGATATTTTAGGTTAATGTAAAATAGGTCATTGCAAGTTGGGTTATTATTTGGATTCTTGCTTAGGACTATTTGAGAGTCCATATTACTAGCTTTCTTGATTAACACTTCTAACGCCTTTTTCCTTCTTATATAGTCTTTAATTGGTTTGTTATTCTATTGGACTTAACCCTAACATTAACTTTGTCCATTATTTTAACAATAAGTGAACTAGCTATCCTACTAGCTTTCTTTGTATTCTCTGTATAGAATTTCGTCAAAGACTTACTTTTCTTTTTTCTGCAAGAATCCAAGGTCCATAAGGGTCTTGCTATTGGTTAAAGCTTTGAGGTCCCGCACCACTAAGCTTCATCATTACATTTCCATGTGGAGATAATTCAATCTCTTTTAAGGTAGTCTATTGAGAAGAATACTCCTTTCTAAAGACTTTTCCACCATAAGGACAAAGCAATTTTTAGTTACTGATCTAACCAAAGACAAAATAAATACGATTCAACCATTCATACAACATCACTTGCTTGAAATCTTTGATATGAATGGTTAGATTCAATGATTGATTAACATCAATTTAGATATAAATTCTAGCATCTTACTAAGTTACATGTCGTAATGCACTAAAATTAGATTAATGTTGGTTTGTTAAAAATAATGCAGCATAAGATGTCAAACTATGTCATACCCTTGTGATCCTTTGAATTATCTTTATTAATTGATTTACTAATAATTTTTACACAATTGTTTTAATTATTCATGCACTAAAAACATAAAGAATGGATATAGATAGAATACAAATGCAAATCACACAAAATGTTATAGGATGTAGAATGCAAAATGTAGAATATAGTGCACAATAGTATGCAAAATTATGCAAAACACAAAATTAGGGGGTTTTGTGAATTAAAATTGAATTGAATGTATTAAATAAAGCAAAATACAAAATAAATAGTAAGGAAGAAAATCAATGTAATGAAACAACAAATTCAAGGAATTGAAAGTTCTAATTTGAATTAATCATGGATTAATTGATATTTGACTTTTCTAATTAATCTTTCAATCCTGAATTATCCAGAATCCCTATCATAATTTGTAAATTCAA
This sequence comes from Sindora glabra, assembly GCA_020226215.1. NCBI lineage: Eukaryota > Viridiplantae > Streptophyta > Magnoliopsida > Fabales > Fabaceae > Sindora > Sindora glabra. The sequence goes on from CM035225.1 coordinate 49,467,583, forward strand.
TGCTAGATTATCATCTAAGATTTGATTAATTAAGATTACCAAATTAAGCAATCATTATAATCCTTGAGTTAGATTAAAATTGATTTAAAGATAGAATTTAATTAAATTAAGAAATTAAATTAAAATTTTTCAAATTAATCTATTAATCCTCTACCCTTAGGTGTAAAATTATGATTAACCAATCATAATTCAATATTAAAATAATAAAATATAAAAAATCACAAGGATGAATACCAATTATATCAAATCAACATCCAACACATTTAATTTCAAGAAATTAGCACAAGTAATTTGGGAAAGAAGAAAATTAATTAAAGAAAGTCAACAATGTAAATCATGATCTCATAATCCAATAGAAAAGATTCTCAAAATCCTTGAATCAACTCCAAATTTAGTCTTTCATGGCTAAAGAGCACAAGCTAAAAGAAAAGTGTGCTATTAAATTCTATCTAGTATGTGAAAGTCTTAGTTTTTCATCTATATTCTTGCCTTTTATATATGACTTAATTACCTTAAAACCTATTGGACCTGAATTCTATGTCATCTAGGATTACAAGAATGCGGTCTTTTTAATTTTTAGAAGCCTAGAATCTATTTTCACAAATCAATTAATTAAGAGTTACAATAGTGAAATCTTGTAAGTTTAAGATCCAGCTAATATAAGACCATTAAAATAATATAATTTGGATAAATCATATATCGAGGTCTTATAGAGATTTTGGCATTGGTTTCACATTAATTGGACCTCTATAACTCTAAATATGACATAAAAATCAAAGTTGGCTGAATTGGGACAAAAATTAAGCTTCAGCTTCTCAGTTAAATAAAGGGCTTTAAGAAGTCTGATTTAACCAAAACACCAAAGTTGTAAATGTTTCTTTAAGCTTTCAAATGATATAAAGATCTCTCCAATCTAACATCTATAGCTTAAGATATAGCTAAAAAAGAAATAATATCAAAATTTAATATTAACTGAATAAATTTAAAACATTGTAAAATTATCTCTAAATTATAAAATAAGGCCAATTCTGTGAAATTTAACAAATATAACACACTAAGAGACATGAAAAGATGATACGATAAATATTTTTCTTATCACTAACCTTTATCTCTAAGGAACGTATGAGAATCAATTTTTAATACTTGCCTAATTATGTTTGCTATTTGAGATAAGATGAAAAGATCATAGAATTCTACTAGTAACTCCAGCAGACGAATCATAACAATAATCAAGAATAGCCTTGCCTCTAAAGGCTTAAAAAATGGTTCCCACCTCTATAAAGCTAAGAAATGTTCTTGAATAAATCATAGTCCACCATTAAGAACCTTTAAATAATCAAAATATAACTCAAATTTAAATAAGAAGTCATTCCCAACTTCTAGAATTGATAATTTACTTTTAGCTTACTATAGCATTCTAATTTTATATTCTATATATTAAGAGTTAACTTTCCTTCAAAATACCTTCCTAAATTAACGTAGAACTCCAAGGTTCATACAACTTAAATTTGACATTATATAGGATATGAAACATGACTTCACTCTCACTCATTCATTGACTCTACATACAATCTTTTTTATGGTTCTATACTGGCTGCTCAAAAAATAGATTCTTATATGTTTCTAGCACTAACCCAATAAGATGGTCCTTATAATTCTTTTCTCCCCTGAAATTTTGATAACGATCAATACTATTTAAACTAGAAGGATTCACCAAAGAATAACTCCCATTCAACTTTTGATTACTATAGAGAAAAGCATCTTGTTCTTCTTTTAAAAGAGTTTTTCCATATTCAACCATCTTCCCAACTAACTTTCTAGTTTCTTTAACTATATTTGTGTCCTTGTTGCAAACATATTCACTTCTCTCCCTTTAACTCTAGGGGTTACCTACCAATAGCATACCAATAAAGTGCCTTGCATACTTATGCACAACTACCATAACCTCCATCCATCTTAGACCAATGATATTTTTTCATTACACAAAGTATATTTTAATCCCCTGCCTCCACAAGCTATCTAGATTTCCACTCTTAAAGAATGAATCTTTTAGTCAAAACTCCTTTATATTTTGTTTGAACCCTAACATATCAATGTTCTCCTATCCTAAATTTACTTACTCCAGCACCAACTAACTGTGCTTGTATTTGATGAATTATTTACATAACTCCCTCACGTTGAAAAAGTCCTAAAGAGGTCTCACCCTATCATGTCTAAGTATTTCCTTTAAAACTTTATCAACCTAGGAAAATAATGAAAAACTACCCACCATTTGTAGTTGCTATCTTTCTACTATGGTATTGTTTATTTTGAAGGTAGGAACATGGTTTAGGTGCAAGTGTGAGATGGCTTTATAGCTACAATGCTAGTTATCTCTCGTAACCCACCCTAAAGTGCGTGACCAACATAGGGAGTTGTCCTAAGCAACCTCCTACTAGTCTCATAACATGTGCATCACAACATGATCAAAATTAGATATTATTGATTGATAAAAATTTTATAATATAGAAAAATAACTAGTTCAAACCTATAGTGATCCACTTAATATTACCATTTCATTATGATTTACTAGCAAATAAAATGTAAACATAAGAAAATAGAACATAATGGTATATAAAATATAAAATGATATTGACTGTATGCAAATAAAATACAACAAGATGCAATTAATAAAAACATAATGCAATGAGGGAGGTTTGATCCAAAATTATATAAAATGCACTAACAAAAGCAAAATATGGAAATAACATAGAAAGATAGAAAATTAATATAGCAAAATAATTTATCTAAGAATTTGAGAGCTTTTATGTGGATTAATCATGGATTAAATATATTTGATAATTCTAATTAATTTTTAACTTTGAATTATCTAAAACCTTATAATAATTAATAAATTCTATGTTAGATAATTACCTAGAATTTAATTAATTAAGATTAGCAAAATTAAGCAACCACTATAACCTATAAGTTTGATCAAAATTGACTTAAAAATAGAATTCAATTGAATTGAAGAAACTAGAAACCTCTTATTTAATCTTTCAATCCTTTATTCCCATGTGATAAATAGTGATTAACTAACCATAATTCGATATAAAAATAGCTAAAGATTGAAAGTCATGAGGTTGAACAAGAATTATACTAAATTAACATTCAACTTATGTAATTTCAAACCATCAGTACATAAAATTAGGGAAAGGGAAAATTTAATTAGAAAAAGTCAATATTACAAGTTAGGATCTCATAATCCAAATAGAGATAAGTTTTAAATTCTTTGAATTAACTAGAAATTTAATATTTTATGGTTGAAGAAGAAGAAACTTGAAGAAAGAAAAGTTATTGTTTAAAGTTTGTGCAAAATTATTGAAATGTTCTTACCTTTAGAGGTACCAAATCCTATATCTAATTTTTCCTTCCTCTAAAATCTAATGAACCAAAACCATATGTCTCCTAAGTTACAAAGAATAGAGCCTTACTAATTTTAGAAGCCTAGAATCTAATTTACAAAATAATACATTACAAGAGTTATTATAGTAAAATCTTATAAGCCTAAATTCTAGCCAATATAAGACTACAAAAATTGTATAGTTTTATAAACTCAAAATGCAAAAGTTGTAGGGCCAAGTCTTAGGAAGCTTTTGATGTTAATTTTACCTTGATTAGACCTCTTAAGCTCCAGATATGGCCTAAGAACTGAAAGTAGCTTAGCTTGGATAAAAATAGGGCTTTAATTTCTTAACTAAATTAAACCTTTTAAATGTATAAATTAAGTTTTAATCAAAATATGAAAGTCACAGAGCATCCTTTGAACTTTCCAACAATATAAAGATAATCTAAATCTGATATCTAAAACTCAAGATATAGTTAAAAAACTAAAATGGTGTAAAAATCTAACATTAACTAAATAATTTCAAATCATCGTAAAACTAACTTTAAATTATATAACAAGGCCAATTCTATAAAATTAAGCATATGCAATACAATAAGAGGCATAAAATAGGAGAAAATAATATAGATAAAATCTTGTACACCACCTAACTGAGTGAAAATACAACTATACTGACAATATTTTATGTCATTCTAAACCCAAATAGGAAAGTGTATTTCTAATGTTAAAATGTTGAAGAATGCAATTCCTTTATGTAGTGATTAATTATGTAACTTACTAGCTACTTGAACATCCAATGACTTATGTCGGTGTTAATATAATCAAGTGGGCCCATTTCCATTCCAATAGGCAACAATTAAGTACCTAAAAGGAAGGTTTTCACATAAAATGGAAAGAAATAAGAACAACAAGAAAATGTGTTTTCATAGAAAAGACAATAAGTAAATAAAATAATATAAACTAAAATATAATGACTACTTTATTGAATATTCCCTATAAAAAGAGATGAGGAGTATCTATACTTTCTCAAGGAAAAGGTTATTTATACATTGGATTACCATTTTAAGAATTAGATACACCATATAAGGTAAGGTTTAGTTGCCTTGCCTTCATTTTTTTCCTATAAACATTACACTCATAGGAATTGTCTAAGTTTCAAATTAGTGTAACTATTTACATAACCCCATTGGACAATTACAACCACCCATTGATAATTTCACATATATCATAATGATAACAATGGAAAGTAAATAATTTATTTTTCCATATAAGCATAAGGGAATTACAAAACCCCTTTCCACTTGGGTTAATTTTCATTCATATATGGTTGCTCATATTTAGCAATGTAAGCAACAAATTTAAATAATATAAATAAATAAACAACTGAAGAAAGCATTTAAATCTTCTTGTGACTATCAATCTTATCCCTTCACAAACCTAATCTTGTTCCTTTGGGGCCAATCTTATTCCTTCAAAAATGATTTCTTAAATCTAATACTATTCATATCACATTTCATTTCATCATCCTTTTTTCACATTTTATCCATATATACATTCCATATCATATCACACCCCAGTTAGGGATTCCATTATCAAAACCATGCATAAATGCATTAGCATATTCATTATGCAAGTATTAACACTATACATGTATACAATACTATAAAAGATCCATGAAATAAACAAAAGTGGATTTATAGAGGAATACTCAACTATATACTCATTTATTAAGGTCTAGAAGCAAATCCTAACCCTCATAGTTTGTATATGCTCACTTATAAGAAATTTGATGGCAACTTTGAATGTCATGCTTAAGTATATACTCACTTTTAGCTATCCAAAGAGCAACTCTAAATGCCATATCCAAGTGTATACTTGCTTATAAGCATCTAAAAAGGTATATTTCTTTAATACTTAAGTATAGGCAACCAAAGAGCAACTTTGAAATCATACTCGCTTATATACTTGAATATTAAACCATATTTCCAAATAAAACTATGAAGTTACTGTTTATTTAGTCAAATTATCCATATCCAAACATATGCACAACATCATAACCATAACATAGCATCATCATTTATACTCATACTTTAACCATAAAACATCAATAACTTTTTCCATAGACATGATCTACATATCCAATCGTTAAAATTCCTAATTTACTAATACTTTGACTAATACAACTTATAACCATTACAAATAAAATGCTTAGCCTAATCAGTACTAATTCATGAGAAAAATTCAAAGTAAGTCCTCTAAACCCCTAACTTCTTTGTCTATGGAAAAACATAAGAAATTATACAAAAGCATAGTTTTAATATGATTACCTTGAATTAACTTGAGTTGGTTAGTGTTTGCTTGAGATAATTACCTTAATATTATTGAAAGAGGTAAAAAAAAAAGGCAAGAAAAGGAGGAGAAATTAGCAAAAAAAAAAATTAGGGAAAATAGAGTTTTGAAAAGAGTTGATGTTCTAAGGGGTATTTTAATAAATTCTAAGTAGCCAAGGCATAAAATGGGAAAAATCATTATAAATCTCCTTCATACACACCTATTCAAATTTAATCATACATTACCCTCTAGTTATTTCATTTCTTCCTACTCTTACTGTAAAATTTAACTTCTTAACATAAAATTCTATTCCCAAACAAAAATAATAAGAAGGTCAATAAAATATTTGCTAATTTTTCTAAAGGGTCTAACATTATTAGTGGGTCTTCCAAGGAATAATAGCAAATGATCTTTCACATTTAAAATATTTTAGCAAATATTCTCAAGAATTTACTTGTAACTTATGGATTAATATTATCTTATAAATAAGAGTTAGTTCAACCTTAAAAGATAGTTAAATTGTAGACTCAAACTTGAAAAGTCCTGAAAAATAAATATGATCCTTATAGAATACAATAAAAAAATAAACCACTATAAAAATTTATGTTTGTTTTATTTTACCTTTTTTATTTTAACTTTTGTAAATTAATGTTTATGAAAACTTGGTCATTGTCACATATATATTTGTGGTGGATATTAGATTGTTTGCTTTGTTTGATTGACTCAAATATCCTTAGGTTTTTATAAGCTTTTATTCTAAAAATTTAAATGTTGTTTATGAAAAGTTTTGAAAAATCTAGTAAAGCACTAAAACCTATTTACCTCCTCTAGGTTTTATCTATAGTTACAAATCTAACTTATACTAATTTGTACATAACCAATTATGTTATTTATTTTATATTATAATTTCTATCATCCAATTATTTCATTTTAGGTAATCATAATCTTGCATATGAGATTCTAAATAATTGATGAGTTTTAGATTATATTAATGAAATACTAAATAATATTGGACAAATATAAAATTTTAGTAATATAATATGGATGATTAATAGTTTAAATCCAATAGTAATCTTGTGAAGAATGCATCCAATAAAATTTATGCAACAATATAAAAGCATATATAAGTTATAATAATGCCCATGAATCATCTTATATATGCATACATATAAATTTAAAACAACTATTTATATATAATAACATAAATAAATGATAAAACATATAATGATATATTCAAATATAAATATTTTCACAAAATTTCATGCCAATACAAAGTTTATCAAATACCTATTAAAACCTTTAATTATGTAGTTACTTATAGCAATGAGAAGAATACTTAGTTATTCATAATTCAATTTATTATAATAAATTCAATCTAATAAGTAGTTAAAATAGATATTGTGAGCTTTGGGGTTTTAATGCTTTTACTAAAAAGAAATTAAAATCATGAGGATTGTACAGGTTAAGAACTAAGGACAATTAAGAGCTAGGAAGTAAGATTTTGATATTTGCAATAGTAGAAATGAAGAAAATATGGTAGGATCGGAACTCAGTGGTTCATAAAGGAAAGGAGGTTAACATTGAGGTGCTTAAGGTGAAGATTAAAAAGGAATATATGGAGGAGAAGTAAAAGATTAAGACCTTTGAATCATTACCCATCAAAGATGGCATTAAGCTTTCAACCTAGTCATATAAGGTCCACTACTATTGGAAGCCCCTATTAAATTTGTTAAGTTAAATGTTGACATGGCATAGGCTAAATGTTACTCATTTATGACTATTTTAGCTAGAAATAGTAATGGTAGTGCTCAACATTTATGGTATAATAACTATGAATGCTTATCATCACTCGTTACAGGACTCTTGGTTATTTATTTTCATGGCCTACAATTTCCCTAAAAAAATGTTTAAGTGGAAAATGATAGCAAGGTAGCTATCAAAGCCTTATTAAGTATTACAAAATATCTTAAGAAAGTCTTATCTCAGGATATTTTAGTTAGGGATCTTTTGTTAATTTCTTAGAATGTAAAATTACTTTCTGCTTCCAGAACAATAATGCAATTGCACATAAAGTGGCTAAGTGGGCAATATGGATAATTAGTAATGGAATGGGTCATCTTTCCCAATCCTCCTGCGCTTTGGATAATCTTATCCTTTAGCATATCATGTCCTTCTTAGAGGTGTTCATAGGTCAAATTATGGAGTTTCAAACTTCAGATTTCATATATAATTGCATGAAATACAATGACCCAAATCTAAGCCCAACCCATTTAATTTTTTTAAAAAATTTAGCTTGATTTAGCCTATTTACTTTTTAAAACATTATTTTTTATTATTTTAAGGAAAAATTAGTTTTTTATATAAAAATACATAATTAAATTGATAATAGGATATTAAAATATATAAATCATTTAGTTACATCAAATTAAATATTTTGAAATTAAAAATAATTAAATATAATTAATTTTTTATAATATGCAGCTATATTAATAAAAATAAATTTATACAATTGAGTTGAGTTAATTCGATTTATAGAATCATGCCCGACTCAAATTTTAATTGAATCTTTGAGGAAAAAATTCAATTAATATTTAAACAATAGAAACCAAACGTTATATTTTTTAAGGTTATGCCTACCAAGTTAGACAAGTCAACTAACCCATAAATATGTCTAGTCTCTCTAAAGTTGATGTATTATTTATAAATTATTTAATAGAATAAAGTTTCTTAATAAAAAAGTGAGTTAAATTTAGGTTAATGCAATTCTTTTTGAGACTAATATGTTTTATTTAAAGAATGGTCCACCTTAATAAAAAAAATGATCCAAAATAACCCAATTGACTAAAAGTTTAAACTTAGTAAGTTTTATTCTATTGAACAAATAAGTTAGCCCCATAATATATGAAAAAGAATATAGAATTAATTAATGTATATGTAATATTAAAATAATAATAGATATTAAAATATATAATTTATATTTGATAAATCATATATTTAATACACTATTACGAAATTATTGATAAACAATAATGGATAGTTATCGATTAAATTTAATATTGATGTATATATTGATGCCATGACATTTTTAAAATTATTTGGATTAATAAGATGACAATTAGTATATACAACCAATATCTATATTAATACAATGACACTTTTGAAATTTCTATTAAACTTAAGATGATAATTAAACTTTTAATTAACATCTATTTTAATACTATTTCATATTTGAAAATACTAAGAAAACTTAAGACATTAGTTTGATACTTAAATAACATGGAAAGTAAGGTCAATTCATACTTTGTGAAGCATTAGGCAAACCTAAGACATTAGTTACTTACTTAACTGACATTGTAATTGATGGTGTGGTATTACTTTTGTAAATAATCTTATAACTTTATACACCTATTTTGTATTAATCCATTGTCTTTTATATAAGATGCTAGTTTTTTAATTAAAATCAATGTATAAATATTTTGTCTATATAAACTTTTATTTAGTTATCTATTTCACATCACTTTTGCTTTTTAAAACTCATTTCTCCAACAATAACCTCCATTTTTAGCATTTCTCTAATGATTCCCATATCTTCACCACATTCTTAATTGCATTCAGAGTTAGTTTCATGTTTGTTCTAGTTATTATACCCATTTTCAAGTACATTTTTTATTCTCATTTTCATCCCTTATTTGGATATTAAGAGATTATTTGATTTTGTTTGGTTAAGATGTATATGTATGTGTATAATGATAATATGATAGCCTTATTCATCGTAATGTTTAGGATTATACTATTTATTGTATTTGTTAATGTTTATAGGGTTTAGTCACCCTAAAAATATATAGTCATGATCATGTTTTGTTTAGTGGTGATGCTTTTACCATTTTAACTTAATATCTTCATTACATGCTATTGTATCTTTTTAGGACGTCAGATATAATATATAATGGGAGGATTCCTATTTACTTCTTGGTTATGTAAATTAGTGGAGGAGATTGTAAAGCATGAAAATTAATATAATTTTAGTTTAGTTACTTATTATACAAATCACATGTTTTGTCATGTCTATTATGTAATATTAGTTATGAGGGCAAATTGTATATTTGTTACTTTATATATCATTAAGTAATGTTAATATATAAATTTATCTACTTATCATTATACGTGATTGAGAATGACTATTTTGAAATAGTCAGAATATGGATCCTTTTGAAGAGGTAATTTGTCTCACCTAAAAATATAAAAGGGGTCCCACAATATTGAAATGCATTATCATGATGTGAGCTAAAGGTGAGAAGTTAAATGTTAGTTCAATGAGAAGGGGTAAGAAAGTAGAACAAATATAGTGGTATATAACAATTACATTAGATTAATAATATGTTCCAAAGTATCAATAAGTTATAAGCTTTAGACGAGTATCCCTTAACATTGAAAGATAACATTAGGAGGAGATTTTGGTATATACACTTAATTTGGATAACTTTGTGTTATAGATATGTAAAACTATAATTGTGGTTGCATCACATATAACTTTTTCCTGTGTGTTTTAATTTTTTTTTTTTTTTGGAGAATGCCTTTGATATTTTTAACAACTCACATGTGCACAACTGAGTACTAAGGCATGCAGCAGACCGATGGAATGACTTTAAAATAAGGTTAAGGCAAGGTCACATTAACCTCAAGATTGCTAGAAAAATAAACCTAATGTAGGAATGGAACTTTATCCACTAACAACCATAGGAGAATTTCCTGGAACAAAAGAATAACAAGTGTTTCTAGGTACAATTTGTACATTTTAATGACCAATTCTTCTCAATGTCTTATTTGTATACCATCTGAACTTATGAACTAATATGTACATTAATTAATAAGAGTTAAGTATGTTGAATTGAGATAAGCAAAGCAAGAACATATATCTATGCAAGTTTTTCAAGGAAAACTACCAAAAGCTAAAGCCCTAGGGGTTTTCTTATTAATGATAGTGAGGATAGTAATGATATTGATGATAAAGCAATTAGTAGAAGAAAGGTATGCAAAAGCTAAAGGCAATGACACTAATGAGGTACGTTTCATTTTTTTTTTTGTAAAGTTATAAAAGTGAGGTAGAGTTAACAAGCAAGGGTAGTATATGACCTTAGAGAGTTAGCCTATTGCAAAAAGCATTGTAAGTGTTTAAAATTAAATCAATACATATTGTTTAATTTTGAACCTTTTATTTTATGCAATTGAATTTAATTATCTATATTTGTTTATTAATATAGGACACTCTCACATACCAAGCTTCCCAAGGTAAGTTTAATCCAACTAAGAAAAAGGACATCCTAATTATAGCATTGGGATTTAAAGAGTATCCTAATTGTGTTTAAGGTCTTAGATATGGTATTGGCCTAAGGGACTACTTCAAGCCATTAAAGTGTTGTCTAATAGGACATTGCACATTGATTTGGAGGACTTCAAAGTAAGCATTGTCCATGATATGGGACAAAAACTCAATACGAACTGGATGGCAAAGATATAGCATAGCACATGCAAATGCAATAGTAGCAACATTATACTTTGATGGATTAAGCAGCCCTCTAGTAAACCACACAATTGAGTTTAGTGCCATTTTTCTAGCATGCCCTATCAATCTCTAATGACATAGAAGAGCACCATTACCTATTGCTCACGCAAAGAAGCCAACCTTTACGACCATTATCTACCTTATTATTGGGACTCATAATTAGTTAAAGGTTTCAAACCTTCTTATGACTATTATAGAGGAATTGCTAGCACTTACAACATAAAGATCCTACTTAAGGTGAATGTCACATTTAATCTTCACACTTTTCATGCATGTCTTTGCATGAATTGGCTTTTCTACAACAGAAGTTTATAATAAATAAGGTCAAGCCCTATATGCTATAATAGTGATAAGATCATCTATCCAAAAGGTCATGACTAGGTAGATTTCGCTAAGACAGAGGCTCCGCCATCGACCATTTCAAGTAATCAAGTCAAAGTAATGGCCAATAGGCATTTGGATTGCATAGCTAAGGTACCGATGCTAAACGATGAACTTCAAATATTGGAAAATGCCTCACATGATTGATGACCCTCATTCAATTTCTAATGAAAGCATTAGCAATGTATATCTTCTACCTCTACCACTGACTTTTTTATACAATTAAAGTTATATTGGTCTTATTTGATATTACTAGTTGATGTTATCTATATTATAGAAACCTTTTGACCATAATTAAAAGGTGTTACAAGTGAAGGTTGATAGTTCATAGGCCCTAAATGCCCAAGCCTTGCTTACTATATAGGTGGATATGGTAGGAATCATTAATTTATTATTCATTGAGAAAATTACTATCTTATAGCTCTTGAGGTTCGAGGAACTTGATGTCACTTTCATTCAACTTTGGGTAAGGTAAGTTTGCATAGTATTCAAGCATAAACTAATTCAGCCATTATCTAATTAGAAGTTTAGTTTATGTCAATCCTTTTCAAGTATTGTCATGGATGCTAGTGCAATCAAAGAGATTATTATTACGGATTTCTATGTTTATATCAAATGACCTTTAAGCCTAACTAAAGGCCAAGAAGAGAGAAGATTACATTTTAAATGTATTACTAAGACTTCCTAAGAAAACTTGCTACTTTGTATCATATCACAAAGGGTAATTCTCACTTATACATTACTTATGATTTTTATTTTTCATAAATAGATTTAGACATTTTGTTATTCCATTGTATTATAAGCATTATTAGATGCTTATCATAGTGCTCCTAAAGAAAATAAAAATGTTCTCTAATTGGATCCCCTAGGTAAAGAAGTGCAATTCACATTAAAAACATGCTTAAATAAAGCTTTAGGTATATACTATAAGAAAGGCATACAAGTGCACAAGAAAGGTAAAAAAGTAAATTGGGATATAATGCAAGTATGTTTCCTAAGTAAGATTGTAACATATTACAAATGAAGTTTATGCATCAATGGGATGAAACTGACATACCTTATACATATAATAGTTGAAAGACATGTATAATTAAAATCATAATGTCACAATAAAATTAGTGGCCTAACAAACAAAGGTTCTTATATATAATGCCTAAGCTCATTTCCGAGTTTTATTTTCCCTAAGCATCATTTAAAGGACTATTATTGGAAAAGAGATTATTGGAAGGTGGTAAGGCTTGTGCAGTTGAGCTTTAGATGCCAAGAGAAGTCAACATTGTCAAGAATACAATTAATTCCTCTTGTAGTTAGACCAATTACTACTTAGATTCATGTTAACACTTAGTTACTAAGTAGTCATATTCAACTAAAATCTATAATAATGCACTCTTGAAGGTAGAGGCAATAACAATATCCTTAACTCTAACCTAAGGTTAGTTGAGTTGTAGCATAATAGATTATTCTAATTTTTTTGCAATTGAAATTGTTCCTTCCAAACCAAGCCTATACAACTTACCTTTTTTGGACCCACCAATTGCCCTATGGAATAGTTTTGCATTATATTCTTTAGTTATTTTCCTTATTGTATGCTCATCCTAATTATTTCCCTCTTTATCATCAACTTCACCATTTTATGAAGGTTATCTAAATTTCTCCACAAATAACTTATTGGTCCTTATTGTTAATTTTAACATTAAATTAAAATATAAATATATAAAACTTAACAAATAAAAGAGATTATGCAATAAGTATTACAATAATTCAATAGTACTTTGTAATGGATGATCTACTTATACTTGAAATATGAATATACAAAACTTAACAAAATAAAATAGATTATACAAGAACAATTACAAATAATTCAATAATGGATAATCACTTATACTTTGCTTTTAACTATTATGATAAACCAAAATCTTATTCTAAAATGTTTGAAAAGGATTATTGTGTTACAAGTTCATAACTAGTAGTGGATTCAGTTTCCATCACAATATTAGTAGTATATTTTCTAGAATATAAATATTCTCACTTCAAAAATAGATAGTTTGGCTTAACAATAATTAGTTATTAATGAGGTCTAGTAATTAATTATTTTATTAATGAAACAATGGATCAGAGCTAAATAATAACTTTTTGCTAATAAGTAACATGGATTAGTAAATTTAATACAAGATCTTCCAAAAACAAGAATGAATTCTAATAAAGCAAGAAGAGAAGACATTTTTATGTGACATAGAATTAACATAGGACTTACATTTAATAGATCCCTATAATTAACATATGATTGCTAACAAATTTTTTCTCTCTAAATTAAAGTGATAGTATATATATACCCTAAAAAAATCGCTATCCCTAATAAAGATTTATACAACATAAAACTTAGAAAAAGAGATACTTAAAGGCATACAAAATGACAAGGAAACATATGCCAATAAAGAAAATTATTGTAAATTCTACAAACATATGCAAAATTTAACAATACAAATGCCAAAATGAATTAGGTGCCAATTCATATATAATCAATTAAAAACAAAACCAAGATAAATAATGAAAGTTAATAAAGAAATATATTACTAACCTAAGTTATTTAAGAATTCTTGCAAATAAATTACTCATCATATTTATAGGTTTACCAAAACAACTATGGCAATGTTAGCCTTATCCTAATCAAGCTTTCTAGCAACATATTATGAAAAAAAATCATTAAATGAGATCATAAAAATGAAGTTGATGTTTCTCACTTGCTTTCATTTATGTTTAGTTATAAGGATTAATCTTTTTATATGCAAGGAAGGGCTTTTACCACCACAATCAAAATTCTTATTTTTATTGTCTTGCTCAAATAGTTTCTTGAAGCTAGCATATATCTTCTATAAATTGAGCATTGCCATCCAATTAGGATTACCTATCCATTTGAGGACTTATTTTTTCTCTTTGTGTGCTTTCTTTACCTTGTATAGGGGTCACAAAAACTATTTAGTGCATTTGATTTTCCAAACTCTTCAAATTCCATGCTAATGATAAGAATTCCTTTAGTACTCTCTCTCCATGATTAAAATCAATATATATTCAGGTAATAATTAAAAATTAAAGATGATAAAATGTCTATGTATCATATACAAGTGGAAAAAGAATTTTATTGCAATATAAGTTTGAAGATAATATAAACATAATAAGTTGAACCTTGAATGCTGTAAACCATCTATCTTTCTACTTATTAAGCATTTCAAACCATGTGATTCATAAGCCATTGAATGAAAAATTCACTATCTTGACAATTCTTATCATAGCACTAGCATCAGAACTTAACAAAAGGAAATAAATGAGAATCAACAAATTAGTATATATTACTTGCATAAAACTAAGTTCATTTAAAACACATGTTTTCCCTTTTGCTTCCAAGTTTATGATTTGGAATGTATAGTTAGGGACCTCATTTAGCTTAAGATCACCCTATATAACTAGTTGTCTATTTGCAATATTTGGCTACTTATTATTCTAACCATTACCCTCTTCAATTGAAACACCATTTCCTCTCCCCTTAAAATGGCACCTCATTTAGTGCCATTTCTAAATCTCCCACATCTTCCTTAAGTCATGATTCTTGTAAGACATTGAACAAAGAGTTAGAATGTAATTTCAAATTTAATAAACAAAAATAGTATTTTTATAGGAAGGCAATGAGTAAATAAAATACATTAATTAAGAGACATACATAATCATTGAATATGAAAGTAATTTTTATCAAAGTTGTAATAGCTTAATATGTGTTAAAATCAATAAATGTAAAATTGAAAGGCATATTCAATGCAAAAATATGATTAGCAACATATTGATCATCATCCTTATCTCTGGTGTCAACATGATCATTTTCTGTGGTATCTTCTAATTCAAGAATTTCCTCATCTCCTTCTAAGTCATCATCCCTAAATAAGGGCATAAAATTAGATTTATAACCGCCTTCATTTTCCATAACCTTATTAATATGAACTAGCTCATCTAGTTGTAACTCTTGGTTTTTCATTAATGTTAAGTGCCAAGTTATCAAAGTCATCATCTATGTTTATGGTGGACAAATAGGTCACCTTCTCTTCCTAGTAAGCTATATTTAAGGCATTAATGGTTCTTCTAGATTTAACTTTACAAATAACTCACCCATCAAAAATTTCATTTTTTGGGACTTAGGTTTTTTATTAGGGTATTGTAGATAATACACTAATTAAGATTGTTATACTACAATGAATAGCTTATACTTTTAAAACTTAATTATGAACCTAATATCCTTAACCCAATTAAGGATTAAACCAATCACATTTGAATAAGACAACCTTAGTGCATTTTATACTTAGAATATGGTACTTTAACTCAATAGTTTCTTCTTTTTCAAGATCATTATAATTAATACCTTTTATACAAAATTCATTATTTATTATAGTTTTGTTTGCACCATGGACAATTGTGTGGAATCTATATCCATTTACATAACATTGATGCCATGTGCAAACCTCTTGACATATATTGAGCATAAAAATTTTCAATTATCTATTAACATCATAGTTATCTAGATTAAGTGCCTAAGTAATAGTAAAAAATTATTTAGGTAATAAATCTAAACACTATTGTTTAATAACGTAAACATGACAGATTCCTTATATGGCCTTGTAATAGGATGTGAATTCATTAATAATCCTTGCCTCTATCTTTTTTGACTAAATATTAGGATATTCTTCATGCAACTAATTTTCAAAAATCCTGCATTATGGAATAAAGTTGAACATTTCTAAAAGTAATATGAAAGATGATCTTAGTGCCAACCGTAAAAAATTAACCTATATAATACACTCAACAAATGGTTCAATCTTTTTATAGTTCAACAAGAATAAACGGTTATTGTTTTAAGCTCTGTAGATGTTACATAGCATATTTTTTCCTTGCCAACTCTATGTCCTAAGTGAAGAAAGATATAAAGAGCTTCCTCTGGACTATTAACCTAATCTTCATCATCATTTGATGTATTATATTCAACTTTGTTCAAATATAAAATTTGAAGTAAAAAGAATAGAATGTTAAGATCTTTTTAATTATGTAGGCTTTATAAACAAAACTTTCCACTTGAGTTTTGTTGTTCACCTTTTTCTTTAAATCATGCAAAAACTTCGTAATTATATTAGCATTTCATTAAATATATATATATATATATATATATATATATATATATATATATATATATGAATGGCAAGGGTAAAGGTTAAAACAAGTTTATCTTTACCTTTTAAAAGAATACATCCATCTATATTGCACTGGCCCACTAACTTTTGCCTCATATAGTAAGTGCATTGTTAAGAATTCAATCAAGGTTAAAAAATAAGAAAAAATATCTTTTCCTATATACACAATGTCACAATAATATTTTCCTACAATTTTTCTACTTAATTAACCTTTAAGACAAAGTGCATATGCCTCTAAAAAATAAGCTTATTTTAGTCAAGGCATTTTAAATTTGCTTGAGTAATAGTTCTCTCAACGTAATTAGAAAGATCCTCTCTATAAGCACATAGCAATTATGACTCTTTATTCTTAATAACTTGCATATCAACATATTTGGATAAGTTTAAGCAATATTCACTAAGAAGGCACAAGTTTTTAACCTATTCACATATTAATCTCCTCTACTCCTTTGTCAAGGTGAATGCAACCTTAGGTTTCACAATTTGGTCCTTATCTAACACTTTCAAATCTAAATTAATTCCATGTCTTCCTTTATTTTTAAAATATCTTTTGTTTTTCCCTTCATATCTATTACAATGTTGAATATGTTATCAAACACATTCTTTTTAATGTATATCACATCAATGTTATGCTTGATCAAATTTGTCTCCCAATAAGGAAAGCTCTAAAATACATTTTTCTTTGTCTAATCATGTTCCTCCCTAAACCCAAGTAACTCATTCATTTCCTTTTTACTAGCATTTAACAAGTTGAAAGCTTTTTCCTAATCATCTATTCTATTCAACCTTGGTGGAGGAATGGATTTTTCCTTTCTTTTTTCCAAAATATTTCTTATCCTTTTCAAAAATGATCTTTATCTAAACCATGATGGTAATGCCTAAAGAATGTAGGTTTTTTTCCTTTTTTTCAAGTAGAAAGTTTTAGTTCACTCTATATAAATAAGGCATGATAAAACACTATGAGTACTCCACCCAAATAGCATGCCATAAGCAGAAAAATTCTTTATTATCCACATTAAAATAACCTACATATGAAAATCTTGGTTCCTAAAATCATTACAAGTATGAATTACTTTAGTTTCCCATAAACTTATTAACTAAAGATTGCAAGTACAAGTCAATATCTTTTTTAAGACTTTTGGGGTAAGAACTATAAAAGTTAGAAACATATATTAATTTTTCCTGCACAATTAAGGTGGCAAATTGTAAAGGATAATAATAACAACTAACATGAATAAGGATGTCATATTGCCTATATGGAGCAAAATCATTTGATAAAAAGCTAAGCCTGACATTCTAATTGTAAAAAAAAATGGCTATCATAAAAAGACTTTCATGCCTCTCTCTCATATGGATGGCACATAACTCCCAACTCCTAATGAGTTTCATTATGTAAAGTTATATATTTTGTACCTTTTAAGGACATATATAGTCTTTGCAACCTCCAGGTTAAAAAAAGTGCTATAAAACCTTACATGGTATGCCCTTTTATTTGCTACCATTGTTCTTTGTTTGTATTGGGAATGGTAATAAATTAAACACTCGATTTTATCTTCAATCTCTTTGTAGTAGATCATATAGCCATTAACATAAATGTCTATCTTTTCATATGCTAGGCTAAGTTTATGAACCATTTATTGGGTCTTGTAGAAATCATTAAGAAGATTAGCATCTTCAAGTTAAAACTCATTTATTGCTTCTAGAATTTGATTAAAATAATTTATACTTAAGTTGAACTTAAATTTGATGTTTAACAAACTTGACACCATTAACAAAAGAGCGTAAGTTTGATAACCCTTATATAATGGCTCTTTGCAAATCTCAACAAGTCATAAAACCTTAAAACATCTACATTTGAGGGATCATCATAATCAACACTTAGAGAATAGGATCACTATATTGACTTGCACCTTTACTCCAGTCAAATTTAAGGCTACAATTAGGTTCAATTGCTTCAATTATCATAGTAAAGTAAGGATTACAAGGTTCTTTATTTGTTCATAAGTTTATATGATTTGTTGTAGTAGGATAACAATAATTACTAAAAAAACTATCATTATTTCTAAAAGGCTCTTTATGTAAGGTCTAATTGTGATAATTGGTTATAAAACCCTACTTATAAAGATTTTCCTTCACTTTATCTAAGTCAAGAAATACCCCATTTTCACATTTAAGACAAGGATGTCTAATCTTTCCATAAGATATTAAAGTTAAATATGACTAACATATTCTATGAATTCTTCAACACCATTTATGAAATTAACTCTTAAACATTTTTCTTTTAGAAGTCATCTAGTGTACATCCAAGCATTTTTTAACCTCTCCATGGTTATGTTATATATATAATTTAACATAACTAATTCCAAGAGTAAAAAAGAATTTATTATGTGTAGAATTTATATATTTTCATGTTTAAAGAGTATAAAAGCTATAAGTTGGTTTTCAAAGTTTACGTTACTATTTGATTGAATAGAAGTTACTATTACTCATAACTTGCAATTTTTGCTTTGCCTTGCTTTGCTTTCCTAATTTCTAAACTTTTAAGAAGTAAAAAGTATGAAAGATTAAAACCTTGCATTTCATGGTTATTGTATTGCTCCTTTATTTTCCAGTGTCCTTCTAATTACAAAAAGGAAAAGCTTTGTCTATACCTCATAATGTTATTGCCATTTGTTAATAGAAGTTAAACTTATAACTAATTTTTTGTTTGATTATATTAAAGAGATGTGTTATAAGTGGCTTATGACTTTCATTTAGTACTCACCTATTGTAATAACTTGAGAACTTAAAGGTAAGATAAAGTAATTCTATACCAAATACCAATAAAGGTAAGATTTAAATGTTAAATGTGATGTAAGATGAGGTAATCCTCTACCAAATTTATAAAAGTTAGGTAAAATCAAAGTTCAAAACTAATAGTAACAATTTGTTTGCAAGAGTTGAATGCTACATGTGATGAATACTTATTATTTTATGCCAAATTTTGAATTAATATATTGCATTATATCTTTTTAGTCCTATAATGAATACTATTTTAATTATTTAGTTTAGTTGAAATGTAGCAAAGTCACTAAAATCCTTTCAAGTTTAGTTGAACTATAGAATATCCATTAATTAAGATTAATGTAACAAAAAAAATAATTTTAAAAAGCTTATACTATATTAGACTATTATTTATTGGACTTCCCTATATGAATAAAATAATAAAAAAGATGAAACTTTAACTATGTTTATACCTAATTAAAAAACAAAGTTGACATGAATGCAAGGAAAATTCAATGTAGATATAAATGTCCAATATAAGTTACATTTGGAATGTTGGATGATAGGATTATGGGAAAACACCAAACTTATTATATAAGCATTACATTCCCATCGTACAATTAGCATAAATTTATTGTTAACTTGAATTCCTATATATATGCTTATCTCTAAAAATAATTAATCCTCTTTGGCAAATTGTAAAAGTAAATATAGAAAATACAAAAAGATATATTTATCAGTAACTAGTTGCTTATGTTGTAAAGTTCAAATTTAGAAGAAGGCCTATATAAATAAGCCATTAAACACTGAAAATACATAAAATTCATACTAAATGAACTAAAAATCACATTAGTTTTTATGAATCAACTAAAAGCTCCCCTTTTTTAACAAAAATAGCAAAAATAACAACTTAAAATATAAATTAAGGAATACAAACACCGTTTCAAAAGTGGGAATCTAATTCACCCATTCGTGATCATACACAAACCATACAAGTTTTAGTGAATTTGTCAAGCTAAGAACAATTCATGCCAAAAAATATATATAATGAAAACCTAAAATTATTTAAAAGAGTAAAAATAATTAAGGAAGAAATTAAAACTGCATACATTGAAAAATTGCAAAGCAATGTGATTGTATCTAGGTTTTGGCCTTGTTGGAATTCAATAACCATTGTTAATAACCTTCCATCACCATGAGCTCACTAGAATCATCCTAACAAGAATTCAAACAAGATCCACTAATTAACTCATTATTATCTCTCATATTGAACCAAAGAATGTCAAATAAGCAAAAGATGAAAGTTAGGTCCTAGCAATGTAAGAAGAACTAAATTAATTTGAGGAAAATGAAGTTTGGAAGCTCATGCTTAAACCTTATGAATAAACATCATTAGCACAAAATAAGTCTTTCACAATAAGTTTGAAGAAACTATAAAAGCAAAAAAATAAATAAAGTAAGGTTAGTAACTTAAGGATATAATTAACATAAAGGTATTGATTATAATAAAACTTAAGCTCCTGTTGTTAGGTTTGAATCCATTTTGCATCATTCAAGAATTTTAAAGGATATTAAATGGATGTTAAAAGCATTCTCTTAAATAGTTACTTAAATAAGGAAGTTTATGTTTAACAACTTCCCAAATTTGAAGATTTTGAAAAATAAAATCATGTTTTTAAACTCGTCAAAGCTTTGTATGGTCTTAAATAAGTTTTTAAAGCTTGGTATGTGAGATTAAGCAAATTTTTTATTGAAAAGGAAAAGCAAATAATACGCTTTTCATAAAAAAATAAATATAATATTTTGATTATGTAAATATATATTGATGACATTATATTTATATTTACTAATAAGTTCTTATACAAAGAATTTTCTAATCTCATGAAAGGTGAATTTGAAATAAGCATGATAGGAAAACTTCCATTCTTTCTAGGACTTTAAATGAAACAAAAGAAAGAAGGAATCTTTACTAATCAATCTAACTATACTGAGAATCATTTCAAGATATTTGAGATTGAAAATGCAAAAGCAATTAGAATTCCTATAAATCTATCTATTAAACTAGAAAAGGATGGAATTGGTAAAATGATCAATGAAAAGCGATATAAAGGTATGATTGACTCACTCCTTTACTTAACTACAACTAGACTAGACATTATGTTTAGCATATGTTTAAGTGCAAGGTATCAATCTAATCCTAAAGAGTCTTATCTCATTACTATAAAAAGATTTTTTAGATACATGTTTGCAACCAAAGATGTTGGCTAAGGATATCTTAAATATGAATGCTTTGATCTTATTAAATACTCAAATGCTAATTTTACAGGGTGTAAGCTTGATAGAAAAAGAACAAGTGGAAAAATGTCACTTCTTAAGCTAATGCCTCATTTCTTGGAAAATCAAAAAGTAAGTTTTGATTTCTCTTTCCATAATTGAAGCTGAATATTTCATAGTTAGAAGTTGTTGTTCTCAAGTATTATAGATGAAGCAACCACTTAGTAATTATGGTTTGAATTTTAAACACACTTTAATACTTTAGGATCATATAAGTGCTACTAATTTTGCTGATGAAAGATTTTTTTTTATCTTTTTTAACTACCTACAAGATAGAAAGGAAATAAGTAGAGTAGGACTCCTAAGGAACCTCTAATGATTAAGTCAATAATGTATAATAAAAGAGAGTAATTTGAATAATAAATGTGTAGGGTGTACCTTATATAGGAGTCTCCTTTAGGAATTGGTTATAGGTAGTCAGAGTGGCTATAAGTAATTAGGCTAGTTCATTTAAAAATTACTGTTTTAACCCTAAAATATTAATATTTATCAAATTTGACCAAAAATTCTATTTGGCTTTCTATAACTAAATATATGGAGATTAAAAATCATATTATACAAGATCATGTTCAAAAAAGGGACAGTAAACTTAATTTTATAGATACAGAAAAATAGTTTGTTAATATTTTACAAAATCGCTCAATGAAAATTGATTTTGTTTTATAAGAAAAGAGCTTGGAAAGAGTAATCTCAATTGATCTTAGTTTAAACATTTTGTATTGTAGTTTTTATGCTTTTAAATGTTTATCCTATGTGACTACGTTACATACATTTCACACATATCATATCTAGTTATGAAAGATTCAAAAATGAAGAGATACAACAAAAGAACAAGTTACTTGCCCTTTCCAGAAAAGAGAAAGGCATAATTAAAAATGGAAAAAATGTTAGACAAAGGATAGATATGATATTTCTCTCTCTTTATTGTGAAATTAAAAGCATTAAATGATCCCAACTGAGTTTATTCTCTCACCTAGCTTCATGGTTAACAAGATTATCTCTTTCTTAATCTCAAAATTTACTCTTTTTGTGTTAAAACAATTTCTCATTTTTTATCGTTTAAATTAAGTTTTTTTCCTTTTCAAAATAATTTTTTTAAAATATATTTTAAAAATCAAGTTTTGTCTTTTTCATTGATTTTTCAAAATAATAATCCTATTAATTTTAAAAATGCAAATTTCAATTCCTTATCTTTATTAAATAATATATGTATATATATACACTAAAAGGTATTTTTACAAAATTTTTAAATTTGTTTTAAAAATATTTTTAATATTATAATATATTTTGTAATATATTAGTTTTTTACTTTTTATCAAAAAATTTAATATTTAGTTTATTCTTTAAAAACAATGAGCATTTCCCAGTTCACTTTCAAATACTTTTAATATTATATTTTGTAAAAGTAAGTTTTCAAATTTATTGAAAAATGTGTCAATTTATTTATTTAAAAACTGCTTCATAGTTTATTTGACTAAACCAACATATTTTTTGTCTTATGTGATAACCTGTTATGTTTTGTTTTTGTAAAAACCATTTTGCAATTATATCTTTAAATTAATTTAGGCTTTGTTTTCTTTTAGGTTGTTAAAGCTTTTCAAAAGTCCTTTACATTGCCAATGAGAATTTTCGAAGGAAAAAGTTCATCTTCATTGTCATCCTAGCACAAGTTGCACAAGTTACACAATTTTAGGAAAATTACTACTGCACTTTGATTCCTAAGCAAATTTGCTTCTTTAGAGTATTTCAAAAAATTTCATAAGTTTTCTTCTACCAAGTCTTTACATAACAAAAGACCTCTTTTTATTTCGTTCCTTTTGCAATCTATATCTTTTAAACCAATTTGGGCTTTGTTTTCTGTTAGACCTACAAATCTTTTCAAAACCCTTTTACATTACCTATGAAGGTTTTCCGAAGAAAAACTTTATCTTTTTATTATTTTAGCACATGTTACACAATTTTAGGGAAACTATTGATGCACTTCGTTTCTTTAGCATATTGGTTTCTCTTTTTAGAGTATTTCAAAAATTTGTGCAAGTTTTCTTCTACCAATCCTTTACACTACAAAGGCATCTTTTTGTTTCATTCTTTTTATAGTCTTATCTTATCTCTTTTTCTATAAAAGCCAAGCACCATGAAAACTTGCTTTTAATCAAAGCCTTACAACCAAAATTTTTACCTTCTCAAATTGTTTTTTTTTCTAATTCTAAAGCTAAAACTAGCTACCTTACCTAAATTAACAAGAGAAAGTGTGTAACTTGATGTGAATCTAACTGATGGATTTTTCCAAATTTTAGTAAATAAAAAATAGAAGGATAGTTATGCCATACTCTAGAAGAAAAAGAATAAAAGTGATAAGTGATGATAATCATGCCACAAAGAATGAAAATCCTATAAGTGTAGAAGAATCATGCCATAAAGGATAAATCTTCTAACAAGTGAAGATTAACTCCAAAAAATTTAAATTCCTTTGATAGGACACAATTTTATTCAAAAACTTAAGAAAGAATCACAATCTCACAAAGAAGGTAATAGCCAGTTCTATATCACAATTAATCCAAATCTTATTTCTATAAAGAATAACCTTTCTTATATAGGTTAAATAGTTAATAAATCAACTTAGACCAAGTAAGCTTACTTATACTCAAATAGGCTAACACTAATATACTAATTAGCCTACTAATTCAGCATCATCAAATGAATAATAGTAATATGGTAAATAAATTTAGCTAAATGGCAAAAATAATAGGCCAAAGTTACTAAAAAATAAAATGCCTAATAAGTCTCAAAATATAACAAAAATAAAATAAAATGAAAAATAAGACCCAAAATGGCCAAAATAACATCAACTAGTCTAAATGGCCTAAATTATTCCTAAAGTAGTGTCCATTAGCTCCAAGTTTGCTCTTTGATCACATCCTTGGGCTTTTTAGCTTTCCTTTTAGTGGTTACCCCTTGGATCACATAATACCTTTTTACTTCAAAAGGATTCATTCACAAATCTTTGAAACCTACATTAAAAGGAGTAAGATTAGAAATTTCAAAAGAACCATTCATAATAAACTCACCATGAGGATCCAACATAAAAGCAACAACATTAATCATCAAGCACTTAGAATGGCCATCCTATTTGGATGCAATTTAATCCTCCTTGGAGATTTTCCTTTCCTTATATGGAACCAAACACAAACCACCAAGGTTAAATACAAAATAAGAATCAACAATCTCATGTAAGTTCACGAACTTTCTAATACTAATAAGCTTAACAATAAAAGCACATGCGGTATGGTTTCTCATAAATTTCTTAGAAAAGCTAGTCAATCTATGTGAGCATTTAACATCACTAACAAACTTAAGTGGAGACCACTCTTCAATTGCCTTTACTTTTTCTTCATTCACTTCTATTGCTTTGGCACACATAACATCTCTCATAAATATAATTCTTTTCTTGAAGAATGAGCATTCCTCAAAATTATCATGTAACTTTTTATTTCTTAAAATTTGCAAAACACAATTTAAAATATCAATATACTTTTGTACATCTTTGCCATATATAAGAATATCATTAAGATATGACAAGCAATATTTCCAATCCTTTAAATTCTTAATAAATAATAAAATATACCCTTTAAACTCATGAAAACAATAAAAACACACAATAACAAATTTATTCTTGAAAATATACAAAATATGATTTATTAAACTCATAAAAATACTTAATGCATTAGATAAACCAAAAAGTAAAATCAACCACTTATACAAATCATGTTTTATTTTGAAAGCATTTATCCATTCCATATCTTTTTTCAAGCTAGTTAAATGATATCCTCTTTTCAAACCAATTTTAAGAAACACATACGGATTGTACAAATCATCAAGCATATCATCAACTAAAAAAGATCACCAATATCATAGGCTTCTTTACCAAGCAAATCTTAGAAAACTTTTAAGAACACATAATTTATTTCTCTTAAACAAAAATTTCTCATGTTTAAAAATGTTTCCAAAAGCTATTTCCTCACAAATATCAACATTTGAAATAAAAATAATATTTAGAAGAATAACAAAGTCATGTGAAGGGGTGGCCAAATCATAATCATTCACTTACAAGTCCTTAATGTTTAAGACACTAAACAAATTTATATGCAAGATATTCCTACTATGTTCAAGATTTAACAATTTATCATGCAAAGTAAGGATGACAATATACCTCTAAGACAACATATCAATTATCACAATATTATTATCTTATGCCACTTAAGGCACTTTTCTTCTTACACATGGTAACTTTTTTAGAGATTCTTTTGGAAGTAAATATTAGGGTTTTGTAAAAGAAAACCACAAGCACTTAGCAACACAAATTTCATAAGCTTTCTTGTATAAGATAATTGACTTAGAAATTTAGAAAATACTTTTTATCCCACTAGTCTTCTAAGACATGCTTAATTTTTGTTTTTCTTACTTTTGTCTTAACATTATTTTTTTCTCTCAACTTATACTTTCTCTCATTCTTTTCATAATCATTATTTTTTTTCATGGTTTTCATTCTTTATCACTTTTTCTTTCCTTTTCTTTTCCTTTTCTTTTCTTTTTATCTTTTTTACATTTTTAATTAATCCTCATACATTTATTTTGCTATTAAAGGTTTGAAAGTCACTTTTCTATCATTCATTTCAAAGTTATATTTGTTAAAGACTCCATTATATGTCACTTTTCTATCAAATTGCCAAGGTCTTCCAAGCAATAAATGATAAGCTTGCATAGGAGTAACATCATATAAAATCTCATCTTGGTATTTACCAATTATAAATGAAATTAACACTTGGCTTTGTCACCTTTACTTCACCATTATCATTCAACCATTACAACTTGTATAAAGTAGGGTGTTTCAAAGTAAGTTCAATTTTTCTATCATATAAGAGCTAGTAACATAGATACAATTACCATTATTAATAAAAACATTATACATCTTATCCTTAATGTTGTAGCTAGTGTGGAAGATGTTTTTCCTTTGCTCTTCACTCTTTTCCTTAGCTTATTCTCCTAAGGCTTTTTGAATTTTCAAGGCTTTCTTAATTGGATAATCAATAACATGGTGACCATACCTTAAACACTTGTCATTGGTATGCTTTTGGACTTTGCTTTTACTCTTAGAAATTCACCTTTAGGCTTTGATAAGGATTCCTCTTTGTGCTTCACAATGCTCTTAGATTTATTTTCTATAGGTTTGGATGAGGATTTGATTTTTTACTTCTTATAACCCCTATCCTCTTTCTTTTCAAGCTTCTTCTCCCAAGGCTCCCATGAAAAACCATAATTGCAACTACGGATGGTAAAAATATTTAACTTGATTTTAACCACCAAAATTTACCCAATAATTATTGGTTAAAAGTAGTTAAGTAATATAGGCAATTAGTCATAGATTGAATATTAAGGAAATTTTTAAGTCTTGATTAATAACAATTATAAAATGCTTAGCAGATATTAACCAAAATTGATAAAAAAAAACTATCCATAAAAAGGTAACATATTATTTTAGGCCTTTAGTTTTTTATCCTTTGCTTCATTTTTTAAACTCCAAGTTGGAGATTACATTCTTGCTTACTAATGACATAATTTTTCATGCCATCTTCTTTAACTTTATATATAACCTTACCATAACTCTAGGTGAGACATAGTTTATTATCTTTCTGCTCTATTCATTTTCCTTCTTTGAAAAATAAAGTTTAGGATATTGATGAATTTACTTATTGAATTTGTTTTCCACTTTTTTTAATTATCTTAGATAATAACAACAATTAGGTTTTCATTTGTAAGAGCCATCTTTGTATTATTTCCAGAAATAAATTTTAGAACTTAAATTTAGCTACTTGGTTGAAATTTGTATTGAATTATGCAAAATAAAAAGTATCCTAGAATAACAAAGTAGTCCTTTTGCGT
The DNA here is from genome assembly GCA_020226215.1 of Sindora glabra. Classification (NCBI taxonomy): domain Eukaryota; kingdom Viridiplantae; phylum Streptophyta; class Magnoliopsida; order Fabales; family Fabaceae; genus Sindora; species Sindora glabra. The sequence goes on from CM035225.1 coordinate 49,495,508, forward strand.
TACCATTTTTAATAACAAGAAAAAAATTTAGAATCATTTGGAACCACATGAATTTGACTAAAATTGAATGCAATAGTTAAATCCAATTTATGTTCTCTATCTAATTGGTTGCAATTCAAATTTTTTATATGCATGATTAAGATCAATCGATTAAAAAATGTCTTTAACCAATCTAAACTAATTAAGACTTAACCCTAATTGTAGCCACGCCTAGAAGAACTCTCCTTTTCCATATTAAACTCCAATGGAGAACTTGAATTTCGCTCATATATTGAACTATTCTTTTAAGATATAAGGCTTTTCTTTTTTACGTTTTCAAGACTATAATCATATATATCCTTCCTTTAGTTATCATATCTTCTTCTATCATTCCTTTATTTACCTCTTTAGTCATTTATTTTGAATTCATGATATTGCTCTCCTTCTTTATTTCTTTTTTTCATTTTTATTTTCACCTATTTCTTCTTCAATATATCTTAAATTCTTCCATCTTTTTTTTTCCTTACCAGTCTCCTATGAAGAGCTTGAATCTCGCTTATATTTTGAAGAATACTTCCTTTTAAGTTTTCTTTAAACCTCTATAGCCATATGTATCATATCCTCTAACTCTAAATAATGATGTGATTCCACCACTTTAGCAATATCACCATTCAACCTATGAAGAAACCTAATCATTGTAGCATTCTGATCTTCCTCCACATTAGCTATAATCATAATGAGTTACATCTCTTTGTAGTAATCTTCAACACTCTTGAAACTTAAGTAAGACTTTGCAATTTTGGGCATAAATATCTATAATAATGCTTAGGATTAAATCTCTTCCTCATAACATACTTCAAATTATCCTAAGTTCTAATAGGTCTTTCATAATTTTTTAAACATTTATCATAAGTTAATCCTACCAAGCAATGGCATATTCAAAGCATTCAATGATGGAAAGTTTCACCTTCTTGTCTTCTAAGTAGTTATGATAGTTAAATATCAACTTTATCTTCTTTTCGTACTCCAAGTAGGCATTTAGATAATTCCTTTTTTGAAATGATGGGATTTTCATTTTGATATTGTTAAGATTACCATTAACTTACTTACTTCTTTCTTAAAGAAAGAATGCTTGCAAGAAAAGGTTAGATAAAGAAAAGGACCTCACAAGAGCGCTATTGACTTAAGTTAAAAGCACATACACTTATGTTTGCACTCGAATGAGGCTTTTACCTTTAAATGATTTCATATACTTTTAGTTTTTTTCACTCTTATCTTTTTCTCTTGTGTTTCTTTGAAAACTAAGAAAATACATCCAAAAAAGTTTAAACAAGTGTAGTAATCAATTTTCATCAATCAAAGTTCACATAATTAAAAAAAAATTCTAACAAGACACTTAGAAAAGAAATAATAGATGGAAATTCAAAGAAAGGAAACTAACAAAGACTCAATAAGCAAAACTTCAAAAAAAAGAGGAATAATTAAGGCTTAAAAATTAAAAGATTATAACTAAAATAGACTAAAAAACTCAAGAATTGATGACCAAAATGGCCTCTAAAATTAAAATTAAATAATTAAAGAAAGGACTCAAAGCTATGACTAAGTACATAAAGGAATGAAAATAAACATAAAACTCAAATGTTGTTAGATAGATTTTATAAAGAATAAGAGTTAATGAATAAAAGAATGGAAATGAGAATTCAAATTGAATTTAAACCTACATTCAATTTAAGGTCCATTTTAACACTTTTCAACTTTTTTTGCTCTTTTATAATAACACTTTTCAAATTTTTTTGCTCTTCTATTACTTTTTTTCTTTTCTTGCTTTTAATTCTTTTCAAAATATTACTTCTTTTCTTTTATTTTTCTTTTTGAACCACTCTTTCAATGTTTTTTTTTTAGTTTTCACTTCTTTTCTCTTTTGTTTTAATTTTCAACTATCACTTCTCACCAACTAGTATTATTATTTTGTTTTCACCAACCAAACTTTCTTTCTTTTCAAAATACTAATGCTTTTTGCTTTATTTCAACTATTTAACATTACACTATTATCTTTCTTTTTTCGTTCTTTTTTTGTATTGCTTAAAATCTAATTTTACATAAATACATAATTGAGCACAATTAGGCAACATAAAATTGACCACAACATAACCTTTAATTTAGACTACACAACAAAACAAAACAATATCAAATGACCATAAACTTAGGCATAATTCAATAAGAAATGGACAACACCATGTGAATTGAAAAACATGACTTTGACAATGAAATAAAGATGCTAATAGACCATAACAGCAATATAAAATAAACAAAAAAATCTATCTAATTTTAGATAGGATAGAGATTAAATTCAAACACATAAATAAAATAGACATAATGTAACTTAGACATGAATACCAAATTAAACAAAAATAGACAAAGAGCAATAACATAAAATTTCTATTTGAAATGAACTGATACAATATAAAAATGAATTAAGAAATGGAAAAATAATAAACAATTAATGGATGTGACTTTGAAATCAAAACATGATAAACCAACCTTAAATAGTACAAGTGAAATGACTAAAACAAATTGAAGATAAATAGACCAAATGCAATTAAAACTAAATGAATTAAAGTATGAATAAGAAAAAATTAAAAATAATTGGGTTATGCAATTTAAATGGCTTAAATAATAGCAATAACAATTGGACTCTGCACATGAAATGATAAAAAATATGAAACACTCAAACAAAAATTGGATATCACTTGAAGAATAAAACCACTAATAAGCAAATTTTGAACATGAAATTAATGAAAAAAGAAAGAATTCAATTCAAAACAAAGAACAACAAAATTGAATACTGTCACAACCCAATCTAATCATGACTGGTGTGAATCTTGATAACGGTTTCTACAAGCTTTAAAATTAATCCTTGTAATTTATCTAATGGAAGCCTCTAAGTTCCAAGGGTGCTTAATATTTATTTTAAAATTTTTACAAAATGGATAGATTTTTCCTCATTTTTGGATGCTTTTTAAGAGTCACATGCCTTAAAATACAAAACTTGTATTATTTCCAAATATGATAACAACAATCATACATACCACACCATATAGTATCAAACTTATACAAATAAGAACAATTCAATGTAACATATGAATCAATAAATTTCTATTTTAATGCTAGTTCTAATCTCAAATAAAACATAACTATCAAATCCTTTTATTAAGTGGTCTTTCAATATCCATGCATGAGACATAGGTCAAAATAGCTTCCTTAACTTGAAATAATGAAAATAATTAGAGTGAGTTACAAGAACCCAATGAATATATGTCCACCATTACTAAACTTTAATTCATTTATATTAAATGGTTTCGTGCCAATTAAGAGTTTGATTAGGGAAATAAATTCAATCCAAACTCCTTGAATTTATAAATTTCTAAAACTGAGCCATGGATGAAATATTCACCTACATAACTTAAATTCTATACTTCTAATTATAAATCATAATAATTTCAATTATCTAATAGTACACAATGTCATTATCATCATATTATACACTACCTATTCCAAGTAGGCATCATAATCACAAGCAACCATTAAGGCTTAAACACAAATAAATTATTTCCATCACACAGTAATATCCAATCACAGATAATTTTTAATATCACAACATATCACACATATAGTTATAGTGAACATGCATGTAATCACTTTTGATTTCAAGGTCATTTCTATACTTGCTCAATTACTCATCAAGAATTTCCCATCCTACTCTCAAATCTATCTTATAACCTTTATAGCTATTTGTCGAGTATTTCCTATTTGTTTATTAGAGTATTACTCCAATACAAATTTCAATTTCCATTGTCATTGTTCTAGCATAATTCACTATTTCTAATACCATTTTTAGCAAGATTCATAGTTAATATACATATACTAGACGATATCAAACACACCATAATACTTAGCCAAAACATACAAATACATTTGAACACAACCACAATCCATTAATAATTAGAAACATCACCACTATACTTCCATTGTAGACTTTGATGAATTTACAATCACTTAATAGCTAATTACACTTATGTCACGAAACTAAGTTTACATATGAAAATATATAAATACATACACATTAATATGAAAAATGTGCTATCAATAAGAAAAACACAATTCAATATATTTAAATCATCTTTTATTATGATAAAATCTATAATGAGATGTATATTCACCTAGTAGGATCGTCTATCCATTTCAAAAAGCTCTTGATCATCCATAACTTCTCTACTTTCTTCCTATTTACTATTCATAATGATAGATTATAATCATAAGTGTGTTGCCTAATTCACTTTCCAAACATTACAATTCCACAACTAAATCATGATATGTTAACAAGCTAGATCATAAGATTATTACTTTGTCAAGCCTAAGTTAGAATCTTTCTAAACTAAGCATAAAATAGTTAAGATATTAAAATTTTATACCATACAAATACTTTAAAATTACTTAGGTCTCATTATCTCAGCATCCCCTAACATAATTTTATATTTAAGAACTACCACTATGTATTTAAAATTACTTATAACATGAACTTTCTAAAATATATAACCACTATTAAAAATATTATCATGCAATATTCTAAAATGATCTAACTTATGTTATTTAGTCACTTTATAACATAAAAATCATAACTTTCTAATATGTTATTATCTTAATTATACATAGATGGGTTTTCTAGCTTAATTCCAAATCATTCAAAAATTACAATATATCATATTTTAGAAACACCACCAATATGATGATTTAATAATCTATAGCACAAAAACTATTTAGTTATGTATTTATTTATTTAAGCTAGCATTATGTACTCAAATGTATACAAAATGGATTTCCTCTATTTTTTACATGAATCTACTATAATACTAGAACAAAATATCTTATTTATAGCATAAAACTTTATATTTTACATATATAGCACCATATGAGTCAAAATATTCAAATGGGTTTTCTTGAACCTCTTAGCAAAATAGCATAAATATTAAAATTTTATAATCTAAACAAGCTTAGCATCACTAGAAAAAGCTGTCAACAACTCACCAATGGAAGAGCTTGCTGAAAAAATGTAAAGGAGCATAGCTTCTGCTTAAGCTCCAACTTATAGCTCTATTGTGCTCTATGGAGTTCTCAAGCAAACAAAGAAATAGTTCTAGGTGCATGGTGAAGTGTATCACTAGAAAAAGTTGTCCTTGGCTGGAAAACACGCTAGAGATAGCATCCCTTTATTACTTTGTTCAACCATAGAAATGCACCTTCCTTTACACCTAAGAGCTACCAAATTAAGGAAGAGTAGTAGCAAGCTTGTGAAGGATGCTAAAAATTAATAGCACCATGAAATAAAAAGCCGAGATGGAGAGACCAGTGGGCAAAGTAAGAAACAAAAAAAAGTAATGGGAGAAAAAGGGTCGATTTTTTTAAAAGAAATAAAACCCCTAATTATAAGAAAAATTAAGAGGGAAGAAACCAAAAAAATTAGAAAATAGGGAGCTTTGTGTGGTTGTACCTAAGAAAAAATACCAAATAAACAAATAGATGAAAGAGACAAAGGCAGTGGAATAAGAGTGAGAAAAGAGAGAAATCTGCTGCCCAAACATAATACTAAAGGAGAAAGGTGGTAGCATAAAATAAAAAAGGAAAACTTTAAAAAAGTTTTAAGATTTCATTTCGCACATTGTAATGCACTATAATGCTTATTCCAAATCAAACTCAACCATTTATTTTCATAAACTACATTTAAAATCTTAACTTAACTATTTTAAATCTTCATTCAATATATATATTTGTAATAACTTGATTAATTTGAAAATTTTAAAATAAGTATTTTAATCTCCTTTATTTTCCAAAAATAAATTTATCAAATGCCAATAATTTATTCATAAAATTTTTATACTCATAATTACTATTTCTAATTTATAAGAAAATCCTCATAAAGTATTTAAACAAACCTCAAATTGATAATAACCATTTAAATTAAGCCTATCTCAAACTTTAACAATTCTTAAAATAATTTATTAAAAATAAATTATTTTCATAAATCCTTGCACCCATAACCATTAAAATTATTTCAACCCATAGGAAATTTCTTATAAAAATCATTTTAAGCTAAAATTAATAATAGCCATTTATAAAAATAAATATATTTTAATATTATCATAGGTATCATTTTCAATATTCTAGAACCTTTAATATAGAAAATAAATTTAGAATTAAATATTAAATAAATAAATATCCATAAATATCGATATTTATAAAAATTTAAATTCTAACTTAGGGTATTACAAATACTCAAACTATAAAAACAAAGAACACAAAACATCAATGATAACAAAAAAAAATTAGAGAGAAACAAAATACAAAATTGGAATGAAACTAAAACTTAAAAATTGGGATATCTTGCTCTAAATATCAAATGATGAGAATTTAACTGATAAATCATCCTAAAATTCAATAAAAAATTAAAAAATAGAAGAATGGTCACATGACACTTTGAAAAAAGAAGAACAAGAGAAGTAATGATAATCATGCCATAAAGGATGAAATTCTTCTAATAAGTGCAAAAGAATCATACCACAAGGATCAATCCTTTGATAAGTGAAAATTGACACCATAAAGGTCAAATCTCCTTAATAAATCATAAGTTCATTCAAAAACTTAAAAAAGAATCACAATCTCACAAAGAAAGCAATAGCTAATTGTATATCACAAATAATCCAAATCTTATTTTAATAAGGAGTAACCCTTGTTATGTAAGTTAAAAAGTTAATAAAGTAACTTAGACTAATTGAGCATACTTAGACTCAAATAGCCCAAAGCTAATATACTAATTAGCTTACTAATTAACCATCATCAAATAAATAATAGCAACATGGTATATAGTTCTAGGTAAATGGTAAAAATAATAGGTCAAAGTTACTAATAAATAAAAGGCCTAATGAGTCTTAAAATATAATAAAATATAAACTAAAGCCCAAAATGGTCAAAATAGCATCAACTATAGTCCACATGGTCATTCCCAAAATTGTATTCATAGGTTCCAAGTTTACTCCTTGAATCACATCTTTGACTCTTTTAGCTTTGCTTCTAGTGATTGCTTCTTGGATTACATCATTATTTTACCTAAATTAAGTGCAGTGCAAGAGCAAAGATAGGAAGGAGTTTTAAATATGCATGATGAAGTATTTGTTTGGTACATTTGCTTATTCCAAGCCAACATCATCCTAAAAAGAAATGATTTTTTGCATTTTGATCGATGTGAAAGGCAAAGATATTGTACTCACTAAGGAATTACTCAACAAAATCTTTAAAATCCCAAATAAAGGCCTTTGCATGATATAAAAAAAGGGGAAAGCTTGACGTGGATGGCTATAATTCAATGGAATGACCAAAATTATTTCAAATGGCTAATGCTTTTCTTCAAAAATCAAGCATTAATTTCTTAATAAAGAAAGAAAAGTACCCTACTATATCATGTACCAATTTCTCTACTGTAAAAGTGGTTCCATTAGTAATGTTAGTAGCTTTGAATTGTTTATGATATAGGTTATTAAAAAAGGAATCACGATAAATCTTGGACATATTATTATGCATCACATGGTTCATTTGCAAAATAAGAGTCATGCTTTTTTTCTTTATGGTCTTTTCATCACTAAAATCTACAAAAAATTATGTGGTGACTGGAGCAAAAAAGAAGGCTAAATGGTGACTCCTAAAAATATTCTCACAGTTGAATGGAGTCAAGTTCTCAAAGGAAAAACCTAAGGTTACTCCTAAAAGATATAAGGTGGATGATTTCAAAAACTACTCTACAAAGAAACATAAAGCAAAAAGGAAGTTGTTAATTGACCTTGAAGCTAAAAAAGAAGATCAGTCCACAAAGAGCAAGCAATCAAATTCTTCAAGCGTAGATTAATCTAATGATTTTAAGACAAATTTGAGTGATTTTTCTAATGAAAGATTTAAAGCTCTCCTTCAAAGCTATAAAAAAAAGCATCTTTTTTTTAAAGTACTTATTCTTAAAAAGTTTAAGCATTGTTATAATCTAAATGAAGAGAGAAAAGAGAAGTTAAAAGCTTCTAAGGAATAAAAGCTTCAAGAGTTTGCCAAAATGCTAAAAAGGTTAAGAAGAAATACTAAAGATTCTTTTAGACTTCAAAGTGGTGTTGTGAAGTTTTAACATTCAACAAGTAGGAAACATGCTCAAGATGAAGAACTACTCATTGATTGTATTGACGAACCCTATACTCAATACGAAAAAGCCTTCTTTAACCTTTAAAAAGGAACTATCTAAAACCCACTTTGCTTAAGTTCTTATCATAACTTAATTTAAATATCAAGGTGTGTATATTATCTAGCAAAAAGTAAGATGTGCAGAATAATAAAGAGCAAGCTAATGATCAGAATCATAAAAAGCAAATAGATGAACAAGCAATTAGGAAAGTAATAACTAAGGAAGAGCTTATTGGTGCTAATGAAAATAAGGTTCATATTGAAGGGAAAGACCATATTCTGTTAACATGATGGCTTTAATGTATTTATAAATAATTTTATTAACTACACTCCCACCAAAACCAAAAATAATAATGAAGAAGAAATTATTATTTGCATTAAAATTCTTACTTTTGATTCTAAATCCTCTAGTAATATCAACCTTGAAAGTAATCAAAACTTGGTCAAGGAACAACACTTGGAACTTAATGCATCAAATGTAAAGAAGAAAGTTGAAGAAACTCCTTTTTCAAAATTAGCAAGTTGCTAACATTTTCTTACATATCTAAAATGTAAGTAACAAGTTCCAAGGGCTTTCTATCTTGCCCAAGTCATCTCCTATGACATTTGCTATTAAGTCACCTTATGGAGAACCTGAACATCACTCTCTCAGCCTTTCACTTCATAAATCATAAGATAACAACAAGTAACTAGGTTTGCTAGAAAACTTAAGCATTATGTTAAAAACAATTATCCAATTAGTTTAAAATTTAATTCCCAACATGGTCAACACTACTCATGCTAACTTATCCTCTCACAAAATAGGTAATGTTAATGAAGAAAGTCATGGTAGTATTAGTTCAAGTCCTTCAAGGCACAAAGGAAAACTTAGGTTCTTTTAATTCAACCATGGCTATGGATTTGCAAAGGATGTAGCAATAGCTTAATGAAATGTGAACTAAAATTATCCAACAAATTTGAAATGCCTTGGCTCCAAAGAAGTAGCTAAAAACTTGCTAATTTTTAATGTCTTTATATTTCTATTAGTATGACTCATATACACTACATTTTGCATATGCATTCATTACATATAGCTATTTACAGGTTGTTTTCCTTTTAGTATTGCACCTATATAAATAATATCATTGCTTGTTTTGTAATACCTATCTTTGTGATAATGATCAATTGTTAATGATATGAGAATTTGATCTTATTATTGGTGTCATTTATGTTTTAAATGACAGATTAATAGTGTTTTCTAGTTTGTTGTCCTATTATGTACAAAATTATTAGTTAAGAATATTTATGATACTCTTGAATTTTACTACTATGCTTATTAAATACGTTTATGATATTTAATGCTAATCTTTTTTTCAAGGGTTTTAATGATGTTAAAGAAGGAGTAATGTGGATAAAAAAGACAACTATGTGCATCATATATTCTAACACTAAAATACATGCTCTAATACTAATATCTTCATGGTGTAATGATCCTTTAATACACTAAGGAAATTTTAAAGAAGAAAGACAAAGCACAACAAAAATAAAGAGGATTAAACAAGAAGAGTGTTCACACTATTGAAACTTTAATGCTCCTTATCCTTTATCTTAAATTGCCTATATTTTATAGGTTATCATCATTAAAAAGGAGAAGAATGTGAAAATCTATCGAGTTAATATTTTCTTAGCATATGTTTTGATAATAATCTATCTTAGATGCATAAGCTTTTTACTCTTTTAAAATATATTGATATATTGTCTTTTTAATGATAAATGTTAGAAAATCACATTAAAACTATTACAAACTATTATAATTAATATATTGTATTTTTATTATGGAAACAAATTGCTTTTAACATGGTTAGTTGATTGGTTTTATTATTTCTTGCAACTGAAGATAATTTTTCTAAAATTGGATAGAAAGAGCAGATGTTATTTCCAAGTTTTCATATAGGAATATTCTTTAATAGTTGCATTTTTTGAATTTCCTTTGATCTAATTTGAAATTTTATTTATGCAAACAATGTAAGTACACTTTACAATTGACTTTTTTCACTTTGCAATTATTTCCAATGACTAGTTTTTGGAAAAAGCAAGCTGTGGCTTTTACATTCAAAATTCAAACTGGACAACTACTCCAATGACTAGTATAGCTCAAATACAATTGGATACCTACTCAAAACTTGCTATTTGCTCCTTCCTAACTACTATAAATAAGAGGCATCTCTAGTTCAAGAATACCTGCTAGAGAACTCAAAAACTTAAGCATCAAAGTTTAAAAACTTCACTTCCAATCTTCTTGTGCTATTCTTGAATGATTTATAGCTTCATTTGAAGATCCACTCTAGAGGAAGTTTAGAGCAAAAACATTGTATTCTCTTATGAGACAAATCATTTTTGTGCTTTCCTTGTAATTTAAATTTCACTAGCTAAGGTTAAAGAGAGAGGATCACTTGTATAACCTTGAGAATTAGGGAATTTTGTGCCTTGGTAAAAGGTAGTAGAAATCCTTGAATTGTAAGGTAGAATTGCATAGCTTCTAAGTTCAAATGGTAATGGTTGTAAAAGAGAATAAATTGCTAGTAGATAACCCTTAAGGCATTGATCTTGTCTTGAGAAAGAAGAGTAGATCTAAAAGCCGATACATTTGACACCATCAAATCTTTATACATCAATTGTATCTCTTCAAATTATTGAATATTTGCTCTTTCCAAAAAAATCAAAGAAATATTTTAAAAGTTTTTCAAGTTTTAAATACCAATTCACCATCTTCTTGATATATTTTGTACTAACATTATTTTTGTTTCTAGATTGGCTCTTAACAAACTATTTAAAAGAATTAAAAAGTATAAAATTAAATTTTGATAAATTTATTTTTTATCAGTTTCCAATTGATTCTTTTTATAATAGTAAGAATAATTAAATTATTAAAGGTACATACACAATAACCATGGTTCAAATCTTAATTGTAACAGAAAATATAAAATCTTTAAAATATATCAAATACCATTCAAACTAAATGTTTTCAATTGATTTTTTTTAAATTTAAGAAAAATCATTCATTTTTAGTTTACTATGAATTTTTAAATAGATTTTAATTGATTTTTTAAAGTGATTTATTTGTGATAAATTTTTAATAGATGTTCCGGCGTCATTTATATTAAAAATTAAAACTTTACTATGCAATGAGCTTAAAACTAATTTCCAACAATAGACTTTTTGAGGTCCAAAGTCGGTGTCCACGGTCCATCTACGAGTTTACTCTTAAGTTTTCTGTATTTAAAATGGTGTTTCGTGGTGTATAAGCGCACTTTGAGCTTGACTATGTATTTTTTTTTTTTTTTCTTTTTCCTTTCCTTTGTTGACCTAAGCACAATCCAATTCTAAATCTTTGGATGAGGTTTCAGACTTCTGCATAGTTGGGCTTCACAAACGCAGCCAAACATTTCTTGCTGGGCTTCACTCAAGAGGAAAGATAATCCTATGTTTAAACACACTACATATTTTAATAGATAATAATTCTCTTAAAATTTATTAATAATTTTTGTAAGTTTGGCATGAAGTTGATAGCACCCATTTCTATAACTGATAAGTAACTTTTGTTTTTTTTTTTTTTTTGAATTTATATGTAACTTGTAGACTCTATTTGTTTCATGAAAAAATATTTTTCATAAAAAAATCATTTTTATATGTATTAACAAAAGAGTGGCATGTTATTTATATTAATGATTAAAAAATATAATATTTAAAAATTTTGAAATGAAAGAAAATAAATTATTTTTTAAAATAAAAAAATTATTTTTTTCAAACTCTTCATATTTAATATTAAATAAGTAAATACTTTCTTCCATTTTAACATTTTATATTTATATTTTGTGAAAAATATTTCCCAATGAAGTAATGGAACTTTAGTTATAGAATTTTTTAATGAGGCAACTAATTCTCTTAAAACTGAAAAATAAATGAAAGAATTAGTATGTGTGATTATCGTTACTCCTTACTCAGACGTTGAATGAATGAGATTATACATAAGATATGTACATAAAAGATATTTCTTTAATAGAAAATGAGTTTGCTTTTAATAAAGCTCGAAATTAATGTAATATTTTATACCAACGAATCTAATCAATTTTCGTATTACGAATGATTTTATATTTGAGTAAACGCAGTAAGTTCATCTATCAGAATGGCAGGCACAACATATAGTACCCCCAGCTGGCTTTGTCATGATATAATTTCGAAATGAGTGATTCTTTTTTTTTTCAATTTTAATTTCGAAAGAAAATGGATTTAAGAGGAAGTTAAGGGATCTGAATAAAAGAAACACTGCTTATTTTTTTACTTTTGCGATGTCATAAAATTAACTTAATTTTTTTTTATCGTAGCATGAATGGTGGGCCATTTAACAATTAAAAATATTGAAAGAGGAAAGTGTTGAAAAAAAATATTGAGTGACAAAATTAATTTAGAATGCATTTGATAATATCAAACTGTTTAACCCAAACATTCAATATTGAATTTTAAGTATTAAATTTATTTATAGAAAATATAAATTATCTCCTTCAATTATGGAATAATTTAATTTTACCTTCATAAATTATGAAAGCATAAAATGACCCTTTGAAATAATACAAAACTTAGATTTTATTCCATCATTATTAAATTAAGAAAATGTTAAGAAAAAATACAAATTAATTCTACCAACTATGGGATAATTATATTTTATTTTTGCTAACTTTAAAAACCTGTAAATTAAACCTATTAATTGCATAAAATTTATAATTAATATTCATTATCTACTTAACTAATCATATTATTAAATTATATGATTTTTAACAAAATTTAAGCATGAATTACAATACTATTATATGTTGAATTATCATATTTTTTTACATAATTTTTATGCTATATAATTAATAGAAATTAAATTAAATTTATAAAATTTTAATTAAATACTTGAAAATGAGTTACAAAATTATATACAAAAAATGACATAATAAAATAACATAATAATATTATAATTTATGTTTAAAAAACTAATGAAAAATTACATAATTTTATAAAATAATTAATTAAATTAATGATGGATGTTAATTAAAATTAAAATTATAATGAAGATAATAAATTAAAATAAGTTTTTTAAATCCTAAATTCAAATATGAATTTAAAATTTGAATACAGGTTAATTTTAATGTGTTATAAGGAAAAAATATTTTATAAATTAATTATTTTTTACAATATAAATAAATTAAAATTTTTCTCTAAATGAAAGATTATATATAAAAATTTTAAAATGTAACAAATTTATAAAAAAAATATGTCTAACAATTAAAATTAATTTAGTAACTAATATTATCTCTTTTTAAAGTATTAAAATAACTTATAAATTTTAAAGAAATAAAAAGATAACCTGCAAACTTTATGATTAATAAATTTTTAATAAAATAAATTATAAAAAATCTCAAAATAAAGAAAAATTATTATTTTTCAGCAAAGAATTCTAATGTGTAAATATCACTTTTTGTTGTACGCTATACAACAAAACATCCATACAAAATTTATTGCTCACGAGATTCATGCCATTTAAGGAGACATGAAGCGCATGGATCTCTCTCTCCCACGCGCGCCCTAGACATCCCTTGGCACAATTACCCAAATGCTACAGCTAGGAAAAAAAATAACCTAAAACTTGTACAGTTAAAACTATTTACCGGAATGCTTAAAAAACTTTTTTTTTTAAAAATGACTGATCACGGATACAAGGACACTGTGATCAGTCCTGCCTCATAACTATTTTTGGTTTCTGTTTTCCTTTTCTTTTCCTTTTACCTTTTGTTCGTTTGTTTTATTTTGTTTTATTGCTTTTGAAAATCTGGTTTCTATTTACCTTTCATCTTACTTTTATATTTTTCTGTTTATGTTATTTTGTTTTTTTGTTTGAATTTATGCTTGGCTTTGATGTTTATTTTTATTTTCTCTTTTTCCTTTTGTTTTTATTTTTTCTTTTGAAATTCTGATTTTGGTTTTATGTTTCTTTTGATTTTTTCTTTTTCTGTTTATTTTACTTTTTCCTTATTTTTTTCTTCATCTGCTTTTTTTATTTTTTGTGATCAATTTAATTTTTTTTACCTATTTTTTTGCTAAAATTTTTTTTTATTTTGTTGAGTTTTATTTTTTTAATAATATATTTTTTCCAATTAGAATAATTTTAACTTTTTTTTACCCTATATGTATTAAATTTGTTTTATTTCAAATGAGATTTAATATTTTTTTAAAACTTTGCAATAATCTATAATTTGTGTGCCTTTTTATTTTTTTAATTATAATTTTAACCTTACTTTAATTTGATTTAGTTTATTAAAATTTAAATATTTATTTTATATTAATTAATCAATGTTCTAAATAATAATTAATTATTTTTTAAATCTCATAAAATTGAACAATATATATAATGCAATAAAATAGTATGTGTAATAAGACTGATGAGATAATTATTATCTCAATAATTACAAACAATTACATTTTTTATTGTAAACATATTACTTGATAGTTGTGTTTTCTCAAACCCTATATTCAATTCAACTCATTCTGATTGTTATAACATAGTTAATTTATATTTAAATATTGATTATCCATTAATAGTACTAAAATTATTTTTTAATAAAGGACTATCCTTTTTTCAATATACTGATAAGCTGACACATATATTTTAATGCAAAAAATTCTGATAAGTATAAATTTTTTTCTTATGAAATAGATTTTTTTAAAATTAACATTTCTTTAAAAAAAGGGGTTGATACCCTAAATTTAAATTTTTCCACAAATGTATTTTTTTTAAATATAATAGTAAGCTAAAATTAATTCTTTCCATAAAATTGCAATAAGTTGAAAAAAAATTTGTTAAGGGTTCGGGTAAATAAAATTTTAGATACAGTATCCTGGTATTCAATTATAAGATATATTTTTTAATTTTATAAAAATATATTTATAAAAAATTAAATTAATAAAAATTAATTTATATGTTTAATATTAAATATAAAATATTTAATAAAAGATATTAAAGAAATATAATTTTTTAAAAAAATTATCTTCTATTATATCATAATTTTAAAATTTAAATGTTATATTTTTTTAATTTTTTAATCATATATTACAGATATATTTAATACTTGATTATACATTTTTTAAAGAAATAGGTTTGATTATATTAAAAGAAATTTTTAGTATTAAAAAACCTATTTTAAATAAAAAAAACATATAAAAAATTTTGACATTAATTTTTTTAAAAAAATTTAATCATATATTTAAAAACTAAAAAAAATAAAACTTGATGGTCACAGAAAAAAATATTAAAAAAATAAAATCTGATCATGGGGAGGGGCCACGCGTGATCAACTCTAATCACGTCAAGCCCCTCCTAGAGATTGCACTTTTTTAAATAAAAAAAATTATTTTAAGTATTTTGGTAAATGAAATTTGCAGTGCAGTAGTTCGGTAAAGTATTTTTTCAGAAGTCAGGATAATCGTAAAAAAGCTTATACAAATGCTGCGCTGAGGAAAATAATTTTCCCTTTCACTACGCCAACATTTTTATTTTCGTTTTTATCAATTTTTATCTTGTCTTTTTTTTTGTTTTTCATTATTTTTTGTCTTACCTTTTTTTGTCTTTCATTTTTCATCAATTTTGTATTAGTCTAACAAATTAATTTTTATTCTTTTTTATATATTCGCTAGTTTTTTATTTTCTTTTTCGTATGTTTAATTCTTTTTTACCTTCATCAATAATTTATTTTGTTTGTTCATTAGTTTTTCATTTTCTTTTTTGTTAATTCATCTTCATATCCATTTATTTTTTTCGAGATAAGTTGTTTTATGTTTTTTCTTTTTTTAATTTATTTCTATAAATATGTTTTTTTTGGGAATTAAAATTTTTTTGACTATTTTTCACCTTATATACATTAAATTTGTTTTACTACAAATTGCATTTAATTTTTTATAAAATTTTTTAATATTTTTTAACTTATGAGCCTTTTATCTTTTTAATTATAATTTTAACATAACTTTGATTTGATTTAGTTCACGAAAAACTAAATACTTATTTTATATTAAGTAATTAATATTCTAAAAAATAATTAATAATATTTATAACTCTCATAAAATTGTGCAGTGTATATAATGTAATAAAATAGTAAGTGCGGTAAGACTGATGGGATAATTACTATCTCAGTAAATACAAACAATTATATTTTCTCTTGTAAACTTATTAATTGATAGTTGTAAGTCTGAAAAAATATATTTGAACTTCATTTAATATACATGTGGTCAATTTATTGAAATCTTGGACTTTTTTATGGTAATTATTCAAAGTTTTAAATATTAATCAACTATATATTTTAGCTGTCATTATATTGTATGATAATGTAACATAATAAAATCAGTGAAGCAGGAAATTTTTTTATTATGCAGTATAAAAGAAATATATTTTCCCAAGGTGAATGTTAGGAATTGAAAAGTAAATACTTTATAAATTATAGTGTTGCAATTCACATATAAAAAATAAAAATACAGCACTTGATTAAATAATTAATTATTTAGGATAGTAGAATGTTAAGTCTTAGTTTAGGGATCAAGAAACATGTGATCTCGAATGTCTAAAATTACACAGTACTAAATCTAATAGCGTGATTTACCATAGTGACCTCTAAATGAGTAATTAACACCATTTTTCGTAATTACATATAAGTCTACATTTAAAATTACATCTTGAAGATAGATATTTTAGAATGATCCATTGAATTTCAAATAACAATATAATGAATGGAGTGGGATCAATAGTGTGATGAAGATAAATGATTAGAAAGTGAAATATATAATCGTAGAATTGTACAACTTAACTCTAAAAGTGGGTAATATGGTTAATGTAACATAAGAAATTACTAAATCTAACGCAAAAAAGTTATGAAGCAATTAAAAAAAACCTAAACACTATATTACAATAATGAAGCCCTCAATCACTAAAATAATGGCTCTCAGTCTCACACCGAGGGCGTCGCCTTACGCATTGCGGTCGTTGAGCTAGGGGCTGTTCTTCTCCATCGTTATCTGCATCGTCATCTACATCAGTCAAATGGGTCTGACCCCTAGAAGGTGGAGAGTTCAAGTCCCAAGGGGATGATTGAAATGCCGGAATAGGATTACTTGGTGTGAAAAACCCTTAGTGCTGCTGCTCCACAGATCCACTGATATACTCAGCAGTGAATGCAAATGGGTCATCAAACAATCCCATTAGAGAGCCAGGAATTCGCTGAGCTGATTGTGATGGCGATGGTGTGGAAAAAGATAATCATGGAGCATCATAGGGGTGTTGCGGGGGCAATGCCATGCTGTGCGACAAGCCAGCTTCTGCACCTGGGAAGAATTGCGATAGTGGGATATAAGTTGATGGTCCCGCAGCACCGATATCAGCATGCATCGATCCAGGGATGAAAGGGCTAGGGACACTTGATTGCATCGGTGATGGATGAGAATAAGGCACACTTTCATCGTTGCCCTCTTCTTCAAGCAAAATAGGATCCCTGAGGGACATGAAGCCGTGTGCTCTTCTACCACGCCTAGGCTCGGGAATGGGTGGTGTAGGTAATATATTAGCTGGGTAGGCAGGCTGGTCGACAGTTACGTCTCGATGCTTTCCTAGTGCGTGTAGAATGAGGCAAGATTCCCAACCCACAATCTCCCTAAACTGACTATACGACTGTGAAAGGGAGTCTTCGACACAATCTGTGGAGTCTCTCAGCTACGTTAGCCTACATAAAAGTATATTTGAAACAGTTAATACATATTACATGTTGAAGAAATCACAAAGCATAGTATGAAAATCGTTAGTTACCACAAATCCTGGACCGTCGCTAGACGGATGGATCCATCGTCTGGTATGTCTCCAATACCATGACATATAGCTCGAGTCTCGATGAAGAGCATCTATCTCAAACTCTGTCAATGAGAGTGTATTGCGCCATGTATTCCAAGCGCTGATGAATATCATATGCTCCTGACGCCAGTCTTTTGATGTTTTGCCCTGAAATTGTAGTGTATGACAAGAACTGAGGTTAAATGGCTCCTATGGGATGGGTTGCCTCCTCCCAAATTACCGGAGCACACGATCTGCATGGTGCCACTCCACAATGGGAAAGCAAATGACGGGAACTAATGCCAGCCATATATCAGGCGACGTCAAGCAATACCCTGGTATAAGCTGTCGTACACTTGGATTGTCATAGGGGCGCCAAATAATCTAAAATCACAAAGAAATACAGCATAAATTAGCATATCAGTAGATCTAGCAATAGATTGATACAAATGAAAGACAACAATGTTTCCAACCTCATCGTCCCTCATATGATCGAGTAATACTCTGTAATGATGCAGAGCCGTTGACGGCGGTCGGGGAGGTAGGCTAATGTTCTTCCACCTATGAGAAATACATATTATATATTAATTGTTTGAGTTATTTAAGCAGATGTAAGGGATGCAATATGGAATACACATACAATCCACACCTGAAGCCCAATGGTGGAAGTAAGGGATAAATGTCTAGCTGAGGATCTAGATACAGAGGTCTTGCCGGCGCTAAAGTAGGGAAACGATCCCACGCCCATAAATGCAATAAATGCAGGCATCCACCAATATTTAGCTCATCGCATTTTGTGGCGATGCACAACTTTCTATAAAGGCATGCCAATCCCCAACTGTATTGACCTACATCTGCAAAATTCTCTAGTAATGGCAGATACATTAGTAGTACCCTATGACCGGAAGTGTCAGGTATAAGGTAACCGCCAATGAGTCGCAGTATGTAAGCACGTGCAAAGCGTTGTGTTAGTTCATCATCGGCATCATCTGGTAAGTGTCCGAAGTTAGCTGCTAATCAGGTGATGCTCAGGCGCTGGCCTTGCAAACATTCATCAGGCGGTCTAATCCCAAGTAGAAATTCATAAATCCCTGGCCAATCAAGTCCGATTTTTCTAGATACAGGGACACCCTCGCAAGGCAAACCTAACTGGACAGATACATCCTGTAACGTAATAGTGCATTCCTCGGCCGTGGTGTGAAAAATGTGCATCTCAGGACGCCATCGTTCAACTAAAGCAGATACTATAGCTGCATTGAAATCAAAATGTCTAAGTCGGCTGACGCCGTAGAAGCTAACCTGCTGCAGATATGGCACAATTGCAGTTGGGGGATCAAATAGTCGGTCTACGTGGGCGATACATCGTAGCCTCAGGATTGGTCTCCCCTGTTGGCATTCATAGAAATAATGGTTAGAACATTTACAATTGGTGAATGGCCATTAAGGGAATGAAATTACCTGATTTTGCCATACTGCTTGTGAAATATGCTGTGACTATAAGTATAAAAAAGACTCGTCCTCAGGTCCAGGTGTGATGACACGTCGCGAGCGGCCATAACTGACGATATCTATATACTATATTTTATTACAAAAATTCAATCAAATGCACATACTTAAATTTATGTAAATATTGTACCCGAAAACTTACAATGAGCCCAAAATGACTTAATAAATAGAAATAGATCAACACAGTAAGACATAATTGCAACATACATATATATTTGGCATTGTTCGGACATAATTGCAAAATGGTAGAAATAATTTATGAAATGCCGCAGTGAAGGTCTTAATCTGGAATAAAAGTGACATCTGCATAAACTACTGGCTTTCTCAGAGGCGCTAATTGTCATGGCACATTTCATTGCTTGGAAGGACAAGTTGCGCGATTGTGGCCAGACTGACGGCACAACCCACACCTTGAAGGTTCTGATGTACCATCTATCCAGTCCATTTCGTTCCTCATACGTGATGAACGGGGGCGACCACCAAGACACATTTGCGTAGGATCTGGCACAACTGTTCCTCCATTGGAGGTTGGCCAATGCTCCATACCGCTTATGAGACGAAACTCACAGTTATAAGCCTGCGCCATTGTCTCCAGTCGAAACACAGGATCAACAAACTGCAAGGGATCCAATGCAACCTTCGCATATGTTGGGAACACATGTTGGCAAGGCCTGTGCTCCACCTAGAATTCGCCACAATCACATGTCCTCTGTGCCAGGCTAACCTTGCATGTTCAACCAAACTACTTCCACATGGGATCGTACGGCTCTTTGACCTTGAAAATTATACCGAGTCGGTCGAAATGCCGGACATGACAAGCAGATGCCTTCCGGGTGCAATCTTGAATCTTTTTCCACACATCTTCACTGAACACCTCTCCTGTATGTAACTGTGCTGCAATAATTTCTGCTCTGTTCACGAAGTATGCATTGATTCGATATAGTGTGGCTTTGACTAGCCCAGTGATCGGTAAATGTCTGACCCCTTTCAAAATACTATTGATACACTCTGCCAGATTTGTGGTCATGTGACCCACCGTCGGCCTCCATCATCGTAAGAACGACTCCATTGACACCTCGAGATATTATCAATCCACTCTACAGCTCTAGGTTGCAATTGGGTTAGTTCTTCAAGCTTGCTATCCACAACATGTCGTTCATACATATAACCTGTACCCGAAAATGCTATTAATCAATTAGTAATAGTCATAACATAAAGTGTCAGATAAGGATACTATTGTCAGTAGTACACACCGATGCTCGTAAACATCTGCTTCAGCCACGCTGTCCTAAAAGTTGAGTTTAGGTTACTAGCGATATGTCAGAGACAGAATACATGATAACCATTAAGGGCTTGCCATCCAACGCATGGGTTTGCAACGGCATGTAATATTCCAGGATGTCTGTCTGAGATTAGGCAAATATGTTGTTTGTCTTTAACAACACGCCGTCGGACATGGGATAGGAACCAAGCCCATGTATCATAAGTTTCTCCCTTCACTACAACAAATGCAAGTGGGACGACCTTTCTATCACCGTCCTGTGACATCGTCGTTAACAGGACCCTTTTGTACCTTCCATACAAAAAAGTTCCATCCACTTGGATTATGGGCTTCAAGTGGGAAAATGACTCGATGCATGGTTTAAAAGTCCAAAACACTCGACGGAATAATGCAACCGGCGCATCTGCAGAACTCGACGGCGGACATTCTTGGGTAACAAGCTCAAAGTAACTCCTAGGATTGAAGAGACGCACTGCCGCCAGCCATCTAGGTAACATCGAGTATGACTTCTCCCAATTCCCAAAAGCAAGAGCAATAGTTCTCTGTTTTCCCTTCCACGCCTTCCTATATGACACCCAATACTCAAATATACCATGGATTCGCTCTATCACCTCTCGGATGGATACACTTGGATTTTCGGTCACCATAGCTACAATGTACGATGAAATGACATCTGTGTTTAGTTTTGGATGATCCTGGGAAAGAGATGCAAACACACACGTGTAGGGACCATTATATTTGGTTATCTGCTAGTGATCCTCCCTTGGCTTATGGCATGCTTTGACCCTCCAATTACAATGATCATCGTAATGAGGGCACCGATATTCTTCGTACTTAGACGATGAGTAATGTATGCAAAATGTGTGGTAAGTTCGCACTGAGTATATTTTCATTGCGCGATGAAACGCCTTCTGGTTCATATATCGTAAACCTATATATAGCTCTTGGTTATCATTTATATTTATGTCATGGCCGAACTCGAGGTAATCATGGCTTACAGCAGCATCTACATTTAGTTGTGAGAAAAAGGCAGTGGCCGATTCTATGAGCTGGCCTCCATGCATTGTTGGCAGTGCACTAGCAACATCTTCCCCGTCTTCTTCGTCACTGCAATCGTCGCTATCA
Source organism: Sindora glabra (assembly GCA_020226215.1). Classification (NCBI taxonomy): domain Eukaryota; kingdom Viridiplantae; phylum Streptophyta; class Magnoliopsida; order Fabales; family Fabaceae; genus Sindora; species Sindora glabra. Next base: position 49,517,557 of record CM035225.1, read on the forward strand.
CCCTCACCATCAAATCCTTCAGGAATGGGGTCACATGCACCTTCCTCTTCGAAGTCATCCATTATGTCCTCTATTTTCTCTGGGGATGAGGGGGAGTGAGAAGGTCCAAAGTGTTGCTGAGAGAAACATGATTATGGAGTGTAATTATCAACAGGACTGTGAAACTGCTGACCATAATCAATCTGTACATTCATTGGTTCAATGCTGCTCATGCACGAGTTGTAACATGAAGGTCCCCCAGTAGCATCATTACGTTGACTTGTGGAAGGTAGTAAATATGGGGCACTTGATCCAACTAGCTGACTTGCAACGTTCAAATCAAATCCCACTGGTCCAATAAGTGCACATACCTCTAGACATGACAATTGAGTAGGAAACATCACATTCACTTCCCACATTCGCTGAATGTCCTCATCGTTTGCCAACTCACACGCCTTATACCGTGTCGGATTTAGCGAGAGTGGATATCTGTATATTAACTCGGTTACAACTTGATTTTCATTGAGACATAGCTTTCGCCCAACTATACTCTTTAGATCATCAAGGGTTATGTCTGAACTGATTGAAATTACTTTGACCCTGGAGCACCTAAAGCTATCGCCTTCATCCGATTCGTAAATTTCTCCATTCTCGTAAATACATATATTTTGACGCCTGGAACTCATTCTGATTTGAACCATAGTCCGGATCAAAGGTCATCCCCGAAAGAAAATTTTCAATAATTGTTGTAATATGTATCATAATTATGGAGATAATTTTACAATACTATTACTACATAATTACTCGTAACTTTATAATCACTGTCAATAATGATTAACATCTTGCAATGCTACATTCAAACACAAATGTAAATTTTTTTACCTAGAGGACCTTTGACTTCTTTAAGTTTTTTATGCAGTGGAAAAAGCACCCCTTTAATTGTTTTAGGAAGAGATAAAATAAGCCTAAACCCTATATATATAGTTATGTTTGTTTAGTTTGTGGGGTTGTTGATCTGTACAATCAAATTATTAAATGTTTGTATTTTCTCAAACCCTATGTTCACTTCATATTTTGTGTTTGTCATAATATAATTTTGTAGGGTTGTGATTGTCATAACATGAGTTGATTCTCACTTAATAGTACTATTAACACTTATCCAACAATACATCTCAGCAAGAAAAATTGTTCAAAAAATTAAAACATTTAAAAATTAATTACTTCTATTTTTTAAATATAAAAGAAAAGACTAAAAAATATGATATTTATTGGAACTATATTTTTATTCTAAAGACTTTATGATATTTACTAATTTTAATAACACTAATTATGGTTTACACAACACTAAATATGTAAAAAAATTAAGTAAAAGGCAGATAAAATTAAATTAAATATAAAAATTATATTACATAAAAAAGAGGACCCTAAACCCTGAATTATAATGGCTAAATTTAAGTACAAACTAATTACAATTCTTTTGATTTAAAGATAGGATAAGTAAATATTATTCTTTTTTAAACCAAAGTCTATTACATACAGGCTTGCTAAGCTGAATTTTTTTTTTAAAAAAATTTAAGCTCAAATTAATCTTCAAAATAAAAAATTCAATTATCTATAAATACATTGATAACATAGAAATTAGTATTTTTTTAAAGAAACTCCAATGAGTTAAAAAAATTTCCTAAAAAAGTTTGATAAGTTAAAATATATATTTCTTCAAAAAATCCTAAACCTTAAGAATTATTTTTCTTATAAAGTAGACTTTTTTTAAATAAATATTTCTTTCAAAAAAAGGGTCTAATAAGCTAAATAGAATTTTTTTAAAAAAAATTACTTTTAAATATACTGATAAGCTAAAATAACTTTTTTCCACAAAGGTCTGATAAGTTAAAATCATTATTCTACAAAATTAAATTTCAACGAAATTAAATTTCTTTAAAAAAAATTTCTTCAAATCAAAAGGTTGAAGGGCTAGAATTAAATTTCTTACATAAAAAAAAATATATTTTTAGACACGCTTATACCCTAACGTACATTTTTTTTCAAAACCATCTGATTAGTTAAAATCACCCTTGCAAAAGAAATAGATTTTTTAAAAAATAATATTTCTTTAAGAAAAAGGGTTGCTAAGTTAAAATTAAATTTTTATAAAAATTCTATTAGTTAAAAACATACTGATAACCTAAAATCATTTTTTCCTAAAAAAAGTATGATGAGTTAAAATTATTTTCTACAAAAATAGATTTTAGGGGTTCGGGGTCAGGATTTTATAGTTTATGGTTTGAGATTTTGGGGGTGTTAGGGCTTATGATTTAGTGTTCATAGATTTAGAGTTTATCCTATTAGGTTAAGGTTGGTAAGTTGAAATTTTTTTTCCAACTAAAAGATTTACTTCTTTAAACATACTGATAAATTAAAATATATTTGTTTCACTAAAATCTAATTAGTTAATTTTTTTTCCTAAAAAATTTTAATATTTTAAACAAAATTATAACCAAAAAGGTTGACAAGCAAAAAATTCATTTCTTTCAAAATATATTATTTTTAAACATGATGATAATCCAAAATATATTTTTTCCAAATAAGTCTGATGAGTTAAAACTATTTTTCTTAAGAAATAGTTTTTTCCTTATAAAAACTTTAAATAAATTTCATTATCTTTAACATATTGATAAGCTTATATATATTTATTCAAAAGTAGTCTGATGAGTTAAAATTATTTTTCTACAAAATTATATTTTTTGACAAAAAATAAAAAATGACAAAGTTATGCTCAAATTAAAATGTTTAAGAAAATTTTCTACTTTTACAAATACTGATAACATAAAAAAAAAATTTACAAAAAAAATTCTTTGGATTAAATTTAATTTTCTATAAAAAAAATATTACAGGGATTGGGGTCGAGGTTCAAACATTTTATGAAGTAAATTATGATTTAAGGTAAACAAAAATTAAAAATGACAGAGTATAACACTTTACCCTTGTTTAATATTTTTTAGTAATATTTTATTATTGATCAATCTCATTATATTTTTTTCACATATGTAAAAGTTTCGATTTTTATTCCCTTATTTCAATAGTTCCTAACCAAGAAGAATAGAAATTAAAATTCTAATAATTTGTGCAAAATCTAGTCAGGTTATAGATGTATTGTTGCACTCGGATAAAAAAAATTAAAAAAATTAACTAACATAAACACATTAAAATAATATACACAAGCAAAGAAGAATATTAAAACAATATAAATTATTTTAGTATACAATATACATGATTAAATGTACAAATATTTTTTTTACAATGCCCAATATTAATATCAATTATAATGAGTAAACTGCTCTAAACAATATAATACTAAATATTTATTACAATCTTACTTGCAAATCGAACTCCTCAAATTGCTGCTGAACTTGCTTGCTGATGGAGAGAAATCAAATTTCAGAGGGAAGTTTGGGAAGTGAAATTTAAGTTTGTTAAGTGTTGGTCGGATGGGGATTTATAGCCAAAATTCACGTGCACACAGTATTGCCACGTGGCAGCATCCTGACGCCCAAGGAGCGCCGAGCTGACACGTGGCGGGCTAGGGGTTGGAATCGGGTCACGGACCCTGACTATCCGTGATCAGACTCGATCACTACATCTGGCCCACCGTGATCAGACTGATTACGGGTCATGGCCCAACGTGATCAGGCCTGATCACGGACGGCCAGAGTCCATGATCGATGCCGAGCTGCCACGTGTGCAGCGGGTCCCACTCGGCGCCCCAAGACCGGCCAGCCTTCCGCCACGTGTCATTCCTGCTAACAGTGGGACCCACTCGCTCGCACGCAGCTCCGCCACGTGTCTTTGTCAGCTGACACAATAGCCTGTGCCCCACGTCATCCACCCACCTTTAAGCATTTGGGTAAATAGTTTTCACTGTAGAGCATCTTGGTTAATTTTTTTCCCACCTGCAGCATTTGGGTAATTGTGCCGACATCCTTTCGTATTTTTCAATATACTTTTCTGTTACTTTAAAACCCATTCAAAATAAAAAAATAGGAAACCCAGAAAAGAAAGATTTGATTTTTAATCTGAGTTTCAAAGCGAAGAAATTAAAAAAAATTAAGAAAAAGAGTTATAATTATATTGAAATAAAATTTTTGGCTTATTTTTAAAAAAAATAAATAAAATTCTTTACGTATTTGCTTGAAAATTACAACATATGGATTAATTATTCTATTTAAGAAAATAATTATAATAGTAATTATTGCAATAATTAAATTAATATTTCTAATAATAATTAATAAAATAATTAATACATGTTTAATAATTTAAATAAAAATTTTTATGGCAAACACACAAAATTTTTACTTAAATTTTATTCCATTTTTGCACCCATTCAAAACCTTTCATTACATTTTCTAAAATTAAAAATGGGAGAGATGAAATAAAAAAATGATATATTTTATGATATAACTATTTTCAAACAAAAATTTTAAGTTTTAAATAACTTGGTGTGATTTTAAAATATATAAATAATGAGATGAGAAGTATCTCCTTACAAATTACAGAAAATAAAACTTCTTTTAATCAGTCGTATTGTATATATAACCTTTTATACTATAAAAGTATATGGATGACTCATCTTAATGCACTTAATTTTTTATATTAATTTTTCACTCACTAAACTAAATAAAATAATGAAAATACTTATCATGTAATTAATTTATACTTCAAAATAAGCACTCTTCTCCTAAAAATTTAAATTTTTAGACATTTTCATTTTTTGGAATTTAAATTTTTTTTCACACTTAAGATATCTTTGTATTTCTTTTAAGATTGATCCTTATTTAGAGTGAGACTAATATGTGACAAATCCTTCCTAATAAAAATATTTTTAAAGATCAAATTAAAAGCTTTTTATCATCATACTTTTTGAGATTTGTCTCTTTCCACCAAACACATCAATTATCACATTTGACAATTAAAATGAATTGGAATGAGCGGAGTTTTTATGAAAGAAAAATCCGAAAATTCATGTAGTTATTATGTTTAATTTATGTAAAATGAATACATTTTTTATATTTAATTTATTACTTCTTTTTCATCCTTTGTTATTTGTAACATTTAATTGAATTCACATAAATTAAAAGTAATTTTGTTTGTTTGTTTTTAGTGAATTTTTTTAAATTATCCTTAATAAGAATTTGCTCTATATCTTAAAATTTGTGATCAATTCAAGACAATTGAAAATAGAAAGAAAAATATTATGAAATAATTAAGCATTCACAAATGAATGTGTAAATAACATAGTATTTATTAATAAAAAAGAAAGATAAAATTAAAAAATATATTTAATATTTCATTAAAGTTTTAAAATGACAAATAAAAAAGAATAAAAAATTTAAGAGAAATATGACGAATTATAAGAAACCAAAAATTAAATACATCTTTTTAAACAAAATTTATGCTTACTATTCATTTTTTTTCTCTTATATTCTTCTTCTTCCTCCTCCCTTCTATCCTAGGCTTCATCTCCTTACTTGTCAAGTCCTTTCATCACTTTCATATGTAAAAAGCTCTCTATATTTCCTTCACCCTTATCAGATCTCAATCCAAATTTGGCCTTCAACTCCTATTGCACTGTTATTTCCTCGATTTGTGCGTGAGAGCTAGAGGTGTAAAACGAATCGAAGTTTGCAAATCAATCTGCAAACTCCATGGGCTTTAATGGGCTTGGACCACCTAAAATTTAACACATTTTTTTCACAAGTAATACAGATCAATCCAATGCAGACTAAAATTCGTACGGATCGAACAGATAAGAACCAGTCTGCGGACTTACAGTTAAAGGTCGTGGACCAATCCGCAGACTTAAGGATACAAATCGAATACAGACTTCTTAGCATATCAGACTTAAATAGACCAGGCTAAAACAAATCGATCTGTATCCAGTCTTGTCCATCCATTTTACACCCCTAGTGAGAGCTAAGAAATGATGAAAAGTGTAATTTAGATCGTTGTATGCTAGAAATTCTTGTTCCTTAATGCAAGTCTTCTACCAAAACCTCTACTCTTCATGGAATTTTTTATAGCTCCTTTTTTTTATCTTATTGAATCAATTACATTTTTGTAATGTAGAAACATTAAGGAGTATTTCATAAAAAATTTATTCCCATTTATTTTTCAAGTTATATTTTTATTAGAAATAAATTTTTCATGTGTTAGTCATCTATTGATGGTAATAGTGTCATATGCAATACAAAAAAAATGTATTTATACCTTGGAAATTATTATTTATCAATATTATGATTATTATAACATTAAAATTAAATTGAATATGATTATATGAAATGAAAATAATAAATTTTTTATTTTTTTCATGTAACATAACATTTTTGTTTACTTCATTTCTTCACTTAATAATTTTGGTTCATATTCTATGTACTAAGTGACTAATTTAAAGAAAAAATCAGATAATAATGATCAATATTGAATCACACTAATAAACATGAATTACAATATTATTGTCTATTAATTATTACATTATTTTTTACACATAATTTTATAATTCATTGTTAAGTATTCAATAAAAATTCTATATATTTAATTTAACTTTTTTTAATTATATAACATAAAAATTATGCACAAAAAATAAAATGATAATCTAACATATAATAATATTATGATTTATGCTTAAATTTTTCTTAAAAAATAATGTAATTTCATGAAATGGTTAAATAAGCAGATAATGAATCTTAATTGTAAGTTTTATATAATTAAAAACTTTAATTTACAAATTTCCAAAATTAGTAAGAGTGAGATGCACCCACTGCATAAGTAATGCATAAAATTTATAGTTTTTCTTAATATTTTTTTGTTAATCTAATAATAATAGAATAAATTTTAAGTTGTGTATTATTTTAGGGGTAATTTGCTTATTTTAATTGTTTGTGGGTGTAAAACCTATCCATCCCATAATTAGTGACGGTCATTTGTATTTTACATTAATAGATGCATATATGTGAGGATCAGGGATTGAATCCTATATATAATGAAAAGTATAAAACTTTCCAACAACATCAAATACCATTTTAATCAAAGAATCTCGATAAATTTATTAAATATTTAATTTATAATATTTAAATGATTTCTTACTTTATGTAATACATTTAATTATTAGTTTAAAATTTTTATTAGAAAATATAAATTCAATATTCTTCATGATTATGATTTGAAAAATTTTAGGCACTGCAATCTTAAACGGTCTAATATATATTAGACAACTAATTATTATCTTGAAAAACAAATATAATATAAATTTATTTATCCTATTAAATCTCATTTAAGGATGAACAATTATTGAATGTCTTGAGTTACTTGTCTTTAGAGAAATTCATTAAATTTTCACTTAGTTTGATATTTATGCTTTGTTCAATTAGTTAATTGTATTAAAAATGCTAGTAAAATTAGTTATTGAATTAGTTGAAAAATATAAAAGAATATAATAATGTAATAAAAATATGAAATAAATTAACTTCTATTTATTTATAAATCAAATTATATTGCTATACTTAATATACTAGAACTCTATTCTAGTTCTTGAAGCATTAAATTACTATCAATTTCATCTGTAAGATAAAGGTTGTATTTCTATTAATTTGGTTCCTAAATATTTAAGTCCAAAAAAACTTTTAATCTTTCTAACAAATGTTAACTACCAAAGATAAGGACTAAAATTTAACTTGACTTAAATCATCAAAAATTAAATTAATATAAATTTTACCTTGAGAATAAAATTAATAAAAATCTAATATTTTAAGGGTGAAGAAAATGTTTTAAACTTAAAATAAGAATATAGTTTCTTAAAATTTAATTAATTATATTTTATAACATTACATATTTATTTATTCACTTACTTATTTTTTATTTATTTATATTAAATTAATAAATATATATTAAATATTTATTTACATAATTAGAATAAAAGATTTTATAACTAAAAAAGTGGATAAATTTGAAAGAAAATTTAATAAGGTATAAACTATAAATTATAAACTACTGGAACTTATCAAAATAACTTTTTTGAATAAATCAGCACATCAAACACTTTTAAAACTAAACTTTTGTTTTATTGACATAGTTATAAACTAACTTGTATTGCACCTTTAAATAAATCAAATAAATAAAATCAAATTTGAAGTTTAAATCTATTTGATTAAATGCTAAGATAAGTATTTTTACCATGATTTTTGTTGATGACCACTTTTACTTTTCTTAAAAGCAAATCCGCCATTTATACATGTAAAAAAAATTAAAATAAAAAATACAATGATCATATTATTAAATTGAGTTAATTCAATTACAAAGTGTCGATAAATAAATAATAATTTTTAATTTAAATTTTTTGTGATAACTTCCTCATAATCTGTTATATTGATGCAATTTTTTAATATGAAAAAACAAAAAAAATTAATTTTTAAACAAATTTAAATGAAGAAACAATAATATTGAAATTTAATAAAAAAATTATTTATTTCCTAACTGACTTTCTTTAAATGAAAAACAAGTATAAACAAGGCTTTTCTGTTATGAAAGTAAAATTTAAAACAAATCCGGTCACAATGGGGGTAAAATACCGTAATACGAAGAATTTATAAACTTATTTTTGTTTTACTGCTGTTTTGAAATAATTTACCAAAATACGCAGGGCGCCAGGTTGGTTGGCGTCACTGGGGACAGATACATGCTGGAGGGCGCCATGTTGACTGGCGCCTCCAAGCAAGTGTCAAATTTGAAACATGCTGGAGGGCGCCAGTCAACATGGCGCCTCCAAGCAAGTTTCAAATTTGAAACATGCTGGAAGGCGCCATGTTGACTTGTGCCTCCAAGCATGTTTCAAATTTTGAAATTTGTGCAGAGGCCTTTAAATACCCGAACCCTCATTGCTTGGCATCAAACCCTCATTCTTCTTCAGCGCAGCGCAGCCACTCTCCCCCCTCAAACCCAATCCTGATTCATAACCTCTTCGCACGCTGTTTGTTGAATTTTTTCTGCAAGCATTCTTCTTGTTGGCAATATTTTTCAACAACATTTTATTCTTAGGAGCAGATCCGGTCCACTTTCCTTGCTGTTCTCCGTGGTTAGTATTTTTATAATTTTTATATTTATACTGATAGGAAAATTTATGTTGTTTGTTAATTATTATGATTTATGATATGAAAAAATGATATAAGGCATTGGAAAAGTTTGCTAAACTTTATATTATCTATAATTAGTATGTGATCTGTACTGGTTAATTTTTTTATAATTTTCATATATATAAGGTAATTTTTATTAGTTATCATGAGAATATATTTTATAGTAGGAGATGATTTTTTTTTGTTAATTATTATTATTTATATTTTAAAATTATGACTTAGGATCCAAAAAAAATTTGTGGTGTTTTATATGATCTGTGATAGTTGATGATTTTTACTAGTTAATATTTCTATAATTTGTGTATTTATATTCTAATGTTTATTAGTTATTACAAGAATAGATTTCACAATGAAAAAAATTATTTATTTTATATTTATTATTGTGATTAATGCTGTGAAATTATGATATAGAATTTAGGAAAAAAATTGAACAAATTTGTATGATTTGTGATGGTTTGTGATTTTAAAAGAAGAACAACAGGGATAAAAGAAAGTATCTTAAAATAAAATTTACAATGTAGGTAAAAATTATATTTAGATATTTTTAAAGTATGAAATATTTTAGGATATAGGATATGATAGAAATAAGAATTTTTATTATTATATGTTAATTATTACGAGGATATATTACCCTATTAATCAATATTGTTGGGATAATTTTAGAGTAATATATGTCAAAATAAGTAACTATCAACTGAGGATATTTTGTAAAGATTCTATTTTTTAACAGTAAGATATATGGTTTTTTTTATTATAGATGTATTTTATATAAATTATGTAATTAATTTAATTAATTAATTTATTATACAGTAAATTTTTTATTATTTTATACCGTACGTATTGTTTTCTTGTTATTTACTCTATTGTATTATTTTTTATATCCACCCATATTATTTATGATTTAAAACATCGACATCATTAATTAACATAAATATAATAAGTTATGTATTTTTAGCTTATTATAATATTTTAAATAGATTAAAGCTTTAAAATGCATTTTATTGTTAAAAATAAAAAATATTATATTAAATGTAAGAAAAAATACTTAGTAATTAAATTAATTTTTATTTATATACATGTTATAATATTTTTAGTGATAATAAAATTCAATCACTATATTTAAAATTAAATATACATTAATTAAATTTGTTATTGATTATTATATTTGTTCCTTTCTATATATAGTCTTGTAGAGTATATTTATTTTAGTGTATTTTTTGCATAATTTTTTTATTGATACAGTAATATGTAACAATTTTTACTTAGAGATAAAAGTTATTAAAATATCTAACAAATTTTTTGTTCATGCAGAGGTTTTTTTTCTATTTGCCTTTTCTAATACTTACCGGTTAGTATATTTATAAATTTTGTGCTTATATTATAATTTTTATTAGTCATCATGAAAATATCTTTGATAGTGGTACAGAAATTTGTTTAAAATATTATGATGTAAATAATATGAGTTTTTAATTTTATATTGATTGTTATGGTCTAGGGTGTGAAAATATAATTTAAGATGTGAAATCATAATTTGTAAAAGATTCGTAAAAATTTATATGTACTGTGATAGGTAGTTGTATTAAAAGAAGAAAAAACGAGATAAAATACTTTCTAAAATAAGTTTTAGAGCCTAGGTGAGAGTCATATTTGGAGAATTTTTTAATGTGAAATTTTAATATGGCATAAGAGAGGTAATAAAAATAAAATCTTAGGATGTGTAAATATAAGCAGAAGCTTTAAAAAATATTGGAGGTGATTGAAAAAATGAATATTTTTCTATTTAAATAGTAGATATTATGAATGCATGATCAACCTACATATTTGAAAAAATTATACTATGCATAGGTTTATTCAAAAAGTGTGAAAATATATATTACACCACACTTCCAAGTGAACATTAGAAATTTATGAAGTATTAAAAATTACGAATGAGTGTAAAAATAGCATAAATATTTGTCGGAACAAAATGTCGGCCTGTTGAGGTGGGAATGGGTTTGGCTTGTGCGGTTAAATTATTACGTATTATTAAACAAATACATTGCAAAAATTATAATACTTTCTATTTATTTCTACGGTTAATTTCAAATAGTAGTTCATTCATTCATAAGAATAGAAATTGTATATGGTAATATTTGTTAGTTGTGAGGGTACAGTGAATATTTTGCAGTTAAAAGTAACGAGATGAAGAAAAGTTTAATTGCTTTTATATATTCGAATGGTACAATGATTGAGGGATCCATGGGCGTAATGTACGATGGACCCCCCAAAGGCATTGAAATTGAGAGGATGCAGCACTATGGATGTTTTGCGTGAAAGAATTCATGCCCGACTGAAGCTTCGTCAAGATCAAGCCGTGGGGAAAATTATTTACCGGTTTCCACAGCATCAAACAGAGGCGCAGTATATGGCGTACGAATTGGACGACGATGAAGACTTGGCATGTACCATAGCCAGCTACGAACAACATCCGACGATGACAGCAATGGAGTTGTATACGGAGGTGATCACATCCGAACTGCACGCTGCCAACCTGGGTTCACAAGAAAGAGTTCCAACTGCTAGATCACCTGTCGTTCCAACGCCTAATGTCAATACTAGTTGCTCGATGGTGCGGGAAGGCCTTCCTTACACGGGTGGAATCGAGTTCCACATTTCTGATAGTTATACTCCTGTATTGGACTCGTCTGTTGCCAGTGTTTTCCCAAGAAATATATCACATACCATGATGGGTTCAACAAGTGTCTTGCCAGTCGTAGAGGAAGAATCCACTGATCCTGTGTTCATGGATGCCCACTTTGAGTTTTGTTTTAAGGATGATGAGGTGTCTTGCAGTAGCGATGATGATCGTGACACCGATTACAAAGAACGAGCAACTACACATGGAGACAGTGCTGCAACCCGGCGAGGGAGGAGTGATAATGCTGCACAGACATCATGTGGTGTCCCTCAGGCTGCTGTCTTCTCTCACATTGATTGGGATGCCATAAGGAATTCTAATGAATTTCTGGAAATAATGAAACCAAGTTATGATTATGACATGGATGACTTACAGGTTGGACAGGAGTTTGATTACAAGGAGGCATTAATTGCTGCAATCAAGCATTACCATATCAGAAGGCACAACAGTTATTACGTAGAGGAGTCGGATACCAGAAGATTGAGCGTGAAGTGTGATAATTACGGGGACGAATGCAGATTCCATCTCAGGGCGAGCACTCTGAAGAATTGTAATAGTTGGATAATAACTAGATTTTCAGGGCCTCACATATGTGTTAATGTCAGTTTGACACAGGATCACAAGTCTCTTGACTCCGAGTATATCAGTTCCTTGATACTGGAGATGGTTAAAGTGAAGCAAGATGTCCCAGTGTTGCTTATACAAGAGAGGGTGGAAGGCATGTACGGGTATAAAATTTCGTACAGAAAAGCATGGAAGGCAAAACAAAAAGCAATTGTCAAGGTGTACGGTGATTAGGAGAAATCGTACGAAGTGCTGCCCAAATGGTTGGACATCTTAGGGTACTGTGACCAAGCTCTGTTCAAGTTGGAGTCAGGAGAATTTGTTACTGTTAACAACCGTGTTGATCCACAAAAACATGTTTTCAACCGAGTTTTCTAGGCTTTCAAGCCGTGCATTGCCGCGTTTCCCTACTGCAAGCAATTCATACAAGTTGATGGAACGCACTTGTACGGCAAGTACAGAGGTGTGCTACTGATTGCTGCGACTCAGGACGGTAACAAATGTCCCGTTCCTCTTGCCTTTGCCATTGTTGACAAGGAGAACTACGAAAACTGGAGTTGGTTTTTGGCATTGCTATGGGTGAATGTTACGAACCAGCAAGGAATATGCCTGATATCAGACCAGGATCGAGCTATAAAAGATGCTGTAGCCAACGAAGCCCTCGGATGGCAACCTCCTCATGCATTTCACCGGTATTGTATCAAACATATTGCCAGCAATGTTCGCAAGAAGTGCAAGGATGATAATGTCAAGAAAGCTGTCCTTAAGATTGGTAAATATTACAGCACAACTTCTTTGTTGATATTTTTCATATGTAAATTTGTGTATCTAGTAATTCAACCCGATTGATCTATTTGTCTCTTTCTGTTCAGCATATGAGCCCAGTTGGAAAAAAGCCATAAAGAGATTGGAGAACCTTGGCAAAGTCAATGAGGAGATCCACAAGAAGTTAACGGCTATTCCGATGGAGAAGTGGATGCTTGCTTATGACGAAGGCAGAAGATATGGTCATATGACGACTAACATAGTAGAGTGCATCAATAGCCTCTTCAAAGGACTAAGGAAGCTACCAATCACAGGCCTTGTTCAACAAACATACTATAAATGTGTCATGTACTTTGTGGAGAGGGTAAAAGAAGCACATGCTGAACTACAACAAGGTCACATATACGCAAGCAGATTTAGACAGGAGCTTGCGACTATCCAGTCACGTGCTTCTTCTTACCACGTTCGTGCTTATAATAGACAAGGAACTAGGTTTGAGGTGGTGGAGGGCCCTGATATGGCCAGGGGATCATGTGGAAAGGTCGTTCAAATGTTATTAGATAAAAGGCAATGTGAATGTGGACAGTTCCAAGCATATAAGTATCCTGGCGCTCATATTTTTGCTGCTTGTGCATCAGTCAACATATCGTGGGAACCATATGTTGATCCTGTATACAGACTTGATACACTACTCAATTGCTATAAATCTGAGTGGTGGCCGATCGAGGAGTGGTCGCAATGGAATAACTTACCACCATTTTCCGGTCCTGGTTCCAAATTATGGAAGATTGCGTGCAAAGGGACGACCGAAGTCGAACCGGATCAGAAATGAGATGGATTGGCCTCGGGAGAGTGGTGTGAAGCAAAAATGTGGTCTTTGTAAGGCGGAAGGTCATAACCGTAGGCGCTGCCCACTGCTACATGGAGAGCACAGCCCACCTTGACACCGGTCCTGGTTTTTACTTATGCAGACGTATGTTATGAAATATATTACGCAATGTCATAAATGTCACAGCCGCATGGTGTATTTTGTTTGATTGTTGTAAAACTGCAAGCCATTATGTATATATACGTGACCCCATTACTAGTAATGTTAACAAGATACTTAAAAATATCAAGTGCTATATACTCTTATGTGTATCTTTGTAGATAATTTGCACATGTATGTTAGAGAACCATATGTTTAGATTCCATCCTAATGCACATGTATCTTTTCTCATGGCAGATGGCATCCACATCGCGACGTGTTGATCCTAGTCCACGGGATCATTCACTGCTGACGGCCCAGACCTCGCATATATCCCAGTCCATTTAGGCAGGCCATGTATGGAAATAGTTAGAACTTAATAAAGTTAGTTGAACAGTTACTAAATTATCAGACCCCATTACTAATACTTTTTTTTTCCTTTTGCAGCCTGACCGTGTGCTTAGGATCCGACGGGCTCATCACTACCATCACCAGTAGCCGCCGGAGTTGATTGTCCCCTTTTTACGAGAGGCAAGTTTTTACGGCCTAGCGATGTGCGAGTATGTACCGATCGACCATCAGTTGATTAGTGCCCTGGTAGAGAGATGGAGGCCGGAGACACACACCTTTCACATGCCGCAGGGAGAGACGACTATTACACTGCAGGATGTTGCTTTTCAGTTTGGCCTACCCATTGACGGTCGAGCCGTGACGGGACCCACTGTCTGGGGATGGGGAACCTTGATAGAGGAGTATTTGGGACTCCAGTTACCGGAGGATGAGAATGTCCTCATAGGGGGGCGACTGAGGATGAGTTGGTTGGAGAGGCATTTCACTCATCTTCCAGATGATGCGGATGAGGTGACAGTGCAGAGATTCACTCGGGCGTACATCTTGCGTCTCATCGGTGGGACGTTATTTCCGGACCACTCCGGCACATATGTCCACCTCATGCACTTACCCTTGATTGGACACTTGCATGAGGCTGGGAGGTACAATTGGGGATCTGCTTGCCTGGCCTATCTTTATAGAGAACTCTGCAAGGCCACTGCTCCGGATTACAGGGAGATAGAAGGGTGTTGTCTACTGCTGCAGCTGTGGGCATGAGATAGATTTCCCACCATCGCCCTCGCGATCACTGTCCCAGACATACTAGAGGGGGATGTAGGGATTGGCCCCCTAGCCTGCAGGTTAGAAATTTTCTCTACTTGCACTTGTAATTAAGTTGACTTTGAAGTTGTTTAACTTAGTTATTGTACTTGGTAGGTGGCACTTTCAGAAGACATTCCAGGATAGTCCGACACACAGCCTTCCCTATTACAGATACGCGCTGGACCATTTTCGACTCGACGAGGTATGTAGGGGATAATGCATATTTTTATTCCAGGGTTTTGTCCATTTCAGTGTGTCATTTAATTGATAAAATAAATGTATAATTTTAGATCACCTGGATTCCGTACACTGAGGAGGTGACTGCATCACTGCCTCACTGCCTCAGTATTGCTTTCACGGAAGTGACATGTGGACAGCAGTGGTGCCGCTCATTCACTTCCAGATTGTCGAGTGGCACTAGCCGGATAGGGTTTTGCGACAGTTCGGACTACGCTAGGCTATTCCTGAGCCACTAAAGCAGGTCGTAGAGGTCCATTGCCTTTACTTGTCCGGTCGGCATGATGAGGAGTGGCACATCCACCATCAGCCATATATTGCACAGTGGGATATCCAGCGAGACTTGTGCGCTATCGCCGAGCCGACCGCACGACTAGTTCTAGGCCCACGATTCGATTACATGTCATGGTACAGACGGGTTACCAAGCGGTGTATTACACCTGTTGGGGGAGCGCTAGACCTTATGGTAATATTTTATGCTAGTTTTCTGTATCTGATTTTCTTTAAATGCATTAGTATTGTAGCTAACTTTAATGTTAATAATTTGCACAGGTAGATGAGGTGTCCACGCTACAGGACTACACTACACCTGAGGGGCAGGCTAGGTTCACCTTCAAAGCGCTTAGATCAGCAACGGAGTCCATCCTTCACGCCATTCAGGAGGTTGATCATGTGATTATTGACTCACATGCGGAGCTAGCACCCCATGCCCATCATATCTCAGATCCTGCAGAGGGTGACCATGACCAGCCTCGCTCTCGTCGACGACGTCGCACTGCTCCACGACATACGTCACAGGCTTATGCTCCGTCCACTTCGACAGTGCAGCAGATTCCACCATCGACTGCCCAGGAGACCATGATGACGATGCTTGATATTACTGCTTCATCTCATATGTACCCTACTGCACCTCATGATCCTTCATCCTCCCTCATGTTCCCGGCTGTACTATATGGTCCGCCACCATCCCAGGTGTACCCGTTTACTTCTGGTGTTCCATCCTCATTCCAGGCATTTCCACACATACTAGGAGTTTCATCTTCATTCCGTGCCTTTCCTTCTGGTGATGTTGGTCCATCACAACCGTATCGTCCTACACTTGATTTTCAGACTTAGGATTAGGGATCAGCATTTGCTGGCATGATGGCAGATGACTCAGAGCTTGTAAATAGAGGTGGAGGCAGAGCAGGAGCTAGAGGTAGAGGAGACACACACACCGGGGATGTGACTCCCGAGCCTACGCAGAGGGTCAGTAGATATGGCCGCCACATTACCGATCCTGGATGTGGGACTGGACATCACTTACGTAGACATTAGCTTTCTTTTCCATGTTTATTGTACATTTATGTACATCTATCTTACTACTTTATTGTCAAACATCAACATTTAGGATGCTTTTAATTATTACGACATTTTTATTTGCTTGCGTAGGTACTTATATCTTTAATAATAAACTTTAAAATCATTACAATATTTATTTTTTTAAAAAAAATGATGATGATGACATCTCCGAAATATAATAACTAACATTATTAATTTTTTACTTTCACAACTCTTATAATTATCTACTCTTTTATTTATTTACTGTGTTAAAATAAATAAACCCCATTAAAATAAATTATTAAATTTTTTCTTCATAATATAAAATATATATTTTTTAAATTAAATTTTTCTCTCATTTTTTATTTTAATATCATTAGTGAAGAAAGGAATAAATAGTTATAATAAATATTAAAAAATTAATAATATTAATTATAATATTTGAAGGATAAATAATCATCATTCTTGTAAATGACACTAAATGCTGTGTTTAAGAATAAAAATACATAGCACCATTATCAATGTAGATGGGGATGCTGGCATATACAATACCAAAATTCAAGTCTTCTGGATTCACAATAAACACGGTCAACGGCTAATTAACTTAGAAATGAGGAGCGAGCTGCCATAGGCCAAAGGTGCTATATCGCCTGGCGTCTCACCCCTTGCGCGCCAACGACGCCATTCCAACTAGCATCCCTTCCCTTGAGCGCGACGCCATTTCGTCTGGCGTCCGTTCCCTTGAGCGCCAACGACGCCATTTCGTCTTGCGTCTCTCCACCGTTGTCCGTAATTTCTGTGCGTATTTTGAAAAAATGATTCGAACGAACGATAAAACGAGTAAAAGTTTCTTAACAGATAGTTAATCGATATTTCTGCCTCTCATTGCCAAAATATTTTACCATTGTCACGAAATAAAAAAGAATTAATTCATGTTACAATTTTAGTTTCATTACGAAATTAAAAGATTATTGCAACTAAATAACCACATTTTTTTTAATTTTCAACTATCTTCAACCTCTTCACTTCATATTTACTTTGTTACAAAATAAAAATAATTTTATTGAAATAAATACAAAGCAGCAAGAATATTATGGGAATAAATACAAAATAAAAAAAATATATTTATTTCATTATATTTCTTTTCATTTTTAACATTCTTCAACTTCGTATATAAAGAATATTATTGAATAATTCAATAAATTTGCTTATGTGTAATAACGTATTAAATAATTACTTGTAATAATATAATTTTGAACATTGGAAGTTTATAATTCTGGAAATTGATAAATATTAAGTGTCATTGGATCAAATTTTGAGAGACATTCACACTATTTAAGTTATTATTCTTTATTGATACTATATTTTTTTAATAAATTTTAATTATTTACTAAATATTTATTATTTTTATTATTTATATTATTATCATTAACTACTTTCTTATTTAATTCTTATAGTAAATTTATGTATTAAATATCAAAGTGGAGTTAACATATCTTTTTATGACATCAAATATAACTATAAAATGAGTAATTTATTTTTAGTCGCAATCATATATTATTTATTTATAAAAAAAAATTTTGAATTGATATCAAAATTAATTATTTTTTAAGAAAAAATAAGAAAAAAAAAGGAATAAGCAAAGAGGAATTATTTTTTAAGGAAAAACAAGAAAAAAAAAAGGAATACAGAGGGCGAGGGCGCCATTCAAAGTGGTGCCTTCAAAGGCACTGAAGGCGCCATCCTGGGTGGCGCCTCCCACCCCGCGAGCGCCATCCCACTTGGCGCCTTGCGTATTTTGGTAATATGTTTCCAAACTATGGTAAAACGGAAATAAGTTTATGAAAAAATAAGTTTACGAAAAAATGGTAAAACAGTACTTTAACCTCACCATGGCCTAAGCTGACTAGAGAAAGATTCTCCACATTATGGGTATAAGAAGCAAAAACCACGGATTAGCCAAGTGTCCGGGGTCTTTATTCCCTTATTGCAGCTAGAGGACAGTAGTTCTGCCCAAGCGTCATAGTATCTTTTGAAAACGCCCAACATTCAAAAACATTTGAATCTAAAACTAATTAAATGAAATTGATGTAATTTGCTCAATAATGTATTATCTTCTCCTCCTCAATCTTGGTCCATTTAGGACAAGTAAAGCTTGGGTAAAGCCAACAGCCGAGACAATTCAAATTTATATATATATAATTTTTAAATTTAGAATTATATTTTAAGATTTTAACATTATATTAAAAGCTTGTATTGATATATACTTTTGTAATTCTTGTGAAATTTTTTAAAAATTTTTGTCAAAAGTTATAATTTTATATAAAATAAAATAAAATTTTAGAAATTTTTTATGCAATCTTAATAAATGCAAATGTAGCCACCTTGCCACCAAATCATACTCAATGTTGACTTTTCGTGGAAAGACGGGCATGTTGTGGTTGCAGTTATTACAAGGAATTGTGAAGGCCATTGTTTGCGTTTCTGGTATGATGTCTGCTTATGCCCTTCTCCTCTGGTTACTGGTGTCATTTAATTTTAAGGATTTCTAGAGAGTGAGGGACAAACTACAGTATCTTAAGGGTTTTTAAATCCGGAATATGTAGCACAATCTCATCCATAAAATGAGATTACCAAAAATTTAAGGAATCTCATTCAATGAATGAAATTGTGTTACACCACCCAAAATTTAAAAATCCTGAACGCACCTTAGAATTTTCCAGAGAATGATTATAAGCAAGCAGTCAATGCTCTTTTTAATAATTCTTTGTACCCTTGGCATGTAAATTATGTCAATGAGTCCATCTTTGAGTTGTACAAGTCAATTTCTAACGTTCTCTAGTCAGTGTTTACGAAATTATAATATAAGTTGCTAAATGAGTTAAATCTGTCATAAGGAGTGATACTAGTCATTTATCTAAATTCCCACTCTCTATTATTATAATAGTGACTCAGAATAAAGTTTCTATTTTTACTTAATGCATATTTAATTTTTAGCAAAAAAAATGAAAATGCAACTTTTTATGTAATTATACACAAAATTCATATAAAGTATAAGTTTTGTGAAAAATTAAATTAAAATATTTATATAAAAATTTTCAAATTTTATGCTATTAAACTTGCAAATCTTCTAACATGTATTATGCAATATCCTTAAATTTTAATCATAGCAAAATCAATTTATCTTGACTAAAGAATAAAAATATTGGATAAAAATCTATTATTAGTATGCTTTTTCATAAATATTAAGTAATGAATGCAAAATTATAACTTACACAAGTAGTTTATTATCAAGGAGGGTATGGGATTCATCATTTAGTTTTATGATATTTTAATGGATTCAAATACTAAAATTTAATATATTCTATAAGAAATTTAGTAGTTCAATGTTTTCATTTGCATACATTCGACTGAACATAGCTCCACCCGCTGTGTAAAGGATAGCAAAACACTAAAAATAAGAAATTTTGTAGTAAGCTTTCAGCCAAATATGGATTAGGACCTATTTTAGAAGCTTTCAGCATACTTTTTTTCTTTTTTTTTTCTTTTCTTTACCAAACACTCAGAGATATATACACTATTTTTTCTCTCTTTCAGCATACTTTGTTTTTTACTCTCTTTCTTACCAAACACTCAAAAGAGAGTCATTGTTGCTCGAAGGATCTCTTTAGACATATACTATTACCAGTAAGAAAATACCTAAATAGAATGGAAAGAGAAAATAGTAGAGAAAAAATTTGAACCTTCACCCTCTTGCTTACAATTAATAAGCATTTCAACAGAGGGTTACTCTATTGGCAAGCTTTGAACATATACTTACAGCAAAAATTTTTATCATCTCACCCAGATAAACCCAAGAGCAATACAAATACAAAAAAAGACCACTGTTAGCATTGCAACTATGAAATTTATATGCACTCTGGGATGTAACTTACTGAGATGGTAAGCTAAGGCCACAACCATTCCCAAAAAAAAAAAAACCCGTCTCTTATCTACGTTTTGTTTAGCAGACAGGCTAGGTTGCGAAGTTCCTCAAATGCATACATTGTTTCAGCATCAAATCCTCCTGCAAACTGCATTGAAAAATGAAATAGACATTATTGTCCACGACACGTGCAAAGACACTAAATGAAAACAAACTCTTCAGACGTTCAAGGGCACTAATTCATCAGGGATACATGCAAGAATCTGAGATCAAAGTCGGAAGTAAAGGAAAGACAAAGTCTATATAGGGTACCGTTTAAGCCAAATGCTCACAACAAACCTCTTCGATTTTAGGTGATCAAATTCCCCCCGACTTTAAAAGCTTAAAGTTTTAAACTGTTAGTAATTTTACAATTAACTCTCATTGTCCACTTGATTAACAGTTCCCCACTTAATTTTGCAATGAAAAGGCAGATAGACTTGCAAATGACATTTTACTCCATTTGTCAATAATTTAATTTGATGTTGGTTTTCTAAACTCAATATTATTCCATCTAATTTTCCGACTTGTCAGCATAATCTTTACATTGTTGCCTATATTCGTTTCTATAACTGTCGCATAATATATTTTGTTGTTGCAACATACAAACAAATTTTGGCACATTAACTCACATGCAAGTCACATGCTAACAAAAAGGGTAGTAGGATGTCAGAATTATGTCGATAGTTTAACTGTTACAGGCTTCATTCTCAAGTTTCTAAAATTGATGGGGTGAAATGCAATGACCCTAAGTTGAAGCTTATTTCAAGGTTATGGATATTTTGAGGTGTCAATCTCAAAGTTTCTGGATTTTTTGTCCCCAAAAACAATTGAACGCAATATAAGAAAATTTTAGCTCATATTTGTGGCAGAAATTAGGAGAAGAAGTGCGAAATGGAAACAAATAAAATGAGCATGAACTGTTTTTTCTTCCTCTCTACTGCAAAAAATTAGGGTGTACGAATTTAACTGGCATATCAGATATGTAAATTATACTAATATAAAAAGGATGCCAAAAGATATTATAGGGATGAACCTGGTGGATTCTGAAAGCAAATCTCACTCCTTGGAGAAGCATGTAATCCATTGCTGGATCCTTTTCTAATGCTGCCTTTGCTTGAAGTTCCATCGCCACCCTTTTCATATACATTTTTGCCAATTTAACTGAGCCTATCTTTATCTGCAGTAACAGGTTTTCCAATCAAAGTTTTATAGGCTTCTATAAGTAGATGATGTTAGTACACAGACATACAAAAGACAAAGGTCAGAAAAAGCAATATCTAATTATACAAGCCTACTTTAGGCCACTTCTATCTTTTGAGAAAGGCTGTGAGGTGACGTGTCTCTGGCGTGATGGAAGAAGTGTGTAAACAGCACCATTGATGTGATAAAACCTTGCGTCTTTTCAAGTTTCTAGGTATGTGATTTTAAACAAATAAATGTCAATAATTTTGTCCAGTTTATGGACAAACACATCATAATTAACATGCCAATGACCTTGCTTCAAGGGAACATGATCCAATAACAAAAATTACTCTATGTAATTCTTTCATATGCTTGCAGACATATTTACATGCACAATAGAGAATGATGCAGTGTGGTGTACCTTGCCGATGATTCCATTATCAAGCATCCATTCTATGGGAATTCGGAACTCCTTGCAGTTACGCATTAAAGACTCTCTTGTTCGAAGAAGGTTATAAACTGTACGCTCCATCCTGAGATTGAAGAAGAACATAAACAATTACATTTGCAGAACAGATGAACATGCATATCCAAAGATATTTTGCTGCTTACTTTTCGGATAATGCAACCATTTTCTTTAAAGCAATATCACAAGGTAGCCGTGAATCATCCTTGTAGGATGAAAGTTCAGACTCCAATTTTTTGAGATCCTGATATCCAAATGCTGCTTCACGTAATGTGTCAGCTTTCTTCTCAGGCCAAGCAAAATGCTTTAGCACTGCTCTCTCATCCACCTTAGAATTTACAGCAACATTATTAGTATAACTTCTTAGGAAAATGAAAGGAATTCTAGCATTTCATTTGGATTGAAAAAAGGGGGGAAAATTCTCCAATGGTCTATAATGGCTGCAAAATACATCATATGAATCATAGTTTCGAACTGTTTACTACAGTGAGAAGTAGCTTGAGCTTATTTCTAAATAATATATGAACATAACATAAGTAAAGCAACTTACAAGGAAGCAGAGCTCATCATCCAGCCACTTCACAAATGCCACTACATCTTCTATGTTCTGATAAACTGCATTTTTCACCTCTCTAATCAATGAATTTACAAATTCCCCCTGAGTTTCAACGTCTGCCTTTATCTGCATATGAATGTAGGATATTAAGCAACAAGGATGTAGAGCTGACTGTTGATTGAAGCAATATACTGAAAAGTTAGAAACTATGAAATGATTAAATAAATCTGCATAGACTCTAAATAGTTAACAATGGTGAGAAGATAGATGGTAATACAAGATATGACTGCTTAAAAACCACTCAGAGAAATAGTTGAATAATGATAAATGAGGTGCACAAAGGGGAAGAACACCACCACTTACAGCAAGCAAATGTGACGAACGGTTTTCAATTTCTCCGATCATGCTGCTACGAACATTTGCAACATCTTGTGCATCAGAATGCCCTCCATTAGAAGTATCCTTTCTGGAATCCCTCTTCATAAGTGAATGATAGAATTCCACCACTTGCGGAGCTCGTTTTACCATTCCAGGGTTACTTCTTGATACAAAATTTGGAGGAGGTGGTGGGGGAGGTGGAGGTAGAATCTTAGCAGAACTCCCCTCCTTTGGTTTGCTAGAAACAGAACATGAAGGCCTTGGAGGTGGATTTGGAATACGCAGAGCCCTCTTCTCAACATCTGAGGAAACCACAAGTTTGCTAGTTTCTTGGCAGTTGCCAAAATACTGTGGTCGTTGGACAAAATCCAAATGAGATTCCTGAGCAGATAATGGCCCTGATTCCTTTTCCATGTCTTTTGCACTTACAAAACAATCGGACTGTCTTCTCCTATTGAGGACAACCTCTTCCTCAGAGCAATTTGATCCACTGATAGAGTGTCTTCTTCCGGGGCTTCTTCCCACTTCTGATTCAATCCATTTCTTATCTAAAAGACTATCTGGACATTCTGCCTGTGACGTATGGTCGCTAGTTATGGGCCACTTCTTGGGTTTCTTCATCAGATTGAATCTACTTACACTATCTAGGTTAATGTACCTATTGGTTTGATCAGAAAAAGGGCTAATACAGTCTCCACTAGTCTCGACTGAGCGGGGGCTGGATAAATTTTCAGAATTTACTCCGGAGCATGAATTCTTCAACTCGTTTCTCAAACATGAATTCACCCATCTCAGATAGGCAAGTTCCTCCACCTCATTTAATCTGCTCATCTGTAAACCCTCAACTTGTTTAGACAGATCTTCGTTTGTTACTCTGAGCAATGATGCCTCAGCCTTAATTTTCGCGACATTATCAGCCTGATGAGAAGCATGATAAGAAATTACAGTAAGGAAAGGCAATCAGATAAACAGAGGTTAAAGTTCACTTTTATATAATTTGACAAAACTAAACTAGTATGAGTGTTAACTGTACGATACTCAGGGAAGAATGAAGCATTTTCACGATCCATTTAATAAGAAACTCCGAATGAAGTTATGAGTACATCGATAGTACATTAAACAAGAATCCATTTTTAAATTCACAGAACGGAGTTTAAAAATTACCTCGGAAGATTTCCCAAGACAAGAAATCTGAGACTCCAGAGTAGAGAGCTTGCAAGTAAGGTTCCTCTTTTGTAACTGCAGCTCCTTATTCAAGCGCCTCAACTCAACAACTTCTAGCTCAAGATTCTGTGTTGCGGATGATGAATTTAATAAACTATCTTCAAGTCCTCCTTTCGCCACATCTTCTGGTTTATCCGTAACAGACACTAAAGCAGCTAATTGTTCAGAAAGGCTAGCTTTCTCTTCTTCTAACAAAGCAACTCTCTTTACAAGCTCATCATTTTCATTCTTCTTTGTTTCAAGTTCCCTATCAAGATCCAAAAACTTCTGGTTTCTCTTACACTCAGCCAACTCTGCTTGCAACTTGAACTCTCTTTCCTTTGATTCTTGTAGAAGGCTTCTCATCTGATCCAGCTCAGTGAACAAGTCTGTGGACGACTGTCTCCGGTGAGCCGGGTAGGCATGCGGATGAACTTGAGCAGCATTTATGGAGCATGACAAATCGCCTATGAGTGACCTTTTCGCTCTTGAATGTGCTGGTACAGACGAGTTCTTCTGGTTCGCACCCTCTGAGCTAGATACTGGCTGTTTCTTGTTCAAAACCATAGTCTGTGACTTTGTTTTCTTATCCGCCGTGAACCCTTTGACAATGTGAGCACCCCAGGAAGATCCCAATCTTGGTTTTGAATTATTAGGGTTTCCTTTCGCATTTTGAGGCCTTGGCACCTGATTTTGATCGGCAAATTTTGTGCCTTTCGACCTGTTCTCAACTGGATTTTCTTCCCTCATTGCGAACCAAATTCTTAGCTAGTAAATACAGAAAACTGTGGTATAGAACCAAAACTGATTATGGGTAGCTCAGTTTCCTTCAGAAGAACATAACGCTAAAGCCCAATTCAAATGGGATTCCCAAAATCACAAAATTGGGTAGAGAATTTTTTTAACTCTAAGTAACCTTAATGGTGTACGAATTGATGTATATTTTTTCCCCTTTCCTGGTATCACTTGGGAGCTGAAGAATTAGAACGGAAATGAAGCTCTGAAGTGAAATATCCTTGAAAAGGATGAGTAATGAAAGCTCCTCCAATCACAGCAGCGTCTGAGAGCTGCTTTTGTCCGTAAAAGTGGCAGCTTTTCCTTAACATCACAGTCCAGAATTTGAACTTTCGAATTTTGAATCTGCGCGAGCTTAACGAGGGCGAAGCTTGGGAAGTGCAACCGCAACGGTCGTTTTAGGCGCCTGGGCCCCACTTTTCCTCAGAATACAAGTGGATTTTCTCTTTTTAAATATTTCATCTGCTTTTTATTATTTTATCATAATTAATTAATTTTACATATATCAAGAAAATACTTTAATTTATTTATTTTTATTAATTATTTAAAATTATTCTTCATATAAAAAATTTAATATAATTAAAAGTATGGATATCAATTTCTAATATGATACGATAATCAAATATGAACACAATATATTTATTCAAGCTTGAATTGAGATACTAACTTATTTAAAAAATTATTTTAAATTTTTAAAAATTTTATTTAAAAAATAATTAATAATCTAGTAACAAATAAGTATATATAATAAAGATATAAAATTTTTATTTAATAAAATAATAATAATAATTTAAAATAATATTTTATTAATAATTAAAAATATTTTTTAAAAAAGTAAGTAATTAAATTAAATAAATAATTTTAAAATATAAATTTTATTAATTAAAATTATCAAATAAATTAGATAAGTAATTGATTTTAACACATTTAATAAATGAATTAATTCGAATGATACAAGTTATCACTCTTAATTAAAAGTAGAAAAAGAAATACAATAAAATAAGTACAAGTGAATTGAAAGTATAAAATAATAAAATATTTATTAATAAAAATAATAAAATTAAAAGTATTTAATATTTTATTAAAATTTTAAAATAATAAATAAAAATTTCTTTAATATACGACAGATAAAAAAAATTCGGAAGGAGTAATCTTTTTCCTTGTTTTCATTGTAACGGCTCTTTAAATTAAATAAGAAAAATATTTTCTCATTTTTAGTTTTACATATACTATACTATTTTTTATATTTACATTCTTTTTATGATCAAATATTTAAAGATTTTATAACATTTAATTAACTGATGTTTTTTCAGTGTCCCTTTCTTAGATTGCCGCTTGAGACCTTTCTTGTTTCGCCAAAAGAAAATCAAATTACATTTTTTTCAATAACAAATTCAAACTTGATTCTTTGAAAGGTAATTTTTTAGGACTTCAATCTTTTTAAAGTGAGCTCCTATGAGTTATTGAAGTATATTTTTATCTTTGTAACATTAAAGGCAAATTCTCTTTCAAAAAATTATATTTGGCAAATAAAGTTGTCTTTCTTTCACTTCCAAAAGAAAAAACTATTTTTTCTAAAAAAAAATTGTCTAGAAAAATGGATAAAGGAGTATGGAAACAGCGATAACAAGCAAATGAAAAGGATAAAGTGATCCTGATATCTCATGCATGTTTGTCAAATATTAAAAACCAGTTAACTAAAAGCGCTGAGGTTGATTTTCTATCCCGCATTGTAAATATTTGAAAATTGACGGAAGAGTTGTAATACATCCAAACAGAAAATCTCTGAATCATATCCTCGGCCAAATGAGAAAATAGATTTTAATGATATAAAAATAAATCATTAAAATAAATGGTTAGAAAAATGGCTTAATTAATGAAAAGTTGACGATATGGTATTTCTATTTGTAATAATAAGTTTTATCATAATTTCATATTTATTAATGACTTAAAATTAGTGACTTAAGTAAACTGTATAGTATAATTTTATCTAAAATTTCTTTTTATACGAAATCCCATATAACATGATACAGTTTGTAAGGAGTGGGGTGGGGAAAAATTAGATTGGGCTAATTTAGATAAATTTATGGAATTGTGATATTTTTTAAAATATTTCAAGAGTTTGCATGATTATACAAATCATGAATAAATATTAAATTTAATTCTTCATTTATAAAGATAATAATGATTATGTCTTTGAAGTTTCATAATCAGTACTATTAATCCCTTATCTTTATTTTTATAATTTTTCATCCCCTTTATATATAATACTAAAATAAATAGTAAAAATAAAAAATATTAAAAAATAAATATGCATTCAATATCATTAAAGTGAGATTTAACAATTAATTTTAATATTTTTTATTTATTTTAATATTATAAGTGAAATGAAAGATTAATAATTATATAAAAAAATAATAAATCAATAATATTGGTTATAAAATTTAAAATATATAATAGACACCACATTTATAAATAAAAAATTAAATAGTATCTTTACTCTGCAAATCATTCATCCCCTTTCAATACAATCAATCAAGGGGTGGAAAACCAGTAGCAAACACAAACTAACTTTCATAACATGCATAATTAACTAAATGCAATCAACTTAAGGTTGAACATAAAAGTGATTTGCCACCAATAATTAGTTCACTTAACAGAAAAAAAAAATAAAAAAAGAGTTAAGTCCCACACTATTTTGATTTTTTTAAAGAAATTTTTAATTTTAATTTTTGCAAATATCTTTATTAGAAAAGGATTTACCATCTATTCTTTCTACTTCAAAAGATGATTAGTTTCACATCGAAAAAAAATAGGTGTGGAAATACTCAAGTGTAAAATAAAACGGGAGAGTGAGCCAGCCACAACAAGATTTGCCTTACAACGAGTATGCGTCACTTCTACTCACTAATCTCTGGATCGGAGCTCTTTTATTCTAATAAAAATAAAAATATCTTAGATCAATCGAACTAAATCATATGTAAAACATCCGCAGCGTCCGCTCCAAAATCGACTTCTTTCCGATTATTCTCTCAACTCCACGGCAGTCATCAAACCGCACAACTCAGAATCAAGTACCTTCTCTGCACCTAAGAATCGTTGACAACCTAACAACCATTTGCCAGGATTATCTCAGAAGCCCCTTGCAAGCTGCTCAATCACCCCCTCTTTTACGATATTACTATGATTTATGAATAAGTTGGACGCTAATTCTCTTGTCATTAAGGTCAAACTTTATAGTTAATTTGAATTAGAATATTTTGTAACCATCATATGAAGGCCTTATTTAGAAATAAACTAATTAAATTAGTAGTTAATTGATTTAATTAATTATTAGTTAATAACTTATTGTATTAATTAATTTAATTAATTAATAATATTAATTGTTTAAATAAATATATTTTATAAAATTAACTATTTATTATTACTTATTTATATATAAAATAATATATAATAATATAAGTATATTTTATGATTTATTTGAGTATATTCTTTTACTTTAATAATATTTTAAATTTGATATATTATTTATTAAATTATTCTACAAAAAATAAATTATTATAATTTATTATACTTGTTAAATTTTCTTTAAGAAATAAATAATTATGATTTTTATAATTATTTGACTTTCTTTTAAAAATAAATATATTTAGATGTTGGTATTTACTTTTATGTTTTTTATATCAAGTTTTGAACATAATATTTATATATATTATAATGATTATGCTATGTTTATATTATATATATCTTTTTCATCATCATATTTTTTAAAAAGAATGTAACTTGATAAAAAATAGTTATACTATTTATAACATTTTGTATATTAAATGATTCCTTTTTAATTAAGCAATGGTTGAAAAATTAAATTGAACAACAAATTAAAAAATGTTATGTATGTATTTGACACACACATACACACACACACACACACACACATATGTATATATAAATTAATCTTATCAATTTTTACTTTTAATATGAAAAGAATATATATTTATCAAACAATCATATAACATAATAATATTTATTTTGTTAATATATATTAATTTTGTCATATAAATACAATTAATAAAAAAATTAAATAATTATTTATTATTTATAAAAAATTATTATATTCTAATATAAATTAAATTTAAAGAAATATAATTAAAAGTGATTAGTGATTTAATAGTTAAACTCTTATTTATAGAACTTATGATTTGGGATTCAATTCTTATATATGATATTTTAAGAAACATAATAAATGTATATAATTATACAATTTAGAGATAATTTTATCTTTTTACCTATCTTTTATAAATCATTCAATTGAAAACATTGGACTTCCTAACTTTTTCAAAAAGGTTGATTGAAGGCTAATCAATTAATCAAAACAACTGCTTAATAAAAACCTAAAATAATTGTTTAACTTAATTGATCAGTTAAATATCTGCAAATAAGGTAAAAGCTAATGAATTAACTAATTGCCAAATACCTGCAAAACCAAAATAATTTCACAACCCTTCCTTGACCATGACTAGCATGGACCCTACTACTTAATTTCCATTGGCCTATTCTAATTATCCTTTCTTGGTGCATACATGATTGATATAAAACATAGATATTTTATTTAGAAGCAGGGTAGTATCATAAGCATTCAATTAATTTCATCCCAAAGAAAGGAAAGTTAATCTTACTTATGAATCCTAATATAATAGGAAATAAGCTGACTTAATTGACCTCAAATACAAAAGAATTTCTACCCTATTTTCCCATATACACACCAAGGCTTGGCAAGTATTTTTATACATATCAAAATGGACTATTTACTATATGAACCTTCAAAGGAATTAGAAAACCTATTCTTAAGGTTGTAGTGGGGGCCTCTACTAAAGAATCTATAATAATAAAATATGAAGGAGTAAGCCTAGGATTTAGTAAATAAAAAATAAATGCAAACCAAATCATCGTACAAATAAATTTTGTCTATGGCTTTGAAAAATAATGACTAAGATATACTTTTTGTAGCAATTTTCCATGTTAATTATAACTAAAATCAATGTCTAATATTGTAAGCATAATTACAAAATGGCAACTCAGGTTGAACTTTCAATGTCTGTTGTATATAGAAATCAATGTCTAATGTTTAGCACCTTTTCAAATTTAATGGTTTGCCTTTATTTCAACATCGATTCTTAAACAAATAATATGGAAAGTTAAGATGTTTTTTAACCCATTCTTTTATCCAACTCTTAAGCTCTAATTAGACTTCAATTCACTGATAATTAATATAGAAAACATATTATTTTACAATGTTAATTATTTATTATAATTGACGTAATAAGTTGCTTTTATTTTCAAAATGTCATCATATCATTGTATATGTCAATTTTTATTTTAATCAATATCAATGTGACAACATTATATTACAATTTTGTAGTAGTATTTCAACTTAATTTATTTAATAAGAATCATTAATAATAATAAGAATTACATCCTTATGTATAATCAACTATACAATTGATTATGCTTTGCTTGAAAACAAAGGCATAGTCAACTACAAATAACTAAAAAGCAAGTAAACAACCTTATAGTCAACTATGTATTCTACTATGAACATCCTTATAGACATGGGCATAGTTGACTATATAATTAATTACAAAAGTCTAACGAGCAACCTACTAGCTTGTAGTCAATTATATAATTAACTTCAAGCTCCCTGAGACCAACTCTAAAGGGTTGTAGTCAATTATTAGGGTTAGATAGTACTTTCCTTATTCTCGTAGTTGGTTATATAGTTAACTACCCTTGTCTAAAAGCAAGTTTATAGGCACATAGTTGACTATCAATTGGATTTCTGTAGATTTTTGTAAAATATACTATTGATTCATGCATTTAACATAAAATCTTATTTTACAAGCTACCATTCAAAACCCAATCATCATATGATTCATTTTCATAATAATACTCATCCATCTCATTAAAGAAATTAAAGCAGAACACCTATAGCATACAAAAATCTTAAGATATAACTTCAAGCATTAAAACCTAACTTCTCATATTCTCAAAATTTGACTACAATGCTCATTCACTTAGTATGGAAGAGATAGGTAGAGGTTGAAATGCAGGTTCCTATTCATACAAAATCAATAAAAATCTAAGTTAAGGTTTAAAAGCCTTCTTAAATGCAGGACCCTTGTCATTCTTAATTCAAAGGGAAAAAAGAATTAATCATTCAATAATTCAATGTTTTAGGAAGAGTTGCCTTTTATGGGTGGAGGACTAAATGCAATTTTATAAAAGGTTAGTACTTTGAATTAATGAAAAGAGAATTAGGGAAGATAATGATGAAGAGAGTGTTAATGGGGAATAAAAGTTTTGGAAAAATGACAGATAGTAGATTAGGTTGAGAAAAATAAACAGATAAGGTAGCTAAGGATAAAATTGAAATAATTGCTAATATTCTTCATATACACTTGCTCAACTCTAATTACATTTCAACCTTTAAACATTTTATCATCCTTTAAGTGAAAATTCATTACTATTTATTTAACTATAAAAATTAAGTAATTATTTTCTATGCAAAAAATATTTTAATTATTTTTAAATATTTCAAAAGGGTGTAACAAAGGTCTTATTTGTAAACCCATATAAAATAAATGTCAAATGTATAAGATATGGTTTTAAAAATTAGACCAAACTGGACTAATAAACTAGCTAGTAAGGGCATTAAACTAGAAATGCATGTGAATTAACTAGAATTGGTGTGAACTAAATAAAACTAGTGAATTAATTCCTTAAAAAATTTATATAATTTTTTGTAAAAAAATAAAAATTTACAATTTCGTAACAATTAAGATGTAATACCTTCAATTTTTTTAGATAAATCAAATTTATTTTATTTTTTAAATATTTCTAGCATAGACTAATGTTATATCATTTATATTTTATTACTTATTCGTTTAAATTATTAACTTGTGTTATATTACTTTTTTAGTTTTATCATGACTTATTCTTATAAATATACAATATTAATGTATATCTATGTATATATGTATATATGTATAATTTATATTTTCAATTCAAAACCAGTTCAACTAATGAATTAACAATTGAACCAATAGACTAGTGATTTGTCCAATTTAATGACTAGTTTAATTTTAAAAACTATGGTATAAGAATTATTGGATAGTATAGGATGTAATATGCATAAGATAAACTTTTATTCTATATAATCTTTTATATGTATATTTTATAACATACATAGTTATATAAATGTTATATATATTTCTTATTACATATTAAAAAAAGTTAATGTGCATAATATTTTAAAGATTATGTTTAATAAAGTTATCCTTATATAAAGATGTGATGGAGGAAAAAGTGTCACCGTTGATCATGATAATGGATGTTGGTAGTAGGAAAAAGCATATGGTGGTGGATGTTAACAATAGGTGTAATGGTTATAGTGCTGGAAATCACGTATCATACAAGCACAGTGGAATTAAAAATTTTGCACGATTTCCACCAAGGATCCATGCCAATTTAGGATGCCATAGATTAGGGATTAGGGTTTATACCTTTCGGCAAATAATCTACTATCCACTACATAATAAATCCGATCTGCTTCTGTCCAGTTTTTCAATCCAATCCGTACTCCAAATCACGAACCAGAATTGAAACTAGAAGAATCAGATCACAAGTGCAATGTTTGATGTAGCTGCACCTCTATGGTATCCACATAGAACAATCTCAAAACTCCAGCCAAAAGATAGGTTGGATGGAATCTCTCTCCTCTCAAGTTTGTGCTAGCAAACAAGGGTGTTTAGGATCTCCTATTTTACTTTCTCTCAAAAATGCCTCCCAAATTATTTGTTGATTAATTTGAGCATGAATAGGATCTTATATATATAGACACTTATTAAAACCCTAATGAGAGGTGAGTATTATGGGTTGATTATTAATTAAATCTAATATTATGACTTAATTAATAATTGGCCCCTAAGCAATATAACATTAACAAAAGGCCCAATCTAATTGGTCCTTTCATTAATTAGAAATTATAGTCCAACTAGAATTTCTAATTATATTACTCCGATTCCAATTTTGATTTGTTCTTTGTGTGTGACCCAATAGGTTCCCATCACATTGGGAATGATCCTAAAATCATATTTTAGAATCATAAACAATAAGCGGCATCTAGCAATGCATCATTGCTACCCAAGTAATGAGAATGTCAGTGATCTGACATAACCTTTCAGTGACTACGCAATCAAGTCCCCTTTTATCCTAAATATCTAGATTGAACTTAAGGCATGGAAAGTGTCACCCCCTTTATAATTCGATCTCTGTATTTCTTAATTCATGAGTTGACTAAAAAGAAGCAAATGAGATCAACATCACATGTTGACTCATTTGAGCATGGCCATGCATTTCATAGTCAAACTCAATCAAGCGGCCCATAAATATCGCTCCTTTAGAAGGAAAGATAAAATCTCATCTATATCACTCATATTCCTCTGCATAATTAATAGTATACCTAATCACTGTCTTCAAAGTCAACCCATTAAAATTAACGTTAGACAGTGTTAAAGCATATAAC
This sequence comes from Sindora glabra, assembly GCA_020226215.1. Lineage (NCBI taxonomy): Eukaryota > Viridiplantae > Streptophyta > Magnoliopsida > Fabales > Fabaceae > Sindora > Sindora glabra. Next base: position 49,551,525 of record CM035225.1, read on the forward strand.
TAACTATGTTGGAAACCATGGTGACTTCAAGTTAAAAGACCATATGCATCACTATCACTATGAGAGTTGCTTATGACACTCATAAGATGATCCATGTAGCAATCTCATGGCGGGTCAGTCCAGTACAATTGTTCTCTAACATGTACCTATGTGTTGACTTAATATCTCATATCAATCAACCAACATACTAGTCTCTATGCATCATTGTTATCCTTTTCACAATAACACTTGAGTAGGGACATTTAAGAGTATTGTTTAAGAAATGATTACTCTAAGGACAAATTATTATATCTATTTATTTAACGTAGAGAAATAATAATCTAAAAGTGCCTCATATAAATAATGAAAATATAATACAATGTATGCTTATGCAATCATCCTATGATTGGCTCTCAGGGCATACACCAACATATAATGGCAAGGACAAGTTGTGGTAACTAGTACAAGAGAGGTGGTAGTAATAATGAAAGTAAGTATATTGGAATGAGGGATGCCTATGATCATGGTAAGAGAAATGATGTCATCAATGATGATTATAACAATTACAGAGGTGAGTAATAGTAATAATAGTAATACGAGTTAGTGTTGGATAACATAATGCATGGTGATGAAGGATAAATGATAAATCTATGGTGGAAAGTGGTGATAATGATGGTCAAGGGAAAAACTAGAATAAATAGTTTAAAAGGGTTGAAATACAATTTATAAATTTTGTAAGGGCTACATATGAATTTTCTTAAAGAAATCAAATCCTTAGGATATCTTTTATAATTTCTTCCATTTTAGGGTGATTACTTCTAGACAACACATGAACCTAATGATGGTGGCAATTGATTCAAAGTAATAATGATTGTAGGTGACATGGTGAATGGTGATAAAGGTGGCAATGTTATTAAATGTTAGTGGTGTTAATATTAGATGATAATGGCAATATAGTGACAAAGGATTGGTAATTGTAGTAGTATTGATACCAAGTGAAGGTGGTATTATGATGGTAGCAATAATTAGTAATGGAATTGATAAAAATGGTTATTAGTGGTGGGATTGCAATGTTGTATAGTAAAATATGAAGGAATTAGTGGAGGAAAATATTTAATTTAATTATTTTTAATAAAAGTTTTACCTTTTAAGTCTTACCCATTAATTTAATGATTTATACAATATTTCATTAACAAAAGGGAGAATTGAATAAAGTAACATTATATAATTTATCCATTAGACATTGATGTTGAAGATTTTATCCATATTATTTTCTCCTATTTTACATCTCTTAATGTATTACATATACTTAATTTTAGAGAATTAGCCTTGTTATGTGATTTGGGGTTAGTTTTCTAATGTTTTAAAATTATTTAGTTAATGCTAGATTTTTACATTATTTTATATTTTTTTATTATATATTGAGTTTTGGATATTGAATTTGGATTATCATTATATCATTGGAAAGCTTAAATGAAGCTTTACAACTTTCTTATTTTGGTTAAAATCCAATTTGGACATCTATAAGTTCTAATTTAGCCCAGAATTTGATGCTCTTTTTCTATTCAAGTTGAACTAGTTTTAATTTTTGGATCATATTTGGAGCTCCAGAGGTCCAATCAAGATCAAACCAATGCCAATTTAGTGAAACTATGTAATTTTAGAGGTCTTACAATAACTAGAAGTTAAATTTATGAGATCTTACTATAGTAACTCTTAGAATGTTTTATTTCGTAAATTAGGTTCTAAGCTTCTAAAAATTAGCAAGGCCCTATTCTTTGTAACCTTAGAAGCATATTGTCTGATCCATTAGGTTTAGTCCCATAGTAAAATCAGATATAAGGTTTTTATACTTCTAAAAGCAAGAACATGTCAAAACACTTTTACACAATTCTAAACAGCAACTTTTCTCCTTTTTAAGTTTTTTTTTTCTTTAACCATGGAAGGCTTAGTTTTTTATTAATTCAAGAAATTTAAAGCTCATCTATATTTGAATTATAAGATTCTAAGTTATAATATTAATTTTTTCTAATTAATTTTTCTTTTCCCCTTATTCTTTATACTGATTATTTGGAATTACATGAGTTGAATGTTGATTTAGTATAATTTGTGTTTAACCTTATAACTTCTTATATTTATCTATTTATATGTTGAATTGTGGTTAATCAATCATTATTTTTCATGTGGGAACAGAGGGTTGAAAGATTAAATTAGAGATTTTTTGTTTAATCCTTTAGTTCATCTAAATTCTATTTTTAAATCAATTTTGATCAATCTTTACAAATTATAATAATTACTTAATTCTACTAATCTTAATTAATCAAATTCTAGATATTCAACTGGTGTAGAATTTATGAATTATTATAGGGGTTTTAGATAATTCAAGGTTAAAAAATCAATTGGAATTATTAACTATATTTGATATATGATTAATCCATATAAAAGCTCTCAAATCTTTGGATCAATTATTTTATTGTATTGATTTCTTATTTTTCTGTGTTATTTTTGTATTCTATTTTGTTAATGCATTTTGTTTAAATTTTGAAACAAAACCCCTCATTTAGTTTTGCTTGCATTTAGTTAATTTTATTTTGTATTTTGTAAACCATTTTGCATATTTGCATTTTATTTTGTTTTTCATTCTGTTTACATTATGTTTATAATCACAGTTAATAAATCATTGTAAAAAGATATATCAAGTGAATCACTAGGGATTCGACTTGATTATTACCTTATATTATAAAATTTTTATCAACTAGTAATATTTAATTTTGAATATATGATATATGATAATACTTGATTCCATATCTTAACTTATACTATCATATTTTATATAGTATGCAAAAAATCCTTTAAATTTTATAAAATCATGAACGAAGGGTCATAATTTAATTTTCATTATTAAAGTGTTAGTAAACAAAATTAGACATTTCTTTTCCAACATCATAAATCCACTCCAAAGTAACTTTACTCCAAGAAGAAATGCTATTGATAATGTTGTTCTTGCTTAGGAAGTTCACCATTTTATTCATCATAGCAAAAGTAAATAAGGAGCTATAATGTGCAAAGTTGATTTAGTAAAAGCTTATGATAAATTGGATTAGGGCTTTCTCAAATGGGCTTTTGGAAAGTTTGGCTTCTTTAACAAGATTATTGATTTAATTTAAATTATGTTGCTAGATCATTTTTTAGCATCTTATAGAATAAAAAGCATTTGGAATCCTTTTCTTTTGAAAAAGGAATTAAGCAGGGAGATCCTTTATCTCCTTGTTTGTTTGTCTTATGTATGGAAGTCTTTTCTTAAGTTATCCAGAAAAAAGTTAATAGAGGTGAGTGGTGTCCATTGGCTATCTTTAGAGAAGGTTTTTTTATTTCCTATCTTTTCTTTATGGATGATGTTCTCTCATTTTCTAAAGGAATTGTAGCCTAAGCTAGAAAGTTTATGCTTTTTTAAGGGTGTTTTGTAGGTTTTCAAGCATGTAGATTAACTTTTAAGAATCTAAATCCTTATTTTCTTCTAAAATTCTAAAAAGTATAGTTACTAATATCAGGCTTATCAATAATATTGGTTTCATTGATGATATTGGTAAGTATCTTGGTATTTTGTTGCATTGAAAAAAGGCAAGCAAGGCTTAGTTTCAATTCATCAAGTAGTTTACTTAATTTAGGTAAAAAGTTCACTTGAGCCTAATCTATTCTAAATGCCATACCAATTTACTTTATGTAATCTACTTTCCTTCTAATAAGAATTTATGATATAATTGATTAACTTGTCAAAAGCTTTACATGGGGGTTTCATCAAACTAAACATGGGTTTTATTTAGTCAATTGGGAAATAGTCACCTTACCTAAAAAATATAGTAAGCTAAGCATTTTTAGAGCTAAACAATCAAACTAGCTTTAATGGGGAAATTGGGCTGGAGTATGATTCAAAAGGAGAATAACCTTGGGTTAAAGTGCTTAGACACAAATATATATGCAAGAAGTCTTACCTTCTTAATTTTCATTATTCTTCTAGTGCCACTCTTTTTTAGAAAGACATTGTGAAAAATATGAAGGAACTTAAAAAAGGATATTAATTCTATATAAACTGGAGGATGAATACTAGATTCTTCTTTGATAAATAGGTAAGAGACTTTAAACTTGAGGACATGGTTTCCTCCATTACTCATGAGGACTAAAACCTCCTAGTCAAATATGTTATTTTAGATATAAGATAGAATCTAAATAGCATTATTTCAATTATTCTTGAGAAAATTTACTCAAAATCCAAATGGTCCCTATTCTTTTCTTCTTTTATGAATCCAACAAAATTATTCATGGTCTTTCAAAAAATGGGCAATTTTTTTGCTAAATTTACTTACAATTAGCTTATCTTGAGGAATATGGATGCTATTTCTCTAAGACATAGTAAGATATGAAACTTGAAAATTCGATAAAAGATTAGCATATTTTTTTCTAGTTGTATGCTCAAGATAGAATTGTCTCAAATCTTTTGATATGGAAAAGAAATTTGAAATTCTCCTTACTGTTAATTTTGTCAAGGAAAACTTGAGTTTTTATTATATCTTTTGCATGATTGCCTTAGAGCTATGGCTGTTTGGACCTATGTAAATGCTTCCTCTTTTTCCCCAAATTTCTTGACTTAAGAAGTTGGAGATTGACTTATGACCAATGTTTTCCCTCATAATTCTTCTAAAAGGAATAGGTGGAGTAGATTTTTCTTTATTACCATTTAGTGTATATGGATTAACAGAAATAATATGATCTTTAGAGACTTTAAGTCCTTCCACTAGATCATAGCTCAAAAAATTTTCTATTTAGAGAAGTAATATGCTAAGACCCTTCACTAGTAAGATTCTAAGCCCTTATTGAATTTTGACAAGTTAATGAAATGGGAATATCCTCTTGTAGGTGTTGTCAAATTTAATGTTAGTGGAAGTTCATATGGCAATCCAAGTAAAGCTAGCTTTAGGGGTCTTTTTAAAGATTGGAATGGGAATTAATTTTTTGGTTTCTTTCACTTCCAAGGGTGGCCATCAAATCTTCAAAAGGAAGTTCTAGACATTAGATTTACATTAAAAATTGCTAACGAGTTTGTTACAAGGAAAATTATTATGGAATCTAATTCTATGGATGTAGTCTGATTATACACTAATGAATTTGCTTATTCTTATCCCCTTTAGAATAGTAGCTACCTCTTATGGTTTTTCACCTATATCTCCTTTTGTCATGTGTTAAAGAGGGAAACAGACATGTTGATTTGCTAGCTAAAGGGGGGCTCTTCATAAGTTTCAAAAGAAACTTGAGGATAACTCTTTTGATGATCTATCTCTAGCTTTTCTAGCTTTTTTTTGTTAATGTGGTTTTGTGTTTTCTACTTTGTTTGGTTTATTTCCCTTGTACAAAAAAAAAGAAGATGATTTGAATTTAGATGTTGAGTTCATATTGTATAAAAAATAGTAATAGTTTAGGCAAAAAAAAAAAAATAGTGACAATTCAAAAATTGACCTTAATAGTATTTGTATGGTGTTATTTTGTGTATTGAATAAGTTAACACAATTTAATCCAATTAACATATTTAATAACTTGAATTAACAAAATTTGTTTATAAGCAAGTTATACGAGTTGTGAAAATTGCATAATTAGAATTGATAGTTGTAATTTATATTTATTTATTCATTTATATTTATTTAAATTTTGATGCATCTATATCTGTTCATATTTACTTTAGGATAAATATAGATTGGATCATTATTGACCTTATAAAAAAAAGTTTATATTGAGTTAAATCATAAATAAATATTTATCCATTTATATTAACAAGAGATAGATGCATATGTTATATTAATTAATATTATAAATAAAAAAATATTATATTAAAAATATTTATAATTTAATTTTAATTAAAATATTACTAAAATTATTTATTTTTAATAATTATCCTAGTATCCTTGCATAATGATAATATGTTGAATTCTATTGTACCATTGGAATTTTGAAACTTTGAGTGATGTGGTGATATAAAAAATTATTATATTGAAATTATTTAGAGTTTAAATTTAATTCATTGTCAGTGTAAAAATTTACATAATCAATGAATAAGAAGAAGATACATTATTAAAAAATTAATAATAATTAAGAATTTTCAATTATAATAAAATAATTTTTAATGATAATATGTTGAATTCTATTGTACCATTGGAATTTTGAAACTCTGAGTGATATGCTAATATAAAAAATTATTAGATTGAAATTATTTAGATTTTAAATTTGATTCATTGTCAGTGTAAAAATTTACACAATCAATGAATGAGAAAAAGATACATTATTAAAAAAAACTAATGATAATTAAGAATTTTTAATTATAATAAAAGAATTTTAACAATTTTTTATGACATGGCAACATATAGATAGATGATAGTATAGAGTTAATTTATATTGACAGTGAACAAAATTTAGATTCAATTATTTAATTACTTCCATCTAAAAATCAACAATTATGATTATATAATTTTAATATAATAATTTCAAAATTTATTGTCTCACTCGGATTTTGAAACCCCTAGAATACAATAGCAAGTACTTGATAATATTGATTCTCTTTTTTAAAAAAATAAAAGGTAAAGCCTAGCTATTTGTCTTAATTTTATTAAATAAGAATTACTAGAATGTGCCACTAATTTTTTTTCTATTATTTCTCTATTTCTAAGTTGTGTTATTATTGATCTTGTTAAATAAGGGTAATGTTGGATTAAATCATGAATAATTATTTATTCATTTTTTATTAACAAGAGATAGAGACATGTATTATATAAACTAATATTATAAATAAAAAATATTATGTTAAAATATCCTTATAATTTAATTCAAATTAAAATGTTTTTAAAATTATTTATTTTAAATAAACTTTTATAATATCCTTGTATAATGATAATATTGATTCTCTATTTTCCCAAAAAAAAATCAAAGCCTAGCAATTCGTATCTATTTTATTATATGAGAATCACTGGAATGCCCTACTATTTGTTCTTCTGTTTCCGTTAATTCTCTTTTACTGTTTCAATTTGCATGTATTATTTTTTCAGCTTTTCTTGACAACCAATCAGGCTTTCCTTTGTTTGATTTTTCAATGCAAGTCTTTTTATGTTTCTAACCGTGGCAAGAGTAGAAAAAACTAAATGAGGGAAGAATCCAAGCAAATGGAATGCTTTGGGCACCTGGGAAAACCTGTCAAGTATTATTTAATGTATGTGTCTTTCATCGAAAAAGCAATATTTTACATTGTTGTTAAACATTTATGTAATTTAATTTTTATTTTACTGTAATATTAATTTTAGATTGAATAAATTTTATTTAACAGATGCTATTATTAAAATATTTGGTTAACTGTAGTTAATATTAAAATAATTTTAAGAAATATAATATTTAAAAATTGTTATTTTTGTCATCAATGACAAGCAAACATTAGAATCTTAAAAGAAAAGTGAAAATATAATTTAAAAAATTATAATAGCAAAATTTTATTTTGAAACAAGGGGAACAAATACAAAAATAGTGGTGAAAAACATAATCTAAGAAAAAAGGAAAAAAATAATAATAATTTAATAAATAAATGAATAAATCAAGTTAACTATATATCTAAGAGATTATCTATAACTCATTTAAAATTTTTCATTAAGATATAAATGGATAAGTGAACCAACAATGATTCATCTACTTTTAATCCATCCATTTGCTTGTCACTCTTACATATAACTTATTTATCAATCTTCTTATTTAATTTTATGTAGGAGTACAGAATAAATTGGTCTAGTTTGAATAAGCTCATGTGGATTGACTTTAATTCATATAAATCAATCGGTATAAAATCACTTAAAAAATGAACTAAATTTTAAGTGCCTAATTTGATCCTTATTAATGGTATGGTCTGCAAACCTCCGCACTTTAATTATGAGTGTTTAGGCTTTAATCCACACATATCGATTTGTATAAACTCATGATTAAAACATTAAAATTTGAATAATTCAATCTGCCTAAGTTTGTGGACTACAATTATTATTATATTTAATAAAAATAAATTATTCCTGATTAAATGTTTTGTTTCATTTTTTATTGATACTTTAACTTTGTTTTCAATTATATATTATTATTTATAATTTCTAATTCCAATTATTTCCTAAAATAATATTTCTTAGTATTATAGTACAAATTTTTAAAGAGGTTGCTGAGCCAACCCCTTTGATTTTAATCCAGCCTAAACGCTAATCAATTATTATATGTTAATGCGATCTCCGTTTACGATTGAGAGTTCAAACCTCCATATAAACTCAATCGCAGATCAAAACATCTCTTCGTATTGGATTAGTGTGTCATTTTTGAAATCGCCAACTAGTGTCAATTAATCCCACTACTCTTGATTATTTTCTGGTAAGGAGACTTTAATCTGCCAATGGCATTAAAGGAAGACTGTATGAATGCAAATCAATGCCCTTGGGTCCTAACATGTAACATATAGTTGCTATGGCCAAGGAAAAATACAACAAAAACTTGTCATCTGGTTTTGCGTAACACTAAGAGCATCTTGCTCCAAGTCCAATGAGTTAATGGCTCCGTTTGATTCATTGGAAAATATTTTTCATAAGAAAATTTCATTTGTATATATATTAGTGAAGGAATAATGTAATTTACATTGATGACTAACAAAAATATTACCTAAAAGCTTAGAAATAGAAGAAAATAAATTTCTTTTTGGAATAAGATAAATTATTTTTTCTACATTCTTCATATTCAACATTAAACATGACAAATATTTTCTCTTTATTTTAATATTTTATGATTATGTTTTGTAGAAAATAATTTCCAATGAAAAAAAAAGGGAACCTAAATGTAATTGCAAGTTTTCCCAGTATATATTCCAAATGGAAATCAATTCGCTACTAACATTAGATGTAGCTTTTACAACATCAATATTCATAGTAAAGCAAACATCCCAAAATTTGAATCCTATGACACACATATTAACTGAACTGATTTTGTTCGGCTAACTCAACAATTAAATGGCCGCTTCATGTAAGAAGAATTACATGGGAAGAACTCAGCAATTTTACCCTCGGCTGAAAAGAACTGTATCCCAAAAGTCGTCAAGAAAATGATTGAAGCGCTCTATCAAAGCTTTCTTCAGCCGATGATGCTCGTTTAACTAGTACATGATCCGGGTGTGAAAGTTTCAATTGGCTGCAAAGCAATAAAGGCCATCATCCATTGATATCTCCAGATAGATTAAAAAGGTTTTCATTTTTCCGCAAGATGAAGATATTTCAAATGCAGTAGCATTTAATATGAACTAGATTTTAGTCTTAATTTCTTTATTATAATTTTTCTTGAGAAATATGATGAGGAGAAATTCTTAATATAAGTAACATGGTGTGGAAATAACATGGTGTGTATATATATATATAAAGGGAAAATAAATTACCATAACAAAGTTATGAGCTAATTCAGAATAAGATTGAACATATCAAAGAAGCAAATTGACAGAGTCAACCATGAGAAGCAAAAGAAGAGTCACAATTTTTCAGTCATTAAGCTTAAAGACGTATATGATTGACCATCAGACTTTATGAATGAAACCAATCATCCTTCCAGTCAACCTGAACTAAGGACCCTTGCAGGTGAGTATGGGGAAATGGAGGATGACAAAAAGGTGTAAATGGGCACATAATTAAATACATCAGATAGTTGGTGATGTTGAGCTAATAAATGAAGAAAACAAGATCAATTGGGTGTCAGATCTCTCTGATTCTCAAATTTATGACATTCATTAAAAGTTATAAACAAGCATATTGCAGATTACAGAAGTTCAGGAGAGATAGAAAAGAAAGAGGGGGGGGGGGGGAACAAAAAACAATTTGGAAAATGTCCTGATGATTACCTGAAGGATTTGGAAGAAGGTTTTCCAAGATGAAGACAGCACACAACCAGATTGGCTAAGGTTTCTGGGTCTCTAGCATCCTGTACAGTCACCAAATATTTCTTCACTATTTTCATAATTTAAAATAGACATGTCACAAAGAGAAAGGTGATGTCCATTATTATGAGCACTGAAAAAAAGAGAAAAAAAAAAGATAATTTATACTTATATTTTTCTCATGATTCGGATGGCTGGAAAAACGTCAGGAATAGCTTGCAACATCAAATATTTTGAATTACATGCAAGCAAACACAAAGATAACCAGTTCTACAAATCAAGATTCCTTCAAAGAGCTATTATATTTTGATAGATTAAAACCTACCTTGTTTAGTGCTTCCACCAACAGGGTTTCAGCTTCGTCAAAGTTTGCCATGTGCATGCAACAAACAGCCTTCCCATTCAAGAGCAAACTGGTTGACTGATACCTCTCAGATAAATCTTGGTAGATGAGATAAGCTTCCTGGATCTTGGAACCACCCTGATACAATAGGAATAAGTAACATCATTTTGCTTAGCTTCCAACCCCCCTAACACACACCCAAAAGATAGATAAAAGAGGAAATAACATCAGCATTTCACTTGTCAGTGAAGAAGAGGTATACCACTGCCAAATTTAGCCATGCATTGGCAAGTTGGGTTAAAGTATGGTCCTCATCACTCTGTTGCATCACCCTGAGCTGTCGCTCAGCATAATCTGATCTATGCATCTTAATAAATATTTGGACATTCAAAGCATGCCTGAACATGCAAACGAAACACAGTCAAGCTTAGGAAATTACAAGGACACTAATGCATCATAGGCATGCCATTAATAGTAGCTTTTGTCCCTTTATCTATAAATGCAAAACAGTGACACTGCAACATCTCCATACGTTATTATCTCACTCTTGATTGAGCAAAGTTGAGTAGTTTTGAAAAGATAAACATAATGAATAAACTCACCAACACTCTAGCCTTCTCCTTTCAAAGCATAAATCCTTACATTACTTTAAAGATCTCATTCAACATCTAATATCATCAAGCATTTGAGCTAGCCAGCCTCACATTTTTCTAAGCATTAAGTAGACAGTAGCTTTAAATAATGATCCCTATTCCAAAGTTTCAAATGCAAGTCAATAGCAACAGTAGCTTTATTATTGCTATTAAGTTAGAAGTTCTAGTTTGCCACATTATTAATTTCCAGATTAGGAAAAGAACACTAGTCTTTCAAATTATCCAGTAGAAAAATATCATTAAATACAGCACTAAAATATAAGCACAGATAGAATGACGACTTGAGAACTAAAAAATGATAGAAAGTACAATTATACCAAGGCAAGTACAGTAAAATTTTACTCATAAACAAAGCATTAAGTGTAAACAACATTACAGTTCCATGGTTCCTCCAGCATTAGTATGTTTCAGGGCCTCGTTGTAGTCCTGCTCATGCATGAAAATGATTCCAGCAATTAGCCTCAAAATGGAATTATTCCCAACAGCAGGATCTGCCAACCATTCTTTCAGACTTGATATCGTAGATTCCTGCAAAATTCAGTGATAAACATAATATCAGATCCAAAGAGAGGTCACAGATGCAATAGCCAAGAGCAAAAATGCATAAGAAAATATAAATGAATATAAAACAACAATCAACAATTAAACAATAATTCTATCAGATCTTGAAAAACCCAACCTTGTTTTCAGGGCTTGAGAAATAGAGAGCCAGCAATTTAACTGCTTGCAGAGGTGTTGCAGCCGAGGCATCGATCTCGCTGATTACAAACTGTAAAACCCGACAGCCAAATCAAATTTAAAACAAAGCCAAAAATTGGAACAATTGAACAGATAGTAGCATGAAAATGAACAAAGATGGTAAAATCCCAAACGCAAGTCAAATCAGAACACAAACCTAACGAAAGAAGTTAAAATATCATAAAATTTGAACATATAGAAGCGCGGATTTAAACAGAGTTAAAATTGAATGAGAATTCACTCAGAAAGCCTGAAAAAAAAGGAGCAGAGATTCAGATTAAAAAAATGCAGGACCTGTAATTGACCAAGAGCAATATAACAGCGATGAACGAGACAGTCTCTCTCGATGGCATCATCTGGGGATAGATTTTGAACCTCGCTGCTGTTAATGGCGGCTTGATAGGCACCCAAGTAGAAGTTGTTTCGGAGATTGAACAAGTGATCTGGTGCAGCCATAATCCGGATCAGTGGTTCTGAGAAGGAAAAAAGGGAGTAACGGAGACCGAGTTCACCTTTCCGGTTGAAACCAATGCTTTTGCAAACAAATGGTAAACGCTTTGGAGCCGGGAGGGAGAGAGGAAGAAAGGGAACGATAATTTGGGTGGGAATGTTGGGCTGGATATAAGATCCGATGATGCAAGTTTGTTGGGTCTTCGATTTTTGGCAGCAAGGTTCTTTGATTTGTGGTAGTAGTCGGTCCCGGCTATGGGATTCAGTTTTGTCTAGGGTGGCAATTCAGCCAATGGGTCAGCTTTGAACATAATCTAAATCCATTTATACTTAATCCGAATACAACCCGTCATGATTTGTCTAATCTGAATATATATAATATGCTTACATAATAGCAATGCTACTCGTTTAACTCAATTTGAACTCGTTTATATTAATTTTTTATTTTATATAAATTAATAATTAATAAATTTATATATTATATAATGAATTATACGGGTTGGGTTAACCCAATTAATAGTCTGTTTAATTTAAACGGGTTTAAAATAGGTCAAACGAATTGATTCAAACCCGACACAAAATTTATTCAAATAAGATAGGTTGACTCGTTTATGACCTGAATTCAATTAAGCTCGACCTAAACCCAATTAAGCTTAACCCAATTAACTCGTGTCGTATTATCGTTTCGTGTTAAAAATTATCACCCTTAATTTTGTCATTTCCCCCTTCTCTTTCTTGTTTCTATCTTCACATTTTTTATATATAAAAAATCGGTTCCTATTGTAGATTCTAATCTGGATGCTTGATTAAAAATGGGTGATTTAATTATATAGAAAGTAAATTTATATAAGAAGTTAGATTTTATAAAAAGTAAATTTCTTTATAAGTTTTCATAAAGTCATTAAAGTTATTTAATTAATATTAAGGAAATAATATTTCTTAAAAATTAACTTCTTATATATATATAGTTCAATTTTGAATTGTTAAGAAGTATTTTTAAAATAATTATTATGCCTTTTAGAACTACAATGCATAAAATTATAATCATAAATATTAATAAACTTTAATTAAGATGGCTTGTTTTAAGTTTATAATTTTTTATTTTTAATTTATTATAAAAAATAAAAATTATATTTATGATATAAAAATTTAAAAAATCAATTCTTTTTCTTTAAAGGCTTAATTACATTTTAAATCCTTCTAAAATTGAAATTATTTGCATTTAGTCCTTTTAAAAATAAAAATCTATTTTGGTCATCCTAAAATACAATTCAAACCAAATTAGGTCTAATTTCTTAACTTCATTTGTTTATAAATAGAGAAAAACTTACGTGGATCCACAATGGACATTAGATTAGAGAAATAAAGCAGGCTTGCATTCCAATTTAGTGTGAATACTTTTCATATGAGCACATTATAGCAAAGCCCCATTTTCATCTAATTGTTTTTTTAATTAGGGCCCATTTTAGTTGGTAAAACCATTTGCAAACTTGCATAGTTGTGATTACTGTTGCTCCAAATTTATATCTTTATTGGAATATTTTTCTCCTCTAATGTTTGCTCTACTTCAACTTCTCTTTTAGTTCACATTCTTCTAATTTACTTTACTCTAAGGATCCTAAGAAATGAAATACCAACTGCCATAAAATTCTACTTTTTACCTATCTCTATGAATGGTTACCAAATGTTTGTGACTTACAACATTAGTTAGGGACTTAATTGAATTCAGGATTATTAATTATAATAAGTGACAATCCAAAATTTCTTAACCATACTCATCTTTATGGCTTATGATTGATAATATAATATTTATGTCAAAGCCATTGAATTTGTCCTCAATAGTTGAGGACTTGTGAACTGATTTTGGGAAATATAATAAAATGTCGGTTACTTTACTAATAGTCAAGTTATGCCAGCCAATTTTTTCCCATCACAAATGCAATAGTTTCCATTAGCAATGTTATAATCTTACATCATGAAAGGGAATTCTATTAGTTTCTAGAGTATATATGAGCATAAAATATAGTGAACCAAAAAAGAAGTGAAAGTGAAACAAAAACAAAAATAAGAGAAACAAAGTGTTAACAATTAAAGAAATAAAACTGAAGCAAAATTAATTACAATTATGCAAGTTTGCAAACAAATATCCATCAATTTGTTAGGATACAATTCCTAAAAAAAGCTTTAGGTTGAAGAAAAAGATAAAATCAATGGTGATTTATGGTGTGTTCAAGTGAGTGTTGAGTTGGCATATGGCTTACCTTATTTCCCTTATGTAGAGTCCAACATGATGTAAACATATGGATTAATAAGAGTGATATAGGTTTTATATTTGTAAATAAGCAGAAGTTAGGGAATTAGATCTAACTTAGTCCAATTTGTATTTTAGGATGACTAAAATAAATCTTTATTTTTAAAGGGGACTAAATACAATCAATTTTAATTTCAAAGAGACTAAAAATATAATAAAGCCTTCTTTAAAATGAAATCTCTTTTCTCTCTTCTTATCATTTTTTTTAACCTGTAATCTCCCATCTTTTAATTTACTACAAAAATTAAAATTAACTCATATAAAAAAATTAAAATGGCTTATATATATAAATATCAAAACTTACAATAAGAATAAAAGGGCAAAATGATCATTAATTAAATTGAATAGGGATAATTGTATAATTTCATCCATAAATAATACATAAGGTTCTTCTTATTGATAGAAGTAATGATTAGGAGGCCACTTACTAAAGTAAGGTCTTTATCTACTTTTGGAAGACATCTTGCAATCGTTTTGTAACTTCCCATATCACATCCTCTGTCAATTAAGCTTAAACATCAATAATGATCCTTATAGTGAGATCTCCTACATCCATCTTAAATGCTACTCCTTCAACACTCTAATAGTTCTTTAAAAACCCCAAAAAAAGGCCTTGATGCATACCTTTTCTCCAATACCCCTAACATGGTTGGGATGATCTTTAGACCCTAATGCAATGGCTAGGATGTTTTTCCTTCTAGATGGATTAAACATTCCCTTAGAGGCCTGTTGCATGAGATTATCCTCTGACATTCAAACAATAATAAACCATTACTTTTCAAATTAAAGCTATATTTATATTAACTACAATATGTCTAAAGAAACAACAACTATATATTAATCACTTATAATTTTTTTGTAGCAATTGATTGATTTTCCTCAGTTGTATATTTTCCCTTGGAGTCAACTTTAACTTTTCCATAACTTCACTTAAAATATCAAGGCAATTAGGTTATTGGATTCAATTCCTTCTTGTGAAGCAAGATTTTCCCTAGCCAAAGCCTACTCTAACTTCTAGTATCCTCTTCGATGAAACTTATGTAGATAGGTGTTTTTGTCCTATCTCTCTTTGTTAGCTACACTTAATTCTTATTAAAATAAATAAATAATAGTTAATCAGGTTATAAAATTGATAAGAATGTTGTTAAAAAAGAGTTAATAAGATGGCTAAATTCACCTGAGAGTCCTTGGTCATTACTACAAAAATACAAATAAATGTTGTTGTATAAGTGTTGGCTCAAAGTAAGACTAATGTGTTATAGAGCGATAGCATTTTTGAAATTATGATAAGTTTTAAGATGTTGATTTTTATAAACAATCGGTATTTTCATTTCCATTAAAATTTTAAATGTCGATTTCCAAAATCACTGGCATCTAAACGAAACTTAAGATATTAGTTTTGAAAATAACCATCTTTTAAAGGTATTGCAAATATTTAGTTAAGAAATGTTAAAAATTAACACATCAATTTTGTACCGAATTAAGGTTTAAAGATATGGCAATTAAAAGTTATAAGGGAAATAAAAAAATTTAAAATGTTAGTTTTGAAATTCATCATCATCAAAAGGTATTGTAAATATCTAGTTAGGAAATATAAAAAGTTGACATGTTAATTTTATATAGAATTGACGTTTAAAAGTATGGTAAAGGCTAAGTTACTAGGAAAATAAGGAAACTTTTGACATTGATTTTTAAAAAGAACTTACGAGTTTTTTTTAAATAAAACTAAAATAGCCAATGTTTAAAACCATGAGATTAAGGATAGTTTTGAAAATATGAGAAAATTTTAAGCATTGATCCTAAAAAAATAGTATGTTTTATTTTTTACATCGGTTCCTACAAGTAAACCAACATCTAAAGTCTAAACGTTAGGTTCTTATAGGTGAATTGGAGCTAAAATTTTTGTGTTATAAGTAATGCAAACCTTGTTATTTTTCCTTATTATCACTTTCATATTCCTTTTATTTATTTTCAACATCAATCTCTGTTTCTGTTTAGCTTCCTTTATAAAATCCTTGATCTTACTCTATCCTTTACCACATATTAATGAGTTGTTGATACTTCAACTAGCATCAAATATGATGCAAATGCCATGTTCTAAATTAATTCCAAATATAAGAATTGCTTTTCTTACTTCTATTTCAATGATTTTTTGCACAAATTTTTAAGAGATCTTTGTTTATATTTCATTTTTATAAATTTCGAGACTATATTTGATTTTTAGATGCTTATTATATGTTTGTTAAAATGTTGCAACGAATTCTAAAGTTAGTTGAATAATGATGAAAGATGTAAAAAAAATAAAAAAAAGTCCATCAAAATGGTCATTTTCCATAATTCTAAGAGAGCAAACTGCTTTTAGGGATTTATAAATGGATAAATTTTAAAAGTTACATGAAATTAAAAAAAATTATCCTAAATGGATAATCAAGCATGAAGTTATGATTTTTTAAAATTTTAACTTAAAATAAACATTTTTAAGGGATGTTACATCTATTTAATTGTTATTGTAAATATTTTTAAAGGAAAGAAAAAAATTGATGTTGAAAAAATATTATAGAAATATTTCATGTCATATTTTTACCAAAAAATGATGTGAAATATACAAAAATTAAAAGGGAAAATGTTGGTTTTTTAGCAAAAAGTTGATGTGCTAACCTTTTTTCATATAGATTATATAACATTGCTCACTTAAACATCAATTGCAAATTAGTGTGATTTTTGTTAAATACTTGTTGTGTATTTACATTTTTGTAGTAATGGATTTTACATTATGCCATAAACTTCTTCCACACTTATGGATCGGTGAAATAAACTTGAAATGAGTTTTCCTTTTCCTTCATTTAGTGTAAATGTATGCCTACATCTTAACCTATATTTGAAGTCCCTCCACCAATTCCCTATTTATATTAGGACTTTATTTCTTATTCATTAAGTATCAAGAATATCAATGGCACACTACAAGACAAAATGCATATAGAGTATAATGATAAATAATTATTCTAAGAAGATAATGTTATATATATATATATATATATATATATATCTCTTAAATACAAAGAAAAACTAAGTAGTACATACCAAAATACCATGCTAGATGTTATCTTTCAAGAGTGGCAATACATGTTTCTAATCTTAAAAATCGATTAACACTTTATTTCATGCTAACAATCTAATGTAACTATTGAATTTAGCCTTACTACCACCAATTGGTTGACCCTTGGAACCAAAGTCAACCTTTATCTTTTCACCCTTATTTTAGAACAAGGTAATCTCCTTCATTGATGTATCACCCTTCATGCTTTTTTCATTGTGATCAAATGATTCATTAGAAAGTTCCATGTACTTATTTAAAAAAGTGGCAATCATAATAGTTAAACTCATAATGATAGTTGCAAAGGTGGAAATAACAACATATATAATTTGAAGGACAAGAAAAAGTATTTAAATTGGAACAATTTCCAGTAATTTACAAAAGCAAAACATATGATCACAAAAGTCAACACATAACAAAGCATGTATTCGCCAAAAGAACTATTCCATGACAAAATATATGGCAAACCTTTTTAACAATAAAGCATACAATGATAAACCTAATGATGAAACAAGTAAACATAATCTATATTGATAAGTGCATAAAAATAAGTTTTAAATTAATTTTATTAATGACATTATTTGGATTTATAAGGAATGAATATGACATTATCATATAATTATTTTATAAATGCCATTACTAATCTTTTTCTATTTTCAAGTCATAAAAGTTAACTTAATTATAAGCTAACAATGAATATAGTCAAGCTACTATTTTAATACATCTTAAAAAGTTAAATCAGCTTGGTATTAGTAATCAATCATGAATAATTTAAAGAAGTTAACTTAGACATGAATTAACTATAAATTTAAAGATACTAAATGAGCCATGAGTTGACAATGAATATGGTCAAGTAATTGTCTAGATACATATAAAGAAGTAAAGGTTGATTTTGGAAATTCTTAAGCTCCCATCGACTATAAATTGAGTTCTTAATCAGCCCTTCAACTCATTTCTTTCCAATTCGAGCTATGCATCTTTCTTATACTTTCTCTATAGAATTTCTAAGAATGATTTACAAGTTAGTTAGAACTTTTACAGGGCTTAAGATGATCTTTTATGTATAGTATTTTCATTCTTTTACTTTGATTCTCTCTTAAGAATTATAATGTTTATAAATTAGTTTACGTTCAAAACTTTTCATTATCTTTAGTTCATTTTATAATCTAGAGATTATATTTTTCAATTTCATATAAATTCAATCATGTTTTTTTTACATGGTTAAGGCACGAAATAAATATATGAAACATGATGATGATTCTCAATGCCTTGTCCTATCATTGTTAAATTTCTTATGATATTTAAAATTTATATAAATCAATTTTATAAATCATATTACCAAATCTTAAAATTGTTTGTTTTCTTTACTAACTTGGTTTATTAAAAACTTCCTCATGGGATCAATACCTCAATCAATATTACAATAATTATGATATATTTTTAGTATAATTAAACTTTAACACTATTATTAGGGGAGCACAAACAAAATAAGGTTCATTTATTTTATTTTGTTACTTTTTAGATTTTTTTAATATTTTCTACTAATCTTGTTCACAAGTTTTGTTTCATATTTTTTTAAAAAAAGAAAAGAAAGTAAATAGAAAATAATATTTAAAGTGTATGAATCATCGTAATGATGAACTTATAAGTTTCCTTAGAAGAATTAAATTTGAAATAACATAAGACTAGCTAAGAATTGTATCTATACCATTTGATTTTAAACTTGGAATGATTCAATTTTTGCCTACTTTTCATGGTTTAGAGAGTGCATAATAAGGAATTTGAAGAGGTAGTGATCACTTTCCATAACCAACCCAATGCTTTAAATATTGTTAAATTAATTTTTTTCTCTTTAAAAGATAAAGCTAAAAGTTAGTTATATTCTTTGAGATTAAAATCCATAGGCATATAGGAAGAAATTACTCAGACATTTTTTTTAATAAATTTTATCCATACCACAAAGCCAATGGTTTAAAAAATATTTTTTTCTTATTTTCCTAAAAAGATAATCAAACCCTTTACCAAACCTAGGAAAGATTTAAGAAATTCTCAAACATGTGTCTATACCATAGGTATGAAAATTGGCTTTCATTTAGCTATTTTTATGATGAACTTACAATTAAGGAGTGTTAATTTATTAAAATGATGTGTAATAGTGAATTTATTCAAAAGACCCCTGCAAATGCAATAGAATACCTTAATGATCTAATTGAAAATTCCTTGATAACACCTATAATGCATAAGTAACTAGAATTTATTATCTTCAAGAAGAGGATAACCTTGAAGCCTAAGTAGTTACCTTAACTAAAGAGTTAGAGGTCTTAAAAACCAAAAATGGTAAAGTCACCGATATAACTGCATAGGTTAGGTCACAAGGTATTTGTTTCATTTGTGGAAGGATAGAACCTAAAATTATCTTACCTTAAGTGACATTAGAGAGTCATATAAGGAATAATGTAATGCGATGAGGATGTTTAAGAAACCTTACTTACTTTACTCAGAAACATACAATCCTAATTGGAAAAACCACTTAAACTTTAGTTAGAAGTCTGATTCTAACCATCTTATATAATTCAATAATCAATAGAAAACTGAGGCATAACCACCAAAATCATATCCTTCCTCTTTTTTGGAAGAAACCTTACAATTATTCATGAAAGCATAAATTAAAACTAGCCAAAAATTTAAAAGTGTGCTTACAGAAGTGGTAAAAGAGCATAAAGAGATTAAGAGTCAAATCACTAAATTAACTAATGCTATATAAAAGTGAGGAAAATCTTATTCTCATCCTCAATCCAATCCAAAGGAGCAATAGATGGCATATACTTATACATCAAACTCTCAAAATATTAATGGAGTTTATGTCATTACACTTCAAAGTGGAAAAGTAGAAAAGAAGGTTTTGATTTAAGTGTCTTTCCCTCAAGCTCTCAATTTTGGAGAGAATATTTTAGAAAACTAATATGAGATCTTAGAACACTTGCAATAAATTATGGTTAACCTTCCTTTGTTACATGTGATTAAGCAAGCACTGACTTATGCTAAGGTAATCAAGGATTTGTGCACTATAAAAAAGAAACTTCATGTTAGAAAGACTATATTCTTAATATAGAAAGTAAGTGTAATGATTGATTAAAAGACATTGCCAAAGTATAAAGATTCAAGATGTCCCATAATCACATGCCATATAGGGATACAAGAGTTTGACCACACTCTATAAATCTAGGATCTAGTGTAAATCTTATACCTTATTTAGTTTACCAATGCTTAGGGCTTGGAGAGATCAAACCTATATTTATGGTACTATGATTGGCTGACGATTCTATAAAAAGACCAAAAAGAATAATAGAAGATGTTTTACTTCAAATTGACAAATTCTATTATCCTATTAGCTTTTTGGTTTAAAACACTCATTTTGCAGTTGAAGTCGGGTCAAAGATCCCACTCACCCTAGGAAAATCTATCTTTGCTATAGCTAATACTCTTAATAGTTGTAGAAATGGTCTTATGAAACTTTTATTTGGGAATATGATTCTAAAAGTGATATTTTCCATATTAGAAAATAAAAACAAGAAAGAGATGATTGCTATTAATATGATTCATAGAATTGATCAAGTTTTATCTTTCTTTACTTTTTTTTTCTTCTTTGTTCTCTTTTATTCTGTTTCATATTTCTTGTTTTGCTTTGTTTAGTTTCTTGTTTAGTTTTTCTATCTATTTCATTTTATGCACAAAATTCATAAAGTTTTTTTTTATTTATGTGTCATGTGTCCTTTCCTTTCAATTTTTTTTATAAAAGTGAGGATACTATTTGTTTAGGTTAGGAGTGGTAGGCTCTTGTATAATATTTTTTAAAAAAAGAAAAAAATGTGTGGGAACATTGCATGATTGACAAGTATAAAATGAAAATTTTGCTTTGTTACTTATGCTTTGTTTAAAATAGGTGAAATAGGGGTAGAGTGAAAAGGGGGCAGTGAAATTGGAGGTGAAATGGTAGTTTTACACTGTTTGGCTGAAGGGTGAAAACAGAGGGGGCGTAAATGAAGGTAAAAAATCGGATGGGCCCCATAGTGAGAATTTTCCCTTCCAAAATAAGGGGTAAATCTAGTGAAAGAGGGGCAAGACTATAGAATTTCCCCTATTGCCCTCACCCACACTCCCGAACTCCTATTGCAGTAGTATGGTTGCATCCTCCATCCGATTTGCCTCCATCGAGAAGCGATGATGTGAGGAAGAAGCGGTGATGTGAGGAAGAAGCTATGGACAATGAGTTATTGGAGGCGAAAAACTCAATTTTTTCATAGATTTGATGCATTTCAGAAAAAAATTAATTTATTTTTCTTCAAAAAATTGATATTGCAACCATTTGACCGTTTCACATATTTATTCAAATTGATGCTTGCATTCATGTTTTGGGAGCTTGATTATAAGATTATGAATAAGTTTATTAACATTGTAAATATATATATGGTTAAATATTATTACAATAATATTTTAAATTTATTTTGTGGTAATTTGAACCCGTATAATATTTAATTAAGTTATTTAAAAATTATTAATTTAAATATATAATTTTTAAAAATTATTTTATCAGTATATTATTAATTTGTAATTAAGTTTAATGAATTAATATTATAACTATTTTCTTATAATATATTGTAAGAGTATTTTGATTATTTGACTCAATCACATTTTTTTCCTCCCCTATTTTCACTCATTCCAAATAAAGGAAATTAATTTCACTCTTATTTTCTTTCTTTCCCATTTTTATCCATTCTAAACACCCTAAGGTAAATTCCTTTCACCTCCAATTTCTTCCTCTTTCATTTCCTTTTACCCCTAATTACTTCCCCCTCCAATTTCACCTCCAGCCAAACATACCATTAGTATAATTCCATATTATTTAGTTCAAATCATCTTTTCTATCTTGATTATTAGATAATAGTTTCTAAAATATGTTTATACATTTTTAAGCCTTGTGGTAAAATTAATGATTAATGCATACAACTAAGAAAATTTTTAAGTTCCAGAGCATAATTTTTTTTTCATTTGTATATCTTCTATAAATGAGTGGAGAGGAATGAGAAACAACTTATAAGCTTGTATTGATTATTTAAACTAGTTAACTTGATGCTTAGAATATGACCTCATGATTTATAGTGTCATTAGCCGAGAGATAATATGCTCTATTTGAAGTATTAAATGTTCTATCCTTAAGTTTTTTTTTGCATTAAGAATTTTACAAAAAAATTTTTGCTAAAAAAGTAAAAAAAAAATAAAAATTGTAAAATAAAAGGGAGAATTTTCAAATTTAAAAAGGAAAAAAAGAAGGAAGTATTATGGTAAGCATGGTTGAAATTCTAAGCAGTTAAGACACTTATCTTATGATCAATGTTTAACATATTTGTTTATTCTAAAAAAATGCAAGCTTTTCACTGAGTGTTCATATGCTTTCCAAATTTATGAGTGAAATCCTTTACATCAATCTTTATATACTTACTTGTGAAAATATTGGGTTATGGCTTCTTCTTAAAAAATTTTAAGGCTATATGTATTGTGGTTTGAGGTAAGAAGTTTATAACTTAGCACATGCATAAGAATAATTTTGGAAGTTTAATTGAAATAATTTTGATAGCATTTGTGATCTTTTACTAACTTTATCCTTAAAGTACATAGATAATTTTACTAGTTTCTTTTTTATCTAGTTTGTGTTTCTTGAGTTTTGCTCAATTTGCTAAGAGACTAATAATAAGCTAGTTGGAGGTTGTGATAAGTACATAAAATTAAGTTTTAAATTGATTTTATTGGTGTCATATTTTGGATTTATAAGGAATAAATATGACATTATCACATAATTATTTTATAAATGCCATCATTGATCTTCTTCTATTTTCAAGTTATAAAAGCTAACTCAACCATGAGTTAACAACGAATCCAAGCCAGCTACTCTTT
This sequence comes from Sindora glabra, assembly GCA_020226215.1. Taxonomy (NCBI): domain Eukaryota; kingdom Viridiplantae; phylum Streptophyta; class Magnoliopsida; order Fabales; family Fabaceae; genus Sindora; species Sindora glabra. The sequence continues at coordinate 49,575,015 of CM035225.1, forward strand.
TAATGCATTTTAGAAAGTTAACTTAGTTAAGTATCAACATTCAATCATGTAGAATTTAAGGAAGTTAACCTAATCACAAATAAAGTATGAATTTAAAGATGATGATTCAACTCTAAGTTAGCAATGAATATAGTTGAGCAATTATCTAGATATATCTTAAAGAATGAATGTTAATTATAGAAACTCTTAGCCTCCCATCCACTATAAATTGAGATTTTAGCTAATTATTCAACTCATTTCTTTCTCATTCGAGTCTTGCATCTTTATTATACTTTTTCTCTAGAATTTGCAAGAATGATTTGCAAGTTAAGCTATAACTTTTATGAGGCTTAAGATGATCTTTTACGTATAGTATTTTTATTCTTCTACTTTAATTCTCTCTTAAGAATTACAATGTTTATAAATTGGTTTATGTTCAAAACTCTTCGTTATCTTTAGTTCATCTTATAATTATGAGATTATACTTTTCAATTTCATATAAATTTAGTCATGCTTTTTTTTCATATGGTATTGTTTGAATATAATTTTTATTGGTAAAATTGTTTATATGTTAATTTTTTATTACAATATTGTCAATTAGATATATTGTCAATATTGGATAATTTAAAAGATAATTCTTACATGTTTTAAAGTTAAGAAGAGTTTCTTCATATATCTAATACAATTTTGGATAATGTAAAATATACATCTTCCAATTGTTTGTTTAGGATGTGAAATAACAATTGAGATTTAATTGAATCAAAGTATAGAACAAATGCATAAAACACAATTGCAACTCTTAATACCTCGTCTTATCATTGTTAAATTTCTCATTATATTCAAAATTCATGCAAATCAATTTTTCCTATAAATCACATTCCTAATCTTAATATTATTTTTTTCTTTACCAACTTAGTTTATTAAGCACTTCATTATAAGATTGACGCCTTAATATATACTGCAATAACCATGATATATATTGAGCATATTTATATATTAACAATTGTCAACACAAAGTAAGACATATGTTCATTAATAAAACTATCTCCAATTTAATATAACCCTAAACTCTACATTCCCCAACACAACATATTGTAAACATAGTAATGAAAGAGGGTAAGATAATGTATTTTTATACATAGCAATCAAGAAAGTTAACATAATCTTGTAATATTTGAAGATTGAATGAAACTTAAAAAATACACTATACCTAATAATATGCGAAAATAAAGCTTGAAGCTAAAGGAAGGGACATTATACTTGATGTTATGCTTCAAGTTAGCATTAAAGAATTCATAATAATGGAATTTTGGGGATCATTGGAATCTTTGGGTTTCAAAACATAAAGAGGCAATGAGTGTGATATTAAGGAGAAATGAAAAGTTATTTAGTGCAAAATTTTAGATATTGGTTTTTAATGAAGAATTAAAGTCTAAAATAATGCACATTAGTTTTTTTTAACCAAAGTTTAAAATTTTCCATATATTTACAATAAAACTAATGCATCCTATAACTTTAGACATCAACTATTTTTATGAACCAATATCTAAAATTTCATAAGAAAAAACATGTCAATTTTTTTTAAGAATTGGCATTTTAAGTCTTTCCACACTTCTAACATTCAAACCATTCTCATGACTCTAGATGTTAATTCCTAAAATAATTGATGTCTAATATCTAGTTGGAATAAATATATTAATTATCTTTTTTTGAACTAACATGATAAATATCCTCATACTTTTAAAAATGTTTTTGTTTCGATACATATGTCAATATTCATTTTAATCGACATCTATTAGGTAATGCAATTTCTACTTTTGTAGTAGTGGTTTTTGATTTAATAGGATATTTTAGCCTTTACTTTTTTAATTGAACTAAAAAATTATTCACACTTAAGGGAATTTACATAATTCTAATAGAGAAATATAAATTTAAAATATTTAAATCAAATACATTTACCATTCTCTGTTATCTTCACAATAAATATACTTATTAATTTAAGAAATTATTGGTGGTGACAAGTTAACTTTAATACCCTTTATTATTTTATTATCATTAAACTTGTATATGGTTTGTCATTCAATTGAAATAATAAAGGTTACTAACCTGCACATAAAGATGTAGGGGTTAAAAATATGGTGAGTTCTTTCATGCCTTAAGTAAAACTCAACGCATGAAGTCTAATAGCTCATATTGAGTTTTACATTTTTTGGAGGTAAAAAATATTTAATCCAATAGCTCACAACTCACCAATGAGGCTAATTCATGCATGGGTTGAGTAAACTCAATGCATGGTAGAATTGACTTATATATATATATATATATATAGGATATCAAATTAGATTAGTATTTTTTTATTTGATAAATAAAAAGAGTGAATCATGGCCATTAAATCTTATATTAATGGTAAGGATTAACATAAAATTGAAGGTCATGTGATAACTTAAAAGAGTTACATAATTACTTAAAAAGTATTACACGATCACTTAAAAAAGGCTAAGATTAAGCATTAAAGTCAAATTATGTAACATTTTTAAGTGGTCACGAGATGTTCAATTATGCTTTTATCCTCAACCATCAATGTAAGAATTAATGATAAAAATTCACTTATTTTATCTCTTATATAAAAACATTCCTATGACTTGATATATATATTTATATTAAATATCTTTTTTTCAATTTTTTACCTTGTGGTTTTTATAGCTTTAATTTTTTAAGTACATTATATTTTACTTTTATTAATGCAAGAATGATTTCATAGTGATAATGGAAAAATAATTTTCATATTAAAATTTATTATTTTTAATAGAAAATTAATTTTTGGGATAAAGGGAAATAATTTTTATATTAAAATACATTATTTTTATTTTTTATTAATAAAAAATATTTTTGGTAATAATTAAAAATTGAAAATTGATTAATAAAAATATTTCTGTAACAGTTGAAAATTGATTTTCATATTAAAATATTTTTTTTTATTAATTGAAGTAAAAAAAAGATTACACATGAAAGACAAAACCAAAAGAATTCTAAAAGAAAACCTTGTATTTGTATAATAAAGCTATGAGTAAAATTGGTATTTTATGGTAAATCATAATAGTTGAACTCATAATCCACTTAACCAAAATACATAAAGTCTTTGGTTCAAACTCTAAACATAACAAGATAAAGTATTTAAGACAACATTAGGCATCACTATATCACTAAGTTGTTAGCATAAAAAGTGTCATTTGATGATGTAAAAAATGGATGATTTAATGACAAATGGATAGAAGATTTTAAACTAGCACTACTAGAAAGTATGAGATTTCCAACAAAAATGGTCCATCAAAATAAATAAAAAGAAAGTTTGTTAGAAATTGCCTAACCAAATTCCAAAGTTTTGTTGTTTCCAATGAATTTATATCCATTGAAAATTCATTGAATTTTTTTTTAAATCTTTTGAAGACCTATAAAAAATGTAGCATGATTTTTTGTGTTCAAATTCTTGGTATTTTTGACAAATTTTCAACAAAAAAATCACCTTACAATTCAAATGTTATGAAATAACGCGTAGAACCTCCTCTTTCTTATTTTTTGAAATTCTCTTAGTATTAGAATACTTGAAGTTTGTTGAGCTTCATTCATGGATTTTAAAGATAAATTTGTAAAATTTAAACAAATTAAATTGTTCAAAATACTTTGTCTACTAATTGTATTGATTAGTTTTAACATTTTTTAAGTTTTTTTTTGTGCAATTTTAACCTACAATCTTCTTGGAGCTCTCTCTTTCCCTTCTCTTATTCGTGCTTGGATAGATGTTAGTAGCTTGTCTATTTATTTTTTTGTTTACTTAGACATTTTTAATTTATTTAGTTAATTTAAAAATCTTACTATTTTCATCAATATGTTAAGTATAAAAGGCTTGTTAGTTTCAATAATTTTAAATGTTTAGTTAATTTGAAATACCAAGCTAATTAGAATAGTTTAATACTCAATTAATTTATGTACTTAATTAAAATAGTTATTTTTATACGTTTAGATTTAAATAATTTAGTTTAGTACCATTAATTGGAAATATATAGTTAATTTATTTAATTAATTGCTTAATATATTGATTTATTTAAAATATATTATTTTAAATATTTAGTTACTTTTGTTTAGTTAATTAGAAAGGCTTAATTAATTATAATAGTTTATTACTTAGTTAATTTATTTACCTAATTAGAATAGTTAATTTTATAAATTTAAAAATTTTCATTTAGTTAATTATTTAGTAATTAATTCAAAATATTTAACTAGTTAATTTATTTACTAATTAGAATAGTTAATTTTATAAGTTTAGGATTTTTTATTTAGTTAATTATTTGTTACGACTCATTCATATCATGATAGACATGTATTTTGTTATCAGTTTTAATAAGAATTAGCAAAATTTCCCTCTTTCTATTCAATAGGAATTTTCAAATTTTCAGGAGGACTAAAAAATTTCTTTAAAAATTTTGTGAGAAAACAAATAGAGTCTTCCTTGTTTTTAAACACTTCCCGCAGGCCTTACGTCTTATAATATAAAACTTGTTTTATTTCCAAATATAATAACATAACTATATGCACATTAATGTACAATTTCAAACTTATTCACAGATAAATGATTCAATACATTAAATATTGAATCAATATTATTTCTATCTATAATTTTAATCATAATCCAACTATCAAAACTCTTTTATATGGTGGTCTTAGATTTCCACAAATACATTAAGCTCACATGCTCTTATTTTAACTTGAAAACATTGGAAATAAATGAAGTGAGTTTCAAGAACTTAATAAATTTATATCCATTTATATCTTACAAGTTATTAATATAACAATTACAAATTAATCATGTATTTAGTTAAAAGCTAATAGCAAACCCTTTTTCTTGGACTTCTAAAGCATGTGAAACCATGCTTGTAATGAGAGTTCTCCTACACAAACTCTATATCTCGTATCATCATTCATAAAAGTATTAATTACCTATTAATAAGCAACATTATTACCATGTTACAGACTACCCATTCTAGGTAGACTTCACAATCATAAATAGCTTTTAAGGCTAAACATAAATTATCTCAATCATATTAACTGTAATGTTCAATCATAAACAGCTTCTAATATCACACATCTAGCTACAATAAACATTTGTGTAGCCTCTTTATTAGCTTTCAAATCAATACCATATTTGTTTCAATTGCTTGTTAGGAATTTTCCATCCACCTTTCAAATCGATTTCATATCCTTCATAATTATTTGTCGAGAATTCTTCGTTCGGCTCTCATATTATCCATCTTTATTCACATTTTCCAATGCCACTACTAGCATGATCCATAAATAATAAACACAAGAGTGCTCAATTCTCACATCATAGTTATTTATAACATTTCAATACAAGTCACAATTTCATCACTGAACAATACCAAGCACACAACATCATATGCATTAGTAGCTAATAATGTCATTATGTTTCCTTATATGACCATAACACATAGATATCATTGTACTCAATCACAGTCTATCAATGATTAGAAGCATCATTATCATGCTTCCGTTATGTACTCTAATTTAATAATATTCTCTCAATATAACATGGTATTGAATTTACATTTGAATATAAATATATTTATATAGGAACATAGAATTGGTACTGATAATATGAAAAACATAATTCATAATATTTAAATTATATTTTGTCTAAATAAAAGTTCGGTGGTGAGATATATACTTACCTAGAATTGTTCACAATTTCAAAGATTCTTAACTTTTTAGCCTTTACCGTTCGCCTCCTCTTATTTATCAATTTTATGATAATAAATTATAATTATATGCTTGCTACTTACTTTTCTTCCATATATCATAAATTCATGTTTCAATCATAATGTAATAGCATTCCATATTTTCTCTTAACTATCTTAATTTTAATTTTATGTCATGATATATTAACAGTTAACTCATAAAATCAACAACATAGGTCTTTATATATGTATAATGATGTTCGTATCGAACTTATGCAAGCAAAATATTGAAAATATAATGCCCTTATTAAACTTTATTTATATCATTTTACTAGGTTAGATTATCACTTATGTTTTGAAAATCACTTATAGAACTTAAGGCTTCCATAAATGAAGATTTTCCCATGTCAAGCTCCAAATACCAAAATATTAAAATTTTATGCCATAAAAATATCCCACCATCATCATTTTATGAAAATATACATTAAATTTCATTATTCGTAGTTCTATGCTAACTTGATCATCAAATCATTTTTAAAGTTTTCTTAAACCAAATTTAAATTCTCCAGCCTATATATATATATGTATATATTATAGCCATATTATTTTAATATTCCACGATGTAGAAATTATATTTTACTTTTACATCACCAAATGACTCAAAATTGTTTAAATAGATTTCTTTGAACCGTACATGAATTCTTCAAGATATATAAAAATAATACATTTTTTTATTCATTTATTCACTTCATTCTAGCATACCATATCATAAAAATTATATTTTTCTTATACATCATCATGTATCTTCAAAAAATGGATATTTTTTATTTAAACCCATAACAATAACAATATTAAAATCTACATATTATTATAACTTCCTATAGTATAAAAGCCCCATTTTTTAGAAATATTAACAATTAGCCAAAATATACATAGGGTGGGTTTCCCAAATCACATCCTTAATACTAAAACTATTAGGATATAAAATTTTAGAATGACCATATTTAATTTATCTTAACACTTTACAACACAAATTTTTCATTTTTCAATAACATAATCTAATATCTCAAAATGCCTATTGAAGGAGGGTTTTCTTGAATCCAATTCAACTAGGTAAAACATATAAAATTTTATACTATAAAACTCATCTCCTTTGTAGGAAGTTGTTATGAGCTTCACCGATAGAGAGACAGTCTTGGTTGCTAGTAAAATGCTAGAGAAAGGCCTCCTCCCCACTGCTATTTTTAATTGCAAAAACACAACTCTCCTTGCACCCAATAGCTATCGAACAGAAGAGGAGTAGTGCATGAGCTTACCATGGTACATAAGGCAAGAACAGTGCAAAAAACCAATAGCACTGTGGGATAGAAAGTTGAGATGGAAAGAGAGGAGCAGGGGAAGAATGGAGAAAAGAAAGGCGATGGAGCTAAAAGCTAAGAGAGAGGGAAAAAGTTAAAAATCAAGTGAAAGGGGAGAGGATATTTTAGGAAAAGAGGAGGAAAAATAAAAAGGATAGCCAAGAGGGGCAGTTGTTTAAAAATCAAGAGAAAAATCACATGTGAGAGAGAGAGACAATAATTGGGAAATAAAAAAATGTAAAGGAGAGAAAGAGAATAAAATAAAAAAAAGTCAAGGGATGCGATTCAATACTTTTTGAAGCAATATAACCCCAATCCTCATTTGATCTCATCCCTTTAAATGATTCAAATTAATCTTGGCCATCAAATTGTTATATTTTATAATACTTTTCTCCAAGTAGCTTTAAAAATTCAATACAAGTATTTTAATATTATCTTGACAAATGGAATATAATACTTACATTTTTTCAAAACTAATTTTGTTTAGAATCTTAGTTCAATTAGTATTTTTAATATTTCCTCAATACAAAATTACTATAACTTCCAAAAATAATTTATTAAATACTAACAATTAACTTCATAAAACTTCATACCTATAATTATTATTATCTTCAACTCATAAGGAAATCCTCATAAAATATTTAAACAAATCTCAAATTAATAATGAAAATTTAGAAATAATTTTACTTCTAATTTCAACAATTCTTAAAATAATTTATTAAATACAAATATTATTTCATAAATATTTCCAACTTATGGAAAATTCCTTATAAAACTCATTTACTAATCTTAAATTAATATTGGTCATATATAAAAATAAATAAATACATAAATGAATCTCCAATATCATCATAGATATTATTTTGAACATTCCAAAACCTTTAATATAGAAAATAAAATTTAAAACCAAATATTAATTGAATAAATAAATAATTATCCATAACTATCAAAATTTATAGAATTTTAATTCTTAACTTGGGATATTATGTTTTTTTATTCATTAATTAGAAACATTTAATTAGTTAATTGCTTAGTTAATTAAAATAGTTAATTTTATAAGTTTAGGATTTTTTATTTAGTTTATTGTTTAGTGATTAATTAGAAATATTTAATTGGTTATTTTATTTAGTTAATTTCTTAATTTATTTATTTAAAATATTTGATTTTATAAGTTTAAGATCTTTTATTTAGTTAATTATTTAGTGATTAATTAGAAATATTTTATTAGGTATTTTATTTAGCTAATTATTTATTTAACTTATTTACTTAATTAAAATAGGTAATTTTAAATATTTAATTCATTTAGTTTAGTTAATTAGAATAATTAATTTTAAATTTTTAGTTAGTTTTATTTAATTAATTATTTATGATTAATTAGAATCTTTTAAATATTCATTTAATTTCATTTATTAATGATAAATGACTGTATGAGGTCATGGTGGATATTGATCATGACAAGCTAATCCTACTCTTGCTAGCCAGGCATCATCACTCACTTACACTCTTCTTGGGAATAAATTTATGTTCACATTTAATGCTAATAGAGGATTAGCCTTGTTGCTAACATTGCTACTTTCACCAAGTGAGGCTATGTAGCAACGATCCCTTATGATTGTAAGGTTTACCTTGATGTCATGATCTTCTTTTAAGGCACTCGGTATGCCTTCACTCCTAAACCAATCTGTGCTTGGTCTTAAGGAGAGTGTCATGCCTTACAAGGAAAGATACAATATCTTTTTAATATATTTTATTTATTTCAATTTCTTCATTTCATTTATTAATATGGTAATAAATATTATTATTGATTTTTGTAATAGATTTTTTCCCGCTAAGGATCCGATTAAATCACTTGTCACATCATAAGAAATAAGTATGAAGCTATATGACCCACTTTGTTGGCTATTTCAGAGCCTTAACAAAGGATGTTTTTTTATTAGGGTATGTATTAGTTTATTTTTTTTAATCATTGTTACATTTAATTTTTTATATTTTTTTCCCAAAATAAGTGTTCTAATATTTTTTTCTTGAAATTGCTAAAGTATTATACATGGAATCTTATTACGAGCACCAAATGTGGAAAAATTTCTACCACAAGGGTTCCATAAGATTCAAGGACATCATAGATGAGATAAGAAAAAAGAGACTAACTAAGCCTAATTGAATTAAGGATTTGTAAATATGGGGAATACCTTAAGTTTACTTAGAAGTCCTAACAAAATAAAGGGAATAAGGCTTTAAACATTGTAAGGTAGGGGTTATCCTTGCATATTAAAGGTTCCATTCCAACGACAAGCATTAACTTCACATGGTGTGTATAATTTTTAACCTCAATTTTTTTATTAGTAATTAATCTAGATAGTTTTAAGTAATAATTGCATTAACTTTTTCCATTCTTGTATACGTAAATTGTTAAGATTGAGCTTGATCCCCTTATGGATAGTTTAAGGATTAATAGTGAGTGTCATTGAGTGCTATATAATCTTAACTAAGTAAATTGACATTTCATTTAACTTAAATATTTATTCAATTATAAGTAATTAATCAATTGTCTAACTATATGTAGGAGGCCTTTGCAAATAAAAAGGAGGAGCTCACTCAAGCTAGGATGTAATAGGGGTAGATAAGAAAGGATCATCCATTAAAGGGATGAGTAGCTATTTTGACCTTAATTTATGGACAACGATAGTTAAGGGTTCAAAAAAGGGTTGGGTATATAGGTTGGGGTCAAAGGTGCTTGTTATAGGGATGACATCATTCGTTGTTGTTGTTGTAGCACACTTTAACTATAGTTTTATGGCTCATGTGTCTTCTTTGGTGGAAGAAATCACCTTGCTTACGTAGAAGGTGGATGAGATTTAAGCCACTCAAATACAGCAACAACAATAGAGACAACAGCTCCACTAGCCTTTATATGGGTATTGCTAATATAGGTTGTCATTTTCATTAGTGCACCCACCATCAACATACACACAACAAGCATCTATTGGATGGTTAGAAGGCCTTTCTCACCTTCAGACTCCTCTTGCCTAACCTGACATAAATAGTAAGGACATTCATATTAAAGATTTTAATCAACAAGGTTTGGGTGATTTTTTTATTATGTATTTATATTTTTTATTGGATATATTGTTTTTTAATTTTAATAATTTTATATGAATTATATATTTGATATTTATGTACCTCTAGAATGTTAAATTTTAAATAATAGTTTTTAATTTTTTAATTTTAAATTTAAATATTTTATTCATATTTATAGGTAATATTTAAAAATCACTATTTCCAATAAAAATATTTTTATTATTTCTAACAAGAAATTTTAAAAAGATTAAATTTTGTAGTCATTTAGTTTCCATTTAAAATATTTTTCCAATAGATTTGTTCATCTAAAAAAATTTGATAAGCATTTTTTTCAATTATATATTTCCATTAGAAATCTATATTTTCACTAAAAAAAGGCTATACAGATAACAAAAGCTATCTGTATAAGGTTGATTTGTTGTCTGTATAGGTGTTATAAATAAGACTCTCATTTGTATTAAATTATCTATATAGATTTGTATGTATTTTCACTTACATAAATGACTTTTTATGTTGTCTATATAGGTGTCACTTATGCAGATGGCGAAGTTTAATGGAAACATGGTCAAGATTAGCTTTTCTATATAGACAACTTTGTTATTTGGATAGGTGAAAACCTATATAGATGATAAATGTTATCTGTATAGGTCTCACCTATGTAAATGACTTATACAAACAATAAATGTCATCTATATAGGTGCCACCTATATAGACAATAATTATCTTCTGTATAGGTTTTTCACCTATTTAAATAACTTTATCATTTGTATAGGTTTAATTATTCAAATGACATTTATTGTTTGTATAGGTACTTATTGTTTGTATAAAGGGGCCATGGTCTTTTTTGAAAATATATTTCAAAAAATAAAAATATTATATAGATAATGAAGTCATTTGTAAAAGTGTTGTATTAATAATTTTAAAATTTTAATTTTTTAGCATTTTTTCCTTTAATTTAGAAAATTTATTTACAAACTATCAGTATAAAAAAATTATACACACTAAATTTTTATAATTATTAATAATTATTTAAAAATATTATAATATCAATTATAAAAATAAATAAGATAAAAACTAACTCCCAATAATAAATAATAATAAAATACCACGTTTATACATAACAATGTAAAATATCAAATAAAAAGTAAGTGTATGATATATATATATATATGAAATAATAATCATTACTGTCCTTGTCCTTATCCACACCATTGTCCAAAGGCACACACTAGAGCTGGAGTGGAGTTGAGGGTTGCTACAACTGGGGAGCTAAAGGATGCTATGGAGCAGGGAGGTAACTAGAAAATGAATCTAAATAATACTCTTAGTTAAGGAATATCCATCTGAGAAGGAGGATGAGGCATAATAAGATGAGATTAAGAGAATCTTATGGATTGTAAAGTAACATGCATCGCCTTAAGGGTAATTTGGGCTTGTTGTTACACTTGCTTATGATAGAGAATCCATTGCTCCATCATAGTTAAAGCTTATTAACTCTCAGTAATGTAGGTTTACATGTCCTTCGCAAATCTTGCATCATACTACTACCTTAAAGGAAATGCTATAGTGGAAGACTTAGTGTTAGGGGTGCCATATGACGTTCTGGCAAGCATATGATTAATTGCCTTCCTATGCCCTTAACAAGTGCTTAGCACCTTGTTAGTAATAGTAGGCTCATCAAGCTCCAATGAACCTATTGAAGAGCTGCTAAAAGAAGTACTAGATTGTGAAGATCATTGGATGACCATTTCTAACGTCTTAGCTTTAATTTTTTAACAAAAATCATAAATTTTGAGTAAAAACTTTTTCTACAAAAATTAAAAATATTTAATTAGAAATTAGTTACTTACATAAGCAATCTAGGTATTTGAATGCACTCATTTCCTTTGCTTGTATGATATATATGACACTTATAGAAATTCTTTGTTAATGGCTATAATTCACTTATGTCTTTATTTCACTATACCAATTCTAAAACATGGTATTAGCAATTAGTAAGATTTTATATGATAGCACAATATAAGAATGTTAAATTAAAATACTTTGTTGTGTTATGTCATCATAATAAACTTTAATTCATGACAATCATTGTACACCTTCTACTTTTGCATATTCAAACCAAAATATTTAAAATTAAAAGAAAAACTAATTGAAATTTAAAAATTGGGAAGTTACTAATTTTTACTTCAATTTTACCCTATGCTCATCACTATCAAAGTACATGCATAACCTATCCTAATAACTTATTGAGATATTTGTGGGATGAGCTTGCCTTGTACTATGTAGATCACAAATATTGTTATAACCTCCATGTTCCAAGAAATTCTACTGAAGTATGAACTTCTAATCTTTATATTAGTTGACCCATTTGCTAAGTACTGATAATCATGTATCCTTGCTTTTTAGGTTTAATATGCACAAAATTGAAATGGAACTGGATTGAAAGAGATGGTAAAATGTTGAAATTATTGCGTCTATTAATCTTAATATCAAATATAAAATAATTATAAAGATACATTCAACAATACTTACACAGCTCCCTACACAACATATTCCTTCTGCTCCTCAAGTAATAACTTTTAATTTTTGTGGAAAGGCTCATAATGCTACTTGATCAGCACTCCTATATCACATGCAAAATGATTTAAGTTTAGACTGATTGCCTACCATGTACATTTCATATCAAAATAGATAAGCAATGGTCTCTCTTATTCTTTTGGATTTTTTAGTAAAAGGTTAGGAACTTTGACTTGCTGTAATACCATTGACTTAACGCAACTTTCGAATATAACATACTATTAATAACATATATTTATAAGAAAAAATGCAAAATAAAGTACTTAAATATATGCAATTTTACTATCTTGCACTGGAAGGGAATTTGAAGGGGATCATATGGTGGGTCGTGTCTACCGTCTCTTCCATAATGGTATGACATAACATCAATCATGGCTATCAAGCATTATTATATATGATCACATAAACAATAGTCATTGCAATAAGACATAAGCAATACTTATGATAAAATGTCATATTTTTTTCCTTAAAGCTAAATTATATTTGTACTTACAAAATGAATTTTTTGAAATAATTAGTACAATAGGACATAAATAATACTTACTATATAGTATTAAATTGATATCTTAAAAGCTTAATTATTATTTGGCAAACTAAAAAGTATTAACCGTAATTAAACTTATTGTCAATGAATGTTATAAGGTTATCATATTCTTCATTAGTTTAATCATCATTATTAAGCTCTAAAAGTTGCTCCTTTATGTAATCACTAGTCGTTTCATCTCCTAAATTATCATTGTCATTTATGATATCATTAACCATTTGTGTAGTAAAATGAACGTTTCTAGAAGATGAAATACAATAAAGGTCATGGTTTTAATCACATAAAGTAATTGGGTCAAAATCTCCAAGATTAACGTTGAGTGTGAAGTTTGTGGAATTATTATCATATAAATAGGATAAACCGTTGACATTGACATTGACATCATCATTATCTGGAAGATTCCATACATCACAATGCATCATATTATTTATAACTTTCCAATTCAGTCCATTAAGAAAATTATCAATATAGAAATCTAGTTTTGGTTGAGTTGTCATTATATACAAATTATTTTTGTACCATTGAGCACTGCTAAAGATGCTTATTATGTTCTTATCCTTGACAATTTTCTTTTTTCTATAGGTAGTGTCATACTAGTTACTTTAAATAAAATCATAGAGTAATTATTTAAATAATTTAACTCTATAACATCCTCCAAAATACTATAGAATGTGTTATATTTAATTTTAGGTGTAAAAATCCAACTATTTTGTGTCTTATGCTAGCATCTCAAGAAACAATTATAAATTGAACTCTATTCACCATACAAGTTAAACACAACATAGTCATGAAATGTGGCTCGAAAGCTAGAGACAGTAGCTTAGTAATTGCCTTATGGGATCCATTCTTGTGAAGTTTATACATTTATAATTTTTTAAGTGAAAAATAACAACATAAGCAAATAAAAAATAAAATTATAAAGAATTAAGTTGCAACGAATATGATAAGGAATCACCTTAGAGTAAAACTAGGGAGAAAACTAGGTTTTTTTGCAAATGATTAATATTTTCACCATCTCATGCTTATGGTTATCCCATATGTTCATTATATAATACAAGTAATTCATTAAGAACTAGAAAAACTCGAATGAAATACTAAATAGTTTGATAGACTTACTCTAGATACTTTTAGATTTCAAGATAATTGTTTCGGATATAGCATATTGCAATATCTTAATCACTCCTATTTAAATGGACATTTCATTAGCCAATGAGTGGACATTGAGATCTAAGGATTAATAATTGCCTTTCATTCCCATGTTGATTACATCTTGGTTTTGATAAGGTTAATTGAATTTAATTTCCATCCTTTGTAAATGTATGAAATAAAATGTTAATGTCTTATCTACAACATACCCTTCAATAATAGAACCTTTAGATTGAGCACAATTCCTAACATAATCCTTCTACTTCTTTATATATCTCTTATATAGGTAACACCATTGGAAATGAATGGGACCCCCTAGTAATGCTTTTTTAGGCAAGTGTATCATTAAATGTATTGTCATGTCAAAGCACGCTGAAAGGTATATCCTCTTAAATTTTTAAAGAATTAGTACAATGTATTGCTTCGCTTGCATGACATCCTGCTTGTTTAGAGCTTTTTCATAGATTTAGTTAAAGTAATTGCATAACTCAACAATCAGGCATACCAGCTCTTTTAGCAAAAATACTAATACTATAAGTGCTAACAGTTGCTGCATAATGACATGATAGTCATAGAATTTCAACCTCTTGATCTTCATATCATTATTAATCATATTTTCCTCAAATTTCTAGTAAACCCATTCAGAAACTTGACATTCTTAATGAACTAGAAAAATCATCATTAATTGTATTAGTTAAGCATGTATCTAGGATATGGTCTCATCCACCTACCCTTCTTCTCATAAAGGTGCAATTCTAATCTTCATGTCGGCTAGATTACATCTTGCATTATTTGTGTCTTTTGATTTGTGTTCAATGTCTAACAATGTGCCCATAATACTTTCATATATGTTCTTTTCACTATATATCACGTTAATGTTATGCCTTAAGATTATTATGGGTTAGTATAGAAATTTGAAAAAAAATACTTTTTTTACTCTAATTAAGTTCATTTGCATCTCTCTTCCACTTAATTGCACCGCACTACATGTATTTTTTAGGAGGTCTTTAACATACTTTGCTTAATTAGTCTATGATTATGTCACTAGTAAGCTGCCTTAGAAGGGCTTTCCTTTTAGTTATTCCATTGAAGTCTTTATTATTTTGCTAGCCAACCAACACCATACATTTCACTTCATTCTCCTTCTCTCTTGTTATCTCTCTGTATCATCATTTCTAGGCATTTTACTACACTGCCTTTTTCCACTGCACTGGTAACTATTTCTAGCCACCCCATTGCTTGTCATCCTCCTCTGAGTAGGTGAGCTTCTTTTCTAACTTCTTATCTTGTTAATTTTCTTAATTTTTCCCTTAAGTTCCCTTTCTTTCAAAATTTTTAGCTAAATCTCTCAATTTTTGCTCAAATTTGCTAAAATGAAAAGGTTGGTGATGTTTGTAGTTGTTATGCGAATTAAGTATGATATAGTGATTAACTTGATATATTGAATTGAATGGTAGCATACCTACCTTTTTATTATGGATTCTTTGTTTATCTTTTCATGTTTATACCAATTGTTATAAATCTATGATACTTTCTACATGGATCTTGGTAATGCTTTTTTTTTCTTTTAAAAATGCTAGTAATTTTGACGAGCAAGTCTTTCCTACTTAATGCTTTACTTGTTTCAAGTAGTTTTATTTTATTTTTTTAATAACTATAATTAGCAATTTTGTTATAACTACTTAAATTTATGTTGTTCAAGGTTCATGGAACTAATACTCTAGTGCATACCTAGTTGTGATGGTTGAAGAAGTTAGTGAAAGTTTGCCAAAGTTTTCCATAGAGCAATCCTTGATAGTTGAAGGTTCCTTTGATTTCATAGGTTTTAAACTATTATATTACAATTTATGTAGTTAATATTCCATGCCAATTAGGAAAACAAAATGTCTACACAATATGAAATTTATACATCTTTCTATTTAGCTTTCATACATTTGCTTTATACATTTCATTTACTTATGAACCATTTTGTTGAATCAGCTGCAAGAAATAGTCCAAAGGTAAATTCATTTTGACAAAACTTTTCTCCTTTTTTTAATTCTCAAATATGTGACAATTAAAAGTTTTCATCAATGTTAAGAATTAGCTTCAACTTCAAGGTCAAACCTTAGGTATAAAACTAGATAATGATTTATTTAGGAGTAATGTTAGTCACATTTTTTTTACAATAAATATGGTACTTGATTAATTAGATATAAATAAGTGATACATAAACAATCAATAAATCTAACACATTTGTTAAACTTACCTTTTTTCAATTTTGCTTGTATCTTGCAAAAGGTTTAATATGGTTAGTGCTTAGGCATGTTTGAATCATATTGATCCATCCTTCTTTAAAATAGAAGTAGCATGGGCATGTTTGGATCATATTAATCCATTCTTCTTTAAAATGGAAGTAACATTCTGTGGAATAGCAAGAATAGAGGTTTATAAGGAAAAGAGAACCTGTGAAATTAAAGCACTACATTATTGACAATACTAAATGAAATGACATAATTTTTATAGCATCAATTAAGAGTATTGGTGATATGATCTAATTGGTGTCTTAGAGTTAATAATCTTAACTTGCTGGAAAATTTTAACCAAAATAAAATGGTGTGACTTATGTGGCCCTAGTGTTATTGATGATATATAGCTTTGACTATTATTTGTGAATGAAAACTTCTTATTTTCATTTTATTTCATTGTAGTCCTTTTGGCCTAACATTGTCATGAAGAAATGGTTGAATATAAAGTTCAAGTTTTATCATTTAGTGAAGATGAAGTGGACATTGAAATTGATTAAGAGTGAAGATGATGGCATTTTGTTGAGTTTTAATTTTAGTGTATCTTCTTTTAAAGCTAACATTCACCATTTTCTTGCTATTTTCATTTTCAAGTTCTAATTTTCATTTTGAATTATATTCTGGTTTAATCTCTGAAAAATGTGTGAGTGCAAGAGGATTATTTGAAAATAGAATGCAAAGGATCCATTCCAGTTTCTTTAGCTAAACATCAAGCAATACTTTATTCCTTTTCATTAAATTGGTTCTTTTTAGGATATAAATATGATAAAACCTATCTCTATTGTATTAAAGTTTTAATTTATGTGGCCTTGTCATTTTTTCTTTGGTTTATGCCATTGCTATTCTTATCATGTTCATTTATAGTTGAATATAATGAACTAAATGAAAATAAAAATGAAAAAGAGAGGAGTAAATAAGTGTTGATGCTTTAGTTAAGTAAAGGCCACTCATACATAGACCTAATATTTCTTCCAATCAATAGCAGCTCTCTAGCTTATATCTTCATCTTCTTTTTCTTTTTCTTTTATTTTTTATTTTTTTATTTTTAATTTTTATTTCTCCTTTTAGTTTCTGCACCACCTAAGTTAAACAATAAAATACCAATAAATAATCACAAAATTAAAAATATGGAATGAAATCCGGCATTGTTATTACTTGTTCAACTATTTTCTTAATGAACCAAAACTTATAAAGCTTTTTTAGAATGAATGATGTTATTTTCCAATTGTATATTTAAAACAAATTAATTGCCATAGTTATCTTACTTCATTTAGTACATTCTCAGCCTTCTCTCTCTCTGTGTGCCTTTTCTTTATTCAGGTATGCTACTAACACAACTTCATTCAACCATTTCCTTTTGACCTCTTAATTTATATCACAACACATCACTTGTTTTCAAGTAAATTGAAGTTTGCAAAAATAAAACTCATTTTCTTTTGTTTGATTTTTCATAAGGGATGTGTAAATTATATATAATAAAGGAAAACTTGGTCTAATGGTAATTCATATATAATGGAGTTAAGGAAGACATATATGATGGCCATAACTATGGTAATTGGATTGAATGGAGGAAAAAGGCTCTTAACTTCATCTTATTGCTACCCTGATTTTACAGATAAGATTTCTTTTGGTAATGATTTTAGATCTATTTCCACACACTATTAGTTGCTACTAGGAAGCCATTCCAACTTTTTGTTAAATGATTAGATTCTTGATAAATGCAAGATGAGAGCTTGCTATCCTCTTATCACTGTAGGTAGACTTTCTATAATATATACTTATCTTTATATTAATCATAAATGCGTTCCCTTATGCTAAAGAAAAATGGAAAAAGGATGCATTTTGGTAGTATATTTATACTTATTGCTTTCTTTGCCCTATTCATTGATTGACCATATAAAATTTTGAAGTAATTTTATTGTCTAGCAAGTTTTTACAATACAAGTAAATGCTACTTTGCTCTGGAATTAGGAGTTAAATGTCATGCATGCCATCCTATTACTAATGTTTCAAGTTCTGTTCTAAGTTGGAGACAACAATATCTTTTATTCTAGCATAAGTTATATCAAATTTGTATATTAATGTAAGTTATCCTTTCTTATCTACTAGGGTAATAGAATTGTAGTTAATTTCATGAGTAAATTAAAGAATTATTATAGTAAAACATAAATGCCATTTTTTAATTACTATATTTGATAGTGGCTTCAATTGGAGCTAAAGTACTTTGATTTATCATATTTTGTATCTTTGTTTCTTATAGTATTTATATTTGTTTAGTATCTGAAACTAATTAGTTTTTCTACACTTCACCATTTTCAAACATGCCAACTACTCTAAGATATGTTTCTTCATTCTTTTTGTGTACCAATAGGTTAATAATTTTGTTCAAGTAAATCTTGTTTTTAGTTATATAGTTTGTTTTTAATGCATTTTTTGAATTGAGATTGTTTTAATTTGCTTAGAGATTGTTGAAAGTCTTTGCAAAAGAAAGAAATGTAAGTATGACTTTATTAAGCTTTATATAGGAACCATTGATTTATTTATCTAAATATCTTGATCTTGGATGCCTCAATTTATGAGAAATGCTAGTAATGGTGATTTTATTAAATTGATTTTGAGTTTTAGATTACTCTTGTAATATAGTGCCTAGGATATTGTGCTTTTATTCTTAAGAAGATTAAAGTTGTGCTTTATATACTTGAATGAATGGCTATGCAGATTGAGAATAGATTTATACATGGCAACATGTTGCTCTTTAATATGGTGTATGATATGTTCTAGATCTATTGGATTGTGGTTTTTATTAAAAAATTCAAGCGAAACTCTAATTTATTCATGAAGTTATTCATTTATGCATCATTGAGCTGGTGGAGGTATGAATGAATTATTTAGGAAGATTAGCTTTAGGCTAATAATTTGTTCTCTAATTAGGTAGTGTTAAATGACTTGATACTTCTTTTGTATTTTGAGAAGACATTCTTATGGTCAAAAGGACTAGTTGAAGGAGTTTTAAAGGTTGTTTTGGTTTGTTAATTACATCATTTCATGCTGTATTGATAGTATTGTGTATGGCATTTTTGTTTGCATGTGTTATTTGAGTAATATTATCGCATACTTTATATCAACAGTATTATGTATGATGTCCTAGATATAAAAGCCTATATGACTATTAGTGTAAAATGAGCAAAAGATAAATTTCTATGTAAATCTTTTTTGAATTTTCAAAATTTTTGAGGTGGCTAAGCATGTGGGAAGCCCATAGGAATTTTTCTTTGATTCTTTGAATTTTTAAGGTGGATAAAAACCTACAGGAAACTTTGAAAGAAATACACATATATATTTCCATTGGAAAATCCATGGGAAATAAAAAATCCATAGGAAACATGAGGGAAAAGCCGCCTCAAATGAGATCCCTAGTTGTGTGCTCATTAATTTTAGCATTCATTAATTTACTCTTTATTTATGATATGGAATGAAAAAATTTTAAAATAATATTGAGTGTTACTATATTATTAATGGTAGAGAAAAATTTCTACTCTTAAAGTAGTATAAGAATTTTAATGTTATTCCCTATTATATTTTGACAAATCAATAACTTTAATATTATGATTTAATAGTTCTTAAAATCAAGTAGGTAATTTTTTGATTTATCAGAAAATAATAAAAAATATTAACGGAAATATCAGAAAAGTTTTTCCCTAAAGGTGCCAACAATCATTAATTTACTTGCATATTATAAACATGTCCATGAACAGATTTGAGAATATTCTTACAATTTATTAATTGACTTTTAACAAAATTATCCTTCACTAGTAAAAGGCAGGAACCATAACAAGTTCATACACACGAAATCAGATGGAAATGGAAAGTTCGGATACATACAAATAAAGTAAGTATTAGGAAATCATTGGCAATAACATCCCCATATATGCACGCGGAAAATACGAAGATGGAAAACTAAAGTTGTAGAAAACGAATTCCAAGTCCGGATGGAATATTCACTATGACATCGGAAATTATATTCTGATGAGGATCTGTAACTTCCCACTTGAACTTTGTTACAAGATGGTGCATGAAAGTGAGAACCACAATTCTCGCGTAGTCCTTTCCTATGCAAGATCTTGGTCCTGCACCAAAGGGTATAAATGTAAATGGCGCAGGTCCATTCCCTTCAAATCTCGAGGGATCAAAAGTTTCCGGTTCGGGAAAGTACTTGGGATTCTTATTTGTTGCAGTCATTGCCCAAAATATCTGCCATAAAGAAAATATATTTACAAAAAAAAATGTCAATTACAAAAATATCCAGCATGTTTTTCTTCAATTAGATTTAGTCTAATTATGCGGCACTAATTTTCTGTAGTCTCAAAACTTAAACAAACTCCTTCAAAAGATTAAAAAAATAAAATGCAAAATATAATTTTTTTTACCAAGGAAGTACAAAAAATATGATCATGAAATTCAAATAAAATAGTATGATTTTGGATTCTCTACGGTCAAAGTGGATTTTAATTAAAATTAAATTGTTAAAATCTGAGTGATGAAAATTTCAAATTGAAGTATAAATGTAGCATATTTTTTATCCAAATTTTAAATTGCATGAAATGCTAGTGTAGGTTTTGAATGAGCTGTGAAGTGAGATTCATGTGATTTTATTAACCCGAAGAAGAAGTGAGATTATTTAATTTTATGAGGTGTAAGTTATACCTTCCAGCCATTTGGAATTGAAAATTTTTCATAGGAAATGTCAGTTATAGCCTCCCTGAATGCTCCAGGGGCAGGTGGGTTGAGTCTCATGGTCTCTTGTGCAACAGCCCATGTGTATTTCATTCTTTGTATGCTTTGCCAATCAAGTACACTTGAAGCTCTTCTTAATTTAGCTATATCAGCATGCTCTAGTTCGAATAAAAGAAAAATGAAAAGAATAGGTAATATATTGGTAATACTTTAGTAAAAAAAAATTGCAAATTTGTACGAAGTACAGAATACTTTTAATTTTGCATATAAGATATTGTAAATTTTTTATTAAAAATTGTAATTTTATAGAACATGTAAATAAAAAAAATTGCAACTCCATTGGCATCAATTGCATAAAAAATCAAAAAAATTTCATCTTTTTATATAAAAGTTAAGTTTTGATTAAAAAATGACTATATATAAATCTATAAAAGGTAACGCTGTAGTGAAAAATATTCTTTTAATGAATAATTTTATTTAGGTATATTTATAATTATAAAATACTAATATTATAAAAATATTCTATTTACTGGAAGATATATGAAAAAAGTGAAGCGGCAAATAATCTCATCCAAATCTAATATGTTGCGGTAAAATATAGGACATTAAATGAGATTATAAAAAATTATTAAGAATTTTGATAATTTTATTTAATGATTTAAAATTTACCACATCATTCCGAATTTAGAACCCCAAAGGTACCTTAAAATTTCTCAACAAATAATGTTTACTATTTCAAAAAATAATTTATTTTTACTTGTATATAAATAGCAAAAAAAATTATTTGTATACAAATAAATAAAATCACTTTAAAAATATATTTTTTGATAAAATAATCAGCACATATATCACGGGTAAGGGCAACCTCTCAATCCGTCCTGTATTGAAGCCATTGTAAGATGTATCCACCTTGCGTATTAGAGATTGGTACAATGACATTGACATCCTTGGCCCCTATCGATCATACAATATCTAACAAAATTTTATTTAACGTATCCCTTTCTCTTTTTATTAACACTTGATGAGATCAGCTTTGCAAAGTGGTTCATCCTCTTGCGACCAATCTTGTAGCAGTTAAAAATAGGATTTTATTTCAATTTTAATTTTATAGATCTTTTTTAAATTTAAATTAAAGAAAATTTTATCTTATTTTCAATTTTATTTTAATTATAATTTATATAACTATGAAATTCATTCATTTATAAAAAAATTTTATTAAAAATTAAAAATTTATTTAATTTGGTGCAAAATACATGATATGCTTTTACCTTCATTCTAATATTTTTTTTACTAGGAGAATATCAAAATCTACTTCTTAAATAATTTTTATATTTTTAATGTATTTCAAACAAAAAATATTTACAAATTAATTAAAATTGTTATTTTTTATATAATTTTCAGAGTAAAAAAATTCATTTACAAATAAAA
This sequence comes from Sindora glabra, assembly GCA_020226215.1. Taxonomy (NCBI): domain Eukaryota; kingdom Viridiplantae; phylum Streptophyta; class Magnoliopsida; order Fabales; family Fabaceae; genus Sindora; species Sindora glabra. The sequence goes on from CM035225.1 coordinate 49,597,894, forward strand.
TCAAAATTACTTCAATTAAACCCAAATGAATTCAATAATGACAGGGACAAGAGGTCCCTCCATCTCATGCTCTCAAGGAAATTTATCATAAAAATTGAAAAAGAGGTTTTAGAAAATCACCAGATACTAGTTTTTGGTAGACATCAGGCCTCTGTCCAATATGTTTGATCATCAAAGTCAAGGTAGTGGCTAACGAAGAATAGCTTGCATTCATCAAACCCATTACTATATTGCACACTTCAAGTTTTGGAACATACTTCCCACCTTTCTCAGCTTCAATTATTTGTGCTAGCAAATCATCCATAACAAGACCTCTAGAAAGATCATCAATCTTCTCTCGCATAATCAACTGCACTTCCTCCCGAATTTTTCGGGCCGCCTTCAGGGCGCGACGATACCTCATGCCCGGAAAATTCACCGGAATGGAGTAAATGCCTGCATGCAATCTATCAAACATATCTGCAAATCTAGCCACGCGATCCGGATCATGGAGTCCAAAATAGACTTGATAAATCACGGTGAGAACAAAAATTTTGAGAAGAGGATAGATTTCTAGCTCAGGTTTGCCTTCCCAATTTGTCCTTAAATGTTGTTGCGTGGTTGATTCAATCTTCCCCATGTATTTCATTAGCCCTTCTGGCTTGAAAAACCCTAATATTTTTATTGGGGTTGAATTCGGCCTGGGTGCTGCTTGCTGAGGAGGAGGGTGGGAAGGAATATTGAAGAATTTACGTTGTGTTTTCAAGTACCAAACTTTGACAAGCTTTGGCTCACTGAGAGAGAGAAATTTGTTTCCACTAGGACCGGAAAAGATCACAGTTGGCTCTCCAAGTATTTTTGTCTTGAAGAAATCGGAAAAATATTTTGTTTTCCTCTCTTGAAGGAAAATTTCAATATTCTTGGAGAAGAATTGGTGAGTTTCACCAGCTAGGGGGAATCCAAAACTACCTGGAGGTGGGTTTTTAGCGGTGTTACCAGATTTTCTTAGGTACAGAAAATAGGTTGGTACAATCAAGAAAATCAAAAGCAGCAAAATGGGGTGCAAGAAAAAGGCCATTTGAGCTTCCGAAATTCTTGAAATTAAGGAAGGACTGATTCAACTATGTCTATTTAAACTAATATTTGGTAGCATATTCCATACTTTACACCGTTTGGATTGGAGTAAATAGAAAAGGAAAAAAAAAAAAATTGAGGGCATGAAGTGTTATAAAATATTCATTATCTTTCTCATTATTTCTCTTTATTGATTTATTTCCCTTTCCCAAATTAAACTAAATGACTTATTAATTAATTGTGGAGTAACCTTTTGTTTTTTAGGGTTCATATGATACATATAGTCTTTGCCAGCATCCCATGCCTATCTCACGTGGATATGCATGATCTTATTTACATTTTTATTGTTAGCATGTGTACATTATAATATGCAAATAAGTCAATAAGATATGCCTATAAAATTAGTACGGATTATTAATGAGGTGAGGTCTTATTGGTATGTTAATTAGTTGATGAGCATGAAAGTGAAGATTCAAATCTTCTCTCTGCTGTTTCCTTTCCTCATTTTCCTAACTAGACAGTCTCTTATAGATCGGTGATAGTAGGCACCGATGAAAAGAACTTTAAAATAAGGATAGTTCTCTCCGTGTGATTGAATAAATCAAAAATCAAAAAGTTAATATGGATTTATATTATGCAAAAAAATTAATACAAATATAAAAGAAGGTATAAAACTTTCAAAAAATACTAAATGTCATTTAAGTTAAAAGTCTTCAATATATTATATTATCTTTTAATCATCTACCGTAAGAAATTATTAACCTCCATATTTTTATATGGATGTTAATAACATCCATATTTTTAGTTAAAGTAAAAAAAATCATTCTTAATTTTAAAAAAGTAACATAATAATTGATAATATTTAAATAATTTTAATAAAAATATAAATTTAAAATATCTAAATTAATTTCACTCATTCTTTTTATTTTCACAATTAATGTGCTCATTAATTTAACAAAATATTAGCGGTGACAAATTAATTTTAATATCTCTTATCAATTTATCATTAATAAATTAATAGTATAATTTTTTTTATAATTGAAAGAATGGAAATTACTAAGTTCTGCATAAAATTGTGGGGATTAGAAATTCCCATGAAATAAATATTACATAATTATGTCCATAATGGGAAAAGCAATAACAATTTGAACGAAGGAAATTTATTCCCTTTCTTTTGTGACAAAATCCGACAACTAATTTAAAAACTAATTAAAAATTAAATTTAGTACCTCTTTAATTCACTGCAAAATATTATAAGAGAATATTGAAATTTTAGTTCCTATAATTTCATTTTTATATTTTTTTTAGTAATTCGATCTTATATTTTTAATTTGTATAATTAAATTATAAAATTTTAAATAGTTTATAATTAATCAATTCATTCCTCTTAATTGGTGATAAAGTTAACTAATGAAATCTTACATATGATTGGTCTTATGCATAAATAAATTTTATATTTAGCATTTTTTTGGTAAATAATTTTATGTTTAGTATTATATCTTTGCTTAATCATGAAATTTATTTATTTCAATAAAAATCATCCTCATCAAAATCAAAAGACATTTAATTTTTAATTTTCATCTAAAATTATGTACATCATTTTATTGGAAGTCATTTGAAAGCGTAATATTCAGCTTCGTCTGGGTTGGCAAAGGTGATGTTCAAATCTGGTAATTTATTAGAATTGTGTTTTACTGAGAATAATTTTAGTGGGAATAAATAAATTTTAATGGAAAATAAAATATTAGTGTATAAAATTTAATTGACAAATGATATTTTCATAATTGGATTTAACATTGATTAAGGGGAAGAAGTTAATTATATTAGGATTTAATTACACAAATTAAAATTGTAAAAATTAAATTACAAATTTAGTAAAATTATGAGGACTTTATTTGATGCAATTAGTTGATTGTATTAGAAATGTTTGTTAGAATTAGTTGAAAAATATAAAATAACACAAAAGGATATATTAATATAAATAGATATATCAATTAAATTTATTCATATTTATTTTGAAATTAAATTATATAATTAAAATATTTAAAATAAGAAAATAATTATCTAAAATTTAATTAATTATGTTTATGAATTACATATTTTTATTTACTTATATTTAAATAATAATATAATAACTTAAAATTTAATAAATTATATTTTATAACATCATATATTTACTTATTTATCTACTTAATTTTTTATTTATATATTAAATAAATAAAAATATATTAAATGTTTATTTATATAATTAGACTATAGGTTGTTATTCAATTAAGAGAAAAGAGATAAATTTAAAAAATAAATAAAATGTTATTAGTTTATAAGTTAATTTAAAACTTATTCATCACATCAGTAAGTTATGTAATTTATTTATTACATAGATACACACAAACTCAAGCTTCAATTTTACTCAATTATAATATCTCTTTGCCATATTTTTTGCAATGTACCATTATTGGTGGGCCTCTTTGTCAAATAATTTACTAAGAGCTGAACTTTCGTGGTCCAGCTTCCCGGTGTCCAACATTTTGTTTTTACACCAAATTATGGGCATTAAAAAGCTTCTAGTAATAATCACATAGTACACTTCTACAAAAATAAGATTATTTTCCAGAGTCAACGAAAACAGACAATACAAATGACATTTGATCAAGCAATTATTGAAGTTTTAATATAAATTTCTGCTTTCATAAGTTACAGATAATTAAAAGGTTCGTCAACTAAATTTCATCATCTAAATTTGATTTGAATTTGTCTTTTGAACAAATCATTTTCCGCCTGGAATATCTGGAGTCTGCATATACATTCTTTTCAACTTTATCGTTTTAAAACAACAAAGAGAGACTTCAAAAGATTGATCGTTAATTATTCAAAGGGGATTTAACGATATTATTTGAGCCACAAACTATTATTAAAAAGACAAATGAACGTTAATTATCGGACAAGGACAATGTTCTTTCGAGGACCAAATATATTACCCCATGAACTCATCATAAACTGTTCAATTCTCAGATAGTCACTAACTTTTTTCTCTTTATAATATGTTTGGATAGAGAAAAATGAATAGAAGTGAAAGTTATATATTATTCTTTCTTTTATTTAAAAATTTTATTTAAAGTATAGAATATAATGAGAGTTTATAATTAATTTTTTAAAGTTTTTCACTCATCAATATTTTATATTCTTTTAAATTGAATGTTTTGAAAGATTATTCACTTAATTTATAATTTTGACCCTTTTTTATAATTTGATTTATATTCATATACTTAATATTTTATTTTTATTTACATTTAATTTAAATAAGATATATATTATTTACATTTCTTTGAAAGGTACTTAATATATAAAAAATATATATTATAATTGTGAAAATTTTCAAATAAAAATATGATTTTTTTATTGATATATTATATCTAGTAATCATGATTCATATTTATTTATTTATTCACATTCATCCTTTTTTTGATTCATTGATATCAACTTTATAGTGAATATAAGTTGTGTCATTAATTATTGATTTTGTCAATTAAAATTCATTTTAAGCAAATCCACAGTAATTTTCTCATAAACATTTTAAGTAAAATTTATAATATTAATTTCAGTTATGATTTTTTAAAGAGAATTTTTTAAGTGAGAAAATTTTGAGAGATTTCTTTTGAAAAATTTTTTAATTATAAAAATTTATTAATAAATTAACTTTTTAAGAAAAGATAGCATTATAAAAATACATTCAATTAGTTATATACCTTGATTTGATCATCTATTTTTTTGTATAATTTTAAACATCTAATAAAAAGAGTAAAAATCATGAATCAACCCTCCATATTCCTCCTTTACTCTTCCTTATATTTTCCTTCATTACCTTCCCTTCCTTTCTCGTGCTAAGTGCTAAACATATCCACAACTTTACTATAGTCTTTAATAAGTGGGCATTGCTACGGTACCCCGAGGGTTCCAAACCCGAGGTGACAAACCCGAAGTGACGTAATACAATACAAATCCTTGAATGAGATTATCAAGAATTTTAATAATTTCATCCAATGGCCTAAGATATACCACGTCACCCCGGATTTTGGAACGCCGGGACACCATAGAATTCTCCTTAATAAGTTCTACTGACTAATTTAGGTGTAATTTTTTTCTCCATAATAGTACATAAGTCTGTTCGAAGTTAAAGGAAACATATAATTCTTCTACATTTGCACCTTCCATGTTATCACGTATTCGCAGTGCATTCCGCTACGGTGTAAAAGGGGAAATTTATGACAGACTTGGATTTTATTTGTTGTAACTTACTAGTAAGTTAGTTAATAACTAATAATTGAAAGTTCATAATTAGTAATTAATAAATTAATTAATTATATTAAAAATATTTAAAAAATTAACTATTAAATTAGTTAAAAATTATTAATGATATAAAATGATATATTAATATAAATAAATATATCAATTAAATTAATTTATATTTATTTTTAGATTAAATTATATTAATATAATAAAAATATTTAAAGTAAGAATATAATTACTTAAAATTTAGTTAATTATATTTATGACATTACATTTTTTATTTATTTTATTTATTTCTTATTCAAATAATAATATAATACCTAAGATTTAATTAATTATATTTTATCACATCTTATGTTTATTTACTTATTTAATTTTATTTATTTATATTAAATTAATGAGAATATATCAAATATTAATTTACATAATTAAGATATATGTTATCATTTAATTAAAAGAAAAGGGGCAAATTTAAAAAAAAATATTAAAAAGCTACTAGCTTATAAGTTCTAAACTACATTATGAACTTATTAGAATTAGATAAGAGTTTATAAGCCACTAGCTTATAATGTACTAAATACTTGTAGAAATTAATTTATAACTTATTGATCAAATTAATAAATTATAAACTAATTTATTTATTATTTTAAATATACAATTGGTGACAAGATCCTAATTTTACGATAGAGACTCTATCATGTCAAAACTGTTTGACTCTTTCATAGCCATAATGGGAGAAACTTTTGTATATTCCAATTATGCCATGTATCCTCAGTCATAATCAATAGATGAAGAGTAGTTGTCAATTTCTACAGTTCCTGACGTCTTGAAAATTGAAAAATTAGATTTTTAATATATATATATATATATATATATATATATATATATATATATATATATATATATATATATATATATATATATGGATCTCACAAAATTAATAAATGGATAATAAAAGTGACAACTATCTATCATTTCTCCTATAATAGTGCGAGTTGCTTCAGTAAGACCACTAAATCTACAATCATGCACCTTCCACCTTACCTTAACATTGTTCCTCCTTTTGTATTTACATCAAAGGCAATAGTTTTTAAATTTACATTAATTTTCAATTTTTCTTTAAGGGCATTATGGGTACTATAGGGTATAAGGACAAGGCAACAATTTAACGCACAAGTGATGATGGAATAAAGGATGGAGTAGGAGATGGTTGTTTCACCTTGCCTTGTTTCATTGTCATCCTTATCTTTCGCTAATGCAATAACCTTTAGGAAAAGACTATAACATGAAGTGGTGTAAATGCACCATGAGATCAATGACAATTGAACGATTAAGCAACCTAATATGATAAAGTTACACCTTTTGTGGATAAGAACTCAAAAATTTTAAATGACCTTATAAGTTTTTGCAAATTGCATTAAGATGTGAGAAGGTTTAATTAGGTCAGATTGGATGTTTAGGTCAACCCATAATGGTAGATAATTTGTTATCTTGTGAATAAGCTATCATCAACTATAAAGAAGCCTTTGATGGTGGTGAGGATAGACAAATGAAACATTTGCAATTAGGGATAAAGTTTAAGATTTGGTGTGATGACAAAATATGATAACAATTATTAACACTCCAGCCAAAGGAATTTTTGACATTTATCGATTGTTCATGTTATTTGGTTGCTATTTTATGATTTTGGATCACTTGCAAACACATGTGCTTTAAGATTGTGCATAACATAAGTAGTGATCTCCTAATTTGGTAGTATATGAAATATCTTCTCATGCTTGGATTTCCCCATATGAAGCATAAGTGAATCGCATTAAATAGGAACATTATAGGTAAGTGGTAATAATAAGGAGAGTGAAGTAGAAAGGTAACATAATAAGTAAAAACCAACTATGTAGTTGCTCTAGTTGTTAGTATATATGCCCTAAAACTAATTATATTGATGATTGTAAATTTGAATCGTTTTATTTCAATGGTAATTCTAATTATCGTATTTATACATATATTATTTGCGTAATATATTTAATTATGATAATAACCTTAGAGTAATTGTATTCTTAAATATCCCTAATTATATATCATTATGGATTGAGTTGCTTTAATATGTTAAGACTAGTATGTATGGTGACTTATATGAGATATTAAGTCTGCACACGAGTATAAGTTAGAGAACTTGTATACTGAATCAACCCACCTTAAGAACACTACATGAATCGTTGTATGAGTGTCATGAGTGATTCTTAGTTATCATTATTAATATGGTCTTTTGACCTGAAATCTCCAAGGTTCCCTACATGTGAATTTTATATGTTGATACTACTCTATGTTACTTGTGGTTGAGTGAATGCAAGGATAGTTATTAGATATGTCACATATCATGTAAAGGGATTTGTGTGACCAAGATGGAATTTGTCCTTCCTATATAACAGGAGTGACATATGTGGGTTCCTTGATTAAGTAAAGTTGAGAAAATACATGGCTATACTCAAATGAATTGATATGGAATATCAATTACATTTACTTCAGTCAGCTTACTCAGAAATTAAGAAACCTTCAAATTGGGCTATACATGAATGAAACAGTCCATGTCTCTTGCTCAATCCAGATGTCTAGAACAAAAGGACATAAATGATGATCACATGTAAAGGTTTAGTTGAATCACCGACTTTTTCATTACTTAGATAACAATGATATATTGCTAGACATTGTTTATTGTTTATGATCATTAATATGATTAATAATTATTGCCAATGTAATGAGAGCCTGTATGATCGCACACTTAGAGCCTAGTGGATTTGGAATTGATGGATCAAATTATTTATGCCTACTATTTAGGAATTCCATATTATAATTATAAGGCTCAATAATAAGCTTATAATTATACATGGAATAAAACCTAATTAGTTAAGGTTTTTCTATGTACAGATTTAAATACACTTGTTAGGTAATAATAGATTATGATTATTCACACATCCTAAAGCATAGAAAAATCCTAACACCCCTCATTGACCATAATCCTTGAAAAGCTATAGCTAGCATTATAAGGCTAAGAAGAAGAATTTCAATTAGTGTTTGTGTGGATGTTCACTAGTGATCTGCTAGTTCATATGGATACCTCGAAGTCTTCGGCTAAAAGGAAGACAAAGAGGTGATTAATGAACGAGTCCCTAAATCATCGCAAAGGTATTCCTTGAATCTTTATCTAATCTAATGTTTTGCATGGATCTATTGGCTGGGATCGGTTAATTCCGCTGCACTTGTTTAGCTCCCGATCCCAATACTAGTATAGCTTAAAAATCATGCTTCATAAGGACAATCATTTTGGACTAGCCTTCTTCTATTAAATCCATTATAATTGGTTAGAGTATATATAATTACTTACGAAGATTTGTTATTTAAATAGAATTTATTTTTAGGTTTCTTTATTTTTTGGTTTGATATCCAAGCTAGTTTTTATTCAAATACCATAAGCGACCAAAACATTGCCTATCATTAATAGTTTTGATTTTTAATTAATATATATACTGCATTATGAATGAATGTTGTTAAGAAAAATATACAAAACAAAATCAAGATGAAAAATGAAATATCTATTAGATGTTAAATTCATAGGAATCCATTATCATTGTTGGGATTGGGAGTCATACAAGCGCAGCGGAATAAATCGATCCCAACTAATGAATCCATGCAAAATATTAAATTAGAATGTAGGATTCAGGCTATACTTTTCAATGATTTCGGATTTTATTCGTTGATCACCTCTTCAACTTTCTTTCAATTAAAGACTCTGAGATATCCATACGAATCAACAAATCACCAATGAATGTTCTCACGATCACTGGTTGGGATTCGTCTCCTTAGCCTCATAATGCTAGCTATGCCTCTTCAAGGGTTATGGTTAAAGAGAGGTGCTAGGATTTTTTTTTATGTTGTATGGGAATGCGCGAATAATGAATCAACTATTATTATTACCTAACAAGCCTATTTAAATAGGAGTATAGAATACCCTAACTAATTTGGGCTTTAGTCCATGTATAATTATAGGCTTATTATTGTACCTTATAATTATAACATAGAATTTCCAAATATTAGGCCTAACAATTTAGTCCATTAATTCCAAATCTACTAAGTTCTAATGTGTGACCCTTCAAACTCTCATTATATTGGCAATGATCATTAATCATATTAATGATCATAAACAATGAGCAGTGTCTAACAACACATTATTGTTACCTAAGTAATGAGAAAGTCGGTGATTCGACTGAACCTTTACATGTGATCATTATCTATGTCTTTTTGTCCTAGACATCTAGATTGAGCATGAGATATGGATTGTGTCATTCTCATATGGCCCAATCCAAAAGTTTCTTGATTTCTAAGTAAGCTGACTAAAGTAAATGCAATTGACATCCCATGTTAATTCATTTGAGTATGGCCATGCATTTTCTCAGCTTTACTTAATCAAGAGGCCTACAGATGTCTCTCATGTTATATAGGAGGAACAAATTTCATTTTGATCATATAAATCCCTCCACATAATATGTGACATATCCAATAACTACCCTTGCATTCATTTAACCATAAGTGACAGAGTAATATCAAAATATGAAATTCACATGTAGTGAACCTTGATGATCTCAGGTCAAAGGACTATATTAATGATGATCACTAAGAATCACCCATGACACTCATATAACGATCCATGCGGTATTCTTAGGATGGGTCAGTCCAGTATACAAGTTTTCTAACTTGAACTCATGTGTAGACTCAATATCTCATATAAGTCACCACACATGTTAGTCTTAACATATCAAAGCAACTTAATCCACAATGATATATGACTAGGGACATTTAAGAATGTAATTATTCTAAGGTTATTATCATAATTAAATATATTACACAAACAATATATGTATAAATATGATAATTGAAATTGCCATTAAAATAATACAATTCAAGTTTGTAATCATCTATATAATTGGTTTAAGGCATATACACTAATAGTCATGACTATCCATAACCATTCTTCCCTAATAAACTTCAATCTTTAATTTCAAGAGGCAAATAGATTTCGATTGCCTTCTTAGTTATTATATCCTCATGGTCACATTATCCTCTCTAATTCTTGAATCTATAACTTTTAGTCTCATATTTATCCGTGTAGTCTTTGAATGAAGAATTTTTTTCCATATATTGTGAGACTATGGACTTTAAGTGCTATATTGGTCCTAAAAATCTTGGCATTTATAAATGAAAATGGTGATGGTGCTAGTTCAGCATCAAAAAGTGCAAGAACACAAACTATCAGAGTTTTCTTCCTTACAGTAATATGGACTTCATCAATCAATTTAGAGTGGATATTTTAAGAAAACTACATGACTCATTCAAATAAAATTGAGCAAGGCAAACCTAGATCTTAAATTTTGGTATATATTCTTTCTTTTATGCATCTTTTATAGTAATCATTTTTCATATTCTTCCATATATGATATACTTATAATCAATGCTTGTTTAGAAGCTTAGAATTGTGAATTTTTGCCCAATTTGGTTATATGAATAGGATGATCAAATAAAAGTAATTTTATGTAAGCTTTTAGTGGACATAGGTTAAGTTGAAAAATTACTTTCCCGAGTAAGATGATAACTTTTGATACTTAAGCTAATAAGCTTAAACAATGCTATGTTTATTTTTTATTTATTCACTATACATTGTGCCAAATTTGATTCAAACTAGCTCTATTTGTTTACTTGATTTCAAATGCTTATGTTCTATTACCTTTTCATTAAATATATTTAAATGCATTTGGAGGACAAGATTGTATGGCAATTAAATGTATATTACTTTAGTTTTAAATTAAGCACACTCTAAATTCTTTATTCCAAAATTTCTTTGTAAGTGTATGTTCATTGTGTTGAAGATCATGTGTGGTTGGTACAATGATATGGTGTTAGATATGGCTAAGAAAGACTTTAAAGAGCTTATTAGAGAAATAATTCAAATTATGTGCAACAATTCTATAGAAAAATGTAGTAACTTAATGCAATGAACAACAATTGATGACAATGAGAACTTTCACCCAAATTTGTTTGGTCAACAAGATAATGCAGTTTAAAGTAATAGCATTAATTTATTTCTCATAATTATATTGGGAGTAATTGGAACCAAGTTATGGTCTAAATTAGCTTCATTGAGAAAGTGTTATGTCAATCTATATTTATTAAGACTACTACTATGATTATCAATATATATCAATTGGTAATGTCTAAAGAAAAATGTTATTTAAAGAAATGTCTAAATTTCTTCTATGTTATTGCTTTTTCCAAGATTTTTACTATGATTTATTGCTTAATTTCAAGAAAAGCCATTTGCAAACTAATTAGTTAACAAACTAGTTCTTTTAAATCATGGTCATCACCACTATTTCCTTTTACAATTAAAGGTTGTGATTTACAATATTATGTTAACTATAAGCGAGCTTTAACATAGCATGCACAACCAAATTCACCTTTGTCAAGTATTAGAAAAATTCTGCTATGCTTTTAAGCTTTTTGCCTAACATAAGATATGCTAGAAGGCAAAGTGAATGTTAGGATTAGAAGTGATTTCAACTAATTTTTATCATGAATTTTGGCATAGATGATGGGACCCATCATTTTCTCACACATTTTCATCATCATAAATTTCCATGCATATTGAACAATAGTGTAAAGCACATATCCCTAGTTTTATTGGACTATGTAGCGCAAAATTGTGAGAAAAAGATATTAAGAAGCATAACAAAATTGGATAAAAAATCTTACTCTATATCATTTAATATTACAAATTAGTTATTCTATATATATCATTGACAAAAGGCATAAAAATGTTTGTATTTACATTCATATTTACTATATCAATTAGATGGTACTTTATAATCTTTAATAAGCACTCTACAAATAATCTTGTGATAAAATAGATATACACTGTAATAGGAAAACATTAAATTTGATTATCTACGTAATAAGGAAAAATAAGGATAGAATTTAAAGTGAAAGGTAACAATATGATAGTACCTTTTTAAGCCACTTATCAATCTAGGACACATGATACTAATGATGGAAAAGAGAAATTTGCTTACCCTTCTCTGTACTCCACCAAGCATATGTAACATCTAGCAAATTAATTATTATTGCCAACCACTTTTACTAGATTAGTTAACTACTAATATAATTTAAAAATAAATAAAAAATGCAACCAATGCTAAGATAATGAAGCATTATCACAATTAAAAAGTCATACAGATACATGTCCTTTGGTTCCATTTGACATGATTCTTGCGTACATATATCTACTTAGGTTACAGATGGAATAAAAAACCTTATTGTTTAGCATTAGTGCCACCATTAGCTGTGTCAACCTTTTTGAGGCATTTTAAAGTGTGGGTCAACAATTAAATATGGCATTAAAAGTGAAACCATGGAAAGAGAGAGTGATGTAGGTTACTTATATGGTCACAAGTCATACCTCGATATATATATGGTCATGCATTTATATGAATCACTTTGTAACAATTTACAAAGGTTACATTGCTTTACTCTCCAAATACACTAGCATTTAGGAGATAGAACAAGAGATATAATTCATATAATAAGGAATAATCCTTATATAATATGTAGGGGTACATCACTAATATGCTTAACATGTACACATATCCTGCTTATTATTTGCCTTAAAAACATCACTCAAGGTGTTATATTGCTCAATGTCTTTTAAAATATTAACTTGCCCTTTAGCAAATAATAATGACAGGGAGCAAAGTTAATTATGAAAAAGGATAAGAGAATAGTGAAAATTACTAAATTGACATTGAAGTTAAAATCCTCAATACTAAGATCAACAAACAAGAAGAAAACTATAACTAAATAGATAAATTTGATAAAAAAAACATTTTGAATATGACATTCTAATATAAAATCAATTAGTACTTTTCATAAATAGTTATACTAAATTCAAAGATGGGTTTTTAAAGTGGACTAAAAATGGGCAAGGCAAGCATTCATTCTTGTAATCAAGTCGCAATCAAAGAAAAGAGAATTTGCATTTGCTCACCTTTGTTACCTTTCCCCTTTACTATAGTAGTGTACTCATTGATCTTCATCCTTCTTGCCCCTAAAGCTATAATCCTAATCCCTTTTATTATTTGCTCATTTTTATTCAACTTTGTTTCATTTAGACTGATACTGCTACAAAATAGCTAATTGAGGTTGTGTGTTTAGGAAACTACACATAAAAAAATAACCAATGTGTAATTGAGCATCATAATATATATGATTTTAATGTTGATTTACTAACTATTGTAAAATATAATAATAATGTAAGTTTTTATTTCAAAAAAATTGATATCATTTATATTTTTATAGGAAATAACATTAAATGTTATTTTCTATTGAAAAATCAATATTTAATTTTTATAATAACATTTTGATTAATTTAAATAACTAATATTGTATATTAACCTAGCACCCACCCAAACCTCAATCCCCCTATCTTCTAGTTCACTTCTTTATCCCAAACTTGAGCCCTATCCTTATATTTTTCACTCCCTCATCCTCCCTATTTCTTTTGTATTCCTTTTTAAATATAAAAAAGTTAGCATCTCCTACTAGAGAATCCTAATTTAAATAACAGAACAAATTGAATAATAAAATATTGAACATAATGAAAAGTTGTATATAATACACTAATAAGAAATGGGCATTTTGTTAAATCTATCTTGATACTTATAACTCAATATATGAAGTTTGCACTCTCTAAAATAGCCTTTTGAATACAATACCTACAAAAGCAATGAGCATTCATGAAATATTATGTATTACACATTTTCATATGAATAAGTAGTAGATAATATAATAGAATGTCAAAGAAGATGAATGAGATCAAATTTCTCACTTTTGTAAATTTGTAAAAATTGCATCAATATGCTAGATAATAAAATAGATTCAAATAAAAAATCAAAAACTAAATTATAAGAACAAACACAAAAGAAAAAGAATCATCATATTTAAATTCTACACTTTTCAAATTAGTGATAAACTTTACATATTTTACCATAAATTAATAGAGCTTTAGTCGTGCATAATAATCAATTAGTGAGGAAAAATACAAAACTGAAAATAATTATCTTAAGATTAGAAAAAGAGAATACCTCATTAGATAAAAAATTATTTTTAGGTTGGAAGAGCTTTAGGATGAAATTTATATATAGCTTCGTACTCTTTTTTTTTTTTTAATTCATGTCATGCTTTAACCTTTTCATATTCAATTCTCACTTGTTACCTAATTTTCCACATTGTTTACTAAAAAAAAATTAACATCTAAAAATAATATCAAGAAAATATCATCTTTAATCCCATTAGGTAATGTTTAACACTAGTCATTATACAAAAATCAACATCATAATAAATGAATGTCTTTTATTAAAAATATATTTCTTTTCATTTTACTTTAGTAACTTTTTCCATAACCATTTCAGAACAATCCTAAAACCTTTTCAGAATTATTATAGAATGGCCAAATGTAGTAAACATGTATATCAAAATGAAACCGGTTCAATTATATACATTATGTGCATTAAAATTTACAATTTACACAAACACACACGTATACTAAATTGGTGTCCAAAGCATAACTTTAAGTGAAATCAATAGCATTAAAATTAATTTTTGCATTATTACATTTTTATTATACAATTAAACATCATGACAACAAATTAAATGTAAATAAAACTATTGAGAAAGGAGATAATCTATTACAAAAATATAGTATTCCATTTATTTATTTTCATATTAGTACATGAACATATACATAATTAAAAAAAATTACTTTTTGCAATGAATAACAACCTTTTCATTATAATAAATATACATGACATCCATGTATAAATTAAAAGGAAAAGTGATCATCCTTTGCTCATAATTCCTTCGCATTACTTAATGGCTTCTACAGTGCTTGATTCCATCAATTTTGTATCTATTGACATCAAAGTTCTTGATTGCTTTATTTGCTATGAGCATTTGAGTGTTCTTATTTTTTAGTACGAGAATGGACATGTTGCTTGCTGTACGTGTACCAAAGTTTGACATAACACATAGAGTAAGCAGCTTGTTAATTCTCACATTAAAACATAAAGAATGTCACAGGCTTATAGCAAGATAAGCAATCAAGCATAAATACCAAGTGGAATATAAGGATAACACACATCATCAATATGTTGCATAATTAAAAATATTTCAAATCTAATGATCATGATAATTGTATCAAACTATGGATATCTTGTGTTGACGACCATCTATTTTAATGTAAAAAATAATCATAATTTGATGTAATACTCATGACCATAAAAGATAGCCTTCGAGATTAAGATAAATGGTGTAAGTCCTAATATTCAAAATATATTGAGAAGGAAGTGGAATCATTCAAAATTCCTTCTAAGCACTTATACCCTAACTTTAGCTATGAATATAAAAATTCTACAAAGAACTTAAAAAGATTCTTATCCAAAGTCCTTCCAAATACTTTGGAGAATTCTTATGTTTATTACTAAAGTATGTGTACAATTTTCTAGAAAGAAATTTGATCTATTCCATAACTTTCTAGTAGCACTAGTTTTTGGAATCTATCAATAAAGAAGGCTTTTAAAATGAAGAATGTAAATCTTAGTATTAACATTATTAGGGTTATTAAGAAAATTTAGGAAAATTTTAGGGTTTCTTCTAAGGTGTGGGTACAAATCCTTGTATGACACTCTAAAAGTTCACTAAACCTTCTAAATAGTCATGGTAACATTGAATACTAAGATCTACACTCCCTAAATCAGAAGCCTTCTTTTTTTATGGAAAGAGATCTATCTTAAAAGATTAACTATTTGTTAGTAGGAAGTGATTTTTTTATAAGCTAAGAGTAGGATAATTAGATGTTGATTATTAATTTAAAATCGATATCATCAATTTGGCTATATGTACAATTACGATAACTTGATACGCTAATTAGATACTAAAGTGAAGTATAAACTATTGATAAACTATCACAACAATTGAAATAAACTTACATGATAGTCACCATAAAAAATTAATGTTATAATTTCTTATTGATGAATTGTCACGATGATTGAAATGGATTTACACGATGGTCACCATAAAAAATTAATGTTATAAGTTTCATCATAACTGTCATTCATGTAGTCATTCAATTCCATTCATTTAAACTTCTCCATAAATGCCATTTATTTAAACATCTTTAATTTCATTTATTTAAATTTCTTTATAGATGGAATTGATTTAGATGTCCTCAAATTTTGAAAAAATGTCATCGCATTAAACATCAATTAATTCTAAAATTAACATTTTTATATTTTTCAATTCTTTTAATAAAAGCTTTTTTATTATTACAAATTTTTATTATGCAAACAACCAAATATGAAAAAAAAATTTAAATCAACTTTACACAAAGTGTTATATTTGTTTCAATATGTCTTTATTAATCTATGTAATCCAAATACCTATTATAGAAATTTAAGGTGAAAACAATGTATAGATGAGCACAGAGATATAATTTTATAAGTTTATACAATTTTAATTATTACTACTCTATTCATAATGTAAGTACAAATAAATAAGTAAAAAGAAATAATATCTAAAAATTTATATAAAATAACTATATTAAATCATTAATAAACAAAAACTACATATCTATATGAATATACAAAAACAATAATAAAATCACTATATATCAAAATCTTCATTGTTGATGCAAAATCTAATGTTGTTGCTCAAATTTCATTAGTTTATATACTTTAGGGATATGAAAGTGGAATAAGAATATAAAAGAATCATATATCAAATTATCATTTGCCAATTCTTTCATTCCACTTTTACTCTATAGGAAATGAAAAAGTATACAATGAGAAAAAATTAAAGCTTAAGATTCTTTCATTATATCAAATTATCACTTACCATATTTTTCATTCCACTTTTAATTTATAGAAATGAGAGAGTATATAATAAGAGAAAATCGAAAGTTAAGATTCTCTTATTGTATACTTTCTCATGAGAGTGGAGTGAGAAAACAACAAAAACACTATATATCAAAATTATCATGATGCAAATTTCAATTCATTTCTTATTTTTATTCACATTAATTATGAGAGTATATTGAATACTCTAATGATAAAAGTGATCAATTATTAGAGAGATATCAAAAGAATATTAGAGAGTGAGATGTTAAAAATATTTTATATAAAAAAAGAGTTAAACCAAAAATTTATAGAAAAATAATAGACATTAATTGTTAAATAAAACCAATATTTTATGTTTCTATAGTTTTTAATGAGAATTTTAAAATGCCTTTTAGGTGATAGATGTTATCTAAAATTAGCATTTTATGCTTTTATAATTTCTAATAAAACTTTTGAAATTCTGTTTAGAAGATTGCTAAGTAAAAAACTAATATTTTAAGTTTTTTACAAAGTTTAGATGTCAATTATATTCTTGTTTGTCATCTTAAGTTTTCATATAATTTAAAAAATGCTAATGCATAAAAATAAACATCTAGTTTATTTTAAACTAACATCTATCAACTAATGTAAATCATTAATTTTGTAGTAATGTAGAACTAAAGTAGACCTGAGGTGACAAACCAAAATAATTTAATTGATGGGGTCACTTTATAAATAATTTCATTCCTATTTCTCTCAACCTTAACATGCCAACAAATTAATCTTGTACATTAACCTACTAAAGCATTTATACACCACTTTGTTAGTGTTGCATAGTAGATTTTTCCTAACCATTAACCAGAAGTGACACTTGAAATATTTCTTTATTTTCTTAATATTTTAAATCATTATTTCCTTAGGATTTTTTTTTTGGCTTAGGGAGGTGATGGAGGATTAGTGCAAAAGGAGTTAGATAGGTGAGGAGTTAACCTTGCACCTTTATACCACACCATAAGTAAGCATATAAGATATGCCATCTAAACTAAGCTCTCAATGTTCTTATTATTACTTATCCTTCATTTGTCTAAGAATCCTTAGGGAAGGTCTTTTCCACTGCACAGGTCCAATAGTAAAGGTTAGTATCCATTTTATAGCATAAGTATAATAACATAGATTAAAATCCAGTTTATAGTATATGTTAGGGTCCAATTTATAGCATATTTCCAATGACATATATTTGGTCCAATGGCTTCAGTTTCAATTATATTTTTTTGTGTTTAGGTCATTTGAACTTTAATTAAAAATTTAGATTATAGACTTAGCTTATGCAACTTATGGTGACATAAGATTTCCAAATAGCATGTGTAATTTCCAAAATGTCCTTAGTATATGAGTTTTCACAAACTTTTAATAATGTATTTAACATGATAAAATGGAAAAAAGAATGAATCCATTTTGATTCCATCAAATTATAGAATTTTCACTCTATAATAAAACTGATAGAATTATAAAAAAAAAATAGGTGATGGAATATGTCATTTCATTATTCATAAAATGACTTTTTTATACTTTTAAATCTCATATTTTGTATATCCCAACATTGCTACTAATTAATAAATAATAAAAGAATATTAGTTTTTTTGATATTTTTATCAAAATATTTCGATAATGACATTTTTATTAATAAAATTTAAAATAAGACATTTTTGAATTGTTTATATAAAAATATTTAGTATAAAAATATAATAAATTAAAATTTTTATGCTTTTACAAAAATTTTTTTGTTAATTATAATTTTGATAGTAAAAATTAAAATATAAGAATTTTTATTATCGATCAAATTATATATTTTTATTATATTTTAAATAATTTAATGAGATATTTATTATTTTTGTGATAAAGATATTCTTATCATTAACTACTCTTTCTCCAATTCATTCTTATATTATTTTTATGTGCTAAACATAAAAATATAATGAAATACTTATTCCATTTCTTACCATATCAAATAGAGTTATGAGATGATCATTCTATTCATTTTTCATTCTCTTTCCCATTTCCATACCAATTTCATTTTATCCATGTATCTAATATAATATAAATATTCATGTCTTGGTGACAAGACTTTTCCACTCTTAATTTTTGACCCACTCTTTGTTATTTTGACTAGAATGTGATTCAAAAATTTTATTCTAACATTAGAGGCATAGAAAGAGAAATTTTGTTTCAATGTATCTATAAGCTATAAATAGTTTATTTAATTTAATTTTAAATCATATAAGAAAATAATGAATCTAGAATTTCAAAAATTATATATATATCTTAATTTTTTTAATTTAAGTTATTAGTCTTGTTTAGTAATTAGCTAATTACGTTTGCAATTAGTTGATTAACTAAATGATAATTAATTATATTAACTAATTTAACTGATTAATAATATTAATTCTTTGAATAAAAATATTTAATAAAATTAATTATTAAATATTATTTTTTATATATAAAATAACATATATATATAAATGTATTTTAAAATTTATTTAAGTATGTTATTTTATTTTTAATAATATTTTAAAGTTTATATATTATTTATTAAATTAAAATTTGTTATAAAATATATATTATTTTAATTTATTATTTATTAAATTATTATAAAAAATTAAATTATTAACATTTTTTGTGTATGTATGTATTATATATCTATATAAATTAATCTTATTAATTTTTTGCTTTTACTGTGAGAATTTAAATTTATTGAATAATCATTTAGTATAATATTTAATATATTATAATGTTTATTTTGATAATTCATATTAATTTTTTACACAATTTTAATTAATAAAAAGTTGAATAATTATCTTTCATTTACAAAGAATTATTACATTGTAATATATCTTAAATTAATACATATATAATTAAAAATGTAAAATAGCTTAATAGCTAAATTCTTTGTTGTGTAGTCTAAGATTTGGCATTCAATTACTCTCTATAATATTTTAACCAGAATAATAAATGCATGTAACTATATAAATTAGAAATAGTTATATTTTTACATAACTTTTATAAGTCAGCTAGTCTAAAATACTGGGTTTTTCAACTTTTTCAAATTAGCTAATTGGGAGCCATTTAGCTAATCAAAATAGTTGTTTATCAAGCACCTAAATAACTATTTGGCTTTATTAATAAGCTAAAAGTAGTTGAATAAACTATTTGTCAAACACTATCATTATTAAATAAAACATTTTTCATTCACCATTACATAATTTAAATACATTTTACTTACATATATTATAGTCCTTTTTACAACCTATCCATAGTGTAAAGTGTCAAAGAGAAGCCATTTATGATTTGCATAGTTAACACTTTGCCATATATATTTTTTTCTATCTAAATATAATAAAATCTGGCACATGCCTCTCATATGTTTTGTCTTGTTCCATTAAATCAAAATGCAACTCCTAAAAACTAATTTATGACATCTCTTTTTCCATTTCTTCTCAAACTTAAAACCTTAGCATCTCAACCTTATGGCTATGAGTTTTCATTCAACATTGATTTCAATAAAATTAAGCACTTACTTGATTTGTCAAGCTAGGTTAAGACATGGTATTCTTTGTCATAGTAGTTCTCTAGCTATTTATAAATTGTCATAAAAGTCCTTAAGCTTTAGCTAATGGTTTTTCTCATGTTCAAAATAATTAGTCAATCTGCTTCCTTTATCTAAGAAAAAGAAGAAATAGGGAATGATAATATTAAATTATAAAAAAATTATGTAAAACTTTGTTAATAAAATGATATGAATTAGATCCATCTTTAAATAACCATTAAAATTAGTTTAATTACAATATTTTTTAGAATTTGTGTCTTAAATTTGAATTTCCTTATTGATACTACATATGTAGGTATATATTTAATTTCTTATTGTAATAGTAATTCATAACTATTTGAAAATAAAAAATGAAGTTGTATCTTTGATGGAAATTTGTAAGTTATGACTATTTCACTATTTTATTATAATTTAGCTCTGCAACCAAAATTTATACCCTTCACTCAAGAATCTTTTCACATTTAAAAGTAATTTTTCCTTACATATCTAAATAAAATACCTTTCTATAAAAATAACTTTTAATTTAAATTTATAAATATTTTTCTAGTACATTGCAAAAAATGGGAAACTAGGTAATATATAACAATATCTCTAAGTTAAGAACCTTTTTAAAAACAATATTTCTTCATCCTTCATTCCTTATGTATTTAGCAAAGTTAACACTTGAAAACTCAATAGTTACAATCTAGATATTTTTTGCTAAGATTTGAAGATTAGCCAAGGTTACTTTAGAATTATGAAAGCAACATCCTATACTATTACTTTCCACTTGAATTCTAAGATGGTAATCCTTGAAAGCAAAACTTGAAGTTTATAATCCTTTAAGTCCTTTGAGCTAATAATGTAGTTTCTCCATCATGCTTTATCTTGTAAATTCTAAAAAAAAATTATTTGATCCTATATAACAACCTAACCTTCTCATTAATCCCAATATTTTTATTATACCTCTTATCACTTTCCAATTCCACATCTTATCATAATGTCTTGACTTTCTATTAGAAGTTTTTGATTGAGGTATATTCCCTAAACCTATTGCTTTTCCTCCCTTATCTTCTATCTTTTTGTGTCAAATACTTCTCCATTGATGTGTCACACCCCCCATTGTTAGGAATGTGACTAACTTGGAATGCCCTATTTTACATTCCAAGAACCCATAATCATGCTTTGCATGAAATTCTTCAAGAGAAATGTTTAGTAAGAATTCAAATATTTAAGGCACAAGAACATTCACAACATTTTTAGAGGAATTCAGTCACAAAATCCAAAGCTTTGAAAAACATATGTTTAGTACCAATTTCATCAAAATGCTTAAATATAAAATGAAAACATGAAAGCTATGCATGCAATGACTAGTTTGGCTTGGCACATTACTTATCATATATGTACTTAGCACTTGTATGCTAAGGCTTAACCTTCTTGAGAGGTAGACAAATAACCAAGAGAAAGGGACGAATGGAATTTCATGATCTATAAGAAGAAAAACCATAAAAGATGGGTCACATAAACTCAGTGAGTAGAGATTTTCACCATTCATCAAGTAGAAGGTGGAAAAACATAAATTTATGCAAGCTTATTTGCATACATAATTAATAAAAGGCATTTTTACATTTAATTTGAAAAAGGCAATCATTATGAAAAATTAATTATCACTCATTGCTTACATATTCATAGGAAACCATAATCTTTATCAGTTAGGATTTAAAAAACTTTAGATAGGAATACTGAGTGTGTGACCTATCAATCACACTTTAACTACTTATTATGCCCTCTCAAAAACATTTTCATTTCATAGTTAATAAGTCTACAAACAATCATCGATATTTAACCATCCTTACTTCTTTATTCATACATATGAATTCTACTAAGTGCGCCTAGCTTTTCCCTTAATCTAGTTGCTTAAGATCCTAAGAAAACATTTTCAAATCATAAGCATATACCTTATCTTATCATTAAATATGCCAATGGTTCTATCATCAAGGCATAGTTATATTGTTATTAAGTTCTTTAAGAAGTTCAATCATCCATTCCATAATAATAGGAAATATCATTGGATTCTCACTATAATAAATATAATTGAAATTTATTCTAATACATAAATCAATTTAAGGTAACTTTCAAAAGGGTTCTTAATAGGTGGTAGAAATTATCACTCACTTTAGAAGAGAGTATTCTCCTTAACCAACATTACACAATTAAGATTTCAAGTAGTATAACCCTTAATCAAGACATTTACAACATATACAAATCAATCAATTATTATTTAAACCACAATCAACAATAGAGTCATCATAAAGGCATGAGCAAAATAGGTTTACCTAATAACATGAAAAATTCTTAAGTTAGATTATGGGTTTTAGGGTTTAGGCCCTTATTGAATTAAATATATGCAAAAAAAGCAAAATCAACTTAGTGCATATGGAAAAATTCAAATTATAAAAGAAAAATCAAAGAAATCTTACCAAAGATTGAAAGTGGACTGAAGGAAAGTTGATATAAGCCAAAATTCTTTACCAATTCATGCTTCAAGGCTATAAAGTAACTATATTCTAGAGAATATCAAGAGAAATGATAGGTTGGAAGAGGATTAAGAGCAATGAGCTTAAGAATCCCTTGAAAAATTGAAAAGAGGAAGCAAGGATTTAGGGTTTAATAAGGAGAAATGAAAGAAATTGAGTGTGGAGACATTATTTTTATTTGAACGTATATTTAATGTTTTAAATAGTGATTTAAAATAATTTGGCTTGTAATAATTAACCATTGACTACCAAAACGATTAAGCATGGTCCCATCAGGTGGACTTTTCACTTCCAAAAAGTAATGATTAACCATTGAGTACCCTAACAGTCGACTATGAGCCACCAGCACATAATATGTTACTTTAAGAAGCTATAACTTCTCTGTTTTATACTCTTTTTGGATGATCACCTATCAATGAAAAAGTATTTAAGTCTATTTTTATATAAAATAAGTTTCACGAAATATAAAATTGTTATTTTTGAGTTATTTATAAAAGAACATTTAAAGGTCAAAATTAAAATATTCAAAAAAAGTAAGTTCATTAACTTGAACTAACTTAATGGCTAATAAATTAATTAAAGAACATTAAAATAACTCTAGGTTATCACACCATGTATCATCTGTACTATAGTTACTAGACACATGGTACCTATAAAATCATAATATGGGTATGAAAATGAAGTACCTTAACTTTATACACAATTTCATAAGAAATTAACATATCGATATAAGAAGCATAGTTTCAAATACATAGTTTCTGGTATGACATACGTTAGTTAAAACATAATTTCCAATAACTATGATCAATAATATATGTTCAACATGCATTTTAAGTATTATTATGAAATTTTATTTGATTTCTAGTAATCTAAAGGCAATTCAAAATAATTCTAATCAGTCAAGAATGTCATTGATTACACAATGTGAAATAAGAGTAGCAACATTAACTTAAGCTAACTAACAACATTTATTAAAAGGATGTGTTGTACTTTAATTAAAAGTTCAAAATCAAATCATAAATCTCTAGTAAAAGGACATTCTAGGAACAAATGTTCCATGGTTTCTAAGTTATAAAGGACATATTCTTCTAGAATTGTTATGTTTTCTCCATTCAATAGATCAATTATTAAAGGAATCCTTTATCATAATAAAATTAGGATTTTTTATGGAAGCATAAGTTTTCATAATTTTGACTAGGAAAATGTGTATGATGGAATGTTCTACCTCATCATCATTTAGTAACCCCTATGAACATAATAATGGCCATTTGTTATGCTTAGTCAAGCTAGCTAATCATTTTTCTTTGTAATAAACATTGATATGTTCAAAATGTTTTAAGCACTATTATATTGTAAAGCATTCTTAACCTTTTAGTCATATACTAATAGCTCTTCCAAGGATTTATAAGATCTTTTACCTTACTAAGAGTAATATTACTTTCACAAATTGACTCTTTGCTCACTCATCCCTTTATGATTGTTAATATCGCAATCCTATCAAGGATTAGAAGAAAAAGTTGGGTCATAAATTATAAGATCATAATATCCTACCTTAAGGACTTACATACATACATACATACATACATACATAATATATATATACATACTTGTGTATGACTTTTTTGTAATAAGAAATACAATTTTAGAGTATTTAATTATGAAAATATAAAAGACACACATTATCATAAATTAATAAAGGAATAATAAATCATTAAGTTGTAAATTATCCAAATTGAAAATTTTCTAGCAAATAACAATATTAAAAATTCATGAAATTCATTGTTTTAACACCATTTAATAGAATTCATGATCTTCAACATATTAAGCATTATCATTTTCATCTTCATCCTAGCCTCATCTTTATGAAACTATACTTCATCCGAGTGCACATCTTTTTCATTATTTTCATCAATACTTTCATCTCCATTTTCAATTAGAATATCACTTTCATTATCATCATCTCTCCTTTCATGTGTATATTTATTACAATTTGCCGTTTCAAAAACTATTATTTCATCATCAAAGGGCACATATTCAAAGCTATTCATCTTAATTAATTTTCTAACTTATATGTCTTTCGATTCTAAGTTGTACATCATAAAGATTAAGTTATTAATCTTCTTTTAGTTTAAATGACTTCTCCACCTTGTATGAACCTAATTTTTTTTTAAAAAAAATTATTAGTGAATAATACATAGGGAAAGCAAAGAAAGCAATATTTAAATAAATAACTATACTTAATAGAAAAACATTCTTACCGTCACAAAACCACTCCAATTATATTCACAACCTAAATAACTATAATTTAAGCTTAATATTTGAATAAAAAAACTTTTACAGTTCAAAAAATTTTGCTCATAAAAGTCCCACCACATAGCTAGAGCTTTCATATCTATTGTCATCAAAGCAACTTTGAAACTAAATATCTTGTTTCTAACCTTATATTCATCAAGTTGTATATAAAATCCTAGTTTTTTTCATATTTATTACGTATCATTCCTTCCAAGGACTCAATTAGTCTTTTTGTTACTTAAAAATTGGCTTTAAAATTAGAATTATAATGAAATTGAGAATTCAAATAATATATTACTATATGCAAGGGCTTATGAAGTTAAGAATCCCATCTGTTAAAAAGGAATATGTGGCAAAACAATGTTTTGTTTAGTACAAGAGAATTAATTCAATTTTGAGCCGATTATTTTTTTTCCAATTGAGCTCAATCATTGAAAGCCCATTCCAAAATAGCTACTGCATAGAA
The DNA here is from genome assembly GCA_020226215.1 of Sindora glabra. Classification (NCBI taxonomy): domain Eukaryota; kingdom Viridiplantae; phylum Streptophyta; class Magnoliopsida; order Fabales; family Fabaceae; genus Sindora; species Sindora glabra. The sequence goes on from CM035225.1 coordinate 49,624,084, forward strand.
TCAAAGAACATGATAATTTGTCATTATTGGATTGCCAATCCTAACAACTAGTGCTTCATGTAATGAGGTACCACAAATTAGGGAGGTTTAACTATAAAATTGTTTGATCCTACATAATAGATTGTGATTATGAGGATGTTTCTATAGTGCAGTTTTCTTATGATACCTTTATTTTATTCTATTAAGACCTCCAATAAATAAGTGACACATCTTTTTTAACTTGTTGCAAGTTATTTAGTCTTTTATAAATTAAAAGTTACTTATTCTTTCAAAACAATCATTTTGATTCGAGTTAGTTTTCATTATTTTTCTTTTACTTTTCTCTCTTTCCTTGTTTTACTTCGATGCATCAATAAGAATTTAAAATGTAGTTGTAAATGTTACAAATATTTATTTATATAGATGTCTATAAAATATTTTTTTTATTTATATTGCTTATTAAAATTTATTTTTATTAAGATTTATCCAATATCTAATTATAATTAATTAGTAATAGTTATTGATTGGTGCTTAGGGGCTTATATATAATTGTGAGAAGGGTTTTATATTCATGAATAAGAAAAACTCCTTTTATATTATTTGATTTTTTATCTATTTCTATATTATTCTAATTTTATTTTCATAACACATTATCAGTATAAAACTTTTATAGATTGGATTTTTGAGTCTTTCTTCTTTTTTACGAATTTATGTATCTTTTTCTTTCAATCTATTCTCAACTTTTTCATTGAAAATTTTTCCCACATTCTTAATGTGGGAATGAATATTATTTTATTTATTTATTTTAAAAATTATTTATTTATTCTTAAATTATTTCTTATGCCTAAAACCTTCATTGTATTAACTATTATTTATGTCACTTAACTATGACACTTTTTGTTGTGATGAATGATCAATACATCTTCAATTATTTTTTTTGTATCTTTCTCAACTATAATATTTGCTATTAATGATATGGTGTTGTAGTGTTATAATATTTGTTTTTTATTTATTTTAACTTCTCTTTGTTCAATTTTAATTAATATTTTTTAGTCCACAAAAAGTAAGCTTTTAAACATTGGCTCCTAGAAAATTATTACAATTAAATCACCAATGCTATGTTTCAATTCATTTTTCTTAGGGTCTAAATAAGGAAATATTATAGCAAAAAAAAAATGAATAATGTTGGATATGCCTTTTCATTTAAAAAGTAAATTTAATTTTAGAGGTGTTATTTAGTTAAAGATAGCTAATTGAGAAATTAAAAGAAGAATCATATTGTTAATAATGGCCATTATATTGATGTTGTCTAATATTTGAGTCCAATTCTAAAATTATTTAGGTGTTCAAATAGCTCTACCATTATTGAACAAGAAAAAAATTTCACTCATGTGTTGTTCCCTTAACTTTATGCATTAATTTGCATTTAATCACCAAATGCAAAGATTCCTTAAAGCCTAAAATACTGTGAAACCTCTGGCATTCATAGTGGTTAAGATACTTTTGTTATACATCCTTCTTTTAAGGTCAATAAATAATGTTCATAGCTATGACTTACTTAGAGCTATATTTAGTCTTGACCTTTTTTGTTTGGACTCTATATTATTCTAACCTCTAATTGACAAAGAACATCATTTTAGGATATGTGAAAAGAAAAGCAAGTATTTATACTTTCAATATATCATACTTTTCTTGATTAGTAATATGAAGTTAAAAAAATAAGGATTATTTAGTCAGTATAATTCTTCACTTATTAAAATATGATTAATTTGTTTATTTGAAATTTGATAATTTTGTGAATAATTTAGTATGTACAATGTGATATTGTTGATATATGAGTTTCCTAATTTAAGGATTCATTAAAGATTTAATCACAAATTAAGACTTGAATTGCATAAAATAAAATTTTAAGTTATGTTCTTCTATCTCTTATTCTCGAATATTTTTTGCTTTTAATATTATCTAATTTTCTTTTTTATCTACTCCATTTTATTAGTTTCATGAAAAAATTTATTATATTATTTCATGTCTCAAACATGCTCTTATTCCAAAGGTAATGATTTCATGCATTGTAATGGCTAAATATAGTAAATTAATTTTGATATATTCTAATGCACTTACGCCTTCTTGTGATTCAATAAAATAATGAATTTCTAATAAAAAATCATGTAACAGTCTAACTAGTTTTATTATATTCTTGAAGTACATGCCTTAATGATTAAAAAGTTTGAATATGGATAAGGTTGTAGTTAGAACTCTAGACATAAAAATGATTGATCTAGTGATTGCAATTGTTATGGTTATAAAGAATTGTACAAATAACCATAAAAATTACTTCTTACTATGAGGAATATAGAGAGAAAGGGCAATATAATAAGAACTTAAATAGTTTAAAAAGTATATGCTATCAATATAGTATAAAAGGGTATTTGTTATGTATTTGTTTTATATTTAAACATTTTGTAGAATTTTATAGCGAAAAATACACAAAACCTTCTTAGGGTTTGCATGAATAACTAATTTAGTAAATAAAATTTAAATCTTTACAAATCACCCCCTTCAACTTTCAAAAATAATGAAAAAATTTAGCTTCAATCAAAAAGCTAATGACTAATAGTAAAATGGGTATGATAGGAAAGGTGACAAAGATAGCAACATCATACTTTTTTAGTTAATATATCTAAAATTAAAAATTAATAACTTTTAGGCTCCCTTTATTTTTGTATATATTAATATATTAATATTAATATTATGATGAAAAATATTTTATATATTAATATTAAATATAAGAAATTTGTAGAGGAAGATAACTTCCTCTTTAAAACTTTTCCTTTTTTAAAGAAAAAGTTATTTTTTCTTTTATTATAATTTTAAGTATCATTTTAAAGAGAAAATTGCATTTTACCCCTTGTAGTTTCACCTTTTTTTTCACTTAATTCACTTATAGTTTTAAGTATTACAATTCACGTCCTTGTACTTTTAATAGTTAATACTTTGCCTACTTAAAATATTTTTTATTCAAAATTTAATAGAAACCATGTTCAATGTATGTGATCTTTATTTTCCTAAATTTTAACTTAATTTAACACTCATTTAAAACCAAATTTTCCTAAAAAAATCATAATTTTATTTAAGATTTGTCTTCTATAATTTACTCCATTTGTTGAATAAAAAGCGTCAAATAAGATATTTTAAGTGTAAATTAGTCATAAATGAGTATTAAATTGAATTAAAATTTGAAAAAGTAAAAATCACATGCAATGCATATTGGATGAATTCCAACACCTAAAACTACATGTTAAATTTTGGATGCAAAGTAATTTAGCATGACAAAGAATTAAAAATATTATTGAATTACATACTATAAGTATAAAAACTTATCATTTACAAGTAATATTGTTCTATTATTTTTTTCCTTAGTTTCTACTATTTTTTAATTTATGAAATATAATTTAGCAAAAGAATAATATTAATACATTTTTTATTATTCTTTATTCAATGAAACTAATATTCTCTGCTTTTCATATAATTTTTCAATATATTCATATATTTTTATTATTATAAACATATTTTTAGTAAATTCTACTATATTTTTTAATTTTTATTTTCATTTCAAAATAAATAATTATAATTTATTACATGGATTAGTTTTTTTTAGTGTATTGTAGTTTTTTTTTACTAAAACATGGTATTACATACCTTATTTGAGGTAGTCATTTGCTTATTTGACAAGTGTCAAAAAGGAAAGAATTAAGGCATATGCAACTCATAGGCTACTTGCCATTACCTTTTAATGATAGCCAAACTTTTTTATTATTTTTGAAAGTTGAGAGAGCTATTTGTAAGGTTTCAAATTTTATGTACCGAAATTGATACTCATGCAAAGTTTTGGGAGGTTTTATGTGTTTCCCCCCACTTTTATGAAGTTCCATTTAAAGTTAAAGAGAAAATTTTTGTTTATAATAATGATATATTCAAATATGATTTTTATGATATAATACATGTAAATATGACAAATTCCTTTTGAACATTCTAAAGAAAGAATTAATTATTTAATTAGTAATAATATTAGCTAATTTTGTTGCTATTAAATTAATATTGAAGATTTAGTTTTTAAGGATAGTACAACAATGCACATCATTTTTAAGACTAGAAAAAAAAAATTTCAATAAATTAAGAGAAATATAAATGCATTACTGTCCACTAAATCACAAAAATACTTATTAAGTTTTAGAAATATATGACAAAACATATATTACATTAAGATAGTAAATGATAAAAAATATATTAAATATCTTTATAGTGATTATCTCAAGTAAGAAAAATGTATTTAAAAAGTTTTTAACTTTTTTTTCTAATTTATAGGACATATATAAATCTATTTGAAATTAATTAGGAATGATTTTATGGGAAAATGCTTGAAGAATTTAAGATGTTTGAAGCATGCAATTTGAATTCTTGATAAATATACTTAATTAAATTACAAAAATATTTGTATAGAATAACGTAATCTAGATAAAAGTGCTACAATTATATTAGTGAATAGTTGTTGATAGAATGATATAAAAATGATCTTATTTGCCTTTGTGCTTTTATGAAGAAATTTGTCAATAATTTTTTTTAATTATTGTATATGTTAATAATTTGAATATTATTGAATTTATGAAAAGCTTCTAAAGCCGATAAAGTATTTGAAAGAAGAGTTTGAGATAAACCATCTTAAAGAAAGTAACTGTTACTTATAAAATAAGCATTTAAATGATACAACATTTAGTTTATTAATCAAATTAAATTAGATAAGTCCCAAAATATTTTTATATAGATAAATCACATATATTGAGTGTCCAAATGGTTATTTAACCATTTGATATCATTAATACAAAATTATTGATATACATTAGGTGTTTAGCATATTACATATTAGATTTTGGCCGATGTATTATCAAATGTCATTATAAATATGTTACGATGTCAATTATATAACTAATGTGACATGAAACAATAAAATAATGTCAATCCCTATATCAATCAATTGACACAATATTAGTTATTAAGTTAAAGACATCGATTATTACCATGTAATTGTTGTTGAAAACAATATTCAACCTTGATTTCTTTTAAAGCCTATATTTAGTAAACACAATGCATAATAGCTTAATTGAAATAAAAGCCACATTTCCCATTATGTTAATTTGAAATAATTTCCACACAAAATTAGACAATATCTTAAGATTTGCATTACTACATATTGACATACAGCTAGACTATTTCAAACTATAAAGGAAAAAATAAGCACATGAAAATTTGATAGTTGTAGCAATTACAAAGAAAAAATTTATTGGTGAAAACAAAATTACCTTCTCATTTGTCATATATATATTTTTGGTGTAGGTATATTCATATCATTGTCGATATATATCTTTCATATAAGAACTATATTAAGATAATATTTTTACAAGCTAATAAGTAAGTAATTATGTAAGCATAACTTTACAAATGAGGAAATTAATACCTTGAATGTGTAGTAGGAAATTTATTTAGAAGAATCATCAACCTATATCCTTTTATTATGATATTTTCACATATAAAACTTCTCCAAATTGCCTTCATAATTAACCGGAGATCATCCTAATGAGAAAAGGGATGTATCTTCAATATTAATAGTTATGTCTTTTTCATTCCTACTTCCAACAATTTATCTCTTTCCTTGAAAAACTATAGACCAGTTGGTACTAACCATATTAGACATAAAAAAAATTATTCTATTAGGATCCTATTATGAATGATTCTTCCTTTGTGACTGTTCTTACTAAAATTCACCAACGTAAATCCTCACTTATCCACTTAGATGTTGTTGTTATTATACATCCACAATATTGATATCATATATATTTTTCTCTACATGCATGATATCAATATTGTCCCTAACAAACAAGTCCTTCAATTATGGAAGATTGGAGAATACAGACCTCTTTTATCATAAAGTGTTACCATTTGTAGGTGTATTCAATTTGCCAAAAATAACGTCAATATTTTTTACCTCTTCATAAATCTCCTCCCTAATTAAAGGCTTTAGAGCCATTGTATCTACCAGTAAACCATTGAAAGTCATTCTTAGCCTATGATAGTTATGTAAACAAGACATCTAATTATGAAAATATATTTTACAATTTCATTCATTTTCATATATTGTTACATTAGCAAATATAATAAGCAACCCTATACACTAATATTATATAAATAAAAAGATATGAGACATTGAATTATTCCACCCTCGTTGCCATCCCCACTACCAATTCTCATTGCCATTATAAAAAACATATATTCTTGTATATTGGTAAATCATAGATCTAGGAAATATATTTGCCTGCATTAGCAATGTTAGATTTTATGTGAAGAAGGAAGGAAACTCCTCCACCATTTTATTTAACACATTTAAAAACTTCTAGATATGTGAAAGTAGAACAAATCAAAGTAAGTAAATCTTTGATAAAATTCTCTGACATATCTAAAGATGTTGATGATATGGTGGGCAAGATTTCTTCCCACTCTACACAAATTTTAGAGTTACATAATATAGGTTAAGGCATCACTAATTTGTTTGAAATGGAGAGTGATAATGAAATTTATAAGCAATATCAAAGAAACTTAGATGTTAATTACTAATAAACAACTGATGTCTAAAGTTTATTCTTTCTCCAAAGAAATGATAGTTGTCATACTTTTAGATATTGGAAAAGTCCAAAATTAATGTGAAAGAGTTTCACATTTCATAGACAAATGCTTGAATTGCCTTTTAGATGATGGTTTTGTAAATCATTGATGTCTTAAGTTTTCATGTATTCCTATAACATCGTAAATCTCATTATGTTAAATGTTAGTTAACTCCTAAATTAATGCGCTTAAGGTTGACATTTACTCATAGGGATGTTTGAAATGTCTTTAGACATTGATTTTGTTAATAATTAACATCTTATTATGTACTCATATTGTGAATTTATACAAAAAATTATTTATGTTTTGATTTCTTTTATTTGGTACACTTTGTAAACTAAATGTCAAATATGAAAATTCATTTTAAAATTTAATTGTCACAAAATAATTTATTATGAAAGTATAATTAGATGAGAAAAAAGATAAATAATTTTGCAAATTGATTTTGACATTTTATTTCTATCCAAATCGTTACACAAAAACCTACACAAAAACTATAATAATTTTATTAAATTTACACCCTATTTGTATCAAAATCCTCCTCTTTGTTGTAAATTCTCATGTGTTAAAGAAATCATTTTTTCTCTCAATTAGAACCTAGTAATTATATTGAAGCAAAGAATGAAAGGAAGTGCTCCATTAGATTTTGCAAATATTAGCCTTGATTATTAACTTTAAAGTATAAGGTGGAATATGAGGACAATTCTCTTATTCTTGCTTCTAATTTAGAAAATTTTCAAATATTGTGGAAAGATCCCATCCAAAACTATAATATCTTCTATTTGAAAGCAAAAGACATAAGAATCTTGGATGGGTTGCTTCTACAAAATTCAAAGCATTTTTCAGAATGAACGAGCTGTGCTCAAATTCCACTCAAACATAAAAGAAGAATGCGAGAAAAATTTGTAAGCATTATGAAAACTAATAGATATTAATTATTAATGCAAGATAATGTCTTATACATTACCCTTTCAAAGAAAGTAAGTGATTGTTATACCTTGAGAAGTTAGTTAAGTCCAAAACTAACGTATGAAATTTTTATTTTCCTGGTGTAAAATTTCAAATGCCTTTTTAATGATAATTATGTAGAAAACTAGCATCCTAAATTTTCACACTTTCTCATAACCACAAAAAAGCTTAACTATAGACATTAATTAATTTTAAAATTGACATCGTAAATTTCCTAACATTTTCAAAAATTTCATTATGTCATTATAAAATTTGGTTACAATTAATGTCCATTATCTTAAGTTCTCATATAATTTCAAAATTATCATCATGTCAAAATAAATGTTAATGATAATGGCAAGTGGTAACCAATGCCAATCAATAATTTTGTAGTAGTGTATTAATAAGGACCTCTAAAACATAACGCAAACTTCTTCATCTTCAAAAACCATACTTTAATACAATTAATGCACCAATATATCTCACTTATACTATAAGTTTTAATACACTTTTTGATATATTGATTGGTGAAATATAATTCTTTTCCTACCAAAAGATATTGAAATAAAATTAGCATATATTTTAGTACATTTGAAAAGTAATTTATATAATTTTATTTTATTTTTAAGTCACAACTAATTAATTAAATAGATGCAAGATATTTAATCTATACAAAATTTAATTTTATATTTTTATTTATTCACTTATGGTAGTGCACCCATATTCTGCCTCTTAGTATGATAAATTATAACTACAACTTCTTTAGAATATGTGAAGCAATTGATGCTTTATAATATCCAACAGACATGTGTTATGAATTTCAAGAAATAAATTTCAATAAAACCATTTGAAGCTAATGCTATGTGCAAAGATCAATTAGAAAGATAATGCATTAAAGGAGAAAAAGTAAATTATATCCCTCAAAGCCCTCTCATGGTTATTATCATAGCCTGCTTGGTTATGATTGATGTGGAACCCTTTCTTGATTTTCACAAGTCAAGCTAAACCTACTTCAATATCATTACATAGAAACTACAAATTAAGTTACCTTTTTATATTTAATATTAAATGTTTACATTTGTATTTACTAATTATATCTAAATTATCATAAGTTAATTTCCTAAAAAGCCCCAAAATTTTCTATTTACAATTAAACATTGATTATGGTTGCAAAGTATGCTCTCAAGGATATCTCTACTTATGAATTACTAATGATGGTTGGGAAACTACATTAAAAATGTCTAAAAAAAATAAAATAAACCAATGAATTATATACTTAATAAGTAGGTAACCTACTTAATAAACATAGTAACCATATTCATAATCATATATTTACACATCACTCATACACATTCAACCATGGTAATCCTCAACTAAAGTATTTATATATGCTTTCAATCATGGCCTTAATTCTAACTTATATCACATAACATCTTTGTTTACTGATTATAGCACACATCAGTTAATATGAAAAATACAAGATAATACTTATTTAATCTTCATTTATATAATAGCACTAACATTCAATAATTTTAAATAGCAATTAATGCCTAGTCATAAAGATTGATGATAATAATATCAATTAACCTTAGTATCAAGGGTTACTTCTATCTTATCTACCATTCCTTTTGCTTATTTCCCATAAGTGTTTGGCCAAGATATGGTATATGACATAATATAAGCACTTGGTCATGAGATATAAGATAACAACCCTTGATACCTACTAAAATCATTTCATCTCTCACAAGATTGGACCTTTATGCAAAAAGTAATGCTTTGACATTATTCACACATAAACACTCTTAAGGCTTAATTTTTTATACCCATACAACGAAAGCCTAGGTTTTAGTACCCCACACACATCATAAGGCAATGAACCTATCTTATCCCTCTAAAATAATAGTCCTTCTATTTTTTCCAACCCTGTCTCTCTAAACATAGTAACACTTTCTCCATTTATCATTTTGTAATCACTTTAAAATTTATCATATCATCATATAATCTAATTTTTGAACACATTCCAACCTTATTCGAAATTTCAACATCATCATATAAACACTCACAATCATATTCAAGAACTTTAAAAATATCTTCTCTCATTGTAGCAAATTATACCATCATAATAACCATTTATATAAACTAATACTAAATAAATCAATCATATCAAATCCCCTATTGAGAATTTCATTAACTCTATCATTCATGTTTGTAATCAATAAATATGTAGCACTATAACTAATTCACATGAACAAGCTAACTAAACATCTTCATATTTACAAGCAACAATTAATCATCTATAGTAACACAATAATTTTTATATAATCACATCTATTCTCTTTTACAATTATTATCATACTAATCAATCCTAATACATCTATTTAAATACATGAAAACAATTTTGTATCACTATGCAATACTTATGGAGCTTATCATTAAACTCATATAAATACTCATATAGGTAGGACTATTACATGCTCATTCAATTAGAATACCATTATGCATTGTAATAACTTATTCCAATTCATGTTACCATAGTATAATAACATATATGAAAAACTAAATAATCTTAACTGACTTTTAAATAACTACATAAATGCAAAACACTTATATTTCACAATTTTCATTGTTAATGGTATCACTACACTTGTCCCTAACTATTTATAATTACAATGTTATTGTCAATGTATATATCTTAGAATCATGGATGTCAAACAAGGTCTCTTAAAGGTATTCAACTACAATAGTTAAACACAAAGACTCAAGAAGCTCTTTATATTCAACTACTATAGTTGAATAACTTGATTCAAAAAGCACCACTTCCATGGATATTTGACTATAATAGTTGAATACAAGCTAGAGTCATTCTTTCAAGTTATATTTAACTATATTATAGCTGAATATAGTTGGGTTTTTTCTATCTCTTTACCGAATTTCTTGGCACAAAACCTAGTTTCTTCAACTATTTCATCACTCATTCTTCCAAGCCTAAATTTTTATCATATCTTAACATTCATATGCATACTTAAATATATAAAATTGACAATTGCATTTCAACAACTACTTTCATGCTATAAATATCAAAATCCTTAACTTTCCACTATTCACTAATTTAAATCATAATTATATAAATTAAAGAGAATTAAGTAAATTATTTACTTACCTAATCTTTAAAGAAGGGTTGAAAGATGACTGCTAAATCCTTAATTGAAGGACATTTAATTATAAATCTTTAAAGTGGTTGACTAAATTCTTATGAAGTTGGCTTGCATTAAAGTGAGAAATTGAAAAGAAGAAAGGGAAAAAAGGATAGTCTAGTAATTGTCAATAAAATAAAGGAGAGAATAGGGAAGGGGATTGGGGGTTTTTTAAGCCAACAAGGATACTTTGGCAATTTTTATAGGGTTCTAAGGGCAAAATTAAAAAAATTATCTCTAAATCTCCTCCATATATCCTTACTCAAATCTAACTACACATTAATTCATATAAAATTCTACTCCTCTTATTTTTATTATAAAGCTCCATTTTTTTAAATATAAACTCATCTTAAACTTACTTGTAACAATTTTAATAACTAACATGGACATATAAATATTAATAAAAATAAAATAAAATAAATTCTATTCTATTAGAAGTGCAACATTTATGAAATGATTGTAGTAATATTTTATTATGGTAGCAAATTTATTCAAGTGATCTTAATAGAATTGTTAGTAAAGGCTTTATTTCAATTATATTTAATGATATTCACTAATGGGAGGAGTTAAATTCATGCTATTTTTCCCCTTGACCATGATTTTTTCCCTTTAGCTTTTCTAGTAAGATTTTTAATGAGATAGATTATTTATTAAAAGAATAATATACTTTTTTTTCTTTCAAGATGATTTTTTTCATTTGATTTTTCCTAGTGAATTAACTGGCCATATTATTTACAAAATTTACACCTATTGTTATAGGGAAAGTCTTATATGAATGCACATGAAATATCTTTGATTTATCTATTAATTAATATAATCTAATTCTCTTCATTTATTTCTCTATCATTCTAGTTTTATTTTCATATAGTGAAGTCTTTTTATATTTATTTTCTTATTTAGTTTTAAATAAATTTCCCTCATCATTTCATAATAATTATGTATGTAATTTTTTCTTTAATTTTAACCAATATCTTCATTTTTAAAATAATTTCTATCTTATATATTTTCATAATTCATTATAGCTATCTAAATTAAATAATATATAATACATCCAAAAAATAATAACATTAACAATAAATATTTATTCATTAAGATTGGAAATTTAAATTATTACAATACTTAGGCTTTGTTTCTTTTATCACAAAGCATTTTCTATAGGATAATATCATTTGCATATATTGATAAATAAGGGATAGATGTTGCTTGTATTTGTTGTTTAAAAAAATGTTACGTAAAGTCACAGTAATGGAGGGAAGTATATTGCTCTTTGAAAAAGAGGAATTTATTTTTCTCCAACTTTTTATATTTAATATTAAACAAATAAAATATTTTTATTAACTTAATATTTTATAACTATATTTTATAAAAAAAAATTTGGCCAAAATAAAAGGAGCCTTAGGAAAAATATTTTACACTATTATAATTATTATTTAGAATAATTATCTATATTGCCAAGAATAAGAAGAGGTATTAATTAAGTAAAGAAAAAGTAATTTTGGTGGCCTTTATAAATATAATCATTGTAAGATGTTGATATAATGAAGCCTACTTTAATTTAGACAATGTCAATATAAAAATAATATATTTAATATTTGTCCTATACAAAATTGATTTTGTTATAAGGTCAAATGCTTTGATGTATTGCTTTTGATCCTTTTTTTTTCCTAAAGGACAAGTACAAAGAAACTAACCAAAGCTTATAGTATCTACATCAATATTATAAGAAGTGAAACTAGGATACATAGTCATAGAAATATCCTCCCACAATAGACGTTTTGATGTCTTTTATAAGATTACAAAAAATAGATAGGTTACATTGTTCATGCCATCCTTGTTTACCTAGAAAGCTAACACATTGATTTGCCTCCTAAAAAATATGCTTGATATATTCATGAGGAACTTGCTCGATGAGCATTTTGCATTCATTGAACAAGGGTTTTAGCATAAGACTGTGATAGTTATTATGCTGCAACATACTAATAATAAGGAGAGCATCAAGTTCTATATTCAAATGGCTAATATGCAAAAAGATAGATAATTTTAAACCCTTTACAAGATTTTGTAGCTCAACCATTGCATTAGTAATTTGCCCTAAACCTTTATAAAAAAAACTAATAATCCATTAGTCATTGTTATCTCTTATCAAACTCCCTCACCAACTAAACGAAGATGCCCTTTCACAGAGCCATCGATATTTAGAATGTGCCAATTCTACACAAGAGATTTCCATTTAATATATTGTTCTTGGAATCTTTTAGCAAGAGCAAATGCATGATGACTTAAGAAAGCCATAATTTTTGCAACTCTATATAAGATAAGTCTTAGGAGAGATTTAAGTAGGTAAGCATTTTGTTGAGCATCTCAATCATCATGAGCTATCCTATTTCAACAAATCTAAACACACTATAAAGTAGTGGCAAAGACAAGGAAGATGAAAAGTAGATAGTTTTGTCTTAAATAGATAATTTGTCTTTAACTGTTCTTTCATGTTAGAATTAAAAAGGTGTAAAAGTGCAATGTGGGATGATAGCTTATGCCAAATCTTTCTAGTTTCCTTGCAATCATGGAATAAATGATGCTAAGTTTCTTCAAGTTTAGAGTAGAATTGACAAGTAACATTAATATTGATGCCTCTATGATACAACATACTACTGGTTTGCACACTATCATGAAACAATAAACAAATGAGAGATTGATTCTTAAGGGAAACAAGGACATGCTAAATCCAATTAGTATCATTGGTAGCCTAAGCAATATCTTTATTAAGATGCTTTTGAATAAAGTTATGAGTAACTGAAGTGCTAAAGTGTCTATCTCTAGAAAGACCCTAAATTAGAGTATCCCTAGCAGAGGAGGAGAGGTTAACATGACCTTTTGCTCATTTTCTATAATTTTAGTGTTCACACTTATGAGAAAAGCTACAACCAACATAAATATTAAGAGTATAAATAAATTATTATCATGTAAGAAACCTTAATAAAAGATGAAAAATTTAGGACTGAATTAGTTTTGAAAATAAGTATTGGTCAAAATAATATTGAATAATAAAGAATTAGACAAATATAAATACTTATTAAGATTTCCAAATTTAATGGGTTATATTTCTTGATGTTCTTGAAACTAATTAACTATAAGGATAAAATTTAGGTAAATTCCTTAGGTGTTTGTCATAAGGATCTCCATACAACATGTGTATTAGTTGTTTTATTATAATTATAATATTGCTCATTATTGTAATTATTAAATTGAAGTTATTAATAGTTAATAAATCCATTAATACACTTGTCATAAGTTGAATGGACAATCTTATGGTAAACATTTAAAGACCTTTATCTAAATTATGTCCTAAACATAATAATAATACACACACACACACACACACACACACACACACACAAATATATATACATTGATGATACAGACAAAAATTAAAACCTAAGCATGCTGTTAGAAACTACCAAATTACTCCCCAAAGTATACTGGTAGCTAATGTCATGGCACTATATTATAAAGATTTAAATTTGATCTGCTATTAATGTAGATTAATTTTATACTATCAATTATTCATGAATCAATAAAAAAACTATTACAACTCTTTTATCGTTACTAAAAATTATTAATTACTATTTTTAATGACATATATTCTTCTTATTTATTGATAATATAAAATATTTTATATTATCAATGAATTAAATTTAAACTCTTTTTATAATTAGCATTTCTTCATGTCTACCAAGTACAATTTCACTAAAAAAATAGTAATGTAATGTGGTGTATAAAGACCTTATGTGTGTGTGTGTGTGGTGTATAAAGGTCTCTTGTGTGTGTGTGTGTGTGTGTGTGTGTGTGTGTGTGTGTGTGTGTGTGTGTGTGTGTGTGTGTGTGTATGTATGTGGTGTATAAAGACCTTATTTTCAAATTGAATATAATGTAATGAATTTAATTAAAATTTAAATATAAAGATGTCATACAAGTCACCCACTCTAATAATTTGTAAGTTAAGAATATTTTTAGGGAATGTGTATCCTTAAGATTTGTGGATATTATGATGTTTTTAGAAAGCATCTACCTCTAAAATCTATCTGTTATAATGCTCCAATTATAAATAACATATAATCCTCCAATATTTTAGAATACCCTAACCCCTTATTTGGGACACTTTAAAATTATAATTCATTTCATTTTAAAATAAATTCTATTAAAAAAATCATATTTGAATTTAAATTTTTTGGATTTCATTTCATTTTAATATTTTATTTTATTTACATCATTGCCATTTTGAAATCTCATAAAATTAGATAAAATTTGGTAGGAATTCATTTCATTTTAAAAGTAATATTTTCATTGGATAACTCTACCTTTAATTTTTTTAAGTTATTAATGGTTATCTCTCTTTATTTGAATTTTTTCTCTCTCTCTCAGTCTTACAGATAATATTGTAAATAAAAATATTTAAAATAAATTTCACAAGTTTTAATAAAGCTCCAAACAAAAAAATTTATTTCAATGCAAAATGAAATCTCATTTTATATAATTTATTCCAAACAAAAAAATTTATTTAAAAATAAAAAGAAATCATTTTTACTAAAATGAAATGAAATAAATTTTATTTTTTAGTATGCCAAACAAATCGTAAAATACAAACATTGTTTGATTTTCAAGCTAACAACATATACGTTCCCTTATCTAATGACAATAGCTTTTAAAAGAAGTTTTCTAATTTTCTTTCAAAACCATATCGGTGAAAAGCCATATATGCAACTTAATTTTTTATTTTTTACTTTTTAAAACTTCTATCTTCACTCGTGGCTATGTTGTACTTTACAAAATGTTAAGAAATATAAAAGAATTTACATATCTGCATATAAGTTCCATGCTGGTGGAATTATAAATCTATCATCCCTTACGAACAACTCATAATATTGGTAGGCCTACTCATAAGCTTGTGAATTATATTATAAAACAAATTAAGTATATATTTTGTATAAAGAAAATATCAATTTGTAATTTTAACATAATTTAAATTATATTTAAAATAATTTGTTCTAATTAAATTATTATGATATATTTTTAAGTATAATGATATTAATATTCTTCAAAAAATAAAGGAAAATCAAGTTACTTGTATTAATCTTATTTTAGTAATACAAAAAATTTAAATTTAAAATAAATCATAATTACCTATTTGTATAATTCTTATCAATTAAAATAAAGATATAATTTATTTTCTTTTGACTTTTATGAAAATAGAAATGTTTATATTTTTGTACTGAAATTTTAAAAAATAAACTATGCATATCTTTATATTTTATATCAATTTACATAATAATTTTAATTTTTGGTTATTTAATATATCAAAACAATTTACTTTTTTCTTTTGAATTCTAAATATAAATGAGTATATTTTTGTGTCAATCTCAATTATTATGATATATTTTTTAAAAAATTAATGTTATCTATAATATTTATTAATTTTAAATATTTTCACTTTAAAACATTTAAAATAAAATGACAATAAAAATATATAATATCATGTAAAAAATAATATAGTAGGAAGTGATGAGGAAATATCAAAATTAAACACAAACTGTATAACTATGTTTATATACACACAAGAAGAATTTAAAACGTTTATATATATATATATATATATATATATATATATATATATATTATTTTAAATAAAAAAATTGTGTGTGAAGTAAACATTTTATTGTATTATATGAAATTAGTATATGTTTTAGCAAGCTTTTTAACTATGTTTATTGTACTAATTGTTAAAAATATTATTACAGAAATATTTATTGGTGTATGTAACATAATTTGTCTCCTATTAATATCCTTTCCTTAATGGATATAATAGATAATAGATGAGCGGTTGTCTCGTGAGAAGATCCTAAAGTCATACAAATGAACAAAAATAAATATATCATTTTAGATAAAAAAAAATAATATGTTTAAATAAATATTCAAATAAATATCAAGAATTTTTAATTCAAATGACATATGATATTACTTGAAAATCATATCTTTCTTCACATCTTAGATTAGATTTTAGAACTTTACAAATGTGTATTGTGTGATTTATTCACTCCTACTATTATAAAAAAATAAAAAATAAAAATTTCATTTAATTTTTAATTAACTTCTTAAAGTTTAAAACTTTAAATCGGATGCCACTATTTATTTTCTTTCTGATTGAAAACTTCACTGTGCCTTTAGTATTTGATACAACACAGAACATGTGAACATGAATTCGTTGACGAGGCTTAATCAATTGATGAAGTGATACGCACATGACCTATCAATCTCTTAATAAAATAACTCTATATTATTCTTTATTTTTTCTCTAAATTTTTATGTCACTCGAATAAAAATTAAAATCCAATGAAAATAGGACATCAACAATTTATTAACTTTCGTTAACAAAACATCCAAATAGTTAACAAAATCTAACAAAAATGAAAGAAAAAAAAAAGGCAGGGGTGGGAAGTAGCAACTTAGAAACAAAATACTAGGCCCCATTTTTTTTTGAAAAATGCTTTTTATTGAAAAATATTATTTTCTTATATATAAATGAGAAAATATTATGTGCAACTATGATTTATAATTAAAAAAATAATACTTAAAACTATGATAATAAAGAAAAGAGAAAATTACTCTGACCTCCCCTGAAATATTGAAAATTTACACAGACCTCCTCTCTATTTTTAAAACCTACACAAACCTCTCCTTTATTTTTAAAATAAATAAATAAAAATATATAGACCTCCCTCAAAGTTTTAAAAACTTATACAAACCTCCCTTTCAGTTTTGAAAATAGAGGAGAGGTTTGTGTAAGTTTTGAAAACTTTGAGGGAGGTCTGTGTATTTTTATTTATTTATTTTGAAAACAGAGAAGAGGTTTGTGTAGGTTTTGAAGATAAAGGGGAGGTCTGTGTAAGTTTTCAGAACCATAGGGGAGGTCAAAGTAATTTTCTCTAAAGAAAAATAACTTCCTTTTTAAAAATGAAAAAATAATCTTTCACTAGACTCTTTATATTTAATATTGCACATCTTTATCATTTCTCACGATTTTTATATTTTATAACTATATTACTACAAAAGATATTTTCCTCCAAAACAAATGAAACCTTAGTAGAAGCACTCAATTCCAAAAATTTTAAATTATAGACTTAATTAGAAAATGAGCGAAAATATAGAAAGGATTAACAAAGTAATTTAACCTAAAAATAATTCAAAAAAATAAAGTGATTTCATATTGAGATGCAAATAGGCACCACGCGCAATAACTAACATCTCAAAGTAGCATTTGGTTTGTAATTCCGCAATAATCTTAACTTTCTAAAAAATGTAATTTTTAAGAATGCGATTCCTAAAAATATAATATTTTTAACAGTAGTCATTTAGTTTATAGTAATAGCATGAGAAGTCTTATTTTTTAGAAAATAAAAAGGAAATATATTATTTAATTTGTCATTATCTAACAAATTGATAAAAATAAGACTTCCTAAAAAGTTCTACTGCCAATTAATTATGAAAAATTGTTTATTCATCTCTCACTAGGTAAGTTATACTTCTTGTATTTTTTTTATAAATATAAAGATAAAATTATCCCCACTAAATTTAATTAATGACAACTTTACCTTTATCTAATGTTATGGCATGTTCTTTTTTATTTTATCCTTAAGCTACTGTTACATCAATATACTTTATTTTCAAATTTTTTCCCAATTTAATTCAATTCTTGGAACTCCAGTGTTAATTTAAAAGTTCAATCAATACATTTGTACTAATTTTATTTTTTTTCATATACTATTTAATTACATCAAACTTTTTTTGTAGTAAAATGTATTTTTCATTAAATTTATATCTAGTATATCAATAGAAAGCAACATCTTTAATAGGACAATTGATAAAATTTTTTATAAAAATATGATTGATATCAAACCATATAACAAGTATAATATTGTATGTGAATATATAAAAAGATTAGATAGATATGTATTTTCAAGGTGATATAGTTCTCCAAGATAAAAAAAAAGGAAAAATCAAGTAGTATTGTTTGGTATAATTATTTAAAATGAAGTACCCAAAACTCACTTTCTTTCATTTAAGTACACTTGCATATAAAAAATTACCACGATACTCAAAAAATAAATTGATACATTTACAATGCATTTCAATAAAACTAAAAAAACTAAAATAAAAACCTTTTTTGCCACACATTAAAATTAAAGAAATTTTAATTTAATATAAATTAAAAAAATAAAAAACTAAAAAATTATAAAAATTAAAATTGGAAAATTTTTAACTTTATAAAAATTAAATTAATATAAAATTTTAATTATAAATAAAATTTATAAAAATTTAATTTTTTATGAATTAAAATAAATTTTTAGTTAAGATAAAAATAAAAATAAATAAGAACTTAGAGACATAATAATATATTGTTATTTGACAATTTGGATATTAATTAGACTTGATTTATCTATTTATTTAAAAATTTTAGCAGGTGTTACTGTTTAGAGCTGAAACAGTAATATGTTATTGTCTGGAGAATAAATAGTAATATATTATTATTTAATATTTTAATTATTAATTAGACTTTGATTTATTTAAGGTATTTTGTTGGTATTACTGTTTCAAAACAGTAGCATGCACTTATTTGATAGTTTGGTTATTAATTAGACATGATTTTTCTATTTATTTGGAGTCTTTAGTTGGTGTTACTATTTTAAAATGAAATAGTAATACGTTATTGTTTGGAACAAACAATAACATGTTTTTCTTTGAAAGTTTGGTTGTTAATTAAACTTAATTTATCCATTTATTTAGAGTTTTTGGTTGGTATTATTGTTTTGAAATGAAATAGTAACATGTTACTATTTAGAGAATAAATAGTAATATATTGTTATTTAGTAATTTAGTTATTAATTAGACTTAATTTATCCATTTATTTGGTATTTTTAGTTGGTGTTACTATTTTGAAACGAAACAATAACATCTTCTTCTTTATTAGTTTAGTTATTAATTAGACTTGATTTATCTATTTATTTAGAGTTTTTAATTAGTATTACTATTTTGGAACGAAATAATAACATGTTATTATCTAGAGAATAAGCAATAACATATTGTTATTTTGGCAATTTGATTATTAATTAAACTTAATTTATCCATTTATTTAGGATTTTTAGTTAGTATTTCTGTTTTGGAATGAAACAGTAGTATGTTACTGTTTAGAGAACAAACAGTAACATACTGTTATTTAGTAATTTGATTATTAATTAAATTTAATTTATCCATTTATTTGATATTTTTTGTTAGTATTACTATTTTAAAATAAAATAATAACATGATATTATTCATCAGTTTGGTTGTTAATTAGACTTCGTTTATCCATTTATTTGAAGTTTTTAGTTAGTGTTACTATTTTAGAATGAAACAGTAACATGTTACTATTTGGGTAATAAACAGTAACATATTGTTATTTGATAGTTTAGTTATTAATTAAATTAAATTTATCTATTTATTTAAGATTTTTTATTAATATTATTATTTTGAAATGAAACAGTAACATATTTTTCTTTTGCAATTTGATTGTTAATTAGACTTCATTTATCTATTTATTTGGAGTTTTTTGTTAATATTATTATTTTGGAATGAAATAGTAACATGCTACTGTTTGAAGAATAGACAGTAACATGCTATTATTTGGCCATTTGATTATTAATTAGACTTGATTTATTCATTTATTTAATATTTTTAGTTAGTGTTACTATTTTAAAATAAAATAATAACATGTTGTTATTTGCCAGTTTAATTATTAATTAGACTTCATTTATTCATTTATTTGATATTTTTTTACTTGTGTTACTATTTTAAAAATAAAATAGTAACATGTTACTGTTTGGGGAAGAAATAATAACATGCTATTATTTAGCAGTTTGGTTGTTAATTAAACTTGATTTATCCATTTATTTAGAATTTTTAGTTGATATTACTATTTTGAAACAAAACAGTAACATATTACTATTTAATCTACAAATAATAATATATTATTCTTTGATAGTTTTGTTTGTTAAGAAAATTATTATAGCATTACTAAACATCAAAAGAGTTAGGGATCAAAAGTTTAATATAGGATTTAAATGAATTTAAATTGATAAAAATGAAATTAAAGTTGGAAAAATAACCAAAAATAAATAAAAAAATTAGAAAAGTCATTAAAAAATTATTTTTCACCAACCAAAGCAAGCAAAACACCTCTGGCATTTTACAAGCACGTAGATCTCGAAAAGTTATATGAAATAAAAAAAATTCATCCAAAATGGATAATCGAGCACAAAATTATGATCATTTAAAGTTTTAAGATCAATTTATACATTTTTTACTAGGTAGACCCTACCAAGCCTAAATTTTCTTATTTTTTATCGAAAGATCATGGGAAGATGAATAAAAATAAGTAGTCATATGCAAAAATTGGTTAACTAATCATAAAATAATGCCTTTCCAAAATTCCTAATTTATAACCATATTCTTTTAGTTGAAAAAAGGTATTTTAGGAATATAATAGTAATAATTCATAAAAGTGCCATCTATTTGAAATAGAGACTAGCACTAGCACCTTATTAGAAAGAAGTTTAGGAAGCATCACTACGATACAATTTACCGTAAAAATATATATAAAATTATGAGGTAATAAAAATTATGATGTAAAAGATATTACATAGATAATTTCAAAGAAAAAGGACTAAAAACAATTAAAATTCATTAGTATATATTATAATAATATCAAAGGTATAATAATCATATAACTCTTTCCAGAAAGTTCAAAAATAAAGAAAAAAAATTATAAAAAGCTACTTTTTGAAAAGTGTCACTTCCTTACTGTCAACCAAATAACTTTTTTTTAAGAAATTCACATAGAAAATTACTTCTTTGGAAGTTCAACTTCTTATTAAAACTTATTTCCTATGTGAACTAAATAACTCCAAGCAATATATTTCAAAAAATGTTAAAATATTATAATTTAATTAATTTGTAGATATTTAAAAATATTATTAAATTATCAAAAATATTCCCATAAAAAATTAAATAGTCAATAATAATGAATGATGGTAAAAGGTAGTCAATAATGATAGATGATAGTTAGTAATAGGTGGTTGTCAATAAAGGTCATTTATAGTAGATGGTAACTGACTCAGATCATTGATGATGAATGGTGACAATGGTGATCACTATAGTAGGTAGTGGCAACATCAATCATTGGTAGTGGATAATAACCGGTGATGGATAGTAATAACTAATAATGGCCAATAATGATCAATTATAATAAGTGATAGTAAAATTGAGATATTAATAATGATAATATCTTAATGTAAAAGTATATAAAATAGTTTATTTATATCATTAAAATATTCTTATGTTATGGGAATATAGAATACCCATTCTCTATAATATTAGGTTAAAAATATTTTTAAAAATATTTACATTCTTGAGAATATTTTTTTAAAATTTATAGAGAAAAGTGCAAATAATCCCCATCAATTATGAGTGATTGCATTTTACCCTATTAAATTATGAAAACTTGAATTTTACCTCTTATAACTATATAAAACTTGCATTTTACCTCCACCATTATCAAGTTAATGGAATCTATTAGGAAAACCACCATTATAATACTTCACTTACTGACAGTTAAAAACTACTGCTATATTTCTTTAATTTTGGAAAAAAATTTCATTTACTGGTAGTTTTGATGTGAATCTAAGAGGAGTCAATCATAAGGAAGTGAGATAAGAGGAGAACTTAATCAAGTGCATTAGAATTGTGTCATTTTATCATTAAGTTGGTGCCATACCATCAAGGAAATGGCGCCACATTAGTCATAATCCACATCACTGCTACATCATCTAGGAGATGACGCCACATCAATGTCACATCCTAGTTGGCGCCACTTTAGCCTATTTTCACTATTATTTGATGTTTTAGGTTTTAATTTAGCATTTGAACTTTTAGTTTGCATTTATTTGGTGTCATGTTATTTTAAACCATTTTAGGCTTCAATTTAAGTTAAATGTATTTTGGCCCATTTTACTTTAAAATATTATTATGTCACTAAGAGTTATTTAGAATCTCTTTTTTGGGTTTAGGTTAGTGAAATAGTTTTGGACTATTATGGTGTCATTTGAACCCATTTTTAATTAGGATTTCAAAGAACTATATAAAAAGACTTGCTCTTTATACAAATCAGATTTGAGATTTGAGAGTTAGAGAATTTAACTGAGTGCCTCTCTTTTGTTCTTGAATGAATTTGTGACTTATCAAAAGGATTCACCGTTTGTAGCGTTGATTATCACTAATCAAG
This sequence comes from Sindora glabra, assembly GCA_020226215.1. Lineage (NCBI taxonomy): Eukaryota > Viridiplantae > Streptophyta > Magnoliopsida > Fabales > Fabaceae > Sindora > Sindora glabra. The sequence continues at coordinate 49,647,289 of CM035225.1, forward strand.
GATTCATCCCTATGGCGTTTTTTCCTCTTCACTCATCGAAGGATTTACATCTTTTATGGCATGTTCATTATCACTTATTACTCCTATTCTTCGTCTTTTAGAGTGTGGCATGAATAATCTTCTATTTTTGTTTTTGGATTTGCTAAATTTTGATATGATCCAATGCAATTTCATATCAAGTTTATAAACTACCGCTAAGTGATTGAGGATAATGGTGTCAATTTATAATCACCGTTAAATATTACAGAATTACTATTAAGTCTTACAACCGTTAACTTAATAACAGTGAGGTAAAATGCAAATTTTATATAGTTGCAAAACATAAAATTAAAGTTTTTATAGTTTAATGGGATAAAATGCAGTCATCTATAGTTGGTGGGAGTTATTTATATTTTTCTCAAATTTATAATTTTATATCAAACATAGAAATTCTGCATTCCCTTCTTGGGAGGAAGAGAATGTAAAAAGGATTTCATAAATCAAACATGACCAAAGTAAGAGAATTGCCGAGGTCTTGGTAGCACATCGCAACAACTTACAAAAAGCAAACAACCATGTGCTAAGCATGAATAAAATTCGTGATACCTCACATGAAATAACGTTTTTAACTAACATTATATACGTAATGGTTTTAATTTCAAATACCTAGGCGGACAAAAACACAGAGCAAAGGAAAAATAGAGACAGAGAAAAGGAAAACTCCATCGATCTGCACCGCAGAACTATCACAACTATGCCTATCCCGCGATATTTGCAGCCAATTTGTCGATGATGTTCAGCCCATTCTTGGAAGCGATTACCACCGTGCATCTGCAATATTCAATAAATGAATTAAAGAGGATGTTTTGAAACCCTTCTTCAGCTGCTTTCTCTTTGCAGGAAAAATATTCAAAAGATCTATCCGAATATTTCTAAAACATTTTAACATGACAGAAAAGGAAAAAGTAAAGGCAAAAGTAACAATTAGGTTGCATATGTTAGCATCGACTCACTTGAACATGAAATACAATTGTCACTATGAACTACCTTTATTTTTCAGCTAGAGAAGGAAAAAACAGGAACAACTACTAAAGCAGGAAACGTGTGAAGTAAAATGAATACGAAATGAGCTGCCTAAAGTTTTGATATTAACATAATTCGGGGTATATGCCAAGAATACTCTTGTAAGTTGAAGTGCTATGTTACTCTAAGCTGATACCATGATGGGCTTGTTAGTTGAAGTGCTATGTTACTCTAAGCTGGTACCATGATGGGCTAAGACAGAAAATTGAAATCATTAGAAAGGATATTTTCATTTTCGAACAATTTACTCACATTATCTTTCAAAGGAGAGTAAATAATCAAGTTTATGGAAGATTCAATACGATCCATAATTTAGGAGGAACCTCTGATCTCAAAAATGCCTGTATCTCTATTAGATCTGTAAATAACCCTCTTATTTATTCCAGTAAGTGTTATTGTCAACTGCTTATTTATCTGGTAATATTACAGAAGAAGTCATCCAATAAACACTGTTACCATATAATATATATCTAGAAAAACAGATTTGCGTTTCCAGCGAGAATGACAATCTACGTAGCAGGGTCAGACAGGCGTGCCTACACAAGTACTGTGTTGTTTCCAAGAACATTGGCATTGGTTTGGAGACTTAAATTACTTAAATTTTGTGGAAGAACAGTTCTTGTTCCCAAAAAGCTCATTCATGGAAAGCAGGGCAAGAATTATCATTGAATTTGATGTTACATTTTTGTCAGATAATTTTAATAATATTGAACGTTGGCCTCTGCCTTTTCCCATCTACAGCATAAATATTTTTGCAAATATTTTGTTTATAGAAGAAATGTATAATTTATATAAAGATCACGTGATCATATCAGATACAATTTTGTAAGTTTTCTTCTTGATCCTCGCCAAATTGGCCATCCAGTGGTATAGGCATTTTCTTTGTCTAACTAATCATAATTTTATAAATTGCAAAATACTCTCAGAATAATTCTATATGATAGTAATCATAATGCTTTGTAAATAAATTACTGAATTTTGTGAAGCAAGGATCAAGGGGCACCCTTAAAAATGCAATTGTTCAAACATATTATGTCTCAAGGATATGGCTCTTGCGTTGAATGGCCTGCGAATTTTCATCTAGTGACACTGATGCCTCATCAATTTGCAAAAGGGAAGGGATTCCATCCAAGTCTCACTTGGATAATAATTTCACTTTTGTAATAGTCATCTGAATCAGTTTTCTTTCTAATTGAATTTTCATTGTAAAGTATATGTGTAATTCTATGGATCCCGTTTGAAATTGTAAAGAAGTAAAGGATGTAAGAGAAAAACTAACGGGAATTGAGAAATGACCCCATGGTCAACAACCCCTTCAACTTTGTCGAGGCTTTCTGCCACTTCAGCTGCAACAAAAAGTATGTTAATTGCAAACTAAAGGACAGCAAAAATATGATGTGTGAAACAGGCTCAATCACTGTAAAAATTACCAAGGCTTACTATTGGAGAGGTAAAGATAATATCAAGAATATTATGTCCTTCTTTAGTCACTAGTGGGAAGTCACCTCCTAATGGACCAGCTTGCCCTATGGATGGTCTTCTCCACACCTTCATTAGAAAAATATAATCAAATATAACTGGGATGGCAGGTGTTTTAGGCAGGTGCCTCATGGAATTCATATAATATCTCTTTTGGAGAACAAAAGTAACTTTTTTGTAGCGAGTAAAATGACAGTGAAAAGAATGTAACCATATATTAAACTTTTTCTACTGCTGACTAGTAATCCATTAACAGTGTGTAATAAGTATGGAGAGGTTTCTATGACACTGAAAATCACTATGTAGCTTGTCTTAACTATTTATGGAGCAATCAATATACAGCAATGATATATAACTGAGGAAAAAAAAATTAAGAAATAACATGTCCCCATAAAACATATCATTAAGTCAAACTGCCATTCAAGTAGTAAAATCAATGTATCAGAAGATCAAAAGTAACTTTCTTTATATTCTGATCCAATGAAGATAGTACTATTTTTATACTATCTATATGAGGAATAGTTTAGTATAAGTCCCTATATCTTGTGAACCTCTGCATCGCCCAAAAACAAATCATCAATCTCTTCGGCTGTTTGCAACCAGTTGAGCTACAATGAGAAATTTTGGGTATTAGAAAAAGATTCACGAGTAAGTACTAAAAACCTAACAATTTGGGAAGCTGCTTACACCCTGAACTAAAACTGGAATTGAACCTTCCAGACCACCTTTGTACTGGCTTTCTTCAACCATGAAAACATGTTTACTGGCAGCATTTAGTATGGACTGCAAACAGAATGGAAAGAAAAACCAATTTGCTGTCAGCCTGTCATCAATGAATGATGTCAGTATTTACAAATATAGAAAACAGAAAATAACACCACAACCCACCTTCTCTTGGACTATAGATTCTTCAACCTGAAATTTCCGGCGCCCTATGATAGCTACAAGTGTTCCCTCTTCTATGGCATCAGCGTCATCAAATGCAAAATCAATCTACAAAATAGCAATTGAAAATGTATCTACACTGAGCAATTTCAGTTTTCAATGACACAACCAGAGTGCACCCAACTTCGTACATGAACGTGGTAGTCCAGTTTCATTTTAATGTTTTCTATTAGTGACTTTATTTTCTTTGTATCAAAATATATTTCAAAGTAATGCATTCAAGAGACTTGTGTTTTTGCAAAAACTTCTGAAGGCAATGCACACAGTAAAATCCTGTCTTAAAGTTTCATGCAAACATTCTTGAGCATTTTAAAACAAGACATAGTAGCAAAACAGAAGAAAACTATTAGATTTGCTATAATCTGTGCACACTTGAGTACTGTTTTGGTAGCTATCCAATGGAATTCCTGCCTTCGCTGCCTCACTTGCACTTGCAACAGACCTGCATACACCAAAGCTTCTATCTCACCTGGTTTGGTGGAATTTACAAGTCAAAGTACAAACTTCTGGTTTGCAGAACAGTAGGGATCCACGCTTGTATAAACACTATCTAAGAGCATGTAAAAATCGAAGTCAAAGAAGTGTGAAAGGAAGAGTTTTCACCGGGAGCATTAGATATTGAACATCCAAGAGAAAAAAAAAATAAAAGCAAGAAGAGATAGAAGGAAGTGCATCTTCTTTGATATTCAAACACATGCAAATGCAGGAGGAAAGAAGAAAGAAAATAGAAGGGAAAGCAATTGGAAGGAAGCCTATTTTCCCCGGTCTTCAAACACCAAACAAAAGGAGCCCCCCCCCCCCCCAAAAAAAATAAATAAATAAATAAATAAAAGGTTCAAAACCTGGTACAGTGCAAAATAAGGGAGAAAGCAAAGCAGATTCAATCCTTTATGGAGAAGAGAGCGTGACTCTTACTAATATATTAAGCAGCAAGTTTTGTTGCTTAGGCCGCATTGGGAAGCTTTAATAAGCTAATAGAAATATTTTAATTGCTCAATAGAGATAGCAGAATGTTCTTGTGATACCAGTTGGCATGTTAAAAGTGACGTATGAAGGATAGAAGTGAGGCTATCAATTAGGAAAAATAATAATAAGAAACTCACATTGGAATCCCTATTATATCCTTCAAAGCACCAGCACGTAGTTGCCGACCCAAATACTGAATGGCCATACCAGAAGCATGACCAGATCCTAATCCAATAACCATGCCATTGTGTACATATGAATCCACCTAACAATGAACAATAAATCTGTTAAATATTTATCTCCAACCAATTCATAGAAATGGGAAATAAGAAAGAACGATTTACAGGAAACAAAGTATGAAAAACATGCATTCAAAACAATGATTCTGTTTAACAATTCTCAATCCTCACTAGAGGCTGATAGATAATAGGAAATATCAGCAAGGCCTGAATGATTCCGCAAAGTGCCTTCAATTCGTGAAAAGAAAATTAGATTAAGTAGTAAAATCACATTAAATACATGAATGCACTACTCAAAACAACTTGCAGCAATGACAGATTGAACTTGAACGCCTGAACCCATAAAAGGGCTTTCAGTTTTCTGCTATCACAATGACTGAAAATTCATCTCTCCTCTTCTCCATTTCATCTCAAATTTTATATTCAGAGCAATTTTTGGAGCAAGAGTATTATTGAAGAGTGAAAATTCATTTTCACAATTTCACAAAGAAATTGAAATTTCAAAACACAATTGAATAAAATGTGTGTTTCGAAATTGGGAGTTATACGGTGTACTTGGCTGCTTGAAGAAGAACAGAACTGTCATCAAGGCACGAGCGAGTTATCGGAAGATAATTCAATCTTCTTGTTCTGCTTCTGCTGTTTAAAGTGATAGGTGTATGCTTAAGCTTCGAGCAAAACGATGAAGATGAGGCTATTGAAGCCATTGCTTTCCAATTCACCCTCCTGCAATTTCTTGCATGAAATATAATTTCTTTGCAGTGGATAAGGAATTTCTCTCCCGGGCTAGAAATTTTATCCAAAATCTTGTATTTTCGAAAATATTTTCAAGAAAAACTAGGATGCCAAAACTTGATATAATTCCAGATTTTAAATCCGTGCAATCCACATGCACGCAAAAATTTCATTATTTGTATATACCAAGAGAATCACCTAAAAGGAACAAAATTTTATATTATAAATTTTCATTACTAAAAAATTTAATAATTACAATTCGCTCCTCGTACATATATAAATATATATATACACATATGCATAGTTTAGAAGCTCCCGATAACCATCTTGATTTCTTAACTTGAATTTCAAGACTTCTTATAATAATACAGAACACATTTTCCTTCACTAATATATAGAATACGCTGTTGTCTACCGTATCTTTTTGTAATCAAAGGTTTAGGAATTCAAGGCAAGTGGCACAAGACAATTTGTCCACAATGTAAAAATGTTAGCATTTGTATTATATGAACAATCACTTAAATAATTTGTAAAATTACATATTCTTCCCAAGTGAACAATTCTACAAACTGTGTATCATGCCCAATCAGATCAAAACTTAGTCAAGTCAGTAACAAGCATTGGTTGTTCCAAAGTCCATTTTTCTTGCTCAGAGAAGGAAACAAAGTCCCGGCAAGGAAAGAAACAAACAGAGACCAGTAGAGAAAGATAAAATACAAAGGCATGATTCCAAAGCTGAATCATGTATTTTTGGATCTGAGGTCACAATGCATTCCAAAACAAAGCAGCGAATGTGGTGCTAAGCTAAGAAAGGGATTTGTGTGGTGGTAGATCATCGAATTCCATGTAGCTCTCACTTGGCTTCCTCGTTGTGGCCATAGTCTCCTATTGGAAGCTCGATGTCAACAACCAATCTTGTTTTGCTGACATCGTCACCGATGATTGGCGAGGGAGGGCATTGGTCACACATGCTCTATGTTTACTGCACTGTGCTCAACATATTGTGTTTTTTCATAAGTATGAGAATGACCAACATCGCAGTACATAAATGGATAGTGTACATTCATTTGGCTTGTAGGGTTTCATCTGCAATTATTATTGTTTATTATCTCTTTTCATAAATTTTCCCTAGCAAATTGTAGAAAATTTTAAAATAATGACTCTGATTACATAAAGTCAAATGGACGGCTAATGTTGTAATACATCACCCTATGTGCCTAAATCCCCAAAGTGCCATAGAATCCACCATAAAATACATTTTCTCACAAAATCTTATTAAAACATAAAGCTAGCCTTAGATTTAACATTCTTAACATAAAATCATTAAATCTATGAATTGATGTGCTCAATATTGGAAGAAAATGAAAGGAAGTCATAAAACCACACTTGGCCGAAACTTCCTTTTTCATCTTTGTAAAATTTTTATTTATCAAAACTTAGAAGCTAAATTATAAAATTGTAGAGGAAGAAGAATAAATCAACATACCCAAACTAGGAGTTTATTAGAAATAATTTAGTTATAAAAATTCAAGAGATAAGTTTTAAAGAGAAAGTCTCATCTTTTCTATTGCAGTTTAAAGATAAGAAAAGGACGCAAATTGAGTATAGTGACATGTGAAATAGCAAATGTAAGTCTCCCTTTTCTTCTAGGCCATTTAGCCAAACCGATGCAAAGGAAAAGCTAATTTTGGCATTTTCCCCATCTTTCTTCTTAGGCCATGTCAAGACCTCAAGGTTTAATGGGCAAGTTTCTCAACAAGCCCATTAAGCATTGGTAGATTCAAAAACTTGTGCTAATTGAGTGCAAATTTATATATTTATATGAAAATATTGCACTTTCTTTATTTATAATTTTATCAATTTTTATTTAATTGACTTGACTTCAAGTATTAGAATTTGTTCATCTATACTTTTTAACGTAAAACATTTTACCTACTTAAAGAATTTTTCAATCAATTTTTAACAAAACATTTTTATAATAGGTAGTTAATAAATTCAAATAAAATTGCAAATAAACAAGGTATAATTTTTTTCATATTTATATGGATTGATTTCAAGAATTCACAATAGAAACTAATATATATATATATATATATATATATATATATATATATATATATATATATATATGTATGTATGTATAGCCCTATCTATTACTTTATTTTAATCCTACAAACCATGTATTATTATATTCTTTACAAAATTATCAATAATAAAATATATATGATTTTTTTATTTACAAATGTGAAGATTTTTACTTGATTCTTTCATCCATGCCATATATTGCAATTATTTTTTTCTTGTTTAATGTAAATGGAGTTATTAAAATAAGAAAACAATACTATATTTTTTAATTCCTATAGAGAATTTTTAACATTAATTCACATAAATATAAAACAAGTTAAACTTTTCCCATTTGTGCTTTTGCCTAATTTCATTTAATTTCTCTATTATAAAGTTTTTTTTGTTAAAAATTGCATAAAAAATTTAGATGACTAAAATATTAACAATAGAAAGCAAATATGGATGAATTTAATACTTGAAAATATACATGGATTAAGTAGAAATTAACAAAATCACAAATGGGTGAAATATAATTTTTTTTTAAAAAATTAAGTTAAAAGTTAAACTATTACATACTCAAAAAAGTTGCACCAATTCATAGTTTTACAATTTTTATGAAATTTTTATTTTGGTAGAATTTTCACTAAAAAAATTAAAAATTAATTAAAAATGAAAATATTACATTACTTTTATTAATGAAATTATGATATGTAACATATATTTGTTCTGTACAAAATTAAAAAATTTTGTATTTGCAATTGCAACTTATAGTTATTTTTTTTATAATAGTTTTGTTTGAGAGGTTCCTTCTTTAGTGAAGTTGGCTTCTAATCAATACTTACAAGTTGCTTACAATTAATTGAATTTCCTTCTTTAAGGAAGAAAAACTCATAACTATTTCTTTACAAAATTTTTTGGAGCAAATCATAGTTGCCTTAAATTCAAATCTAACATATAATAAATATTAAGAAAATTATATTTTATTCACATGTAATTTTTTCCTTTTTCACTTAATTGAATTTGTGATTTTAAGTGTTAGAATTTATGCTTTTGAATGTTAATACTTTCCTCACCAAAACCATTTTCTATCTAAAATTTAATAGAAACTCACATGTATCGCATGTGATTTCTACTTTTCCAAATCTTAAATCAATGCTATATGGCACCATATTACAAAAGGCATGTGAGTGCAAGGATGGGCCTTAATTCAACTTTGGTTATATTTTCTCCTTCATTGTTTGACTTTGATATTAATAATGTTTTAGCCACCATTAGATGTTAAGCATAGTCTATCCAAAGTTAAAGATGATTTACTGGCTTAACCCACTAAAGAAGCAATCACACAAAGATTAAAAGAAGACATTAGTGAAGGCGATGAACATATACTACAAGATGCAAATCTCCAATAAGACAAGTAACATCAAATAGGTGGTGTGAAGATAATGTTCTTATGCATGTTTAGGTGCTTAATATAATAATTGATCATTATTACATGAAATTGATACTATTTTGCATTAGTTTATTGCAGTGCCTTAAACAAGAAGGCAATGTGGAGTGTAAATACTATATTTGTAAATACATGGCTAACAATGAAAGGTATAATAAGGTAATATATTTGAATTTCAATTAGACTCTTACAAAAAAAAAAACTTGTAGTTCTATCTTCTTATTAAGTTTTGTGTGTAAACATGTAATTTTTTAAAGGAAACATAAGACCTTATAATGTAAAAGATTCAGTAGCCTTCCACGGGAAATATGCTGCATATGTATTAAGAGAGATGTAGTATTAGCATGAAAGGGGCATTTGCTAAATGTAAACTTATAAAGTTCAATTATAAGTAAAAATGCATATATGATTATGCTTGTAAGCAATTACTTATAAATATATATATATTATTTTATATGTATTATGAAAGTTATTTATATGTATTATTGTGCAATTTAATATTGTTTAAAAAGTTGTTCTCTTTTACATTAGCAAGTATGTCTACCTTCTATTTATATGACAGGTTTGGTTTTTGTCTTTAGGACAATAATAAAGGTACACTTTCTTTAAAAATAATCAATATAACATGCCAATTGTTTATTAATAATCGACGTGGATAATATACAACATAAGTTCTATAATAATAATCGATGTGAAAGAGAAAATTATCTAAGTAGTTATATTAGAATTCCATATTGATTTTATTATATAACTAATGTGGAAAAGTAAACCTATCATTAAGCTTACAATATTGATTTTAGTTTATAATCGATGTGGAATGCTTAAATAATATCATTTTATTTTCTTCCAAATTTGTAAAAATAAAGGCAGGAGTTAAATTAGAAGCCTATCCTTATGCCAAATTGTAGATATATTACAAAGCGAAAGAAGATAGCAAAAGAGAGAATTCTCTACGAAGTGATCAACTAATTGATTTTCATTTGTAAGTAGAAAATTTACTATAATTTCTTCATATAAAAGATCACCTTAGCTTGATTTCAACCATTTATTCATTTTACTAGCATCTTCTTCTTAACATTAAGGTCTACTCAAATGCCTTAATTCTCTCTAAACCTATTTAAGAATATCTATTTATTGTGTTTTGTGTTGATATGTTTAAATTCTTTATTTTTTATTTTATTATTTAAAGTCCTAGATGATATGTATTTTTTGAAGAAAAAATAATAGATTTCTTCCTTATAAAATTAAACTAATGAGTATTTCTATACAAAAGAGTCAAACATGACATAAGCAATTCAAACAATATAAACACCATCAAAATTAGGTAATAAATTTATCTTCAACAAAAGCATATTTTATTAATGTTTCACCCACAACATCAATTTCAACATCCTTGTGCCCTTATTTGGCCACAGTAGGATTCACAAATATTTCTATCAATGATTAAACCATTAAAAAATAGTGTAAGTTTCATCTTAGCATTTATAGATATTATTTCCACTTTTTGCAACATTTGTGTCTTATATATCTTCTACTATTTTCCTAAATAAATGTATTATTCTTTATCTTTTTTTAGTTTATTGTATTTGTGATATTAATTTTAACTCTAGAAACATTGAGATAAGACTTAAAATAGTGTTGTTACTGCTTTTATAGTAATGTTAAATTATATAATTAGGTTATATAGTAATATGAGTTGTTAAATTCTATAATTAAGTTAGGATATTGCTCTACAGGTAATGGGATTTAGAAGAATTCTTAAGGATTATAAAAAAATCAATATATAATGAAAATTATTTTTTAAAGCCATCATTATATAACACATTAAATATTAGTTATTTAAAAAAATTAATGCCTTAATCAAAATTTGAATTATGAAAAATCAATTATTAACATTGATTACAAAATTAAAAAATCAACATCATATTTCAATTATTCAATAATATACTAGAACTAAACACATTGATTTTCTTGTAAACAAAAAATTGAAGTTGTTATAGGTATTCAATGTCGATTCAAAAATCAATATTGAATATACCAAACATACAATGACCTTAGTATATACGTAAGGTAGTAACCAATGTGGAATGCATTAAACAATCAATGTTAAATGAGCATTCTATGTCTATTAATAGATATTAGTTAAAGGAAAAACTAACATTTATATTACTACAATGATATTTTTAAAAGTAATATAACATCCAAGACAACAATTATTAAATACAACTAATATCTATATTTACATAGTGTCATTTTTTCAAAATTCATGGAAAACTTATGATGACAATTAACCTTATAATTGATATCCATTTGGATGATTGAATACGTTATGAATCTTAAGACATTGATGTTTATATTAATTAATGTAGCATTAGTGTTTTTATAAATATTATTCTAAATTTGTATGTTTGTTTTGTGTTAAGCCAATGCCATTACTCTATAAATTTGAAAGTTTCAAGATTAGACATTGATTGTATATGGGAACCAATATCTAAAAGTATATCAATATCTAATTAATTGTCATTTTATGATGTTATAGAAAACTATAAAGTACAATCCACATTCAATGATTATCAAAAACTAATTAATATTTATATTTATGAATTAGTAACGTCAATAGTCAGCTTATTTAAACCGCACTACACATTCATAAATGAAGTTATGATATCAAAAGTCAGCTTATTTAAACTACACTATGGCATTCACGAGGTTTTGGGAGGTCAAGAATACTTATAATATTAGTTGTTTAAATAATTGACATCTAAATAGTATACCAATAAATTCAACATGAAATTTTCATTTTTAAAACATCAATTATATGTTAACAACCATCGTATAATTTCTTGTATTATCTATAAATTTTGCTCCATTCTCCATTTGAAACATCTTTGCAATGCCTAAGCCTTTACTATCTAACTCTAGAGTTTATCTGATTCAAGATAGCCCCTTTTTCATCTCATGAAAGCCATTTAAAGATGCTTCAAATTTTGTCAAAGGAGTTGCATTTCCTTTGATATATGAAGTCAATTGTGATCCTTTTTTAAATGACAAATATGTTAAATTTGAGATGTTAGAAAAGAGGCAAATCCTTTGATAAGATTCATAACATCTCTAAATGAGCTTCTTAAGATAGAAAAGGGGGTTATCCTTAAATTCATTCCAAGCTCTAATGTTAATTATGGAGGCAAATGTATTGCTTAGACTAATAATTTAATATTCAATAAAAAAGAATTAGCAGTGACGAATTGTTAGGTTTCGGTATTCAGAAAAATATAATAGAATAATTTAAAATATACTAAAACTTTTCAAGGATCTCAGTAAAAGAAGCATAAACTAGCAAAAGACATATACCTTTAATATATGATTCCAAATTGATGCAAAAAAGCTTAATCCAAGTTAAATCAACTACAGACCAAATTATGAACACAGGTTTAATTTGCTTCTATTTTGGCATACACACATTTAAATAGCATGAATCTCATGAATGCATGATCCTTACAAATGAATAATAATCAATTATTAGATCATGAATGATATCAAAGGCTAGCACCTCTAAGATATCCATATAAAGTGTTAAAGACTCTTATCTAATCAAACTGGATTATTCTCTATATAAGGCAATGCTAGTTGCTAGGGTTTCTAATGTTTTTAGTGTTTGATTGCATTATCAATTAATCTTCTTGTTCACAATATCAAATATATATAATTAGGATTTAAAAGCAAGAATGATATTTAAATGAATGATTGATCATAATCATATTCCTTTTTCAAACTGATATTTTTTATCTTGCAACCAAAATATATCTGGATAATTATTTAACTACTTTCATTTTATTTCATAAATAAAATATTTATATTTGATCTTTAACCAAATTCACTTGAGCTAAAAAGATAATTAAGCTTTGATTATTAGTCAGGCCTAAACTTGAATAGTTATTAGTTAGCCTATTTTAATGTTCCTAAGTATAACTAAATCATATTACATTATTACTTAATAAAGCCTAATCATATTAGCCCATTCTTAATTAGAAGCTCTAATCTATCTAATAGTTCCTAGTTGCACTAAAATCCTAATATTTGACTCATTCTTTGTGTGTAACATTATAGATTCTCATTACATTAGTAGTAATCATAAAATCCTATTGTAATATTACAAATAGTGAATGATATTTAATAGTACATCATTGGCACCCAAGTAATAAGAATTATTAATGGTTTGACTTTTTGTCCTAAATATCTAGATTAAACTTGAAGCATGGAATATGTCACTCTATTCATATTTCAATCTATAGGTCTTTTGATTCTTGAGTAAACTAATTAAGATAAATGAACCGATATCACATATTAATCTATTTAAGCATAGCTTTACATTTTATGGTCTTGCTCAATCAAGAGACTCATAGATATCATTCCTCCTACATATGAAGGACAAAATCCCATTTAGATTACTCACATTCTTTTGCATGATTTTTAGTATACCTAATTTCTATCTTTTAGGTCAACTCTATTACAAGTAACATTTTATGACATCAAAGTAAATGACTCTTCATATAAAAAATGATAATGACTTCAAGTTAAAGAACCACACACACATATATAGATACAATTATTGTTGTTATTTACATATATATATAATGTGTATGTCCATTAAAAAAATACAATAATCTCCTACTTGGACTACATATGTATATATATATATATATATATATATATATATATATATATACATATATATATATATATATATATATACATATATATGTATATATACATATATACATATATATGTATATATACATATATACATATATATGTATATATACATATATACATATATATGTATATATACATATATATGTATATATGTATATATGTATATATATGTATATATATATGTATATATATGTATATATATATGTATATATATGTATATATATGTATATATATATACATATACATATAACACTTTATAATTGTATATTATAATATAACCATATGAACTCAAAAATTACTATCATTACCAAAATCATCTCTAATCAATCTACTCTATCAATCATATCAACGTAGGATTAAAATAACCTTCAATACAATTATCATAACTAAATCCATCAATGATGACATATATCGATACAATTAATGATATGGATCAAACATGGATGTGTAACTTATATGCAATACGATTTTAACATGCCTATTTTCAACTAGTTCACCTTATTCTTCAGTGAGATCAAAGCAAATATGATTAGAATATAACTATACAAAATCTTTATACTATAGTAAATAACCATTAAATATCCATTAACATATTTATAAATAAGAGTACCCATAAATATAATCTCCTACTAAACTAATATATCATCAAGTGATATCACACCCTCATGAGTAGTGTGCTAATGAAAAACCTTAGATAGTAAACCCTTAATAAGCAGATTTACGACCATGAAGTTTATCGTAATAGGCTTTATAGATATTTAACCACTCTAAACTCTTTCTTTAATAATTAAAAACTTAACATCTATGTGCTTTGATTTTAACAACCTCTTGTTATTATTGGAATATAGTATGACTAACTTATTATCATAAAATAACTTTAATTATCTTTTAATAGTATTTATACTTTGCAGCCCAGTGATAAAATTCCATAGCCATATCCCATGATTAAATGCCTTATAACAACTATAAATTTAATTGCCATGGTGGAAGAAGTTATGGGTTTCTACTTAGCACTTTTCTAGGAAATAACTCTTCTAGTAGGTAGGTAGCTATAGCTTAAAGTGGATTTATGACTATCTTAGCATACTACAAAATTAGAGTTGAAATACTCAATGATCTTTAACTAATTTGATCTCCTATATGTGAGCATGTAATGTATTATTCTTTGAAGATACTGCATAACCTTTTTGGTTACTTTCCAATGATCCATTCCTAAATTGCAAAAGCATCTGCCTAATACACCAACAATGTACATAATATTTGGTTTCGTATAAACTTGACCATACATTAGATTCCTTAGATTTGAAACATAAAGAATCTTATCCATTTCTTTATATTCAAAATCATTCTTCAAGCATTAATCCTAATTGAACTTGTCTCCCTTTAGGATAAGGGTGTCACTTAGTTTACAATTCTACATGTCAAATCTCCTAAGAACCTTTTCAATATAGCTCTTTTATGATAACCCAAGAATACCTAGAAAGTATCCCAATGTATTTATATTCCTAACACAAAATAAGTGTCACTAAGATTTTTCATCTTAAATTTCTTTAATAGAAATATCTTAGTTTCGTGTAATAAGCTTATATCATTGTTAGCAAGCAATATATCATCAACATATAAAACCAGGAAAATATGCTTACTCCTACTAAACTTATGGTATATACAATCATCAACTATGTTCATCTCCAAACCAAAAGAGATGATTGATAAAACTTGTAATACCATTGGTGGGAAGCTACTTAAACCCATAGATGGATTTCTTTAATTAGTAAGCCATTTACATTGAATCTTCTAAAATAAAATTTTTAAGTTACACTTTATAGATTGTCTGATAAATGTCACCATTAAGAAATGTTGTCTTAATATCCATCTAATGTAACTTAAGATCAAAATGTGCCACAAGTTCTATTATGATCCTAAAAAAGTCTTTCAAAGAAATCAAAGAGAAAGTCTATTTATAATCAATGCTTTCTTTTTGAGTAAATCCCTTGGTGACAAGATGTGCCTTATGTCTTTCCATATTGCATTTTGAATCCCTTTTGGTCTTAAATATCTATTTGCAAACAATAGGTTTCACACTTTCAAGCAACGGTACAAGATCCCAAAAATTATTGTCTCTTATGGACTTGATTTCCTCATTCATGGCATTAATCTACTTTTGAAAGTTAGAACTTTTAATGGCTTGAAAGAAGTTAATTACATCATCTTCCACCATTTGAATTTTTGTCTTATGTTCTTGGAAAAGGATAATAAAATCATCTAGAATCTTATCTCTCCTCATTCTTATGGATTTCCTTAATGATATTTGTTCTTAAGTTTATTAAGTCTGTGGTTTAGGAATAACTTGCTAATCTTAATCAAGAAATTTTTCAACATTGTCTTGTGATGGTTTGAGAATAACTTCTTAAGCAATGTCAATAATAAAAGCCTGATCATAGTTAATGACAACTATAGGAAGAGAAATGAATTCTTCTACAAAGCCAAAGTTTTTAACCTTATCTCTCCCTTTAAATTCAATATCTTTAAAAAATTAGGCATTTCCTATCACAATAAAAGACCTAGTCATGGGATTATAAAACTTATATCCTTGAGAACATTCAGAGTGCTAACTGTAATGTCCCGAATTTTTAATTCTATTATTTGAATCTTTAATTTCTGAGGCTGTAGAAACGAAGAGCATGTTTGAATTAGCCTGGTGGATGAATCTCAAGTTGAAAGGAATTAAGTGTAAGGGTAAATGAAATTTTGAAGGAAAAGGATAGTAGGGAAAGAATTAATTTTCCTAAATAGTATGAATGATCAGAGGAGGTTGGAAAACCCTAAAAGGGGAGGTTGTCTAAGTCTGAAAGTGTAAGGAATTTTAAATAGACAGAAACCCTATGGACTAATTTGCAAAAGTGTAGAATCGGGTGTGGTTAAAATGAAAATAATTAAGGATTTGGGATCTAATGTGAATAACTAAGAGTTTGGGGTGCAATATGTGATTTTAATTAGTGTGACCAATGGATCTATGACAAGTGTCATTGTTAGAAAATTAAGGGCAAGAATAGCCTTGCTTTTGGTGAAAAAAGGACTAAAATACCCTTGAAAATCTCAAAAATGACCAAAATATCCCTAAAGCTTCATGAAGACTCTACTACCTTCTCCATTCTCCAAAAAGCTGCAGCAAACCCTCCATGAAAGCAAGCTTAACGTGAGAGAGAGAGAAGGAAGAGAGAGAAAGTTTCTTTTGAGTTTTTCACCCCAAAATACTAAGATTCAAGCTAAGGTGTAGAAGGGAAAATTGCTCCTCTCACCAAGCTCTATCTATTGATGTCCCTAGATTGAGGAAAAGCCCAAGTTTGATCAAGTTTAGGGAGCTCCAAGTAAAGATTTTCAAGTTGTTGCAAGAGGTAAAATTGTTCTCCTCTAAAAGCTCTTTATTGTGCTCTTTTTAGTTTCTTGAGATTTTGATGTTGGATTGGTCAAGGGTGATTGAACATAGAGTTTAGGAGGATTTGAACATGTTTGATGATGTTTTGGATGTTGTAGTGTTGATTTATGGCTTTGGTTTGGTGTAAAAACAACAAGAAACCATGGTTACACACCTGGGTTTTTAGGGTATAATGATGCATGTGTAGTATGGGTATGATATGTTTGGAACTTAGCTAAAAATGATGAAGTTAGATAACTTTTATGAAGTTATGGAAGTGTTTGTATGTATTTGCCTTTTTGAGAAGCTGAAACCATAATATGGAAAAGAAGGAAGGAAGGAGTTTTAGTGTTTCAAGTATTTTCTGAGGATCAGTGAAGTACACGGGGTAGAACACGGCCCGTGTTATACCCCGTGTTCCTCGTCGAAGCTGATCAGTGTGCTACACGGGGTGCAACACTCCCCATGTTTACCTCAGGACTGAAGGGCAGTAATGTACACGGGGTAGAACACGACCCGTGTTCACCCCCGTGTTCTTCTCTGATTAAGCCAATGAAGCCTCGAAGCCATCCAGTGAGAAACACGGCCATGAACACGGGGTATGGGACCCCCGTGTTCTTTGCTAAGTGAACTTTTTGGCTTGATTTCTTCATGTTTTGCATGGCTTTGCCCTTGGATCCTTTTCTAATGTTCTTATGTGTTAGTTCAAGGTTGGAAAGTGGAGTTTAGAGCATCTAAATATGCATTTAATTAGGTGGAGAAAGTAAAGAATACATGAGGATTAGGGAAAGTGATAATGTTCTAATATAAGCTATGATGTGTATTTGTATAGACTGAGGAGTGCCATCTTGCAAAGGCAAGAGAAAGTGTAAAGGAGTTATTGGTGAGAGCAAAAAGGGACATCACATTGGAAGCTTGTGAAAGGTAGCTAGCTTTATCCTTAAGCTTTATTTTCTATTTACATGATTTTATGTGTTTTATCCATTGTATGGAATGAGAATGATATTGCAAGTGTTGTGGCATAACCCGAGAAGACAGTAGAATACTGTGATTGGCCTATGGCTCGGGACCCTCGGGGATAATAGTACATTGTTGTGTGTGGTACCTATGGTCAGGGACCTCGGGAAAATAGTGTGATACTGTGTTAGGCCTTTTGGCACGGGAACCCCGGGAAGATAGCGTGATGCTGTATGAGGCCTGAGTACGATTGTTTGTGATGGCCGTCTAGACATTGTGATAAATCCTTGAATGGGATTGATGATTATTGTGAATTGCTGTGTGTGTGATGTGTGTTTCCTACAATAGTAAAATATTGAATATGTTGATGAATGATTATCGAATTTCGAAACGTATGTCTTAATTGCTTAAGGATCTGGAATGGCTTGAAATGTTTTTATGGTAATAGCTAGTTACTGGGAAACTTTGTTTCTTATGTTTTCTGTTTGGTGACTAACCATTCCAAGTGATGCTTCCAAGGGCTCTCATGAGAAAGGGCAATAGTATTTGAAGTTGTAAATACTTGTATAGTTGATGACATTGTATATGATGGATGTACAATTTGTAAAGTTGAACTTGTGAGTAATTATATGGCTTTTGATCATATGTATGAAGTATAGAAATTTGAGATATTCCGAGTAATTTGGAGTAAATGACATTTTAGTATGCGTTAATTATCTATTAAATGAGGAATAAGACGTTATTAAGTAAGGGAGTTACACTAACCAATTTTTAGTCCAATTTCTTTTCATTTAGCTTATAAGGTCTTGCCTTAGTTGGATAACACCAAACATGTAAATATTTTATGCTGGGCTTCTTACCCATCCATAATTCATAAAATATTTTAGTCATTGCCTTAGTTAAAACTATATTAAGAATGCCTTTCCCTTAAGTGAATCTAGTAAGATAATATAATTAATCATACTCCTGATTGTATCCTTTAAGGTTATATTTTGTCTCTCAACAACACCATTAATTTTAGGGCTCTACGGCATAATATACTATGGGATAATATTGCACTTCTTGAGAAATTTAGCAAATGGTCCTAATTGTTATTCACCCAATGTCATATCTACCTTAGTATTCATCACCATAGTCAAACTTGATGCCTTTAATCCTTTTGTCAAGTTGATTCTTAACTTCAGCTTTAAAAGTCTTGAACACATCTAATGCTTAAGACTTCTTATGAATAAGATAAAGGTATTAGTGATATGAAAAATCATTTATGAATGTAATAAAATATTATTAATCATTCTAAAAAAGCTATAGGAAATGGTCCACAAATGTCTGTATATATTAGTTTTAAGGTACCTGAAGATATGTCAACACTTAATCTCATTATGTTTGTATATTTCCCTTTAATATACTTAACACAAACTTCAAATTTTGACAAATCAAAAGGATTAAGAATTTAACTTAACATATGTCTTTCAATTCTTTGTTTAGAAATGTGCCCTAAATACTTGTGCTAGAGTGATGTAGATTTCTCATTAGTTAATTTCCTTTTAATGCCACATGAATAAACATGTAGGGTTTAATTAAATGAGGTAATTGTATCAAGCATATAAAGATTATCATATTTAGATAAAGAATTGCAAGCAACAAGCTTTGAATAATAAAAAAAACTAAATTAACTATTTCTAAAAAAATAAGAGTAACCAAATTTGTCTGATATAGAAATAGAAACCAAATTCCATCTAAATGATAGTGTAATGGAAGTCTAATTCGAATTCAAATAAAATCTAAACTTTAACAATAATCTAAAAGTCCCAATTGCCTCAACTAAAATTGACTTGTTATTATCTATATAGATATATCTTTCACTATCACTTAACTTTTGGTAACTCAGGCAACCTTGCATAGACACACTTATATGAGGAGTAGCACCAAAATCTATCTATCAAGTATATCTAAGCATTGAAGTTAAATTAGTCTCAAAATAAACTAAATTAAGAAGTGCACCTTTATTTACACACCAAGTGTGACATTTGGTACATTATTTCTTCTTATGAGAAGTATTTCCATAAAAATTAGTAAGCAAGTTCCTTAGTTTGCCCTTTTTATTCCTTATGTTGCTTCTTCTATAATGGAGTAACTGTAATTTCCTTATCCTTCTTTCTCTTCTTATAAGCACTTTCAATCTCTTTTTACTTCAATATCTCTTTTTCTTGTGCACCATGTAAAATAAGCTCATTAAGAGTCTATTTCTCCTTTTAATAGTTATAACTGACCTTAAATTGACTATATTGTATAGGAAGAGAGATTAGAACTAAATGCACATATGGGTCTTTAAACAGCACTAACTTTAGTGCTTTCAATTTTGATGCAAGATAAGACATTTCCAAGATGTACTCCTTGATGTTCCTTTTACTTTTATAACTCATAGAAACAAGATTCCTTAAAAAGGTACTTATCTCCACCATTTCATTTTTGGCAAAACATTTGTTAAGTTCTTTAAGTAATAATTTAACATCATTCTTCTCAGATATTATGCTTTTGAAAGTTTTTGAAATTGCACATTTCATTATCATAAGACTCATGCAATTTGAGCATTTCCACTTCTCCAAATCCCTCTTAGCATTAAAAGAACTTGCATCCATAAGAATAGGAGATCACTGAATTTGAAGAGCAAAGTCTAAATCTATGTAACCAAAAATAATTACAATGTTCTTTTTCCAATCTTTAAAGTTTATGCTATTAAGTATAGGGATGGAATTAATATTTTTAGACATTGAAAAAGTAGATGCATTCATTAAATAAAAAAATAAGCAAAATAACAAGCTCATAATCAAAATATAACTTTAACATAATTAATAAATTCAAATAATGGCGAGTCCTATCACAAGATACCTAGCACAATATTGAAATTTAGTCTTCAAATAGAAAAATTAACTTGCAAGTGGTACTCTTAATGTAGTAAAATATTGGCAATAAATTTCAATTAGATAATAAGCCTTTCTTCATACTAACTTAATATTCACATCAAAAATTAATAATTATCACATACTTGTCACTATAAGTTTGTTTGAATTTTAGCCAAATAACAACCTTTCTTTGGGCCAATTATTGATATTTCAAATTAATCATCTACATAAGAAAGGTTACTTTAGCAACATACTATTTCAATTAATT
The DNA here is from genome assembly GCA_020226215.1 of Sindora glabra. Lineage (NCBI taxonomy): Eukaryota > Viridiplantae > Streptophyta > Magnoliopsida > Fabales > Fabaceae > Sindora > Sindora glabra. The sequence goes on from CM035225.1 coordinate 49,668,482, forward strand.
AATTTAAAATATTAGACACTAAAAAAAATAAAGAATAAAAGATATCAAAATTTAAGTATGAATCTATAAACATATAATCCATCGATCTAAATTCATAAAATAGTATAACACTGACATAATATTTATATACATGTATATATATCAAATCAAAATGTATTATATATTATTTACATGTTACTAGGCAAATCAAATAACTAAATCTATATACATTAAATCATATAAACAAAAGTTAAACTGAATTAGCACTTAACTTAAATAACCAATTGTACAAAAGCCAAATCACAGTATTTTATTTTGAACTAGAATATATATTAATTAAGCCAAATTAATCCATTGTATATGTATTAATGCCAAAAAGCAATGATTTGTGTTAAATCAATTTATATATTAAACTGTAGATTGGAGATTCAACAAATCTATATATGTTAAACTTATATTTCACAACAAATATACTGTCACATTAGACATTTATATATAAAACATAAATAATTGAAAACTATAACCAAACTTCAATTAATAAAACACATGTATATTAACCCATATATATCAAAATTGGTGATCCAATACATGGTTACATATGTTTCTTATATATAACTTTAAACATCAATGACAAATCATAATTAAGTGCCATTGCTATAATAAAAGGCATTGAATATATAATATTAAACTAAGTTGCAACACAGATTAATGAATTTTCTCCTCAATAATTCAACATAAAAATTCTGATACCAATTATTAGTAAAATTTTAATTATGATAATGATATAAAATTCATTATTAAAACCCTAATCTTTCATGTTTAATTGTTAAAAAGAATATAATAGATACGAAAGTATACCTAAATCCATGAGAATTAACAAAATTATAGTTTCATAGTTCTTGATCTTATAAATTGATGCATATCAATTTTCTACAAGAAAAAACTCTCTATTTTCTAATGATGGGATATTGAAAAATAAAATTCTTACACAATTTGGAGACTATAACCACCTATTTTTTTATTTTTTACTTCTAATTCGCCCATCATAAATAAGAAATAAAACTTTTAGATTTGTACATATAAAAGCTCATATTTAATGAGATAATTTAGACCCATTTAACTTTAAACTTTATGATCATTTTAATTTAGGCCAAACCTTATGATAATTGGTAATACACAATTACTATTGTTATTTACACATATATACAATGTATATATCCATTAAAAAAATATAATACTAAATACATCATTATCACTATAAGAACTGTTTATGACATTGTGATCTATGTAGTATTCTCATGATATGTCAATCTTGTATATTGATTCTTTAATATGTACCTATGAGCTTAATTGATATCTCACATCCATGTTCATAATTATTAGTCAAAATACATACTAATCTTGATGCATTATTATTATCCAGTTAACAATAATACTTGATTACGGATATTTTAGAAATAATGTAAATTGTTCCAAGAATAATTATTATATTTATTTATATTACTAGATAAGACATTAAAATTAATAATCAATTGAATGCCTTTATTTATATATAAGAAAAACTTAATATATTGTATGCAAATTTAGTCATTCTATGATTAGCTATTAGAACATATACGAAAAGGGACATTTTAAAAATTAGTATATTTATTATTGCTAGAATGAGAGCATCCATCCACCCCAATTTCTCTATTAGGGTAAGGGTAGGCTCTCTTCTTAGCATTATTAAATTATACACATAGCATTAATTAGTCCTTCAACTTAGAAGCCTTTAAGGATGGAGAATTAGTTATTTATTATATTAGTATTTTAATGTATTTGTTAATGATGTAATGATATATATATATATATATATATATATATATATATATATATATATATATATATATATATATACATATATGTAATAAAAAATTAGTTATTTATTATATTTTGTCAATATAATGATATATAAAAAATAAATAAAATTATGAATTCATAATACTACATTGTCTTATATATATATATATATATATATATATATATAAGACAATGAAGTATTATGAATTCATAATTACTATTGTTATTTACACATATATACAATTCATAATTACTATTGTTATTCACACACACACACACATATATATATATATCTTTATTTACTTTCAATTTACTATAATTTACATTTGCTTTTTGCATTTGGATAGCTTTCTATTTTTTATGTCTAAAAGTTATTTGTTTTTAATAGACAATGATTTCAATGTATAAATGTAAGTTAAAAAATAATTCTCTTTCTCATTAAAAATGTGTAAAAATCTCTCTTTTTATTTAATTTTTTTTGTTATCATCTTTAATATAAAGTTTAAAAGATTTCAATATAATAATTTGTTCTATGTGTAAGTGTTTGAGGTTTTTATTTAATCCTTTTTAGTTATTAGTTTTTGCAAAACGAGATAAAATTAATTCCATGTTTGTTTAATTTAAACATAACTTTTTTTTGTTATCATGTTTTATTTGAAATTTCAAAATTTCAATGTTATGTAGTAAAATAAATAAACCATGTTGTTTCTTTTCTTAGAACTTACATCTTTATATTATAATGTTTACTTATTATACTAATTGATGTATTAAACTTTATATTTGGACACTGATTGTTTTGTTATAAAAAAAGAAAACCATTTCAATTATTTTTAGAAAATCAACATTGTTAACCATTCAACCATTAACTAAATTTTGCATTAAAGGAATTCCAAGCAAAGGTGACTTTTCCTTTTCATTTATATAGTATCCTTTATAATAGATGTCTCTTTTTTCATTTGTTTCATTTAATTTCAATCTATTGTTGTTTGTGTTTGTTTACTTGTATAAGAAAAATGTTGTAATGCGAAAAAGAATTTTAATGCTATTGATTTCAATTGTGTTTTAGATTTTGGTTTGATAAATATGATATATATAATTGAATTAGTTTTGTTCTAATATACATGTTTGTTGTTTTTAGCTATTCTAGAATGACTTTACAAAGGTTTTGAGATTGTAATGAAATAGTTATGTAAAACATTGTAGGGGTGAGCAAAAGGAAAACATCTGATAAAAACCATCCGATTTAATCCAAAAATAACCGAATATTATCGATTTTATATTTTTATTGGTCGAAAACGGATGTAAAAATTAGGAATAATTTATTTTACGGTCGGTTTTAATTATAGAAGAAAAACCCGTACTAATCCAAATGAATCCGATTACTTCTAATCAAATTTTATTTTCTCTGTTTGATGATGTCATAGGCTTTTAAAATGTTGTGCTTTCCAATACCTTGTCCCATCTCTTTCTCTCTATTTTCGTCCTTTGCCCTCTGTTTCTGTTCTGCACCTTTATTTTTCTTTGTTGATAAATTCTTATTTTTATCTTTTTCTCTTTTGATTCTCATTGGTTTATAAATTATTGTAACAAATATGTTTGATTTACAAGTTAAATATAAAATTAATTCGTATGTGTTTTCTCATTTTTATCTATTTCTACAACGCAAGATTTTCTTCCATCTGTTTTCTTAAGGATGCACTTGAAAGTAAAATGCAGATTATCAAAATGAGATTTTTAATATACAGATTTTAGTGGAAGGTGAAGAAACACAACATATTTGCACAATCCATATCAAACCGCGCAACCCAAAACAAACCCCCTTCAACTCGATTGATCGGTTTTAAGCACAAAACAGTCGGCAATGGTTCCACTGTCAACAAATGAAATATTGCTCGGGCGGTTTGGATTTTATCTCAAAACCGATCCGAACCGCCCGATGCTCAGGCCTAAAACATTGTTCAAGCAAAAGAAATCTATTTTTTAATAAATGATATTACCTATTATAACATTAATTTTTATTTCGTAACTGACGTTAAATATTACTAAATAGGATAACATTGTTATATTCAAGATGGTGGTACCTTTTACTCAACTAACATGGAAACTTAGCTCCAAGACATGAATTAAAAATAAAAAATTTAAAGCATGATGCAACTTGAAAATAAAAAGAATAAAGTATGGTGTTATTTACAAATTTCATCCCTGAGCTCTTCTAAACCCTAAAATAATTCTCCGTTTAACAAGGTATGCCTTCCTTTCAATCTTAAAATGTTTCTTTTCATATTTTTTATGTTGTGCCCCTCTAATATTTTACGAGACTAAAGCACCATTAGTTTGTGGCTAAATATGTAAGGTCAAACAGTAACTGAAAAGGCATATAATATAAATATAAGCATTTTTTACTTTTGTGTTTGATCCTGTAATTTAGTTTATGTTTCCTAATCTATCATATTTTATTACCTATCATTTTGATGTAGCTTTTACAAGCTTGTACAAGTAAGAAATTTGATCATATTCATTTTCTTTCACATTCTATCTTATTATATACTATTAATTTGTATGAAAATGTGTAATATCATATACCAATCTATAAGTACTATATTCAAGAGGCTTTTTAAAAGAGTGCAAACCTTATATATCGAATAACAAGTATCAAAATAGATTGAATGAAGCACTCATCTCTAGTTAGGATATTATATATAATCTTTTACCATTTTTAAATATTTTGTTATTTAATTTATTTTTTAAAATCATTTAAATTAGGATTTTGTAAAGTCATAGATTCCATTTTTGGTTGGGAATATAGGGGAAATAAGAAGGATGAACGAGTAAGGAACATGGGATAAGGTTAGGGTTAAGGATAAAGGAGTAAGGAATTAGGGGAAAAGGTTGGAGGCCCAAGGTTTAAGTAGGGATAGGTGAGATATATCATGTCAATTATGAAAATAAACTAATATAGTATTATTGAAATTGGACATCTTTTGTTTAAAAATAAATGACATTTAATGTTGTTTCCCATGATGATAGAAGAATAAATGGCATTGATTTTTTTTGTAGAAAATCAACATTAGTGTTATATTTTACAACAATTTCAAAATTGATATTAAAAATAGATATACAATGATATTTGATTAAATGTCAATCAATTTTTAATGTGTAATCCTCTAAATACTCAACATCAATCATCTATTCTATAGTAGTTTCTATGTTTCTTACTTCATTTTTTAGGGTTTTAGGTGGTAGGGGTGTGTGTGTGTTGATATATTCCCCACAAAGTAGATAGATTATACATCCTTAGCAAGCTGTGTGATATGTTTTCAAAATGTTATTTATTCATTGCATGTATTCATATTGATCCCATGGTTGTGTTATGTAATACATAAAATTCATTACCCATGTTTTGATCTATGGTGTTCTAAATTTTCCTTTACTTAATAAATACCTATAACTTTGGAATTCTTAGGCTTGGAAAGGGAACAATCAAGTGATTACAGTTAAAGAGATAGGATCCATGTTTGAATTTGAAGAAAATGCAGTAAACTTCTTGCTTACCAAAAAAATCATTAGATATTCTTTTTATATAAAAGACTAAGATGATATCAATATTACGCAAATAACACATGATATCACTAAATTTTAATGGCATAAGTTAGATAATAATTTTTTCTTCAACAAAAGCATATAGCATTAATATTGCACATATAACGTCAATTTTGACATGCTTCCATAATGGATTTTAAAAATTTTTCTATCAATAATTATGTCATTAGAGGACAATGTAACTTCTTTCTATGGCATTTAGAGATATAATTTCTAGTTTTTGTAATATTTACATATTATATATCTTTAATTATTTAGACTCGATTAAATATATAAAATTATTGTTATTGGATTTATTGTATTTAGTATATTATTTTTACCATAGAGATATGGAAATAAGGCTTGAATACTGTTGTCTATAATAATATTACATGTATCATAATATGGTTGTCAAATTCTATAATTAGGTTCAATACTGCTCTAGGTGTATTTAAGTGAATTCTACTAAATAAAAAAAATAGCAAATCATGTTGGTTATTCTAAAACACCAACATCCTATATTAGCATTACACAACGATTATTTAATAAACATACTATAAGAAGTTTAAGATATGAAAGAATGTTAATTTTCAAAAGTGGTTTATGAACTGACATCTTACATATACCCACATTGGTTATTAAATTAAAAACCAACATCCTAATCCATTTTCTACTTCAATTATTATTTTTTTAACATTGATTATAGAATTGATGTCTAATTTCAATGAAAAAATGAAACACATCAATTTTTTTATAAAAGAATCAATATTATTATCATTTTCCATATTAATCTTAGGAAACATTGCATGGTAATTTTGTAGTAGTGGAAAGAAAATATGTAGTTATAAAAATAATATGATATACAATCATCTTAATTTTCATATAAACTTATATGAACTCTAAAAGTTCATACAATTATTGATTTACAAAGTAAGGAAAAATTGTCAAATATATTACTAATCAAAAGAGAATACATAAAATTATATATCAATTGTAAATGTTCCTATTCATGCCTAAGTAGGGCAATTTGTTTATCAATAATAATTGATTTTATAACATGCCTAAAACATAGTAAATCTATTGGTTTTGAATACAAATATCCTCAAAATAAAGAATGAGTAAATAAATGACCTTATTAAGGAATTAAATACTCTAGAAGAAATTTGAGATATAATAACAAACTTCTAGAAGAAGTTTAAGTACATAAAATTTATGGAAATAAAAAGATATCGATTGATTATATCTCCAATGAAAAAGATTGAACCAAATAAGAAATAGTTCAGCAATATTTATTATTATATATAATATAGTTCTTAAAATTATGAAAGATAATTATTACTGAGGATATTCATTTTACAAAATGATGATATATGATGATTGGCCACAACGCAAAATTTAAATTATTGCAAACTAAAGAAATACTTGAAGGTGTTAAGTCAATGAAATACCTAAAAAATGTAAAACTAATAAGGTATAAATATATAGTTATTGCTAAGAAAATGAGAAGATTAAAGTTGTAATATAAAGCATAATTCGTATTACAATTTTTCTAATAATATATCAAAATTTTGATATGTGTCCAATGGATTTAATTATATTCTATTTTACTCATAATAATTGACAATAATATTATAATCCCTTAAGGATTTTAGAAGTTTGAAGCATGCAATTTGAATTCTTGAGAAATATAATCAATTAAATTATAATGATCTTTATATGAATTAAATTAGTTAGCATAAATATGTTGTAACTGTTTCAGTGAATATTTGTTGAAAAAAAAGGTATATAAAATTTATTGTGTTGTTATTTAAATGTGGATTGCTACATATGTTAATAATTTGAATATTATCAAAATTTATATATAACTTCCAAAGGCACTAGAGTATTTGAAAAAAAGAGTTTGAGATGAAAGATTTTTAAAAATTAAGTTTTATCTTGGCTAACAGATCAAACATTTAAATAATGAAACATCTATTTATCAATCAAAATAAGAATATCCTAAAACATTTTTTTCATGCATAAATGATATCTATTTAGTTTTCCAATAATTGTTGAATCACTTAGTATTAATAACCATCCACCTTAAACTTCAAAAAATAATGAAAAATTTATTAGTCTTGACATACCATATCATAGTGCAATTGATGCATCAATGTATCTTGGTAATAATAAACTCCTTGATACAAATTTTATGTAGGTCTATTAGCATGATATAGTCTTTTTTTTCTAACTAGAAGATATTTAGAAATAAGAGAAAGTTATCTTATGTTATTATATTCTCTTCTCATCTTCTATTTGTCTATTATTCTTATTCTAATTTCATAACAAAAATCAAATTTTAAACTATATAAAATTTAGAATTAGCTTGTATTATTTATTTTACTAATTATTATATTAAATTATATTTTTATAAATTTTGTAAGGAATAATTATATTATTATTGTATGTTAATTTACCTTGTCATTTTTCTAATAATTTTACAACTTGTTTTCAAGCATTTGCTTAAATCTAATTTAATTTTTATTAATTATTTTGACATACAAATTATGTGCAAAAAATAATATGATAAATCAACATATAATAATATTTTGATTTTCATTTAAAAATTTCATAAAAAATCACATAATTTAATAAGTTAGTTTATTGAATAAATGGTAAATGTTAATTCTAAATTTTTAGTTTAAGAGGTATTTGGTTGAATTGTGGAAAGGAATGGAATCAAATAAAGGAGGGTAAAGGAAAAAAATTGTTATTCCTTTTGGATCAATCAAGGATTGGAATCATAATGTATGTGATTCTCATTGGTTTATTAACTAGGAAATGGAGCTAAATTGATTGTGACGACGGCAATGGTGGCATTGATGGTGATAATGAAAGAGGAATACTTTTTGTTATCAATGGATAACATAATCTAAAACCCTGAAAAAATGTGGGAGTTTATTAAAAGTAAATAACAATAACAAATTTTATTACATATAACTAAACACTTAGTAAGGAATCAATTTGTTGGTTTTACCAAGCCTTTAAAAACTTCAAATCAAATGTTAACTTAATGTTATTTTCAACTTTCCAAAATTTGTAGGGGTTATAAATTTAAATGAAATATTTTGCAATTTTCTCTTGTTAAACTAGCTAGAGATTATTTGGTATGATGACAAAAATAATTGATTATAATAATAGATTTTAGAATAATTGATTATATATAATATATTTTATGTTTAGTTGCATCAATTAATAATTAATAATTGATCATATATGATTTGTTCTTGTTTTGATAATGTACAAAATAATTACTTCTTAGTGTTAAATACAAAAAACATATGATTATATCAAAATTGCTAATTTTTCTAATCTTTTTGACATCATTGCTTGTAAATGAAAAAATATATATAATATATATTATTTGATATATAGTTTTAGTTCAAACAAATAATTTATATTATTTAATATATATTTGATATATATTCTTATTTATTTGAATTATTTTACAAATAAGAAATTTTAATTTTTTATAATTAAAATAGGATCTATATTTAGTTTGATATTTACTAATTTAAAAAATAATTAAATTAAATTATAAAATATTGAAAGTCATTTATAAATTTAAAATAAAAAATATGGTTAGCACAAGTATAAAATTTAAAAATTATATCGTCAGAAAAATAAAAAACAACGGTAGTAAAAGAATGAAAAAAAGATGTTAGATAGCAGTAAATTTAAAAATTTTTCTTTCTATAATACAATTAAAAAATAAGCTACTATGTTTAACTTTTTTGAATGAAATTATTATCTATAATTAATTACTAAAAATTTTCAAAAATACAATCAAATATCTTAAAAAAAATCATAATCAATTACTTAACTTAATCGTCGACATGCCAAACAAGCACCTAATCTGTGTGTGTGAAACTGTAGTCCAACTATTATTGGCACTTAAAAATAATTGGTGAGGGTCTAATAAAAAATTATATAAATTGTTGAGGACATGCATAGTATAACAGTGGAATAATTGATTTATTAATAAATTGATTATTAATGGATTTGAGTATGTATTGTGTAACTTGATTTTATGCTTAGCACAGATTTTAGTAATGTTTGGTTTTCTTAAAAAATTAATATTAAATTTTTAGTAAAAAAATTGATTATTCAAAATCTGTAAAAGATAAATTATTATTTAATAATAAATTTCCTTTCACTAAAAACCTTGATATTAATGTTCTCTCAAAATAATTAATTAGTAGTAAAAGGTACATTAAATATAAAATTAATTTACTCAGTCAATTCAAGAATAATCAATTTAAGCCGTAGGTTATATCAAACACAATCTGATAAGTACAAGCTTTGCGTATCATTGCCCCAGATACCAAAGTCTTTTAATTGGTAAGTATTCTTAAACTCTACTGGTATTGGAAGTGATATTTTTAGTGGGAAAATTTTATTAATTTATATAGAAATAGTGAAATTTTACACTGATTTTATATTTTATAACTAGAAAAATGGTTCATTACATATGATAATAGAAGAAAATTACTGTTTCTTAAAATAGAAAATTTTATTTTCTATCGTACTCTTCATATTTAGTTAAAAAATAAAAAATTTTATTTTATCTTAATATTTTAAAATTATAAGTACAAATAAATGAGATTATTTTTAAAAAATATTTTTATTAAAATAAAAAAATCTATAATAGCATATACTATAGATTCAAAACTCTCAACCTCTCCGTTACCCTTTCTGTCATATCACTGTGACTGAAAGAGATTGACATAAAACTTTTAATGTACACCGCAATTCAAAATCCTTTCTTCATATATGAAATCCACAAAAAATCATGTATATATTTCTCTTCAATATGATAATAACATTAAAATAGGAGTGGGGCTGTGCCATCTCTAATTTTTGTTCACACCTCTCCAGATTAAGTATTAATGGCATATTGGAATTGTCGGTGAAAAATTATCTAGAAGTTACTCTAACCCTCACTCAATCAAGCTCAAGAATGAGCGACTTAACGAATTTTAAGTTTGATTTTTTTCGTCGAAAAATATTTTTTTGCAAAAAAAATTATTCGTATATATATATATATTAATAAAGGGGTAATATATTATACATATTGATAACTAAAAAAATAATATATTAAAATCTAAAAATTAAAAAAGGTAATTTTTTTTAAATAAATAAAATTATTTTTTTAAAATTTTTATATTTAATATTATATAAATAAAATATTTTTCCTCCATTTTAATATTTTATAATTATATTCTTTAAAAAAATATTTTTCGATTAAACAAACAAAACTTATATGTAAAAGGATTTCTCTAAGTAATAATAAAGATCTTTTCTGAATCCTTAAAATATTTTTCCTCCATTTTAATATTTTATAATTATATTTTTTAAAAAAAATATTTTTCGATTAAACAAATAAACTTATATGTAAAAGGATTTCTCTAAGTAATAATAAAGATCTTTTCTGAATCCTTATAATTGATTGAACCAACTTGCATTGCATTCATAATGTAAATACTTATTCAAGTAATAAGATTATACAAAATTACTAACAAAGTAAATTATCCTACGCTCTTCTCAAATTAGCTGAAAATATCCAAACCTCTTTCTAATGTAAAATCCTACATAAATTTCCTCTCAAACTAGAAAAAAGTGCTACACATAAATTCAGAAGAGGCTGACATAGGTGAGTTCTACTTAGTCAATAGGAAAAAGGATATTTTTAACCTTACAATGCCGAAAATACCACCTTTCAACCATTGACCCAGGAGATGCCCTTCTCCGTTCACTGCCACATAGAAAGGGGATTTTACAGCCTAAATATACACAAATATACATGCTAGAATGTGTTCAGAAAACCCGTCATTGGCAATTTTGTGTTTACAGTATAAAGTATACTTGCCACAAAATTAATCTCAGCATCTTTGCTCAGTTACAAAATTAAATTGCTACCCATTGAGAAAAAAAGGTAGAAAAATAAGTATTAGGATACCTAAGATATCTTTTCTTCCACCCTAAATATATAAACATTTACACCAAATTTTGTGGTTTGGCAGTACATCCCAGAAAATGCTTACACGTTGAATCAGTGCTAAATCTCAAATCTTATGGACAAATTGCGAATGCCACGGATTTGTGCTGAAAGGTCAAAAAGGGGAAGATAAGCAATAAAGTGAAAATATACAAAACTCTAAAGCAGTCAGATCAGATGCCCTGCGCAATTTGGAAGTCAATAATATGAATTCGGGATTCATATTCCATTGCTTCTCTGATGACTACATTTGCAGATACATATGCAAATCTGATAGAAGATGTGTATATAACTTATTAGTTCTTTGCTTGTCGGCTGCTCACACTTTAAGGCTTTGTAGATTAGACTCCCAAATGACACCAACCTCACTCCAAAGAATTGTAAATTTCTAATAAGGCCTGGATTAGTTGAAATAGCAAATAGTGGAGCAAATTAAAATGGCATCATTTCAGAAAAAGATAACATTCAGAGCCACGTAGTAAAGAAGAAGAGAACGGAGACAATTTTCATCATTTCATAACACCTATTAAACTAATTTTGAATCAAATAGCAAATAACTGAGTTAAAACCTTAAAATGAATGAAAAGCTGTTGAAATAGCAACCAAGAAGAGAACCAACAGATTTTTTATCAATTGCTCGAACCCAGAACAGTACATTAAGATGCGAAACTTGTACCAACGATCATCCAAGTGCAAGGCAATGACGTGGAGGAGCTTTCTCAATCTGCTAGAGTTTCCTATTGTGAATTGTGCGTTTCAGCGAAGTGAAGGTTTCAGAATTTGATTTTACACTAAAGGTAATATGGAGATTTAATAATTCCTTTCACAACTCAAATTTAAAAAAATAAAATCTTGGCATCTAAAGGGAATATTCCTAACTTTTAACTGTTTTTTGGACTAACGTATAAAATTTTAAATTAGAAGGAAGTTTGTGTATTTTTAATAAACCTAAGAAGAAGACAGTAATTTACTCTTAATAATATCGATCGTTTCTCCCTTTTTTTTTTTTACGCAGACATATTAATCATGCAAAAGACTCAATTCATATTTGTTAAAGTAATTCGTCTTAAGAGCCCATCAACTCATATTAATATAGGCCCTGTAGCCCATCATAATCCTTATTAGGCTAAGCCTAAAATCTATCCAAGTCTGATGGTATAAGTTAGCCTAAAACGATATGAGATTGCCCCCACCAATCCAAAGTCTTGATAATATCCGATCCCACACAATGGAAAAGGTCGTGTTTGATGAAACACTCGGTTTTTGCATGTCATGAACTCATTTCTTAAAGTTGGGGTCCTTTTGCGATAAATTGAATGCATTGTTACTCGTCAGTCATTTGTAAATTTAACTACTTCCATTTTTATAAATAAATATCTACCACAACCAAAATTGAATCTAAAAATATCACTTCAAAAGATGTGAAAATTAGAGCCATTCAAATGAATCAAAATTTGCAAGTTAATTTATTAGTTCACAAGTTTTGAAGGATTCAAACTTTATTTCGAAAAGCCTAAAAGTCACATGCCACAATTGAAAGTTGGTTACCTATACAAGCCAATTCATGGATAAGACAGACAGTCCACAATTTTTTTTATTTATAAATTTCATATTAACTTATATTTTCAATTCATATAAATTTATATTTATATTTTTCATTTTTAACTATGTAGGATTATATTGTAAATAATTTATAAATACTATTTTTATTTTATAGATATTTTATGACTTAAATTTTATGTGTATATATTTTTTCATAGTTATATATAAATTTAAAATACATCATGACTAACTTATAAATAAATATATGTTGCTTTTAAATAGTTTTAATTTTTTATTATTCAAAAGTTGAAATTTAAAAAAATAAAAATTAAAAAAAAAACTGCAAGTTAACCTAGGCCCACAAAGATCTATGGAAGCCTCTGAAGAAAAATGAACAAATCCGACCTAACCGTTCGTTCACCAGCTCTAGTGAAATTTGAAGTGGAAGACAATAGATTATATGTTGAAAGCAAATTATATTTTTATCTAATTATACTCAACATCCTTTATTTTTCAAAATTAAATACTTTCATCCTCTAATTATTCTTTCACCATTATGAAATACAATAATATTCATTTTTTTAATTATAATCCCTTTTCTAATATCATCCCTAATGATTAAAAAAATCACTTTCCTACATTTTTATGTACAAATATATTTTCTTTTTAAAAAAACTACATGGGTTATATATTTTAATTCTTCAATAAAAAGTACATTTCTATACAAAAATATAAAATAATAGTCTTCCCATCATTAGAAACAATATTAGAAAAAGAACTGCAATTAAAAAGGTTAAAATTATTATATTTCATAATAGTGAAAAAATTATTAGGGATGAAAACGTATAATTTTAAAAAAATATGGTGTGTCAAGTATAATTAAATCAAACCAATCAATGTAATTTACCCTATCTTAATAACAACTGTTTGAATACAAGCTTCAGGTTCTTGGCCCCACTTCAAATCAAGCACATCTCAAATTTTCTGAATCCGATTATAGAATATCTACTTTCTTGATTTCCTGAATATGGAATATCTACTTTCTCCGTAACCAAATGAAGCTAACAGCACAGAATGACAAGAAAGGTGATACAGGGATTTTTGGTGGGTTGGGTAATGATAAGCTTCAGTAGGAGTTGCACCATGAAGCTTCAAACAGTCAATCTCAATATGCAAGGCTCAATTATCAATCACTGAGATATATGTGAATAGAAGGGAATTGCAAGCTGAGAAACAGAAAGAAGGATTATTACTGATTACATCTATAAATTTACAACAGATCCTGCAATTACTTTACATGAAAAATGAATCAAAAAATTGCCTAGCACAACTCAACTCCCAGGGGAAAAAGAACACAGCAAAATCAAAAGGATGAGTAAAAGTAAATTAAGACAGGTTAGCTGGTCGTAATGTTGTATGAGATTTTAACAATGATAGAAAGAGGAATGTTGACAACATGACCCTGATTTCCAAACAGCCCAATTCTTCCAAAGCTGGCAACCGAGCTGTTACCGGTTGCATTAAAGAATACAGACAAGATCTGACTCTCCCCATTGCCAAGAGAGAAATGAGTTGGAGATACCTTCATCGAAACCCCGTATGGACTGCTCCATCCAACGCTGTATCTCTCATTCCCAGCAATGTTTTGAACAGTTCTCTGAACTACTCTTGATTGGTTTAGCTTGGCTATTGTAATTGAGGGTAGGTTCAGGTCAGGACCACAGAGAGTTGAATTGTAGAGCTCGCAGTTTTGATTAGTGTAATTTAACACCACTGGACTTGATCCGTTGATACCACAAAGAAACGACATGTAGTCATCATAACCTGCAAAGGAAAACATGTACACATGAAAGTTTTAAACATAGCTCTGCGAGGAGAGTGACAGAATGATACGATTCTACACCTCAACATGTCATATGAAGGGGATGGGGTGTGGAAGAAGATGATGGCAATGAAGATATTGGAGATGAAGACTTCGCAGATGATGATGATGTTGTTCAAGTCTCATATTTCAGTTACGTCTAGCCCAAAGTTAGCTCCAGTTTTTCTTGAGTTTTAGCTCATTACCTTGGCCAGTTATACCTTGTTTAAATTTGTTTAAGACTTGGCTATGATGATCCTGATTATGCTTAGACTTGATTACTCTGATGTTTGAGTCTTTAGCTTTAATGATTTATTATTAAACTAATGACCTTATTCTTGGTTGTCACTCATAAATTCATAATGATTAGGCAAAGCTTATTTCAAATGTTTTTTACGTTCATAGCCCTCATTTTTGCTTAAACCAAAAGAGAGAGAGGTTTATAAAGCTGTGATCCACCCCCCCCCCTTTTTTTTGAAAAAAATACATTGATGTTTTAATATATTACACTAACCTCCCTTCTAACTTCAACACTTACACCGACCTCCTTTTTAATTTCAAAACTTAAATCTAAATATAAAATATAAAACAATGTTATGTTTAAATCTAAAATTAAACTTATTTATTAAAAAAGATTCAAATCAAATATATGATAATTTAAGTACTTTTGTCATTAAATATATGCTTTGGTTAAGCTCAAAAGATTAAAAATCTATAACATTTACATTAAAACTTGACATTTTCATTTGTCATATTTTAGTTGTATAAGCTTATCAAAGTATTTTTTTTTCCCACAAAATATATATTGCTAGATTCAAATCTATAATCATCTTTTTTTTTTTCATCATTTTATTGAAAAAAGTTCAAATTTAAATTTAAGTGTAATATTATTTTGTATTTCAAAAGAAATTTATGCATATTTTGAAACTAGAGAGGAGGTACATTAAACTCTTTTTTTTTTCCTTTCTTTTGAGGGGGGTGTAGTGGGGATGGGGACTGTTAAGTTTGATTACTTGTTTTAACCCTCATACCTATATTGGTTGATTTGCTTGTCACCAAAAGTTTGTCACCGTCAAACCCATCTGTCAATTTTAGATTGACTGGAATCGCTGGAAGAATGGGATGCACACATAAGCATGAAAAGGCACAACTTTAAGGCTTGAGTCAAAGAAAATGCTCTACTGCCACCACAACATTTACAGAAAAAAAAAACACAATAAGACCAAGGGAGAGACTTTGACGCACCGGTTACACTGATGCACCAATGGATCTATTCATTAGATTTCATTATCAACATAATACTATATAAGATGAATGAAATTTAATGGCTAGATCTACCGGTGCACTAGTACAATAGTTATATCTTTGTCATTGCCTAAAAGACTAGAGAGAGCATGTCTGGTTGGAAGAAATACAATGCAACGGGAATGAATGGCTTTTTTTTTCGTTTAATTAGTGGTATTATGAGATTGAGATGGCCATTCCATTAAATGACTAAGAGTGGTGAAATGACCTTTTACACCTTTTATCATTTTTATTCTTGTAAATCCCAAAAGTACCAAGTACTAATAAATAACAAGACAGATGTAAACTTTTCAATTACCATAAGAATATTTTGCTAATTATGATTTTGATAATAGAGATTAAATATATTTTTGTATTAGTCATAAAATAAAAAATATTTTTACCATACAAAGTTATTTGATATAAAATAAATTAAATGAATTCAGTTTATTATGCTCTTGCCACAAATATTTTCATTAATAATAGTTTTAACAATAGAATTTAAAATATGATATTTTTATCATATAAATATTAGAAATTATATATAATAATTCATATAATATTAAAGTTAATAAATTAAAATTGCACATTATTTTACTGTACTATACTTGAAAATGAAATGGGATGACTATTGTGGTCCATTCCATTGTCATTCCCTACTCCATTCCATCCCTTTTCATTCCCCACAACCAAATGAGACCTTGCCCATAAGGGGTCAGATGTCAGGCTATATGTGTAAGCAAAAATAAAATTGGAAACATAACGGCTGTAACTTCTAAGGGCCAGTTTTCATGTTCATGGAGGAAATAATTAGTTATAAGGTTTAAACTCCGAAGTATGAAAAGGTTGTAATTTCTCTTAACAAAGGTTATACCTCAATGAGTTTTATAAATAGGAACCAACATCAACGAGATCTTCATAGGGAAAACAGACACAATCATTCCATGAAGAAATTTAAAATAGATATCGGCACTCAAGATTCAAGATCTTAGGAAGAGACCAAATAAAAGCTTTATCAACAACCGCCATTACGCTTCAAAAACTGGGTAAAAGCTGCATGTTGGAAGTATATCAAATGGAAAAAAATTGTAGGCTAGGCTTCAATTAGAATTAGAAAGTAGATATATTTGGTTCAAATGTTTACTGGGTAGAAACTAAAAGGGAAATATTACTACTCCGACCGTAGCACTAAAAATTTCAGTACTCCTTCCTCTTCAATTTTGACAAGGAAACAACCTCCTTAACCATGATTCCCAAAACATCTAACTCATCAAAAATACAAATGAAAATAGTAGTGAAAATCTCAATGCCACAGTAGGACTAAGCATTTCCAACTAGAAGCATGAGGAAGAAATAACAGCAGCACTAAAATTTGAACAAGGAAAGGTTACTCCTAATGTACAAAGTAGAAAAGTTTCTATGTAATAAAACTATAATTAAGATTAAAGATCATCTTTCTATAGTTGAGCTAAAATTAATAGACCATTTCCTAAGAAATTTTCAGCTGAACGAGGAGTGCAAGTGTTCAAAAGGTATTCATAAGGGGATTAACATATGTAACCCGAGTGATTCCATTGGTTTTCATGCAAATGCAATATATATGTGACTGAATCTAAGAATCTACTTACTGAATAAAGAAACTAGAAACAGAACTGCAGATATAAAAGAGATGAGAGTGTTACTATTCAATCATCAATAAATTTTAGGGTAAATTGCACTTACCGCCCCTAAGTTTAGGAAATTTGCACTCACATCCTTCTATTTTTAGAAATATACACTCACCTCCTTTACTTTACTACTGCAAGGAAGTGAGTGTAGGTTTAAATGGAAGAACGGAGATGAGTGTATATGGATAAGGGAGGTTAATGCATATTTCTCAAAATAGAAGGTTGCAAGTGTAATTAGACAAAACTTCATGGCGATGAGTGTAATTTTCTCTAAATTTTTCTATACACTAAGAACCAACCACATATGAGGAGAAAACTATTTTAATTACAACTAAATTTAGTCTGGAAACCCAAGCTCATATCCATGTGTTACACAAAATACTTGGGAGGATTAACAAATTTAATAATTACTCTTGAAGGGCTTACACTCAAACTGCCTTTTCTTCATCACTCTCAATCATCAATAAATTTTTCTAGTAATTAAGCACATGTAAAGAGAAAACTAATTTAATTTTTACTATATTTGGCATGCAGAACCAAGTGTATATCCATGTCTTGTGCAGAAAACATGCAGACCTTTATAATTCTCTGCAATGGCTTAAGATGCATGTACATAAATGCAAAAGGCTGAATACAAAATCAAAATGGGTGCACAGTCTTCTCATTTTTCCATTAATGTTACAGGGCAAAGATTACCAATAGCTATCAAACTAACATCTTTGGAATGCAGATTAACTTTTATGCCATTTTGTTTAATTTAAAGAGAAAATTTGTTGTCATGATGACATTGAAAGGACTAAATGTCTTACTTGAATCAAAAATTAAGCCCGGATTCAATGCTGCAGTTGCATTCACAAAACCACTGCCCATGTCAAAGGGAGTTGCTGGAGATTGGTTATTATCTGGGCCAGCATATGACCGTTGAGCCATTATTGGCCCGCCTTTGTTGTCATAAAGAGAAGCTGTAGTGGATAATGTAGATCCAATGGCTGCAGGACTGAGATTGGGGAACTTCTGCTTTACTAGTGCAGCAAGACCAGCAACATGAGGTGCAGCCATGCTTGTGCCAGACATCATTGCAAAACTCTCACCTGTTGGACCAATGAAGATCAGATTTATAGCAAAATCTTTATTAGTGCAGAAGATTCCTTAAGGGTCTGTGTGTTTTTCCAAAAGACATTTTCCATAGGAAGAATCTCATATACTTCTATATGAATGAAGGAGAAATATACTATCTTCATACCTTATTACTAAAAAAGAAAAAAAATCATACCTAGAGCTATGCTAATGGAGGAAAACAACTTCCTCTTTTTCAAAGAGAAAATTGTCTTCCACCAAACTCCTTACATTTAGCATGAAACAGAGCACATTTACTACCATCTTAACAATTTATAACTATATTCCCACGGAATATGTTTTCCATCAAAACAAATGGGGTCTAAGTGTTTATTTATTTTCTTCAGCAAGTAAATACTATGGTATGAAGAAATTACAGAATGTTCCTCATTTGGAATTTTACCATCATATGCTGCATTAAAATTTACATGGGAGATCTTTGTAATTTCAGGAACAGGAAGAGTTCATGTTCTGATGGAATTTAAAGCGGGAAATTTGTGCAATCAAGCATCAAGCAAGAAGGATCCATGTAATTTTGTCAAACCTCAAGGAGTTGCATGAAATTTATTCCTTTTTGTTCAAGACATCTATGTGTTTACGTACCTAAAAATTCAGCCGAATCAGCACCAAGAGAACTCCAGGCACCCCATATGAAATTTCCAGGAGCTACCAAATTGGGTTTTAAAATGTCAGATTCATGAGGAAGACTGTCCTCGGGATCTGGTCCTCTAGCAGAGTAATACATAATCTTTGGAGCAGCATTACTGTAGTTTGCTTTTAGTCCACCAAGGATTCTTGCAACAGCACCAAATTTAACAATTTTCTTAGAAACCCCATCTATTTCCAAGGAAGAGTTGTAGTATTGCATCAAACTCTGTCAAATTGAAGATTAAGTGAAAAGATTCAGTCAAGTCAAGGCTCATCTCCTGGATACCAGAGAGGGAGAGAAATTGGGAGAGATAAAATGATTGCTAATATACGGAACTCTTGACTCAGTTATTACATAACCTACTGACATTCTGACATGAAAGTATGCAAATATAAGAGGATAATTATAATAATAATAATAATAAAGTATTTGAGAAGGGGGATAAAAAAACCTTGAAACATGTTCATGCATCATTAAAGTAAATTTAAAAAGAAAGATAAAGCACCTTGGAATCATTTGATGATGCAACTATTATGGCAGGCATTCCCATGGGAACTGGATTGAGTTGAAAACCAATTACAAAAGGAGCCATGTAGAAGACAACACCAACTGCACTAAGATTCTTGGCTGTTTCTAATGATTGATTGACACGGGAGTTCCCAATCACAAACCGGATTGAATAGCTACAGATCAAGAGGTTCCCCTGGATTAAATCTCGATTAAATTTACTGGAATCTTGGCATTCATCCACGTAAATATCATCATCAGCTTTTATGCCATCTTTCAAAGCATGCCGTGCATAAATAAGTTTATACATATTGTTTTCATCTGTTCCAGCTGAGGAAAACCAAGGTAATAAATCAGTTGCCATAGATATTCTTTGGTCTATAATCAGTTAAATCAGTATACAATAAAAATGGAATTCTCTTATAACCCCAGAGGAATGTGATTAAGAGATATATAAGAAATCTATAAGTTAAAAAAAATTTATAAAAAAGGAAGTCTAGCAAGCAACTAGAATCAGTTAGACACACTACCCAATGTTAGTGATCCAGTGTCAGATTTTTTTTTTTTTTTGGTTCATTTTCCACTCAATTATTGGAAATAACTCAATCCATCCTTTGAGCCAGTTGCTTATTTTTGTCTCACAATGCATGCTACTTCATAATTTCAACTGAATCTAGTCATTAATGAACATCCATGCCTCCATTAAACCCCTTTACCAGAAAGATCATTCAGAATTTCAACTCTGTTTTCATAGCTGTAAATGCAATTATTTTCTTGTGCATCCTTTAAAGTCCACAAAATCATTGACAAGTCCAATAGTATCCTCTATAGTTCTTTTCTAGGCTCATGAAAGTATAATATCACTAGCCAAGACAATGTCAATGATTCATGACCGGGTGTATGACAACTTCATAGTTCTTTTCTAGAGAATCCTTTGTTGCTTAGGCTCAAGTTGAATTCCCATCTAAACATTTTACACCCTTTCTCTAATGAACTAATGAATCTTCACTGACTCTAAGAGGACAATTCGAGGAAGACAAACAATCATCAGAAGTACAAAACACTATGCCCTGCAAACTCAGAAATCAGAAAGGAAATATACTTGAGAAACTATACATTGTAGAAAATATTTCTTGTTTAACAAACCAGGATCAAAGCAATAGAAACTTACGTGCAAGTCCAACACCAGGAATTGTCATATTATTGCCAAGAATCATGGAGTTGCTATACAGCCGGTCATGAGTGGTGGCACCCACTGTAAAAATCCAGGGGCTGAAGGATGACATGCTCATAGGTGATGGTCCAGTATTGCCAGCAGCTTGCACAACAAAAATTCCATATTTTACAGCAGATAATAATGCCATGTCTATCGGATTGAAGAAGGTTGCAACAGCAGAAGGACGCCTATTTGGAGTGATTGACAAACTTAGTATGTCAACCCCATCCTGAGCTGCCTGTAAAAAGCCAATCAGGATACTGTAAACCTTGCCATAAATCTAAACATTGTGGATGCAACTTATATAAACAACTCAGGCTTCTGTAGGCAACATATGAGAAAACACTTGGTAATTATTTTCCAATTCAATACCAGGCAGACCCCTAAATGAAATTAAAAATTATTCCATGACAAGTAAAACTTGATGAAATTGACATTAGATTGGCGAAAGATCAAATCAAAGAAACCATAAAATATCTGAAATGTTTTTCATTGCTGAAGCCAGGACCAAATAGAACAAGAATAAAAAATAGATAAGTGCCCTTGGAACTTTAAAAACAATTATTAGCTATTTAGGTTGATTCCTTGTCCTTTACACTATTACACAGACCAGGAGACCTAAAAAATGGAACACCTCAAATAGAGAAACAATTGAGAATATAAGTAAAAAAAAAATGCTGAGATTAAACCATCTCAAATACAATGATTTCTAAGACAGTGCATCATTTGTATTAGCTAACTGAAATCTGTACCTGGTCAATAGCAGCAACAACATCTGCGGCAAATCCTCCAAACCTCTGGTATAATGCCTTGTAAACAGCAATGCTGGAAAAGATTTAAATGCAACAAATGCATTAATAATATAAAAATAGAACAGAAAACTCATGATACATGCATGGATTAATTACATATCCAAATTAATACTCTTTTCTACCATTTTACACTGATCTTTCAACTTTTTAATCCTAAATATCTCATTAAAAAGATTAAACCAGCTTGTTTCTGTCAGAATGTAAGTTATTACACATAAATCCTACAAACAGTGTACATCTCAGAGAAAGGATATAATAAGGTGGAGTACATAAGTAAATACTTCATGTGCATAAGAACCTCGTGTAGAAGAATTCAGGGATGAAAACATAGGTGGTAGGAGAAACAAGAACAAAAGAAAATAGAGGTAATCACTCACCCACGTTAAAGGGTGTCACAACATGACTTTGCTAGCATGACACATGTATGCAAATGCTACGTAATATAGAATCATCACATCATATTTAGTACTTATAGTATTATATTGTGTTTAGTACAATGGAATGGAATGAAAAGGAATGGAATAATCATTATATTATTATATTTGATTGCATTTCATTCCATAATTATATTTGATACAACAAATACTGTAGAAATAAAATGGAAAAAAATGTATCAATGACAATGCCCTTAAAAATAAAAAGAAAATGCAAAATTGACACTATATATGAAAAATTGTATTTTCATTATTTATTTATTTATAACTTTTTTGTAATTGAACATAAAAAACCATAATTATCAATATTATAATTAACAAACAATTTTCTATTGTAAAAGCATAGAAATTTAATTTACCAATTTTTTTTATATTATATAATTTTTGCATAAAAAAATATAAAAATATTTTAATTTATTTTATTATTAAAAATGATCTTGCCAAGTTCCTTTGGACGGACAATGTGTCGAGAAAAGTATAATGAATCAGATATCTTTTTTCTTTTGTTCTTTTTTTTCTCTCTTTTGTCCCCCGCCTCCTCCTCCTCCTCCTCTTCTTCTTCTTGTTTTTTGGATATATATATATATATATATATATATATATATATATATATATATATATATATATATATATATATATATATATATATTTTGACCGAGTTGAGTAACGCTAGCCTGTAACCCAAGTGGGGGCATGTATCTTCCAAGGGGTTGTGTTAGGTCTTGACAACCAACGTAAAAACTTTGTCGAAATCTCTTATATGAATTACACACAACGATTTATTAGTGTTAATGCTAGGTCGTTACCCAGAAGTAACACGCTGTATGGTTCGAGTGCAGTGTCAAATGAGTTAGAGCTGCTGCATCGATGCCCGAATGTAATGTTAAATGAGTAAGGGTCCTCACATTTTTATGGACAGATGTGGGTAAAGAAGCTAGTCCACGAGAACATAATTAGGTTTGGTACTTGGAATATCAACACGCTAACAAGTAAATCTTTAGAGGTTGTAGACACCATGATTCGGAGAAGAATTAACATTATGTGTCTTCAAGAAACTAAATGGATTGGAGAAAAAGCTAAGGAGCTAGACACTACAAGTTTTAAACTATAGTACACAAGGAAATTTAAAGAAAAGAATGGAGTTGGTATTATTGTAGATAAGAATTGGAAGAAAAATGTGGTGGATGTAAAAAAGACGGGAGATAGGATCTTATCTTTAAGATTAATAGTTGCACGGGAGACTATCAATATTATTAGTGCCTATGCACTACAAAATAGGATCAGAGACACATTTGAAGAAGTTTTGAGAAGACCTAGAAGGTTTGGTTCAAGGATTTCCACAAGAAAACATTTTCATTGGAGGGGATTTAAATGGACATGTTGGCAGTGAGACAAGGCATTTTTCGGGAGCGCATGGAGGTTTTGGTTATAGAGAGCTAAATGAGGAGGGGCAATCCATTCTTGATTTTTCTGTGGCATATGATTTTAAGATTGCGAACACTTGTTTTAAGAAGCAAGAGGAGCATTTAATCACGTACAAGAGTGGAACTTCAAGGTCACAAATTGATTTCTTTTTGGTAAAGAGCTCAAATAGAAGAATCTATAAGGATTGCAAAGTGATTCCGGGGGAGAGCCTTACTACACAACATAGAGTCTTGGTCCTCGATGTTCTTTTTAGATTCCGTAACAAGAAGAGACAACAAGTTATAAATCCAAGGATTAAGTGGTGGCAGCTCAAAGATGAGAAACAGAGGACTTTTAAGAGAATATTATTGTAGGAAGGTAATTGAGTAGCACAAGAAAGTGCCAACTATATTTGGGATGCGATGGCTAGAAGGGTTAGGATGGTTGCTAAGACAGTTTTGGGTGAATCAAAAGATTTTGGATCAAGAGATAAAGAATCTTGGTAGTGGAATGAAAATGTGCAGGAAAAGGTCAAAACCAAAAGGGAATGTTTTAAGGCTTTGCATGTGTGTGACAATGCGAAAAATTGGAAAAGGTATCGGATAGCTAGGAAGGAGACCAAAAAGGCAGTGAGCGAAGCACGATCTAAAATTTTTGAAAAGTTCTATCGAGATTTAGGGACAAAGAATGAAGAACGAAAGATTTACAAGTTTGCCAAAAATAGGGAAAGAAAATTAAGAGACTTAAATTAAGTAAGGTATATTAAGGATGAAGAAGGACAAGTTCTACTCACAAATGAAGATATTAAAGAAAGATAGGAAAAGTACTTTTATAAGCTTTTTAATGACGAGCAAGGAGTGATTAGGGATATGGAAGGATTAAAAACCCAAGAGGACGAACAGAATTTAGCTTATTATCGCAGGATTCGAGTTGGGGAGGTAAAAGAAGCTCTTAGGAGGATGGATAATGGTAAAGCCGTTGGTCCAGATGGTATTCCTATTGAAGTTTGGAAATGTTTAGGAGAGTAAAGTATTTTTTGGCTCACCAAGTTATTTAATGAGATTTTGAGGTCTAAGAAAATGCTAAATGAGTGGAGGAAGAGTATTTTGATGCTTATATACAAGAACAAAAGAGATATTCATAATTGTACAAACATTCGACGGATAAAACTTATGAGTCATACTATAAAGTTATGGGAAAAAATGATTGAGCATACATTAAGAGATGAGACTAAGATTGCAGAAAATCAATTTGGATTTATGCCAAAAAGATCTACAACAAAGGCTATTTATCTTCTACGAGGGTTGATGGAAAGGTATCGAAGTAAAAAAAGAGATTTACATATAGTTTTCATTGACCTAGAAAAAGCTTATGATCGGATACCAAGAGAAGTGTTGTGGAAGGCTTTGGAGAAGAAAGGAGCTCGTGTCGCATATATTCGGGCTATACAGAACATGTACGATGGAATAACTACAAGTATAAGAACTCCTGAGGGAGAGACAAAGGACTTCACTATAAGGATAGGCCTACATCAGGGTTCAACTTTGACTCCTTACTTATTTAATCTATTCTTAGATGTTCTTACTAGAGCCATACAGAAGAATATCCCTAAATGGATACTATTTACAGATGATATAGTCTTGATTGAGGAATCGCGGAAAGAGGTTAATTATAAATTGGAGCTTTGGAGATAGACGTTGGAATCAAAAGGTTTTCGCTTGAGTAAGAGTAAGATGGAGTATATGCATTGCAAGTTTAACAAGAAACAAGATAGAAATGATTTGGAGATAAGAATTGGAGATCACATCATACCGCAAATATCTAAATTTAAGTACTTGGGATTTTTTTTATAAAGCGATGGGAAAATTGACGGAGATGTCATACACAGGATACAAGTTGGATGGTTAAAATGGAAAAAAGCATCTGGAGTGATTTGTGACCATAAAGTACCTACTAAACTCAAAGAGAAATTTTATCGGACTGCTATACGACCAGTTATGCTCTATGGTAGTGAATGCTGGGCTCTAAAGGGACAATAAGAACAAAAAATAGGGGTAGCAGAAATGAGAATATTAAAATGGATATGTGGTCATACGAAAAAAGATAAGATAAGAAATGATTGTATACAAGAGCATATTGATGTGGCACCTATTGAAGAGAAGATGACAGAAAATTGGTTAAGGTGGTTTGGTCATGTACAAAGAAAGTCATTAGAGGCACCAGTAAGGAGAGTTGATCACATGGTTTTAGCCCTGTGAAAGAATGCAAAAAGAGGTCAAAGAGGACATTAAAGGAAGTTATAAAAAGGGATCTCTTGGTGAATAATATCACTGAAGATTTGCCTTTTGATAGAGCCCAATGGCATTGTGCGATCCATGTAGCCGACCCCACTTAATAGGATAAAGCTTTGTTGTTGTTGTTGTAGTAGTAGTATTTTTATTATTAAAAATATAATTATGAAAATATTTTAATAATATAATATTGAAAAATAGATGTTTTATTATTTATTAATAAAAGGTAATGTTGGAATATATGAAAAATGTGAGAGAAAGGAATGTAAAAAATCCATTCCACAAAATGATGGAATGGTCATTCAATCACTCTTGCTATGGAATGAAGATTCCCTCCATTCCATAGGGAATGGTCACTCTTATTCCGTAATGCTTACCAAACAGACTTTTTCCATTCCATTCGATCACACCAAACATGCTATTAGCCCTAGGGTTCAAGGGAGGTCATGGTTTGATGAGTTAATTAATTTCAAATGTCTGCACGTTTGCAGTTATTATATGTTTTGGAATTTTATACGGAAAGCTTGGAAAGCCCCATAAGGGACTATTTTTATTTTGACATGCCCCTGTGCCCATTATGATCAGGCCCCTCGTGTACAAATTTTCCTCTTCTCCTTCAAGGAGGCCGCTCACTCTTCCCACAAGTGCACATGCACGCACGTCTGGCTCATCATATCACACTCACTGGCTTGAGCATTTCACATGGGTGATCGGATTAGTCTCCCTTTTTTTTCCTCAACTCCTCCACATACGTCCTCCCTCTCTCCCTCAAGGCATGATTTTGGCTACTTAAAACTCTATGAAACACAAGGAACAGACATAGCTTAGTCCAGACCATACAAGTTCAACTACAAAGAAAGCACCCCTTTTTGGATACATGACCAAAGAGATGATGACCTCGTAAGAAATTCTATTTTATGATCAACAATATTCCTTAAAACATCAACTTTGTATAGAAAGCAAATGTTCCATTCATGTTTAATTAAGCATGGATAACAACCGTGTGAGTGAAACCTAGTCCCACTAACAACACAACCAAAAAAAAAAATCTTAATCACTCACTCCTCTCAGCCCAAACCACAAATAAGATCGATTAATTAAAACTTGGAAACTGATCCTACTCTAATTTCTGAAGTCTATCCAACAAGAACAACAACAGCAGCAAATGCCATCATGGATTGTATGAGAAAATTAGAATCATTTTCAATCACTATCACATTTTGAGTTCAAGCAGAAATTTTGGACCAGGACATAATAGACAGCAAAAAAATCATTTAATCCTACAGGGACGTTTAATCCAATAGGGACAAATGTTTTCCATCTCTAGGAAAGAAGCAAGAAACTCGTGGCATGCTCATCTAAGCTCTACAATGCATAAAAAACAAGAAATGCTCCACTTTTGTGTGCGAGTCTTGTACACAAGCAGCAATATTATTTTTATCATGGAAAAAATATATTACCATGGAACAGGGAGGTTCAAATAAAAGAACACGTGATATGATGCAGAATGATACAAAACTTTTATAGTGTATAACTATGTATAAAACAGATTGCTGTCCTGACACATATACAACAACCATAAGATCACAAAGGTTATAACTGATACAAAGTTTAAGATTAGTTACTGTGAATGAGGAGCCATCCCACTGGCATTTCCAAAGTAATTTCCAGCAACCACCACCGGGATCCCATGGTTTCCTGCTGCGACAGAAGCTGTGTGCCTATTATAGATACATCAGAATGGGCAATAAGTGAAAAGAAGTAAAAACTGATGTGTCGGTTTTTCCACGTTTCGTTGAATAAAACAATGAGATAATCAAAGTATATTTGATTGGCTATCAGACATGGAATAAGTTTTTTTTTCAAGCACTTGCACTTTAATCAGCTTGGAACTCCAATGGCAGAAAAACTCTCAACAACGAAATTTTTAAGCACAAAACATTAACATTCAAATGGAAGATAGGGAATCATCACTGTGTTCAAAGTATGATACATAGAAGCTTTAAGTAATTCATCAACACAAACTCAAGCGGAAAGCCCAAAGCCTTCAAAACATACCGAAGTACACAAAAACAGATTAAGTGATAAACTAATAGTAATTAGAGGTAAATAATAAGAAAAAAAGTCTGATAGATTAATGATTACCTAACCTACGCTTATGCCAACAAGGACTAAACACAATGATAACAATAAGACAGATAAACCAACAGTGATTGCAAGTAAACAATAAGAAAAAGGTCTATGCCATCATGGACTGGCATGATTAACACAGTAAATTGAAGCAAACCAGGCTCTTTCCTACTATGTATTTAATTAATAGATAGTAAAACTAGGGAGAATGGACCCAGAAGCTAATCATAGCTAACTGCAGTGTAATATAATAAACATCTGAGAACCAAAAAAACTCACGTGCCATGGCCATCCCCATCAAAGGGGGAAGCATAATCTTGGCTTGCATTAAATATTCCTCTGGTTATAGCAGATGCAGCAAAATGACGGGCCCCAACAAGCTTCCTATTGCAGGAACCAGATGGGAAATCCCGAGTAACCTCACAGACACCAGAAAAATGAGAGGGAACAGGGTAGGGATGCCCAGAATCATCATCACCAAAACTAGGATGTGTTGGATCAATGCCAGTGTCAATGAACCCAATTACCATGCCTTCTCCAGCGGTTTCAAACCCACCATCTTGAGACCAGGCACCCTGTGGCAGACCCAAGAACTGTGGAGTATAGGTAGTTGCAGTTCTTACAGAAAAGTCCAAAACCACGTTAGCCACTTCTATTCTCCTTGATAGCTTATCTGCCTTCACGATTCAGCAATTTTAAATATTACGCATACATTAGTTATAGTATATACAAACAAAAAATGAATTATTGGTGTTCATTTATGAATGAACATGCCATCACTCTAGTAACTTTACAATTCAAGAAAAAAGAAAAAGACCCAATGATGATATTGAAAATTGACTGTTATCATACCTGCTGGTCGGTAACCAAAACAGCAAATCCGTTAATTAAGTAATGGTAGCTATAAAGCTTCAGATATTTCTCCCCCTTTAACACTTTCTTCAACAATGAATCATGAACTCGTGCAATATAAGAACCGGATCTTTTATCTGATCTTGTAATATTCCGAGATCTAAAGAAAATAGAAAATAGTCAAAGTACTGCTCTCAATCTCATAATTAAGCTCAAAAGCCTTAGAAATTGAGAAAATGAGTAGATGGAAGACCCAAGATACTGTAGCCCAAGAACATCAATAACAAATATAACGATCCGTTTGAATTAAATTATTCATTAACAATGGATAATAAACAATCATTTTAGCGCAAATATCGTACATTTCTCATCCTGATATACATGTACATATAACTTCTGCAGAATACAAACCTAATAGAAACGAGAAAAACTGTAACATCATAACAAACTGACGCAGGAAAAGAAATTGAAAACTTGAATATTTATTACTTAAAAGAATGGAAATTGCAGCCCAAATACCTCCATTTTTTCCAAAAAAGGATGTCCGAGCTTAAAGTTAGAGCAAAAATGGCAAGAACTATAAAATCAAACACCAAACGGTCATCAAAAAAATAAAAGATCCCCTTCGTGAACTTAAAACCAAATAAAAGAAAGATCCTTCACCTGGGCTTATCAAGTCTAGTTCTCGCAGGCACACCATGTTTGAAACTTTTACCAACTTTTCTCAGCTCACCGTAGTAATGAGAAGTCGGAGCTTCTCTGAGA
The DNA here is from genome assembly GCA_020226215.1 of Sindora glabra. Taxonomy (NCBI): domain Eukaryota; kingdom Viridiplantae; phylum Streptophyta; class Magnoliopsida; order Fabales; family Fabaceae; genus Sindora; species Sindora glabra. The sequence continues at coordinate 49,698,446 of CM035225.1, forward strand.
GTAACAATGTACACAGCAGCAGAGTCATCTGAATCATCCTGACACAAGGAAGGCAAAAACATGCCCAAACAAAGCAAAACCACCAGGAACTGCGCCCAATAAATGCTACCCATTTGGGTTTACTTCAACAAAATAAAGAAACCCAATAAATCTAAAGCCCCAGCAAGCATGAACAACAAGCTAAAAACAGCAACTACTCTTCACTTCATCAATCCGCATGCTCCAATTTCAAGAGCAAGATTTTCCCTTCAGTGTCTACAAAGTATGTATAGAGCAGAACGAAGAAAACCCTTAACTAGAGACTGAGTAGGGACCGGAGTAGAGATACAGAGTGAACCCAGCACTGCAGAAACGGAAATGGTGATAAAGGAAGGTTCTTTTCGGTGCTGAGAGAACCCGCTTTAGTTTGCTTTTGGAGGAGAGAGTGAGAGAGAGATAGAGAGTGACGGTATTAATAGCTGTGGACTGAGGCGGAGAGAATCTGCGAGCCACATTGGGACTCGCGAATTTGAACGTTTTACTTATACAAAGAAGCAGAAAATGTGGATGGAAAGAGAAGTGAACGTTTTATTTGGTGTTATTCGGTTTTGGAGGCCGGTTGTGTATACGAATAAGCTAGTTATCCGTATATTTTTCGTACAAATATTTATTTTAATAATATAATATTATAATTATATATTAATTGTTTAATAAAATATTAATATATAATTAATAATTTTAAAAAATTAAGAAATAAAATATTATAATTTTATTTTATATATTATTAAATAATTAAAACTGATATTATAATATAATAAAAAAATTAAATTTACAATTTTTATATACATTAAATCATATAAAATAAATTTTAAAATTTGTATTACTTTTGATTATCTATAAGTTAAACTAAAGCTAAATAATTCCAAGCTATTTGGAATATGTGCTGCCATCTTTAAAAAAAATTATTAATACTTCTAAAATTCGTAGGCTTGTAAGGAAGAAAATTAGAAATGTTTAGAAATAAAAAAAAACTCTAAAAAATAGTTCAAAGAATAAAATATTTATAGAAAAAATAATTAAAAAAGAAGTATGTGATAAAATAAAATTTAGAAAAAATTTAAGGAAAGAAAAAAATCATCTTCCCATTCATTTAGTTTAATATTCAAGTAAATAATTAATTTTGAATTTATTTATCAAAAATATTTATTTTAAATTTATATATCTCATTAATTAGATATCATTTTTTAAAATAATTATTATCATTAATATTTATATTTAATAAAATAATTTACAAGAATAGATTTTCTTTGTAATGGCAATAAATTTTTATTTACTATATAACTTTTGAAATAATAATTTTATATTATAGACAATTCATTAAATATAATCTACAAATTACTACTTACTTGTTAACTAAAATTTAATATCTTAATATTAAATTTTTTATTTTTTAATTCATATAGAAGAGAGGAATAGCTATTGACAAAAAAACACTAATAAAGAACTCATATTTAAGCATTTTTTAAAAGTTGTCTTATAATAAAGATTAACATAAAAAGAGCTCCTTTCAAAATTAAAAAAAATATACATAAAATAATATCGTTATTTTCTTAAAAATTATTATCAATTATACTTACGAAGCCACAAATTTATAAAAAAATGACAATAAAATTAAAAAATTTGATATAATCATAAATATAAGATATTTTGATTGAAGTTTTACAAAAATATGTTACAAATATGGAAGAGAGAAAAAAAGTTAAGAAAAATAATATGAATATTTAGGGAAATATTACCAAAAAATTTATTAATTAGATTATAAAATAAAAAAATAAATCTGCAATTACTATAGTAAAAATCCATCAAATGAAAATGAACCATTATATTATTTAGTTGAAAATATTATCAAATACCATATTCAAATTTTCTTTAAAAGAATGATGTTGAGAGAGATAGACTTGATAATAAATTTAAACTTTCTTTTGTAATTGCAAGTAGTGTTGTTCATTTATATATGTGGATAAATAAAGATTTTATCAAATAAGTGCATAATAAATAAGAATTCATAAATTTTAAATTTAATTTAAAAAGCAATAAAGATTAGGATAAAAAGATTTATATTTAAATTAAATAAAGATAAAAAAGTAAAAAAAATTTAAATAAAATTAAATGAAAATAGAGATAAAATAAATTTTAAATTTTAAAATAGGAAATTTTGCTGAGTTTATTTGCAAATTTGTAAAAAATTTCAAAAATAATAGTCCATAGTTTGGCTTCTCCAATAATTCCTCCAAAATATGTAACTATTTTTTTCCTATTAAAGAATTTGTGAAATAATTAAAGAATTTACCTAATGAAATAAATTATATAAAATTATATACTTTTTCAATTTTTATACATAAAAAATTTAACAAGCTTAAGAACAAATTAAGTTATAAATTTTTTAAAAAAATAGATATTCAATATAATAAAGCATTCATAATAAAAAATGTATAATCAAATTAAAACAACAATAGTATAACAAAAAAAGAAGCAAAATAATCATAAAAAAATTTACATGGTAGGAGCATTTACATAAAAAATAAAAAAGATGAAGATAAAACTTCTCATATTAGAGAAGATAATAGCAAGATATAGAAATAAAAGAAATAAAATATAAATGTAATTTAAAAAACTTTTTAAGGATCTTTTTATGATACTAGAATAATTTGGTATTAATAAATTTTGATGAGAAATAAAAAATAATTTAAATACAATTTTTTATTGAAAATTATTTAATAATAAAAAATAAATAAAAATAACAAATTAACACATAATAAATTATGATAATGATACTTGTCGTCATAAAAAGTAGGAAATGTTATGGTTAATATATAATATAGAAAATAGTAGTATAAAAAAGAAGTAAAATAAATTGTTAAAAAAAATTATATGATAGAAGCATTACCAAATACTTACAAAAGGTTAAAAGTATCAAGATCTCATAAAAAATGAAGATAAAAATTTTTATATTAGAGAAGATGATAATAAGATATAAAAAAAATCAAATATAAATATAATTTAAAAAAAAATTAAAATTTTTTATGAAACTAAAATAATTTAGTATTTATGAATTTTAGTACTAAATAAAAAATAATTTAAATTTAAATTATTATTAAAAATTAATTTGATATTAAATAATAAATAATAAATTAATACATAATAAATTATTAAAATAATACTTATTATAAAAAATAAAAAATAACACAACTAATATATAATATAAAAACCGGATTTTCCCACATTTTCTCCCTCCTTTTTCTCACACCTTACATAAATGTCACTGCCGACAGAGTTGTGAACGTACAAAATTAACTTTTTATTATAAGAAAAATTTTCTGGTAAAATCCTCCTATAATATCGGTTTTTTAAAAATTTATTGCAGTGCTTGTAAAACTAATTTTTCAGAATTATTAATAGCTGTATTCATATACAATACATAAATAATTAAAAAAAATATGGAATTTAACCATAAGAACCAATTCAAAGGGTTCAATGCTAACTTTTGGAAAAAAATATATTTAATTTTAAAGTGATTAAATTTTATTCATCTAATTTTAAAAATTAAGAATTAAAATTTTTAAATTAATGAAATAATTGATTGAGCATCATCACACATTTTATTATCATTTTTATTAAATTATATATTTTTTAAAACTTTTAAAATAAGAAACATAATATTACTATATTTTGCCCTTCACATTATATTCTCCCATATAATTTAGAATTCAATTTTATATATTTAATCAAAATTATACATAAATAATTTAATTCCTATTTAAAATGTATTATAAAAATTTATGTGCGAAAAATATGTTAATAATATATATACCAACAAAATACAATAGTAGTCTCATTTGATATTTTAAAATCATCATTGAACTAATTAAGACATTGATTTATTAGTTCATTGATTAAACAACTAAGTTATTGGTTAAATTAACTTTAAATTAAAAATATAAATTATATATGTATACATCGCACACGCACATGTATGCACAGTAATGTTATATATTTATGATAACTTGTTTTATAATATGAACACAAAATGATACAACATAAGTTAAGGATATAAATAGATAAATATTATAATATAAGTAATATAATAATAATTTATTTAAAATTAATTTAAAATTACATAAATTGAATTAATTTCAAGTTGTGAAGATATACACTTTAATTATTGTAAAAATGTAAATTTTTTGCTTTTAAAAAAATTGAAATGAACTTGTCTACCAGTTTGGTTTATCAATTTTGATTGATTCTAACTGATTTATTCTGATTTGAATGCGTTTTCGGTCCAATATACTTAATCACATTAATTCACTGGCCAATTTATCAATCCGGTCCTATTTTTAAAATTATGGTTTGAATTGTGTCTAAAAAATTTGTACAAAAAAATTAATTTTGACTCATTATTAGTATAAATTAGTTTTATATTATTATTCACTCATGTATTATCACATGCTTAAAAATTATTAAAATTATTTTATTGTTAATAAAAATTATTAGTTAGTTTAATTTTTTAATGATGTGTCAATTTATTATTCATTAATAGTGTAAAAAAATTTATATTGTCAATAAATCAAATTTAATCTTTTGTAAAAAATAAATCACATGATTTAATGAAACTGCTAATTTATATGGATGGTAGGTGTTAATTATAAAGTTTTGTATATTTTAAAATTTTATGTTTTTAAATTTAATTTAGACAAAATCCAACTAATTTAGGGTTATTTTTTACATTTCCGCTTGAAATTTGAGAAATTTTCAGTCCTGGTCTTTTTTTTTTTTCAGATCAAGAAGGCAATTTTATCATCCCTGTGGGGGAAAATATTCATTTTAGGTGTTAACCTCTGTTTATAATAAGAATAACTAAATTTTACCGTCTAAATTTTTTTGTCTAAAAGTTTAAGAAGAGTAGAATACCTTTTTCTTCTAAGGTTAAAACATGCCATAATTTTTCTTAAAAATTTATTTTGATACTTGCAAATCGCTCAATTTGATTAACCGAAGAATTTATATCTGAAATGTGAGGTAGAAAACAATGAAACAGAATAGAAATTAATGTTTAAAAAAAAAAAGAATAGAAATGAATGTAGTGATGCCTAGTGATTGTGTGTTGGATGGTGTGAAGAGAGATATCAATACGAATGAATGTATTAGAAACAAAGTTGAGAAACTGTTGCTCAAGTAAAGAAAGAAAAACAGTGGAGATAATTTTGGTATGTTAAAAAAAAATTAAACACAACATTTATTCCTTTATTTATAAAGATAGTAATTATTAGATTTATTTTTATTTTTATTATAATTATTTATCCTTCCATTTACATATAGTACTAAAGTAAATGATAAAAAGAAAGAATAAAATTAAAAAGTAAGAATATATTTGATAATAATATGATATTATGTAATAATTAATTTTAATATTTTTTATTTATTTTAACTTTTCACATAAATAGAAGGATAAATAATTATAATAAAAGTAAAGATAAAAAATTATTAATACTAGTTCTGAAATTTGATGTAATATCTATCATATTTATAATTAAGGTACAAAATTATATTTACTCTTAAAAAATTATAGATGCTCTCATGAAAAAAAAAATAAAGTCATTGTATGTCTATACGGAAAATACACATTGTAAAAATTATAAACAAACGGAGTAGAAATGCTAGCATTGAATCTTATTTTACAAAATGTAAAACTAGATAAAATTGATAAGCAAGATTTTTTTTGCAATTTCCATACTTGGAACTTTTTTAAAATCATTAATTTGAAGGTAAATTATAACTGCAGAATTTGATGGCAACAACAAAACAATAAGAGGAAGTATACCTGAAGACAGAATTTAGGATTATCCTGGCAGGTGAAAATGTACGTAATATTTTAGAAAGGAAAGGACTAAGTGAATTAGTGATAAAATGTTTCAACTTTAAAGAAAAGTAATGATATATCAAAGTTAAGAAATTACCTTAAGGCCACTCATATTTCATAATTTTTTTTATCTAAGTGCCCCGGCATTTGACAAATTATATTAGACCCTGACTAATTCGAAGTCAATTCAAATTGGACTCATTTCGTAAAATCTATATTTCAAGGTTTCGTAACATGATAAAGCCAACTTACATAGTTTCTTTCATATCATCAGCTAAAGCATGCTTTACTTACTCATGTTACTCTTTATTACTTATAATGATACCATTCATCTTCATCTTATATGATTTAGAAGATGTTATATCATAAAATTTCATTAAATATGCATTATTACAAAAAAAGAGCATAGTAATCAGTTATATATTCAATTATAGGCGTCCAAAGATTAATTTTAACACTTATAATCAATCATGTCGTTGATTATGAGGGGTTTAATGACTAACTCAAACCAAACATAGTCACTACAGCTAGCTCGAGAGGAGCCTTGCTAATCTGTAGTTGACCATGACAAGTCAAAGTTTAAATTCATCTAGTTGTAATTGACTATGTTGTCAATTACAAGCTTTCAAGTTGCAAAATTTTTCTATAGAATGGTTGTTCATTCATCAATTTCATTCCTTCAATCCCATCGTTAGCATTCAATGTTACCACTAACACTTCAAAACACATAAATGTTTCACTCAACAACAAAACCCACCAAACCAAACATCAAATTAGAGCTTAAACACAATATCATCCATAACTCTTTGGAAATCAAATCCTAAGTAAAATAGAGAATTTTTTTTAGGTTTAGGATAAAATGTTACTCACAAGAGTTTAGAAAAGAAGAAGAGAGTGGAAAATTGAGAAGATTGAAACCTTTGTTTAGCAAAACAAGAAGTTATTAAGGTTGCAATTTCCTTAATTTGTCTTCATTAAAAATCAAATGAGATGTTAATGGGAAAAGAAACACAATAAGATACGCTTTGAAACCTACAAAGGATTGAAGGTATTAGATTTCCTTATCGTAGCATTATTAAAGAATTACAATTTTACATTAGTCACAAGTCAAATTGATGTCTATATAAATGCAAAACTATTAAAAAAAATAAAATAACTATTATTAAAAAATTGACATCTATAGTTACATAATGATATTTTTAAAATTTAAATAAAAATTTAAGATGACAGTTAACTTAGGGAATTATCATTCAAAATGAAGATGAAAACATTTACACATTAGTTTTGTTATTAACTAACATGTAAAAACATTGCAAAAGTCTCCCTAGGCAATGTAACAACCATCGAACATGCCTATAATGTTGGTTTTGAGTTAATATTCGATGAAAACAGTTTTGTTGTTGCCTATATATTTCATGTTTACTCTTCATTTGGAAATATCTCAGTGATGCCTTAGCATCAATTCTCTAACTCTAGCATGTGTTTAAGGAAGAGGAAAATAACTCCTCTATCATTTCATCTAATTTCTTTAGAGACATTATAGAATTTAATTAATATCATCTAAATGTCCTTCAAACATAAGTTAAGGTCAGTAATGGAGGCAAATATATTGCCTAGACTTATGATTTGCTAATATTGGAATTTAATAGTCTTTAGATTATGAGTACGAGAATTAGCACCAAGGTTGGTAATGAGATTGAAAAATTAAAGTATTTTTTCCCTTGTGTAATATTATTATAAATTTTCATTTATTGATATAATAATTTATAGAATGAATAAAATTATAGAATAAATTTTATTATATCGATATTTTCTTTCTCATATCTTTGTATACCCACATTCAATGTATTGATGTATGTATCATTATAATAAAAATATGTAAAAAGAATATATAACTTATCACAAATTTATAATATTTAATAATTAAAATAAAAAATATTTTTATTAATTTTGAAACTAACTTTCTTTTTCTTTAAACTTACAAAAATTAATTCCTTAAAATAGAATAAACTACTTATCCTATTTATGCAACTTTTAGGCTTTCTTATACTTGATCTATCTCTTTAGTAATTTGTAAAATGGTCGATGCCTAGAACTTATTACATTGATTTCCTATAATTATTGCCCAAAAAGCATTCATTTTGTAAGACATTTAATATTTATATGTCACTTTTTATCCAATAACTAATGTCTATTCTTGTTCCCTAAGCTATATATTTTCTCTTCGCTTCATTTGTTATATAAGTTCTTTGTTTATAAAGTTTCTCTTTCACTCCATTTTTTATTTAGTTTTTCTTTCATTCTACATTTTATTTAGGTTTTCACTCCATATGGTAGTGGCATAAAAAGACATTATATGATTGATGCTGCTCGATCATCAACTATTAAGATGCAAGTCATTGCCCCTTTGTTATCATACTCTTTCAACCCTATTTCTTTTCTGTATTACTAACTCAATAGAGTGAATCTAAGAGTATTGGTAGTAAAAAAGAGCTAGTATTTCTATGAGAGTTTATTCATAATGGCCATAAGGTGGTTGCCATAAATATTAAAAACTACTTTAAAGATACCATGAAGTCAGTCACCATCACTTTTTTAGGAGGAAAAATTTTAGATTTTGTTCATTGATAGGTTAAAACATAAGGATTGATCTCTTAATCCTTACAAATCTATCAATGAACAAACTTTATTATCACTTTATTAAGTTAACTGCAATAGGTGTTTCAACACGAGCAAGAACTAATACTATAAATAACCTCAGTAAAATGAATTAGATGAGATTTATGTTTGGATTTGATATTGTTATAACATGTGAACAGGACCTACTCGATCATCACGTTTCTTCAAAGATGTTGTTCGAAAAATGTCAAGATGATGAGATTATAAAAAAATGTTAGATATTGTAAAAAAATTCTAAACAACGTTAGTTATTTATTAAAATTGACACGATTGAGTAAAATTAGATTTAGATGCCACAATGGTATCATAACCGATATCTAAATTCACCTTTACGAGCCAACATGTAATAAATTTTTACTAACATGTAATAAATATTTAACTAAACACTAATGATAGCATTTATGAGGTGTATTATATTAAGAGATGAAAACATGAATTATAAATGCTAAGCTTTATAAAGTAAAATATACTAGGAAACTATCAAAAATATTTTAGTTTGTGATGTTGATTGTTATTTAATGAACAACATTTAAAACTGTTTAGTTGATTGACATCATTTTGTTATACATATCAATTTTTAATTATTAATCGACATGTAAGATTTAAACATAGAGAAAAAAAGAAAGTGTGAGATAAAAATAAAAAAAATGAAGTTATGGCGCTATTTACAAATTTCATCATGAAGCCTTAAATGATTCTTTTGCTCTAACAAGTTATGCTTTCCAACTAACCTAAAAATGATTTTCCTTAATTTTCTATTTTTGCTCATTAATTATTTTGTAGGATTGAAGTTTCATTAGCCTATGGCAAACTATGTGAAATTTACCATTCACTGAAAAAATATAGAATATAAATATAAGAATTTATTTTATATTTTATGTTTGTTCTTACAATTTGATTTTTGATTTCATAACCAACTATATTTTGTAGCATTTTACTTTGATGCAACTTTGACAAATTTGTGCAAGTAAAATAATTAATTTCATTCATCTTTTTTACCATTCTATGTAATATTATACATGAAATTTTAGCAAACATTACTCATATGTGAAGGTAGTAGATTCAATAGTGTTATTCTAGCAAGTGTTAACCTTATATATTGAGTAATTGGTACCTGTAATAAAACACCCATATTTGATTAAGGTAACTTTTCACCATTTCCATTTTTTTTTACTTTAAATACATTAAAATTAAGATTGAGATGTTAGTCTAGTTAAGGTATAGGAAATATAAGGAATAAGGATATTTATCATAAATTAAGAGGTAATTTTTTTTACCATAATAGATTTTTTATTTGTAATTGTTATAATACTCAAATTTTTATTTACTTATTTATTCCTTTACAGCTTAAAAATGATCTAGACGCATACCTTTCAGTAGTACAGATCATTAGGTATTCCTTAATCCTATATAAATTGCATAATAATATTGGAGTATTATGCTCCTATTAGTTATGGATGTATTTTAAATTGGAATCAGTGTAATACAAAGTAATCTAAGATGTTGTACGAAATGAAAATAGTGTAGGGAAAGGATTTTTTTCATAAGGAAGTAATACAATGTTGTTTATAAAAATCATTGATATAGTATACAATATATTCCATGTTAACTATTATAATAAGTTAATATTAAATTTCAATTTTTAACAATGATTACTTAACAAAAATTAATGTATTTAAATATGACAAATTGCTATGTCCTTCCAAATTGCTATTGTTGAATTTTTTAGTGAATATATATTGTATATATATGTAAATAACAATAATAATTGTATAATATTGGTTATTATAAAGTTTGACCCAAATTAAAATGATCTAATAAAGTTTAAAGTTAAATAGGTTTAGATTATCTCATTAAATATGGACTTTTTGTATGTAGAGATTTAAAAGTTTTATTTCTTATTTATGATGGACGAATTAGAAATAAGGAAAATAAAGAAAATAAATAAATGATTATGGTCCATAAATTGCACATAAGAGTTTTATTTTCTGATATCCCATCATTAGAAAATAGAAAGAGGTTTTATCTAAAAAAATAATATGCATCAATTTGAAAGATCAAGAATTGTAAAACCATTATCTTATCAATTCTCATGAATTCAAGTATGCTTCTATATCTAATATATTCTTCTTAATGATTAAACATGAAAGATCCAAGTTTTAACAATGAATTTTATCATTATTATAATTAACTTTTTAAAAAATTGGTATCAGAGCTTTTTATGTTGAATTATTAAGAAGAAAATTTACTAATTTAGCTAGCAATTTGATGTTTTTTCAAAGAATTTTATGTTTTATCAATTGATTGATTATTGGAAGTTTTTTATGCTCCTTTGATAGAGTTTATATATAATTCGATATATATAATTTGTTTGATGTAATTTAGATTTCATTTATATATAATCCATTATATATAATAAGTTTGTTGTGACTTAGCTTTTATTTATATATAAACACTCCAACAAAGGAGTTTTGAATTTCATACATTAAATCATTAGTTTTGAATTATAAATATGTTTAGACACGTTATATATGGATTTTTTTGTAGGTACTACTTTACTGAAAATTGCAATTGCAATTTTGAGCATCATAATTGTGATTTTGAAACAAATTTGTACATGTTTCAAAATTACACTTTATATATAGATGTTTAACATCTATATTTATAGTTTAACATGTACTATTTTAAATATCTTAAATCGCTATTTTGAATCTTTAATTTAATATTATATTTTTTTTAGTATTGCTTTATTGAAGTTTAATACAATGCTTTATATGTTAATATATATATATATATATATAAACTATGGATTCATATTCAAATTTTAGCATCTTTTTTTTATTTTTAAGTGTCTAACATTTTAAATTAATTAAGTAAAGCAACATATTAGTAAAGTAACCTTTCTTATATAGATCGATTAATTTAAAATATTAAGATAATTGTGGTTTTGGGTTTCATGCAAATAATGACTGGCCCAAAGGAAGGTTGTTATTTGCCAAAAATTGAAACATACTTATGGTGATAAATATGTGACAATTACCATATTTTCCATGTGAATATTAAGTCAGTACAAAGAAATGCTTATTATTAAATAGGAATTTATTGTCAATATTTGATTTTTATACTAAGAGTATCACTTACAAATTGATATTTCTATCCAAAGACTAAATTTCAATGTTGTGTTAAGTGTCTTGTGATAGGACTTGCCATTATTTGAATTTATTAATTCTATTGAATTTAGATTTTCATTATGAGCTTGTAGTTTTATTTATTTTGTTCTAAATTCTATGAATATTTCAACTACTTCAGTATCTATAAACATTAACTCTACCCTTATGCTTAATAACATAAACTTTAAAACTTGGAAAGAGAATGTTATGATCGTTCTTGATTACATAGATTTAGACTTTGCTCTTTAGGTTGAGTGATCTCTACTCTTACAAATATAAGTTCCTCTAATACTAGGAGGAATTTAGAAAAGTAGGAACACTCAAATCGCATGAGTCTTATGATCATGAAACATACAATTCTAAAAACTTTTAAGGGCATAATGTTTAGAAGAATGCTGCTAAATTATTTTTGACATAACTTAAGAAATGCTTTGCCAAAATTGAAAAGGTAGAGACAAGTAACCTTTTAGGAAGTTTTGTTTCCAAGAGGTATTAGGGTAAATAGAACATTAAAGAGTACTTTATAAAAATGTTTCATCTTGCATCAAAACTGAAAGTACTAAAATTAGAGCTATTTGAGGACTTGCTTGTGCATTTGGTTCAAATATTTTTTCTTACACTATTCAGTTAATTCAAGGTCAATTATAACTGTCAAAAGAAGAAATAAAATCTTAAAGAGCCTATTTCACATTAAGTACATAAAAAGGAGAGATTAAAGTAAGAAAAAGATTGAGAGTTCTCATTTGGCTTCATCCTCTAAAAATAATAATAAGAAAAGGAAAATGGATAAGGAAGTTATGGTTACTCTACCACTAAACAAGTAACATAATGAACAAAAAAGGCAAACTAAGGAATTTACAAGATACTAAGTATCGTATTTAGCATGTAAAGATAGCTATACTTCTCAATTTAACTTATTCTGAGGTTATTTAACTTTAGTGCCTAGACATACTTGGCGAGGAAGTTCTAGTGCTATTACTCATATAAATGTATCTATATAAGGTTGCTTGAGTTGCTAAAGCTAAGTGATGATGAAAGATACATCTATACATGTGAAGACAAGTCAGTCAAAATTAAAGCAATTAGGACTTGCAGGTTATTGTTAAAGACTAGATTTCATTTGGATTTAAATTAGACCTATGTTGTACCTTTATTTAGATAGAATTTAATTTCTATTTTTGCATTGGACAAATTTGTTTACTCTTGTTCTTTTGAAAATAGTCAATTTAGTCTTTTTTATGATTTAAAACTTATTTGTTCTTGTTCTTTATTTGGATATAATTAATAACCTTTACATGCTTGACAAGTTTGCCTTATTTAATAAAACATTACATGTTAATTCATGCATCATTAAAAAGAAATTAACCAATAAGAATTTGCATTACTCTAGCACAAACATTTAAGGCGTATCTCTAAATAAAGAATTAAAAGACTTGTGACAAATAGAATTCTTGATCCTTTTGCTTTATCAAACTTTGAAGTTTGTGTTAAGTGTATTAAGGAAAGATAGATAAACATAAGGAGATTAGGTGCCGAAAGATCTTTAGATGTCTTAGAACTAATATAGACATTTATGGGCTATTCCTTATAACTTCTTGGAATGGTCAATAATATTTAATTATGTTCATAGATGATTTTTCACATTGTGAATACCTTTATCTCATTCAAAAGTAATCTCAAGCACTAAACCTATTCAAGGCTTTCAAAGTTAAAGTTGAGAATTAACTTAACAAAAGGATTAAAAGTGTTAGGTTTGTTTATGGTAGTGAATAATATAATTAATAAGATGGATAAGGTTAACAATGTTTAGGACCACCATTTGCCAAATTCCTAGAAAAGTGCAGTATTATTCCATAGTATGCCATGCAGGAGAGCCCTAACATGAATAATGTTATTAAAAGATATGGTTAGGAGTATGATTTATCATATTACCTTACTGAATTCATTATAGGGAGAGACATTAAAAACCCTAGCTTATATCCTCAATAGAGTTCTAATTAAGGTAATGACCAAAACCCTTTTATGAATTATGGTCAACCAAGAAGCTTAGCATAAAATATTTACATGTTAAGGGCTACACAGCTAAGGCAAGGCCTTATAGGCCAAATGAAAAAAAATGGACTTAGGAATAATTAGTAACTATTTCATTAGGTACTCTAAATAGTCTTAAAGGTATAAGTTTTATAATCCTACAATTAAGTCCTTTATTAAAATGGAGAATGACTGGTTTTTTAATGATATTGAGTTTAGGGGAAAGAGATAATGTTAAAAACTTTATCTTTGAAAAGGAATTCATTTCTTTTCCTATGGTTGTCATTGACCATGATTAGGTTTCTATTCTTGAGATTACTTAACAAGCAACTCCAAAACCACAAGACAATATTGAAAATCTCCTTCATTAAGGTCAACAAGTTATTCCTAAAGAATAAAGTCAATAACTTTAACAATAAATGTCATTAAGAAAATCTACTAGAGAAAGAAAATGCAATTTTGAATGATTACATCACCTTTCTCCCTAAACATAAGGTAGACATTAGAATGATGAAAGATTATCTAATCAACTTCCATCATGCTATTAAAACTTCTAACTTTCAAAAGTGGAGAAACCTATCTATAAGCTTAAGTAGGCTTCCTATCAATAGTATTACAAGTTTCATCAAGTTATCATCTCCTTTAATTTTAAGATGAATGCAGTTAATGATTATATATACCATATTTTCAGTAAGAGTAAGTATATTCCTCTAGTTTTATATGTTAATGACATACTACTTGCCACTAATAATATAGGCTTGTTACACAAAACTAAGAAAATAGCTATGTCAAGAAGGTTCTTAAAAAATTTGGCATGTAAGATTGAAAACTAAGTGACACTCCTATTACGAAGGAAAATAAATTCAATCTAGATTAAAACCCTAAGAATAATTTTAAATTTAAAAAAATATAGAAGATTCCTTATGCTTCAGTTATGGGGAATTTGATGTATACTTAGGTTTGTACATACCTAGATTTGCGTACATTGTTAGAATGTTTAGCAGATACTTAAGTAATCCAAAAATGGATCATTAAAAAGTAGCCAAAAGGCTCTGTAGTATCTTTAGAAAATAAAAGACTATATGCTTATACATAAGAGATTGGATCAATTAGAGATCATTAGCTATTTTGACTTCTATTTTATAGGATGCTAAAATAGTTATAGATCCACTTCAAGTTATATCTACTTACTTGTTAGATTAGTTCTTTCATGGAAGAGTGCTAAGCAAATGCATATAGCTTCTTCCACCATGGCAATTGAATTTATAGCATGTTATGAAGCATCCAATTTTAGGATACGACTATGAAATTTTCCCACTGGACTGTAAATTACAAATTTATGACAATAAGTCTGTATTATTAATTCCAACAACAATAAGAGTTTATCAAAGCTAAAGCATATGGGCATTAAATTCCTAGTTATTAAAAAAAGAGTTTAAAATGTACTAAGTGTTTACTACCCAAGGTCTTTTGTGAGTACATTACTCATATAGGTGCAATATCACTTAATGATATGCTAGTTTAGTAGGAGTTTGTATTTATGAATGCTCTTGTCTATAGATATGTTTTATGAATCTTTTATGGTTGTTTACTACAGTGTAAAGATTTTGTATAGTTACATTCTAATCTTATTTGGTTTGATCTCACTAAGGAATATGGTGGACTTGTTAGAAATAAGCATGTTAAGATCACATTGCATGTAATTTCCATATCATTTATTAAAATGATATATGTGACCATTAATAGATCTAGTTATGATAATAATAATAATTGTACAGAAGGTTACTTTGATCCTATATTGATATAATTAATGGATTAGATTGATTAAAGATGATTATAGTAATGATAGCAATTTTAAGCTCATAAGGTTATATTATGATATACAGTTACAAAGTGTTATATATATACATATGTAGTCCAAGTCAAAGATTGTTGAATTTTTTTAATCGACATATACATTGTATATACAAGTAAATAACAATAATAATTGTATATTATTGACTATCATAAGATTTGACTAAAATTAAAGTGATATAATAAAATTTAAAGTTAAATAGGTCTAAATCATCTGATTAAGTATGTAGTTTTATGTGTAAAGACCTAAAAGTGTTATTTTTTTATTTATAATGAGTGAATGAGGAATAAGAAAAATAAAGAAAATAAATAAGTGATTATAGTCCCCAAATTATGTGTAAATATTTTATTTTTGGATATCTCATCATTAGAAAATAGAGAGTTTTCTTTAAAAAATCAATATGCATCAATATGAAAGATTAAGAACTATAAAACTATAATCTCATTAATTTTCATAAATTCAAGTATACTTCCACATGTAATACATTTTTCTTAATGATTAAATATGAAAAATCTAGGTTTCGATAATGGATTTTGTCACTATCATAATTAAAGGTTTTTTTAAACAATTATTACTTTTGTAATTACCATAATTATTCTAAAAATATCATTAGCAATAAACTTATTTACTTTGATTTATCAATTTCATAATTACTTAACTCCTCAATAATCTAATGTATTTAAATAATTTTTAAGTGAAAAATAAATAAGAGATTGGAATTAGATGGAATGTAAGTAACTAATTGACAATTATGTGTTCATGAGATATAAAGATCAAAAGGAATCCTTTATAACTAAATCATATTCTATTAAACCCAAATTTTATATGATAAGTTTTGATAATGACTAATAAGTATTATAAAAGCATTGCATATCTTTATACTAAAATATTATAAAATCTTCAATAGACATGTTAAACTATGATTGTAGTAGCAATGTTTAATTATGTGTTAAAAGGATTATATCTTATACAAATATCACTAAGCATATAATTGATCAATATATATGATATAATGATTATGAATATTCTTATGCTAATTTGTTATATATTTTATATATGAATCAATGTATATCAATATCTTAATATATTAGATTGAACTAGCTATATAGATTGTAAAGACTATATATATTATATAGGAAAGCCAAAGGGAAGAAAAGTGAGCACTAAAGTAAAGCAATAAAAACTATTACTATATTCAATATAAGAAGGAATAAAGGAAGAAGGCAAAAAACAAGATGTGATTCAAGTATTCAAAGTTGAAACGATTTAAGTTTTAGAAGTTTGGAAACATCAAGGAAAACATAAGAACTTTCTTGGTATAATTTTTCCATCTAAGCTTAAACTTTCTTACAAAATATAGCTTTTCATTATATAGAGTTCAAGAATGTTTTTAAAACCTTAGATTGATCAAAATCTTTTAAAAAGATAGCATATAATTATGTTTTTACAACATAACCTATGGAATATTGCAAAAATTAATAAGATATGAGTTTTTAATCTTTTTAATTTTGACAGTTAATCATTCTTTTGATCATATCCCATAAAATGCTTCTGATTAATAATCAAGCTTAATTTTTCAAGTTAAGTTTAAAAATAATTTTTTGTATTCTAGTATTTTCTTACCTTTACTCATTATTTTAATTATATCTAAAAAATACATAAGATATAGACTTAAAATAAAAAAGTTATGACAATTTAAAGATGATGTTAAGCTTTGCTTGCTTAATAGTTAACTATTATGAGGCTAACTGTTAAGTCAATTGTTAACCTTTGGATGACCTTTGGTGCAAAAATTCTATAAAATAATGATCATAAATGACTAATTTTCATTCCTAAGTATTCCAAATGGCTCTAAATTGCTTTAAGCTTCTTATATAAGTTAAAAAACATCAAATACAACATGTGTAGAGTATGAAATCCATTATTTAATATCATTTACTCTTTCTTTTATAAAAATCATGATTTAAGCTCTTCATTTTAAAATTCTTTTACTTTAAGTGCTTTATTTATTTTATTACTCTATGAGACAGTTTATTTGAGTTACTTTTCATCTTGTATCAATTTTCATTGTATTTTAGATGAGGAATCCTAAGAAAATCAAAAGTAAGCTATGTGAGAAATCTTAAAAAGAGTTGATTGTATTGAAAAAAAAATAATGAATTCAAAACTTTTAAATATTTTTTACATTGAAACATAATGAAGTTAAAACTTTCTAGCTAAAACTTTATCTCAAACAAAATGTAAGTTAACTTTTAAATATTTTTTGCATTGCTATTGAACAAATTATGAGCAATAAATAATGCATTAACATTACTATATAATAATATATCAGGAGCAAAGAGATGAATGTGTACTTTAAAAAGTAAATTATGTATTCAAGTAACCTCTATTGTTGTAAGAGCTAAGATGTGATATTCAAATTTAGCATTTGATCTTGAGGCTATATTCTATTTCTTTGCATGCAAAGCTATCAAGTTATTTACAACAAAAAAAATAACCACTCATAAATCATCTTGTAAGCTAATCAAAATCTAAGTAAGCTTGAAGATTATATAGTGTAAAATGTGCAACTAATATAATGTAAAATTTGTTTAGTGGTAATAAGATGTTATCTAGGGTTATGCAAGAATTAACAGACTTGATTAGCTATAAAGCTAATACTAGGTCTAGTAGAAGTTAAGTATGCAAATCGCCTATGAGATGTGAAAAATAGTTTTATCCTCAAGTAATAGGGATAAATAATCAAACAAATTGAACTTTTACAACAATGATTTAGAAATTAGTTTACAATTTGTTAAACTAGATTTAGAAAATGGAGATGAAATATATTGATGTTGATATAGTAGAAAACCATTTTTATTCTTTTTAATATGGATGCTTAAGAAATAATGAATATCACTTAAATCCTTCATTGCTAACTTTGAACTTAGTTAAGTCATTAATCTTTGTAATAAATTGATTAAAAAATAGTAAACAAAATGTCATCTATATATAATAAAAAGTTCTCATACCATTAATATTATTATAAATGAACAAAGAAATGTTAGCATTGTTGTGTTTGAAACCAAGATTAGAAGGAAATAATGTAAACCATTGAATTCCAAGCTTAAAGAGCTTGTTTTAGGCCACATGGAACTTTGTGCAACTTAAAGACATGATTAGGATGATTTAAATCATGGAAGCTTAAAGGTTGCTTCATATAAATTTCTTCTTGTAAGTGTCCATATAAAAATACATTTTTCACATCTAATTAGTGAATAAGCCAATTTTTAGAGAAAGTGAGAGAAATAATAATTCTTATAATGGTTAGTTTAACAATTAGTGATAATGTAAGATGGTAATCTAACATCATATTCTTTAAAATAACCTTAAGCTACCAATTTAGCCTTGTATTGGTCTATTAAACCATCAACCTTGTATTTAATTTTTGTATTTCCACTTAAAGCCAATAAGATTAACATTTAGAGAATAAGGTGCCAAAGTCCAAGTGTGATTCTTTAAAAGGGTAAAATATTCATCATTCATTGCTTTTTTACCAAACTTTATGATTGGAAGCCTCCTTATAATTGAGATATTCAATAATTGAAGTATCTGTGGTCATGTGAATTATAAATGTAGATTGTTTTGGTTTAGAAACACCCATCATAGATTATGTGATCATGTTACGTAACCTAGAAAGAGGAAAAGAATGAAGTTAAATGTTATGTAGTATGTAAGGATTTGATTCTAAGATGTTGTAATGAGGAAGTGTATGGATAAAGGCTTGGAAAAAGTATAAATAAAGATGAGTGTAGATATAAAATTTTGATCTTAGGGAAGAATGATATAAAATATAATTCCTATGATTTGGAAATTCTGAAATAAAGGTAGTATTAGATAAGATGAAAGGCTAAAGTAAAAAACATAGTTTTTGCAAAAGATTATCAAAAGGATAAGAAGATAGAGAATCATTAGAATTTGAATGGAAAGAATGATTATTGTAAGGAAAAATATCTTTGTGGAAGACAATGTGTCATGAGATATAAATTTTATAAGTGGAAACTTTGATGCATATATATCTTTTATGATAATATGGATATCCTAAAAAAATGCATCGTGTTGGTCTTGATTAAAGCTTATGAGAAATTAAAGGAGATAAATTAGGATAACATAAACTATCAA
Source organism: Sindora glabra (assembly GCA_020226215.1). Classification (NCBI taxonomy): domain Eukaryota; kingdom Viridiplantae; phylum Streptophyta; class Magnoliopsida; order Fabales; family Fabaceae; genus Sindora; species Sindora glabra. Next base: position 49,718,238 of record CM035225.1, read on the forward strand.
AAACATGAAAGTGATTGTAGGACAAATTTGATTATATAAAAGTCTATAAAAGCATTTACAAGAGAGATATGGAAAGAGAAGTATGTTATAAACTTGAACAATAATATGCAATGCCTTAACCTAGAAGCTTGAGTTAGAAGACAAAAATAGAATTTAATAAAGTCTAAAGCATTCTTTTAGATTTACCATTTTGAAACTGAATGTAAGGATATGAATAACAATATGAAGCTTAACTGAATTGCATAATTAAGTAAAAGAATTGTCATTAAATTCACCTCCATTATCTTGTTGGAGAATTTTAATTGTAATTCTAAATTGTGTAGAAACCTAAGTGTAAAATTGAGTAAAATAAACAAAGGCTTTAGACTTATGTTTAAGGAGAAATATCTATACATAACTATTGAATCATCTAAAAATAAAAAAAGTACTTGAAACTAGAAAAAGAAGCAACACGAGATTGCCAAATATCATATTGGATAATTTTAAAAGGGAAAACAAATTAATTTACGGAAAAACTAAATGGAAGCCTAATTCTTTTACCTACGCTACAAAAATTACAATGAGCCTTTTACTAAATTTAAGAGTAAAAATAAAATGAGACAATGGCGATAAAACTTGGACTCTAATATAAGTTAGACATCTATGATAAACAAGCCCAAACTTTTAAGGAAACATTTTAAGCTTGAAAAGCACTAGGGTTCGTAATGATCAAAATAAGAGCTGAAAGTATATATGTTAGCTTTAGAAACACTAAGGTTGCTAAGGATCAAAATAAAAGAATTAGGGTTGCTAATGATTTCCAAGTTCTTAAAAACAAAAGCAGAAGGGAAAAATTCAACATTGTAACTATTATTAGCAGTAAATTTCTTAATGGAGAGATTTTATGTGAAATAAGGAATATGAAGAACATTTTTAAGAAGGGAAGATTGTTTAAGAAAATGTAAAGAGGTGTTACCAATATGTGAAATAAGCGATATAGATCCATTACCAAAAGAACATATTCCTTACTATTATATAGATTACATGAAGAAAAAATATTCTAATTTAGATTCATGTATAATGTTGCAATTATATCTAGATACCAAAAGGGTTCATTGGTGTCATAAAATAATGTAACATTATATGAGCAATGATAAGCATCAGTTTGAGAACTTGATGATTGTAAAAGACGATCATGGGTAGTAGTACTGGTAAACAGACCTATCTAGTTTGTCCGCGAATTGAACCATGCAGGCCAGCCTTAAACGAACTAGACCAGATGGGTTCATATTTTTTACGAGCTAAAAAATGTAAAGCTCAAGTTTGGATATGTGTGGTCTACAGGCTAATAGGTTGGCCTACGGATTGCGCAAAATCCTAGGCTCCAAAATAGTAATCCTAGCAACCCAAATGATTATATGTTTTTGGATAGGCCCAAATGTATTATGGAAAAAAAACCTCAAGTCCCAAGTTAATATTTAGAGTTTACAAAAACTAAAAAACTTTATTGTTATTACAATATTACTCCAGCCTAGTCTTGAAGTCTCCCTCTCAGAAAATTAAAAAGAAAAACAGCAACTAGCATTCAGCAAGCTAATTATAAAGACACCTGAGTCCTGGACCATACCACATAGCCAGAGTCTACAAACACTTAATGTCTCAAACACACAAGTCAGTGAGTCACATGGATAAGCATTTAGATTTCAGAAGGAAGTGAAGTCAAGTAACTGGGCTATTAAGGGAAGTGAAGTCTTTCTCTGCTATTATTGTCTTTGTTCTGTACTTGTTATAAGGTCACCACTAGTATCACACTACCACCTTACACTTCTTTATTATGTTTGTGTAAGTTTGCACTACTTTGCATTTTTCTTTTGAGTTCTGAGTGAGTTTTGCGGTCAATAAAAGTCCAAAGCAAAGCTTGTTGCCCTACTTCTATGTTAATCAAACATAAAATAAAATATTGGCTTACAGCTCAGCTCTGGCCTCTAAGCTCAGTAGCTTACCATTCACTAGGTGTCCATGTCATGTGATCCGTCTTTTCTATCTAAAATTTTTCCTTCAACAGAAATGATGTCATGGTTAGTTGTTATTGTGTTAAATTAAACTAAAGTCATTGAGCGTGCTAAGTGTTGGATTGGGACAGGGTTGAAAATAATTTGGGCTAGGCTTGTGAGGGGGTGTTGCACTACATGGTTGTGGCTGACTTAAAAAACTAAGTTAACAGGTCTAGTTCCATTCATTTATGGATGGACTGGGACTTTACAGGCCAGATTGAAAAAACCCATTTCTATATGGACTATTACATAGTTAGTATAAGTCTTTTAAAGTCCACAAACTAATGAACTAACTCATGGGCCCAAGCCCACTTCACCAACTCTAGTAAGTAATGTGATTTAGCTAAAAGCAAAGCTAACATAGAATGTAAATTAATTAAGGTGTAAAGCTTAACATTTCATGAAATTTAAAAAGCTATGGGCTATATTTTTGTTTAGGATATTGGGGATGATGTTAAAAATAAGTTGCATGATTCTATTAGTAGGTAAAAGTCTCACTAACATAATTTTTTTATATTTAAGATAGTAAAGATAAAAGAAAAAAGAACAAGAAGATTTTAGATATGCTCGGTCGGAGGCAAAGAGGAATTAGAATTTAGGGTAATAAGGATTTCAACAACTATTATTGATATTGAAGCAATAGCTTTGATACCATGAAGAAAGTTCAAAAGTCATTAATCCTAGTATTATTCATAAAGATAATATATATAATCATATAAAAGTCCTGATGGTTCTAATCTAAATATAAGAGAAGAGTTTAAGGAAAAGGATAATACAAGAGATAAATATGTAATATTCTATCTAAAAGATAAATATAGGGGCACTATCAGAAAAAAGCCATTTAATATCAGTTATTTAACACATTCCACATCAATTATCACTTAACATATATAAGAGCATCATTGTAAATTTTGTATATTCAATATTAGTTATTAAATTAATGTTGAATACCCATAACAACCTCAATTCCTTTACAAGAAAATTGACATGTTTAATTGCAGTATGTTGGTCAATGATTAAAATATGATATTAATTTTTTGATGTAGTAACTGACATTGATAATATAACTAAAGATGCATTTTTTAAATAATTGACATTATTTCCATTTTTTTTAAAAAAATTCCATAAGAATTCTTTTAAACCTTACTAACCTTAGAGTGATATCCAAACCTAATTATAAAATCTAGTAACTCATCTTACTATGCAAGCAGTAACAATAGTATTCAAACCTTACCTCTATGTCTGCATAGTCAAAATTAATATCTCAAATATAATAAATTAAAAAAAGATGAAAAATGATACATTTATTTAGGTTTAAATAGCAAAAGACATATAATGCATAGATATTGTAAAAACTAAAAATAACACCTCTAAATGTTGAGAAAGAACTTACATTATCTTCTAATAACATAGTTATTAATAAAAATACTTGTGAATCTCACTATGTCAAAAATAAAGGCACAAAAATATTAGAATTGATGTTGTAGGTAAAAGATTAATAAAATATGCTTTTATTAGATAAAATTTTATTACATTGGTTTTACCATGAAACTTTGATGGAATCATGTGTTGTTCAAAATGCTTATGTCATTTGGCCCTTTGTTAGAAAGAAATCCACCATTTTTTCTTTAAGAAACCCACATTGACCAAAATTCTAATTAATGAAATAAAAAATAAAGAATCCCAACAAATTAAGATAACATATAACAAATAAATGTTCATATTTAAGTTTAGAATAAAAAGAAGGTATTTAAACAAATCTCAACATTGAGAAAAAGATGCCAACAAGAGTAAAAAAATGGTTAAACTTGAGTGGAAGTGATTTTCTATGCTAAAAGGAAATTGCAAGGAACATTTAGTTTAAAAAAGAAAATTAACTAATTGATTACTTTGTAAGGTATTCTTTATGATTTATCTATAATTTGGCATGTAGGACAAGCTTTTAATTTCAACTTCTGCCTTCATTTTTCATAAGTTTTAAAGAGAACAAACGGTGTCGTGTAAGTATTTCACATCAGTTATAAACTAAAATTAATGTCTTAAGCCTAATGGTAGCTTTCAAGATAGTTGACAAAAGTTTACTTTTCCATGTCAATTATATAACAAAATTAATTTGAAATTCCACTTTCTCAATTTATTGCTTTAACTGTCCAAATATAATTTTACTCTTTCACATCAGTTTTTGTTATAAAATTAACATTGGGTATTATCTACACTAGTTATTAATAAATAATCAACATGGTATATTAGTTTTTTTTTAATAAAGTGTATCTCTGTTACTCCTAGATAAAAATCAAACCTATTATATAAACAATAGCATAAACACACTTGATAGTGCAAAAGAGCACTACCTTTTGAATAATATTAAATTAGGCTCAAACAAATATAGGCATATTTTATAATACATACAAAACGATATATACATTTACAACTAATTGCTTACAAGCACATATATACATTTTTCATTTATAATTGAACCTTATAAGTTTACATTTGGCAACACCCCTTTATGTAAGTACTTATACTTGTATCTTTCTCAATACATATGCAATCCTTCCTCTTATAAGGCTGCTAAATCTGCTACATTGTGGGGTTTTATGTTACTTTGGAATAACTACATGTTTACATGCAAAACTCAATAAGATAAAACTACATGTTTCCATAAGTGTTTACTTAACTAAAATTCAAACAAATTATCGTATTAGGCCTTTCATTACTTTTCATGTTCTTGGCTAATTTACATATATAACATCCACATTCCATGTTACTAGTTTAGGTGGGGCACTGTAACAAACTAACATAAAATAATGTTAATTTCATGTAATTAATCACTATATTCAATACACAAACATATGCAAAAGCATTACTTTTACTTTCACCTATTCAATGTTGCCTTTGGTCAAGCCTTGTATCCTTCGATAAATGTTTATTAAGGTTGTGAATGACTTCTTCCAATCCTCTCACGGTTTGTGTGCTAGTGGGTTAGCCAGTAGATCATCCTTTCTTTTGAATAGACAATGCTCAACATCTAATGGTGACTATAACATAATCAATATTAGAGTAAGATAATGGAGAAAAAAATATAACTAAAGAATGAATTAAGGCTTATCTTTACACCTATATATTTTTCATAGTATACATGGTACCATGTAATAACATCTCTTGTTCATTGTCATGGTTTTGTTTATGCACTTATTCTGAAATGTCTAACTTATCCCCAATGACTGCACCTTATTTGGATATAAGAAATCGAAAAAAAAGCCTAAGTTCCTTTCCTTAGCACTACAGTGCAAGTGCTTATAATTTTTAGAATGAATGAGCATTAAAAGTTATACTATCTAATATAAGCATAAAATTAAGGAAAACTTAAAGGGTAAAAATGAACACACCTCATCCAAGTCATGACAACAAAAATATCTAATTCTTTCCAATTCAAAAACTACAAGATCTTTATCTTGGATAGGAAAATACCATTTTTATGTCCTAAAAAAATCCTTACAATGAGACAACATAATATGTCTTTCATTTGACATCTTTTGTGCAATAAGTCAAAGCTTTTCCTTTAATGTTCCTACACTTATTTTTTATTAGTGATGAGCTACTAAAGTATTTAATTCTTTAGACTTGCCGCCCTCATCCTTGTCTTTCTTCCATTTCTTCTTGTCCTTTTCTTTTTCCAAAGGTATTTAAAAATGGATTGCAAAAAAAATGGCAATTAGGCATATTAAATAGTATTTCATTTAACTATAAATAATGAACTTGAAGTGATAGAAACCTCATTTTTGTAGATAAGCAAGTTAAGGCCTTTGGCTAAGCTAGAAAGGAGCCAATTGCTTGGGCCACTATGGTCAGCTTTCTCATTAGCAATGATACTTTAGCTTACTTGTCATTGATGACATTGACTATAACCTTACATTGGTCCTCTGGTAGTGTAACAATTTAGAGCATGTGGTTAAGGAAAACTATGCTCTATGTCGTGTGCCTAAGAGAAGGTCCCTTAATCAAAAGTATACACTTACACCTAACCTACAGTGATAAATAAACTAGCTGATTAACATTAATGCAATCCTATTATATGATTAAAGAGTGCTTAGCAATAAGGATTATGGTGACAAGAATTTACCTATGGTAATTAGGCATAAGGATTGGAGTTAAAAGACAACAACTGCCCTGTATAGTATAAAGGTTGCTATCTGTACCTTTTCCTTTTCCATTAAAGTGGTTAGAAACCTTGCCAATTTGCTTAAGTTTAGTGATCACATACCATAGAACTAATTCTTACACTAGTACTAGTTGGCACTTAGATATTCTTTCACTGTTAAAATATTTTACAACTCCTCCAAAGTGTTGTTTAATACCAACAATTCATCTAATAGCCCTTACACACCTGTGATACTCTAAAGTTCCAAAGCAATAGTTAATATGTCCACCTCTCCTGCTAGCTAAAACTCTACTTGGGTACCTTATTACTTGAGCTCATCCTAGTAAAATGTAGTGAAAATAATTAGTCATATGCTACTAGTAAATAAAAAACACATTCTATAGTTGAGAAATTAATAAAATAATAACACCACTTACTATTCATTAGGTAACCTATTGACTCTCCTCTTTTGTGAATTCACCCTTTTTGTTGACTTTAACTCTCATTTATAACTCATGTCATTTGATGGGAGTGATAAAAGCAAATGTTAGATCACCGAATTAAGCAGTAGTCTCTTTCTTTTAGGGTATACTCATTAAGCTTCCTATACCTTCCTCAAAATAACCTAATCCTTTCCTTAAAAATATCTTCTTCGAGCTTTCTATACCCTTCTTGGGATAACCTATGTTTGTACATATTTTTTGCTTGGTTTGCCTTATTTAGTGCACTTATGACTTACTATTAATAAAAAAAATGAGAAGATGCTATTTCCTATTAATAGTAGAAGAAAGACAATAGTATTAAAATGACCACAAATACCTAGAAACCTTTCGAATCCATATCTTTGCAATCTTATACCACGTTTGCTAGTTGATTTAGTGATATTTTATAAAAGGAGGTCCTGTCGAAGTCCCAACTTTGCCAACATAATCCTTCTTCAATGTATACTTATAATCCCTCCACCTCTTGCTAACTAATTGAAAGATGTATTTTTTATAATCATGGTGAGTATTAAATGTAGCTTGTAAGATAACCTATAAATGACAAACACAATTAGCAATATAGGACTTATTCTTATGCATATGGAAAAATTGAAATGGAGATAAGTAGTTCTTTACTAATAAATCTTCCTAAATGGCATCATTAATGTCTTCTTCCACTTAAGGCCATTCCTTAATTGTAATAGGCACTTTCACGTACACCAAGGCACTAAGATAGCTGGTGAAATTAGTTCTACTAGGCCAACATGTAACTTCTACTTCATTAAAGTTTACTCTCCATTTATCTCTTTTGGAATGTTTGAAAACCATGCCCCTCTTAATTGTAAGACCTTTAGTTCCTTTCTTTTCTAGACCATATTTAATAAAGTTTCTAATGCATCCATGTCTTTTCTATTTAAAAATATTTAATAAAATTAATACAAATATTTAACTCATGTGTTAATCAACACCTAATAAACAACCAAGTGCATACATATAATAATTTAAAAAGGGAACAATTGAAAATTATTTTATCATATTTAGTTTAATCCCAGAACAAAACTTTAATCATAACAAAGTGACATTTTCAAAAATAGTATCCAAGCAACAAAACCACATTAATGTAGAAGGTTACTCTATAAAGGTAGCATCCAAGCAAAATGATATTTTAAAAAATATAAGCATAAAATATAACATATATTCAAGTATTTCAGCCTTTTATGCTCAATAGTACTTCTAAAACATGTAACCAATGATTGAAGAGTAATTTTAAAGCATAAAAATGAAAGGTTTTCAATAGTAAATGACAATGTTTGAGCTTTAACCCTAAAAAACACAATTAAAATGCAAAATACTCACAAAGTATAAGTGAATTGAGAAAAATATCTTAGATAAATAAGAGTAAATGGTTAAATATGGTTGAAGGTAACACACACAATCACCAAACAAATGCCAAATAAAATCAAGTGGAGAGCATAAAAAAGTCAAGAGTAAATCACATTATAATATAATTTTATTGTAATTATAAAAAGTTGTGATGACATAAGAGCAAATTTCTATATGTTTCCATGTTAATGGATACTAAAACCGACGTCTTATATTTCACACATAATTGCAAAAATGCCTCTGGGTGAACTTTCAATGTTAATTGTCTATAAAAATTGATGTTTAATGCTTAAATATTTTTTGAACCTAATAGTTTGCCTTTATTTTTCACATCAGTTGTTTAAACAATTATTGTGGAAAGTTTTTTTTCCAAATGTACAACTCACAATAGATAATTCTATTTTATAATTTAGCTTTTTATTTGAACTAATATTATAAATTGCACTTATTTATAAAAATATTACTGCCCCATTATATATATTGATTTTTTTCATTAATCGACATCAATGTGGCATCATTAAAGGGCAGTTCTATAATAGTGAAGATAAATTTTTCATCTTAAAGATAAATGCAAGAGATAAATCTATAACCTTTCATATATCTTAAGGATAAATGAAAAGATAAATCTCTAACTTGTAAGCCTGCAGATGAAAACAAATAATACCAATTTGTATCTCTCTAACAATACTATGCATCAAAACACTTATGTTGTTATCACAGCAAATCTCCATTCAATGATGTAAATCACAAATAATTATACTATTTACACATTTTTTTATTCTTATATCCTTTATAAAAAAATGTTTCATTATAAATTTTTCACATTTTATTAAAAATGTGACATCCAAATATAAATTTGAGTTAATGTCTATCAAATCACAAATATTCTAAAAGAAACTTAGATTTGACAAAAGAAGATTATCTATGCCAAAAATAAATAAATAAATAAATAAAAATTGCCATGAGAATTAGGAAAATATAAATGATTCCTTTCAATTTTAAAGTGGTTGTATCTTACCTCATCAATAAATTTGTAAATTAAACCCTTTAATTATATAAAACTTAAATTAATACTCATTATCCATTTAATTAATTATTTTATTAAATTACATGACTTTTTATGAAGCTTCTAAACAAAAATTACAATATCATAGTGTGTTATTTATCAAATCATTTTTCACACATAATAATTAATAAAAATTAAGTTAAAAATATAAAATTTTAATTAAATATATGAAAATTAGTTATGAAATTATATGAAAAAATGACATGATAATTAACATACAATAGCATTTTGACTATTGCTTAAAAATTTAATAGCAAAATTACATAATTTAATAAAATAGTTAATTATGTAATCAATGCATTTTAATTTCAAGTTTTTTTTTTAGTTTAAGAGTTTGATTTGTAGATTTTCAAAGGTGGTAAAGGCAAAATACAATTAATCTAAAGTTATGGGAGGTATTTTTCATTTTTTAAAGGAAAAATATTGATATATATCATAAATTATTTGTTGTTCATTTACAAATTTTTACACTATGATCAAGTGACATTGATATAAGAATAAGGGCACTAGCACTAATTAATTTCTTTTTGTAGAATGTAATTTTCTTTGATTTAATTGTTGATTTACAAGTACTTACTATTCATCATCCTTCATATAACATTAGAGAAAATTTAGATGATAATAAGTATAGAATCGCAAAGTTGAATTTTATTCATATTAATTTTAAAGCTTACTGATGGGATAATTAGCTACTTTTAAATTGATTTCTAATTTTATAACTATAATTTATATGGCAAATGTATTGAATCCAATAATAAATTTTATGAGAATTTTATTTTATAAAAAGTTAACAATAATATAAGTATACTTTTTTATTGACATTGGTGTTTATCAATTTTCATCTTTAATGCAATTAAGTATTAATTACATATGAGATATAACTAGAAAAAGTTGTATTTAATTTATCCTTTCACTAATCATGTGAAGTTATGATAGATTTGTTATAGGAAGGTTTTCATGTATTTATGAATGAAAGCATTGCAAATTCAAATTAATCTTGCATATGCTTTACCATGATTGAATTCTTGGCTCAGATTGAAAAGTATAGAGAATAGAGTAGGTTAAGTTATTTACTTCGATGATTAAGGGTGCAAGCAAAGGCAAAAGAGGTTGGTTTAAGGAATGAAAGCTACGGTAGCTAGCATTCAAAGATAAGAAATCATAATTGTTATGCCCTTTTTAAAATATAGTAATTTAGGATTTTATTTTATGACAAGAATAATTAAAATGATGTGTATGCTTTTGTTTAAAATGAAATTCAAATGGATAAATAAAAAATTTTAATGAATAAATATAAATGAAATGTTAAGTAAAATAAATTTAATATCTGAATAAGTTTTAGAATAAGGAATTTATGATAAATAAATGAGGAAAGTGAATAGAATAATAAAGTTTAAGGTTTCAAGTCAATGCTAGGAAGCAAGTGAGTATGGAGAAAATTTAGGTAATATTTCCAAAAATGTTCCTATTATTATTCCCCATTTTAGGGTGGAAACTAGCCTTTCGTTTTTATTTATCCTAAAATTTCCTAACTCCCATTCATAATTCTTTTCACTCTCTCAATTTGCTTAACATCCTTCTCTCCTTTCATTAAATCTAGCAAGGAAATAGGCACTTCATCTCAAATTTCTTCCTTAATCAAGGTAAAGCCCTCTTCAATGTTGGATTACCCTTATAATTTCTCTTAGTTTTGATGAAGTTCTGGATATTTTGGTTTCAATGAGTGATTTGAACCCTAACTTAAGAAATTCTTGATTTAGATATAATTAGCATAAAAAATACTCAATCTACCTTCTAACAACTTTCTTCATATTAGGTAAGTAAATATTCTAGTTCTAGTTGATAGATATTAGAAGGTTTTAGCATTTACGTTACATATTTTTGGGTTTTCTTGAATATGAGTAGAAATGCTTGAATAAAGTGTTAGTTTATGATATATGCTTGATTGAATGATAGAAGTAGCTTTAATATGGTGATGTTGAAGTGTATTTATGATTAGACAAAATGTAGTTAGGTAATAAATGCATTAAAAGCCTAGTTTTTATGGATAAATAGTAAAATTTTCAAAGAAATATGTAGAATCCTAGAAAGTAGTTGACTATATCCTAGAACATGCAATCTGGACAATCATAATTAACTACATAGATAACTATAAGGCTTAAAACTACTTCCTAGATACTAATAGTCAACTATAGGCATCTATGATTGCCATTAACACTTATAATCAATTATAAGTGTCCATAATTGTCTCTAAACCCCTTGATAATGAATTTTTATGATCAATTATGGTCCCCAAAGTTATTTTCAAGGCTTTTATAATTAAGTATATAGTCAACTATACTCAATCTATTTTATGTTATCATATTATATAAGGGGTCAAAGTTGGATTTAACAATATTAAACACCAAGATAATATAGTATGTTATAATTTTGAGTTAAATACATGATTGATGGCCTTGGAATGATACTTAGAATTGTTGTATTATATGTTATGTGAAATGAATGAAATTGTTATGTTAGTTATGAAATTAAATAAGCTATATGTCATGCATTAAGGTAAGGTGTTGTTATGAAAATGGATGATGATGGTTTAAGCTATGACATACAAAAGAATGAAATGTGAATTATGCTATAAGAAAGTATCATAGGGGATAATGTGATTATTGAAATTCAAATCCTAATAACAGCTTGTGAGGGTATAAGGTTGATTGGAGGCACAAGAATGGGCTTATGAGGGCATAAGATGGGCTAAGAATCATAAGGAGGTTTATTTGGATTCAATCACAATAGTTTTTGCATTATATGATGAAATTGAAATTCAAATGTTATTAACTATTCCAATATGGCTTTAGAGCAATGTTATGGCTATGGATGTGCATCTTAGTGCTATTTGTATTCGAATTTATATAAACTTGGATTGTTTTATATGTTAAGTCTTTTAAGAAGGTAATTTTGGTCAATAAGTTTGAAATATTATTATGTTTGACTACTTTAGAGCATTTACTCATTAAGCCCCTGATTTACCTCTTTACATTTCATTTCATAGATATACAAATTGAGCCTGTACCATTACTTCTTGGGGTTAGACTTGCTAGGAGCTTTATATATTGGCTTAGTAGCACAAAATATTTTGATATGATATTAGATTTTAAGTTTTATTCTGTATAGGCTATGGGTAAAGGAGTCATGCACTATACTTTTCTGAATTAGATGAATTAATTTATCCTTATCTTAGGAGGAATATAAGCAAATTTAATTTTCTCTTCTTTTGTAAACTTTATTGAAAATGAAACATCCTCTATTAATTATTAACAATTATCTTTCACTAAATACCTTGGGATAACAATCAGGGTTGCAATGAATAAATTGGATTAAGTTAGTGGAAATTAGATAGTGAGTTTCAAGTTGGTCACAATTAGGGATAAGTTGTGACAATCACACTTTACACAGTTTGATTAATGAGTAAAAACATGGTTTAATTAGCAATTAAAACCATTGAGCTGACATGGTGGCATAAGTTCTTAATTTCATTTGGGATTTGTATGGACCATGGCATATGCTTTTATAGCAACAAAATTTTAGTATGTTTCCTCCCTATGATTATTATTAATCTTGTTTATTTCAATATGTGTATCTTTATTTTCTTTATAACTTTTTTAGTTTTAAATTAATAATATCAATTATGAGATAAGATTAATTTGATATGTCAACCTTTTTATTAATCAAGTGACCTCTACTAGTAATTTGGTTCCCAAGAGTAGCATCTTAAGAATTCTTAAGTGAAACAATTATCTAGGTTCTAGTAATTTCAATAGATAAGTATAACTTGTTGATTTTGCTTCAGTGTTTACACAAATGATCATAATGTCTAATTAAAAGGCTAAAAGATCAATAGATTAAATGCCAATGAAACTCAATAAAATTTTAACAAGTATATCCATAACCTAATTTAAATTAATTTCTTACAATATCCACCCAATAAAAACATTCTATTCTATATACAGTTGAATTAACACTGTTATTAACATGGGTGGAATTATGAACATCAAAAGGTGAATAATAACTATAGCATATAAGAGATACTTAAAAGCAAATCACCTCCACTAAAAATATTTATCTCATCATCTATGACCACGCATTGACGAATAAAAGTCCCTTGATACTGGCGGCCTTTGGTTTGTAAACAAACCAAATAAATATTAAGAACCCTCTCACTAGCATGATTTATAATCTACACATCATTTGAAGAAGGAGTATCTGCAAGTATATATATAAGCTCTTTAAGGACTAATATTTTGATTTTGCTTGTGATTTGTTGAAGCAACAATATTTCATACTTTAAAACCCACAATTGGCTAAACATAAAGGCTTTGATTGACAAAATCTCTTCCACCTAATCATCCAGAGACATGATTTTGAACGGCTTTTCATTAACCTACCTAATTCTTAACCTATCTAAAATATTCCATGGCTGAGTCTCAAACATTTAGTAACGTTACTAATGAGGGATAAAAAATTACTTGTGAAAATTTCAAAGTTATATCATGCTGGAATTTGCCTAGGGTATTTTAGTAATAATATTTGTTTATTCTCTAGTTTTGGCACTTTCTAAAATGACTTTGGATCTGTTTATTTACTATTTTTAAAAATAATTTTATATTTTTTATTTTTAAAAATAAAAATTTTTATCTGATAAATTATTTTCATAATCTATTTTTAAAAATTATAACTCTAAATGTATAATTTAAATTTTCTTAACTTATTTTTTTATTGTTGATGTTATTTTTATAATTAAATGAAACATTTTTTATTGACTTATGTAAACATTTTTTATTTTTTATTTTCTTTAATTTTGAAAATAATTTTTTAAAACAAAGTTTTTAAAATATATTTTTTAGAACAGTTTCCGGGAATAAAAATCCAAATAGACCCTTTACTTTTGGGGTCTTAAAGACTAAGGAAAACTACATTTTTGCAGGAACTGTTTGGCGAAAACGTATAAGAATTTAAGGATGAGTGGCTTATTTGACCAATTGACCCTTTCACAAATAGTTTATGAATAATGAATTTATGGTGGAATAAGAATTGCCACAATTTCAAGTGGTTGAAGATATGAATTTCAAAATGCTCATATAATTTTTTAAGCGATCACAGAAATACATTCATGTTTTTCCATGCAACTTCACTTTCCATTTATGTTAAGTTATAATACTGTCTGCTACGGACTTTCTGTCTCAGTGATTTATGTGTTTCATCTCAACCAAAGTAGGATATGCTATAGGCAAATGATTGTTTATGTGTTTTCATCTCAATTAAAGTAGGATATGCAATGGATGACATGAAGGCCATTGTGATGAGTTGATGAAAGAAATTGAAATGATAACTGCTATAGAAGAGAAAGAAGTGGGACGCAGCCACGTCGGGGCCTCCATATAACGAGGATTATATATTTGAGAAATTTTTTTTTTATATATTGTATAAAAAATTTATCAAAAATATTTGAGGTTGACCCTTCCTTAAAACAATAAAATAATATTATTTAGAGTGGTATTATATCACCCGAAAGCAATCATCCGAATATGGTACGAAATAGTAAAAAACGAAACACGCGCTGGTAGTTTGAGTGACTATAGGGCCTCATTTAAAATCCAGAATAAAGAAACTTTCTCTTAAAAGCATTTTCGGGTCTATTTCGGAACAAACATTCGGGTGATTAATCATTTTTGTATTATTTATACAATTTTTTTTTTTGCTTTGACATAACACTTGATAACTGAAAATTGATAGGTTAATTAATAATTGGTAAATTAATTAAAAATTAATAAATAATATTAAAAATATTTGATAAAATTAATTGTTAAACTAGTTAAAAAATATAAAATGATATAAAATAAAATATTAATACACACAGATATATGAATTAAATTAATTCAGATTTATTTCGAGGCCTAATTATATTATGGAATCAAAATATTTAAAATAATATAATCACCTAAGTTTTAATTAATTATGTTCATGAAATTACATATTATTTATTTATTTATTATTCAAAATAATAGCATAATAACCTAAAATTTAATTAGTTATATTTTATGATATCACATATTTATTTATTTATTTTACTTATTTTTATTTTTATTTATTTATATTGAATTAATGAGGATATGTCAAATATTTATTTACATATTTAAGATATATGTTGTTATTTAATTAAAAGAATAGTGGTAAATTTGAAAATTTTAGAAAAACTATTAACTTGTAAGTTATCTTTTGAAACTTGTCAAATTAGATCTTATTTTCTAAAATAAGTTAGCATACAAGACACTTTTAAAAATTAAATTATTACTTATTAATCAAATCAATAAATTATAAGTTATTTTATTTATTATATCAAACACACACAATAATTCTATGTATAATAATTTTAATTTATATTTTTTGAGATTCGTGTACAAAAAAATATATTTAAAAATTGGTATATAAAAATTTCAATTAAATATTAGTTTAAACTTTCAAAATAAATAAATAATAAACTATTTAATATTTTTTAATATAAAATTTTGGCCTTTATATTTTTCAGCCTTATTTAGATCTATTGTTTATGACATAGTTTCTATAATTAAATTGATAAGAATGCCCTTAGTTATTTATTTTTAGTTATATTGGAATAGTAATTCATAAAAAATATTCTTGAAATTAAAAGAATTTCAATTCACAATATCTGAACTTCAATTTTTTTAATCAAAACATTTAAGCTTATTAAAAATTAAATATTAATAAAATTCAAATATAAGAGGATTGAATTCAAATTTTATTAGTTTACAAAGTCAAACAACTACAAGTGATTTTTTTAATACAAATGATATAAATTATAACATTTATTACTATACTTATACATGCTTTTTAATCTTATATTTTTATATATATTTTAAATCTCTAATTATTATTAAATTTATTATATTTTAATTAAAAAAAAATTGGCCCCTCTTAAATTTGTTCCACGCACTGCCCCTAAACACAACTATGACAAATTCTAAACTTTAGAAATAAAGAACTTTGAACAATGGAACAGTGTTGTGTCTATTGTTCAGTTCAAGCTATAAAGCCAAGTCTATATGTATTTTCAACAATTACTTAATCAATTATCACTAGTTAAAGATTGATTAATTTAACTACATAGTTTGATTTCCCACGCCAAACACAAAAAGAAGCATCATTCAAGTAAAACCTCATACAAAACTTATCCAATAATGTGCAAAATATTTCTATATTTATTTTCTCTTATATTCTGATTCTTAAGGTGTACATATGCTTAATTGAATTTATTCTTCATTATTTTATGATTAGGTCAAAAATTTTTAGTGAAAATGAACTGTTTAGTTGATGCAAAATTTTTGACACTATTTCAAATTTTTTATCATAAATTGAGTTTGAGCGGTCCAATTGAGAAAATTTTTATATATTTGGAAAGCTAAGAATAACATCTACTCCATATTGGAAGTGAGACTTGGTTTGAATGTTTGGATGATCAAATTTAATTAAAAATTTGATGTAGTGTTGTTTCTACTTTACTCAATCTCAAATTTTAAGTTATATCTAGATTTCTAGAGGTTAAAAGAGTACAATTTTAAAATAATATGTTAGTTAAGGTCCAACCTAACAACTTTCATATCCAAGGATTAGTGAAGTAACAAAGTTTTGAAGGTGAAAAAAAGGTTGGAATCAGAGTTACTAGATTTTATTGTACTTAATTGTATTAATGTTTTGGATTATAATTAGAGCTCCGAACCTCCAAATTAAACAAAGTCTAAGCCATTCTAGCCCTAAGATTGAACCTTGTTAGCCTAATAGGGTTTCCTCTTAACCTCCAAAGGTAGCAACAATGATATAGATAGCTTTCTTTCTTTTTTAGTTTTATCTTTTAAACCACCATATGTGTAGACGTGCTTAACGGGCCAGCCCGCACGACCCGCGAGATGACCCTTGCGGATTGGGCCTGTTTAGGCCCACATTTTATACAGACCAATTTTAATTAGTTCGGTCCATAAAAAAGCTCGCAAAACCCCACAAACTTTAAATTATAAACAAGTTTAGCCTGTAGCCCGCACCAACCCACACCACACAAGCTGGCCTATTTAGGTTCGCATATTTTGCGAGCCTAATTTTAGCAAGTCTGGTTCGTGAAAAGTCCACAGACTAGTCCGCCAAACCCGCGGGCCAGTGACCCATTAAATACCCCTACATATGCGGCTAAATTTTCTAAACAATTCAAGAGATTATCACTCTAATTTTTTTTTTTTAGGTTTGCTTTTTAATTTAATTTTGATTTGATTATATCTTGTTTCTTTATTCTTATTGTTTCATTATAACAAATTAACATATGTGCCATGAATTATGCCACAAAAATTTAAAAATCATAGCATTTTTATCTCTTGCCATGTGAATAAAAAATTCAAATAAGTGTACCAAAAACTAAAAAAATACATCTAAAAAAATCTTTAACCTATGTTAAATTATTATTTATACAATGAATTAAGTTATGGGAATACATTTTCCATGTTAAAGTATCATTTATGCTACAAAAATACTTTACTTATGGTAGAATATCACTTGTATCATAAATTAAATTATAAAAACACATTTCTTAAGATAAATTATCACTTATACCATTATATAAGTTGAAAAACTTTACGTATGACAAATTATTATTTATGCTATGAATTTATTTTATGGATTAAATTATAACTAAATATATCATTCTTGTGATGATTATACATATAAAAAACTACCAAATTGATCAAGTTTTCTTCTTAAAATTTGGAAGGAGAAAATAAATTTTAAAGAAATAAATATATACTATCTACGAGGACCCATTTAGTAAACCTAATAAGGTAATTATGTCATAGTCAAATTAGTTAAATTGAAAGACGAACCAATAATTTTATTGTATATTTATATTAAAAATATATTGTAATAATATTAATAATATTAAATTATATGTAATAACAAGTCTGAAATTTATGAATTTAATATTAAAGAAACTTTTATTTGGAAATTTTGAAAATTTTGGAAATAATTATTTAAAATTATATATAATTTAAAAAATATTAAATTATTATGTTAAAAATATTTAAGTAGATTATATTTAAGAACATAATATATATACATATAAAGTAGTCTAAAACCCCATTTTAATCCTTCATTAATTTTATTTGTATCAATTTTATTCTTCATAGATATTTTATATCAATTTTTTCCTTATAAATAATATTTGATTAATTTAAACCACCCATTACCATTGTTATTAATGAGTTAATGACTTGATAGATATAAGGACAAAAATAAGATATAAATAATATTAAACTTATATTTGTGAGGAAAAGAATTGGTATTATAAATAAAAAATTAAAAGTAAATAAATTATAATAATTTAAATATTAATTTATGATTAAAATATAAATAACATGATAGTTTAAAGTTATAATTTATTTTAGTATTTATTTCATATAATTCAAATTTTATTGAAGAAATTTTTAGAAATTAATAAAAAATGCTTAAAAGATGTAAAAAATTATATTACAATAACTTAATTGACAATAATTAATTGAAAAAATATTATTTTGGAATTTATTTTATGTTGTAATAATTTAATTATGTATAATTTAATCATACACATTAAAAAAAATTAAGTACAAGTATGATTTGCAAGTTTTTGTGTGTGTGTGCATGAGTATAAAATTTCTAATAACTAATTATAAATTCAAATATTTTATTTGTATGTTAATATACTTCAAAATACATATTTAAAGTTTATTAAAAATTAATATAAATCATTGTCAATAAATTCTTTTTATTTTTATTTTTGCATTAGATCCCTTACAAATGTAAGTTGTATCGATTTATTTTCTCATACAATTGTAATATCAATTTCATTGATTACATATATTTATCTTTTATTTTAGTTATTATGTTTTTATAGTCGTTAACCCATTAACAAAAATATTAATAAAGGGATAAAATTAATTAAGTTATTATTTGTGAGAGATAAAATTGATACAAAATATTTGTAAGGGATAAATTTTATGCAAGAAAATTAGTGATGTTACTAATGGATTATTGTCTATAAAAATAATTTTTGAAATAAAATTATGAAGTTTTTTTTGCATGAGTAAATTTTTATTATGTGTATTTAAATAATATTGTATTATATAATTACTGATACATAACTATATTTTTATTTGTGAAGTTAACCGATTAACTAAAACTTTATATAAAACATATTATATTATAATACTAAAGAAGCAAATGAATACAATGGTAAGGCTTGATATTCCTTAATTTGGAGATTCATGTTCAATTCCCCATGAATATAATTTGCAGTTTCCAGATAGGCAAATTTTCAATGATTTTCATTGGTTTATGTGGACTAAGAGCATTAACATGTTAATATAGATGTGCAAATCAGATGATAGGTTAGTATTCAATCGAATTATTTTGACAATCAATTCAATCTAGATATATAAAAATTATTTTAGGTAGTTATATTAGTTTTTGTAACAAATTTATTTTATTTTTTTGCCACAATGTGTGAGTTACTAGCCACAAATATACCTTTGTTACCATATTTTTACTCATGGCTAGAAGGAGTCATTAGTCATAGGTGAACCGATGGCCAAAAAAATTATTTATATCATAGAACTTGTTTTTCTATGGTAATTTCCTTACCATGACTACTTATGCCATAAGTTCATTCGATCAATATTTTCGTGATTAAGTAGTATAGCCACAAAATTTTTAATCTTTTTCCATGTTTTTAATCATTGTACAAGTGATAATTTATTGTGGTGTTTATGATTACTTTGATAATTTGTTAAATAGTTAATTATTTTTTGTAGTTTATGGCTAAACAATTAATTATGATTAATTCTTTTTTATAGTTTTTTGTAATTGATTATTATAAATGGCAATTAGACTTTGATGATTTGACATTTTTTAGAGAAAGGATGAATTAATAATTTTTATATGTGAAATTATTGATTCAATCTTAATCTTGTTCTAGATGCTTAATGTTATTACTGATTAGGTTTATGATGTTTGTTCTATATTGAAATAAGCAATAAAAGGTTAACTAGGTGTTTGTTCTAATTAATCAATATTAGGAACATAATTATGACTGGCTTAGAAGTAATTATTGGTTAAATAATCAAATCAATAATAAATGTATTTGGTATCTATAATGAACCTAAGAATTGGAATGTGACATCTTTTAAACTACATTTTAATGTTCTATTTGATTTCACTTTCATTTACATTACAAGTCAAAACCCCTTATTTATTTCTATTTTTACTAATTGGCTTCTATTCCTTTGGATTTAATTTGAAATTATCCTTATTACTAGGTAGAGTAAGTTTAATTAATAATTTTGGTGTGAACGATATGCATCACCTAAGTTGCCTTTTGACATTGTACAGCATAAAACTATTCACTGCCAAGCCTAGGTTATGGCCGAAGTGTTTTAGAACACTGGAACACATTTCCTTCATGTCTATCACTTTTAGCTATGGTGTATTCCTTGAGCTCAACCTCTCCTATTTGGGGTTTGGATTCGTTCCATTGTTTAGTTGGAAGAAATTTTTTGTAATGCAAATCAAATTCATGCTTGCAATTGTCAAGGTTGAGAAAGACTAATTTGTAACAAAATGTATACTTTCTTCTAACTTGTTGTTAAAGGTCCCTTTGCTAACTATCGCCAAACTTGTGATTGCACTTGTGTTGTATGCATTGTATTACAAGTCATTTACACTAAAGAAATTTAAAACATTGACAAGTTGGGGTTTTAAAATAGAATATGTGAAGTGGCAAAATCCACCCTTATTTAAGGTATGATTTATAAAATAATTCCTTTCTTGATAGAAGAAATCTAAGAAAGAGTATGTTATTTCATTAAAAAATAAAGGCATGTCACCAAACATATTTGGTATCTAATTTGAGGTTAATATCAAATGTTAGAATTAAACACTGTAATTAAAGAATTTGACATTATAAAAAGGTTGAGTTTTTTTATTGTTAAATTGTGTTTTTCAAATTTGAAATTGAATGAATTAAAAAATTAATTTTAATTTAAAAAATAATTTAATAATAAAAATATTTAATTTTTTAAAAAATGAATTGGTATATAACCTAAATATTTATTATTATACCATAAGTTATAATTATTATACATAATATGATTTTATTTTTCATATTAATAGCATAAAGTTCTATATTTTTTAGCATAATACGAGAGCAAAATAAGAGTGGCTGAATAGAAATGTTAAGGTTACCAAAATGAACAGTGGTCCAAGACTAGACCAGTCATATCTGTAAATTTTAGTAAATTGAACCATTCAAAATTTAATCTTTTTTTATGAGCTTATGTAGATCGGATCACATGAACTAGTTTATAGATTAACAATTAAAGTCCATGGATTGACAAATTGAATCATGAACACAAATTGAATTGAACTACTTAAAATTTGGCTTTCTTTTTCACGAGTTTAAATAGACTAATCTATATGGATTCAAGTCTACATGGACCAATCCAATTCAGTCTGTCCATTTTACACCTTTACAATTTGCATACATAATAGCAAATTTCATGGGGTAATTCCTAACCTCATGTGACATGAAAGAATGACTTTGAAAAATCTTCTTATGATAAATTTGATTCATGAAATCAAATATTCTTAAGAATCTTAATATTTTCAAAAATATGATTCTTAGAAATTTAATTTGTTAGAATATGACATTCTTAAGTTTAATTTAATTGAAAATATTCTTGAAAATGTTATAATATTATACTTTAATCATTTTGAATATTTTTAAAAATATTATCATAAAAATTAAGTTGTTACTGGTGATAGTATTGGTATGTGTCCTAGGAGCCAATCATATAAATGATTATAATATTACACAATGTATTAATTTCATTTTAGTAATATAATTATTATGTTTTATTTTATTTTGTATAAATTATAATTTAAATATAATAATTATCCTTGGAATAATTTTGCTATTCCTAAAATACCCTTAACTAAGTATTATTGTGAAAAGAATAGTAATAATACATTGAGACTAGCATGTATAGTGACTGATAATTATGAATCATGGATATATGATATCAAGTCAATACATGAGTACATTGTTAGTGAACAATGTACTGGATTGACCTATTGTGAGAATATTGCATGGATAAATGTGTCATTGTTATTCTCATATGACCACAAATGCACATAGTCCTTTAACTTGAAGTCATTACAGTTCCTTACATGAGGAGTTACTTATTTTGATGTCGTCCTATGTCACCTTTAATCGGGATGACGAGTAGGGTGTTGATTGGGTATGTGACGAATTATGCAGAGGAAAATGAGTGATGTAGATTGAATTTTGTTACTCTTGTATAAAAGAAAAATATCCTTGGGCCCCTTGATTGAGTGAGACTTAGAAATACATAATCATGCTCAATTGGATCAATATGTGATATTAATCATTTGTTTTAAGTCTACTCAGTATCAAGAAATGTAAATTGAACATTAACGAGGATGACACACTCCATACCTCTAGTTCAATTTGAATATTATTACAAAAGGGATTATGATGCAAAGCGTTGATAATATATTAGGTTGATGTTGAATCACAGACATTTTTACTACTTGAGTAATAGTGATGTATTGCTAGATATCGCTCACTGTCTATGGCCTAAAGATGAGTCATTGTCAATGTAGTAAGAACCTACAGAATCACATAAAAGGAATAGGAATAAGATAATAATTAATTGAATTTTAGTTGAACTAAAATCAAATTAATTGGACTTATTTTTATGTATATATATTATTAAGATAATAATATATTTTTCACGTAATATATATATAATAATATATGATATTATTTGATATTAAAGTAATATCAGATAATTATATTCAGATAATTATATTATGAGATAATTTATTATCTAATATAAGATAATTATAAGATAATTTAATATTAGATAATTATATTATGAGATAATACAATTATCTAATATTAGATAATTAATAGATAAGTTCTATCTCTCTTCACTCTCTCTAGGATAAGGATAAGGTAATAATTATTTAGTGTGATTAAGATTTTTTGAAACATTTTCCTAGTAGGACTAGGATTGTGACATGCCTTAATTCTATAAAAGGGACTTGAAGGCAACACTTTGATTCACGCATATAAGCTTCAAGAAAATCCTAAATCACTCAGAAAATGTCCAATCCTAATCCTAGCGAGAGAGACGAATCCTAGCAGCTTCGTAAAGGGAAGAAGTCGTTGTTCACTCTGTGTGGATACTGTAGAGACGTTGTACGTTCCGGCCGGCTTTTGATTCTTCTTAGTCTTTCAAAGATTCGGTCAGAAAGAATACGAGCACAAATAAGGTAAAACCCTAATACTGATTTATGCTATTTTGAATGGATCCTAGGTAGGAATTGGATCGAAAATTTTAAAACTCTGCTGCGTCGTTGATCCAAAACCTAACAGATAGATAGTAGCCAACAATCGTCATTAATAATAAGTGGTAATGGGTGGCAGGTGGTGGCTGGCAATGATCATCAATATTAGGTGATGGTCAACTATGATTATTAAGGATGTGTAGCAATCGGTGGTGGTTAGCAATAGGTTGTAACTAATGGTGGTTACTGATAATAGGTAGTAGTCGACAGTGGATAGTGGTGAATGGCAATAACTAATGGTAGGTGTGGTTGATAATGGTTACCAGCAATAGGTGGCAATCAACGATAGTTATTAGCAATGGGTGGTGATGAATAATGGTCACTTGTGATAGGTAATAGTAAATAGTGACTAGTAGTAGTGGATGGTAATTGATAATAACCATTAAAAATAAATGATAGTATGTAATAGTCACCAATGGTGGATAGTAGTAGGCAATGGTTTATTGCAATAAGTAATAGGGTAGGTAAAATAATCTTCTTATATCAATTAAACATCCACGTATTATGAAAATGTATGACACCTATCTCCCTTACGAAAATATTTTAAAAAAATATTAAGCTAAAAATATTGATAATAATGTTCACATTTCCAAGATTTTTTTTTAAATTTAAATCAAACATAAGAATTTTATATTCTCTTAAAACATTCTCAGAAATATAAGAAAGAATCCATGAATCAAATGCCACCTATATTCACTTAGGATCAAAATTACTTCCAAAGCCAATAAATCTCATTCAAATAAATAAATATTTATTTATCATATCAATTTTAAATTAAAATTACTATTTAATAAAAATAATTTTATTATAATTGAGTAATTATTATTAATAAAAATAATTTTATATTTTTTAAATTAAAAATTTTTCATAAATATTTCTTGTGTTCAAAATAGATCTTCATAACTACTTACATTATAGGGTTAAAATAGTAATTATCCACTTAGTTATCTTAATTTGTATTACCATTCTATAGAGGAAAGTTCTACATGAGGTTTATTCTTATACTTTCTTGTGGAATGATTTTTTCTATTAAAAAGTCTCTCTAAAATTCCTTTCTATTTCCTTTCTTCCAATTTTGCATATATTGAAAGAGAGAAAACCTTGTGTATATTCAAATTTTTAGATCAAATTTTGTCAAATTCTTATTATGTTTGAACCTTTATTGAGTTCAAAACAACATTCTTAATGATCCATATTCGAGTTTGGATCACTCTATATAAATCCATCCAATTTGCTATAACTCATTCTATTTCCTTTTAATTGTTGTTTTAGGGAAAATATTTATTTCTTTTTAATTTTTTAATTATAATATTTGGAGATGTGATGAAGTTTTAACTATTATTTTTCCTAAGTCTATTCTTTTTTTGGAATAAAAGAGAGAGATACTATTTAAATAATACGAGAGAAAACAATGAATAGAAAAAGAAAAAGAAAATATTAATAGAGAGAAATAAAGTAATTTTGAGAAGTAGAAATAACTTTTTATAAAATTGAATCCATTTAATGACTTTTTAAATTGTCGTGCAACAACCTTAAATAATCATTGTTAAGATGAGAATGAACACTAAATAGCTTATTGATAATATATATCCCTTGTAATAATGAAACCGCATGAAATAATAGAAAAGCGCAAGCTGAGGTTGTAATTATATGTGCTTTTCTCTTTGTCTCCAAATGCACGAAGTAAAAGGGTAAGTGATTGACCAAAGTTGATGTTTTTCTGTTTGGCTTTTGGAACAAACACATGTGGAAGACTTCATTTATTGAAATCAAAGAGAAAGCGGTGCTTATAATAATTGTGGGAATCGGGTTCTTTTGACATATTAAAGCTACAAAAGAAGGAGCCCTCTTTAAGGACGATTTTAGAGGGATGGTCTCCAACACGGGACGACGAGGACAGTATTGTATGTCCGCACAACTTTGACAAACAATGCTAATGTTATGCGTTGCGAAAGAAGAAAAAATAATTATAATTTTAATCTCTCTGATATCATTTTATATTGATCACTTTAATATTTAAAATAAAAATAATGATTTATAGTGATTTTCATTCCTATCATTAAAATTTAAGAAATTTTAAATTAGATTGTACTAGATTCGAGTAAATCGTTCGCCATTCTTTACATGGAGAGACCCATTTCTTTTATTTTATTTTCTAAAATTATAAGATCTTGTTATAATAAATCCAAATAAAATCGCCCATAGCATACTGTCTCTACTAATAAGATTATTTCATTTTCAATAATAATACATTATTAATTACTACTTACGATTTTCTATTACTCATTATCACCTTTTATTATTAATTATTACCTATTACCATTAACATTACATCATTAACCATCAGTTATGACCAATTACTTATCTTTTAAAGATAGCGATGATGCAGTGTAAGAGCATATCGATCTTCTCATCTTCCATACTCTATTATTTGGAGTAAAATATTATCTCATACTTCAGTTTGTCTCATCCCATGCCTTGGGCAGTAACAAAGCTCCACGAGGATTTGTGGGGAATTATAAAAAATTAAAAATGCATATATTAAAATTAAAAATTTAAAAATTATATATAATTATTAGGTAATTGTCAATATTAGTAAATAAAAAAAATTAAATTCAAATAGTACAAATCATATATAATTAATAAAATATTATAGATTTAAAGTCATATATAATTGATTTAAACAATTGAAACTAAAAAAAAGTTAATATATAACAGATAAAATATTATTATTTTCTACTTTATTATCTCAAGTAAAATTTTAATGTATTTTTTACTTTTTAAATAATTAAATTATTAAAATGATTAATAAAATAATAAATATATGTATATGCATGTATATATATATATATATATATATATATATATATATATATATATATATATATATATATATATATATATATTAGTATATAAAGTAAAGATATTATAATTTTATAATAATGAGATTTCATGAGATAAGATAAGATATTTTTACCCCATCCCTACTATTTTATTTAAATGAGAACTTGCTCTATACTTTTCCTTGCAGGATAAAAAAATCATATCCCTAAACTCCATCAAAGCAATCCCTACAAGGCATTATATATTTGGAATATTTTGCCAACCTTATGACCTACCATCATTGATAAGTCAATTTTTTAATTTGCCTAATCAAATTTTTTATGCTAAATGAGGATATTTTTGATAGTTTTAGAATGTTTTTTTAAAATATAAAAATTTAATTAAAATATAATAGTATAAAAATGTTAGAATTTTTTTAATTAAACTAAGCATGACATTATAATAATGAGTAATTCTACTGAGAGTTTTAATTCTTGGAAAATTGAATTTTTAATTATTGTATTTTTTTAAATTATAAGTCAAAGTCAAATTTAAAAAAGACAATATGATAGTAATTATACTTAACCTCCAACGAATTTCATAGAATTATCCTGTGATAATTTTAGGAATCACATTCCTATAAATTTAAGATTTCTGCAAATTTAACATTTTGCTGAGCAGTCAGCAGCGGCTATATGCAATGGGAACTGATTTGGTGCAAATCAAAGGACAACATAATTATTAATGAATAAAAAGTAAAGAAAGATATAATCATTTTATTTTATTTGTGTCAAGTGGCAAACTGTTATGTTGCACACTAAAGGATAACATAATTATGTGACCCAAGAAAAAGCATAGCATAATTGCAAGCAATCAACAAAGCAAAAGATTCCAAACATGCAAATTTCCTGTAAGTGCAACTTTTGTAAGTGGTGATGCACTAGGACATGTGCACAAAGGCCGTAGCACTTGAAATGCCACCGTCCCATATTGAGCCCACTTTTTATCAGTTTAATTAACAGATAGGATTATTCTCAAAATCAATATTTATCAACACTGGATTCGGCATAATATTCTGGAAGCGAAAAGTTTTTTGGGTAAAAAGATTTCTTTTAATTTTTTTATAATATTATATAATACTAATACATAATTTTAAAAATTTTGAAGCTCAAAGAACTCCTTAATCCCTAAGAATTCCACTATTGATTTTTATGTAAATAAAATTATCTTATTTTTTATTTAAATGTTTTAATTTTATTATAACATTAAAATCTTAATATTACTTTATTATATTTTAGTAAATTTGATATTTTGATATTACTGTAAAATAAATATTAGAATTAAGATAAGATATGAAGATAACTATTTTTTGAATAATGATAAGAGAATTAAAAAGATAGTTCCGCGTTAAAATATAACAATAATTAATATTGATAATTTTATTATTACTGTATAATCAATAATATATCTATTAAGAAGTTTCAAAGATAAAGGCACACCGACATAATGTAATTAAAATATTATATTCAAACTCCAGAGAATTCCTTGTGAAATTTGCATTTATAACAGCCAGGCGCAGAGGAAACGCAGTTCATAATGGTGAAAAGTTTCTGCTAAATGACTTTCTCTCATGATGTTTAATTGACCGTACATTTAATAGACTTCTCACATACAAAAAATTCTTACTTTTTTTTTTCAATACAAAGAGCAGGACCTAAGAATGAATCAAGGTTTGCTTGGATTTTATTTTTAAAAATAATTTTCAATTTTTTGAAATAAAAATATTGAAAAATTTGTTTGGTAACTTGTTTTTAAATTTTAATTTTTAAAAATCAAGTTGAATGAGAGTTTTATAATTAAATAAATTTTTTATTTATTTTAACAAATATTATTTATTTTTTAATTTGAAAATAATTTTAAAAAAATATTTTTATAAATAGTTTTTTAAAAATAAAAAATATTCAGACACACCCAAAATTATTGCTCTTGATGTTCTCAAGAGATAGAAAAAGAGCCCATGCAATTTTAAAGAAGTCTTCAAGCCAACGTTAATTTATCAGTAATTTTGTTATGCTCTCTCAAAATATAAAACAATTTAATTTGTCAGTCTCTAGAATGAATGTTACTGAGAATACTCACCCTTTAAAAATTAAAATGAGAGAAAATATAATCATGTTGGATGAGAGCTAATATTTCAAAAGTATCCATTTCTAACCAAGCCTTCTTGAATCCAATGTCTCAAGTAATGTGAAGATTAATTAGAGGACTTCACAGCTCTAAAATAAACCATACCAACCAGTTCTATTTTAGATCTATAATATACATTCGATTCTATTTTAAAAAGTTCACTTTTCTTCTATCTTTACTTTTTTTTTCTATCTTTTTTAACATAGTGCAAAAAGTTTTATTTAATTATAAATCGCATGAAATTTTTTCCCTTAAAAATATACTCAACGTAAAATTTTCTTTATTTTAAAAAGGGAAATCTAGAAACAAATAGAAGTGTAAAATAAGAAGATTGAATTAGATGCAAATTGAATTATATTACTCGTGAAAAAAATAAATTAAAATTTGAGAATTCAGATTTGATTCCGATCGACATCTGACTCACCAGGTCCCAGATCAAATTGTGTTTGCACAATTTGCATGATTCATATTATTTGTAAAAAAAATAAATTTAATTTTAAATAATTTGAATTTGTTAAAATTTATAAATTTACATTCGTTTGATACTCTTAAAAATAAAAAAGTATAGTGATCTTATATATGTGAAATCCACATATTATTTATTTTTCAATTTAAATTTATTTTTTTCCTGTTAGAAGTATGAGAAAAAATTATTTTCAACTGATGTGAAATGTCCGCTTTTGAGACACAACAAAATTGTGAAATGTCACGGGCCAAAAGTGAAAGGCTTAAATTAAATATCAGAACGTTGTCAGTGGACAAGTACTGCGGGAAAAGTCCACCGCAACGGAAAAGGCTGACCCCATCTACCTTCCATCATTTTCCATCACGCCCTCCCAACCCACCTATGTTTTGACTACTTAA
Source organism: Sindora glabra (assembly GCA_020226215.1). Taxonomy (NCBI): domain Eukaryota; kingdom Viridiplantae; phylum Streptophyta; class Magnoliopsida; order Fabales; family Fabaceae; genus Sindora; species Sindora glabra. The sequence goes on from CM035225.1 coordinate 49,747,731, forward strand.
ATTCTTTCACCTCATTCTCGTGTATTATTATGAAAAATACCAATAAAAAATTATTATAATTTTCAATGTCTTACAAATCAAGGGCGGATCTACATACAATTTAACATGAGTCCGTATCTTCACTATATTTATAAAATTTTATGTATTATTTTGTATAAAATTTAAAATATCTCCACTGAATTTAAAATTTTATCTCATTTAAATATTAAAATTCAGATTAATTACTTCCTTTACTTTTTCTTATTAGATCCGATTATATCTTTTTTAGTTCCTTTAAATTATTATGATCATTAAAAAATATACAAACAAAAATAATAAATATAATTAAAATTATTGAAATCTAGTAAAATTAATTGTATGAATTTTTATTTTTTTAAATAAAAATTAAGAAACTCTAATAATAAGGTAGCCTTAATTTTACATGTAGCTACAATAATTAAGAAAAATATTGTTTTTAATAGATATTGTGAAAGATCAAATAATAATTATATGATAATTATAAAATATCATATTAAATTTAAGATAACTATGTAATGTAATGATATTTTTTTAATTATAATGCATACAGTTTTATGTGCATTATAATTTAAATTTATATGTTAATTAAAATAATATATAGCTATTTTTTATTTTTATTCGTATATTTTGATGCCTCAGTAACCTTTAAATCCTGCCATTATATTTAGATATATTTTTATTTCTTTTTTTAATAATTTTTTAAAAAATTCACTTTGAGATTCATGAAAAATATAGAATAAAAGGTTATTGGTAAAGGGGAACGTTTGATTTAATTGCAAAATGGCTATCAAGAATGTGAAAATAAGTTAAAAAAATGTAAAGGTTATTTTTATTTGAATTTAAATTTGATTCACTTTCAATATAAAAAGATTTATATTATTAATAAATGAGAAAAAATATGATATTAAAAAATTAATAGTAATTAAAAATTTTTAATTGTAAAAGTATTTTAATAATATTTTATTAACATAACAACAAATAATTGAATGATAATGTAAAATTGATTTATACTGATAATGGATCAATTTTAAATTTTCTTATTTTAAAATTATATATTTTGAATTATAATTTTTAAAAATAATTACCAAGTAAAAATTTTTATTTTTAAAATATAAAAATAAAATTTTTCTTTAAAAATAGTAAATAAATAAATCCACAATTTCTATGCACATGCATTTCCATAAATTAACGCACAGAAATTGTTTGATTCAAAAGAAATGTAAATTCTTATGTGAAATTAATTTTTTAAGAAGTAAAATTTCTTATAGTTTTTTTTGAAAAGGATTTAAAATTATTTAATTATTCATAAAAATTAAAAATTTTCATAGAATGTTCTTCTTTACTTAAAAAGGTAGATAAATAACTCTATGCATCTCACATTCATTTTGCTAGTTAGTAATTGATTAAACAATTCATTTATTTTCTATTTTTTTTAAAAAAAATTGCACTCTTTATATAAATTTTTACCAAATAGACGATCTCATAAATATTGAAATCGACATCTGATTATTTTTTTTTTAGTATTATCGAGTGAACATAAAAATCTCTGTTATAATTGGAATATTTATTCATTTTGTTATTTATTTATTTTCATTAACTTCTTTGTTTTTTTTCCGTAAAGTGATTTGATTTACTAGTTGATGCGTGAACTTAAGATGCATGTATTTGTCCGAGTCAATCTAATATGAATTTATCTATTTGGCCTCTTTTTCCATAGCAATCTTACTTTTACGATTGTAATTTTAGTTGCTGTAATTATTATGCCTATGAAAATAAGTTTAGATTTACTTATTGCGTAGTTTATTTTTTTTAAGGCGGAACTTTTAATTTAAGCCTATTTAAATACAAAGAAATATGTGCAATATGTATATGAATAATAAATATGGACAATACTTAAAATTAAACATTATATACTATGATCGTATATTATTTTATTTTTATACCATTGGCTGTGTCTAGTCATTGAGTATTTATACCTGTTGGAGACGAGGTCCATTATTCTGATACACATGAAATCTTAAATGTGGATTGGCTTGTTGGAATATTTAGATGATGGAGAAAATACATGGATAAAAATATTGAAAAAAAATGTTAGGTAAGGCATTTCTGATAAACTATTTCTAAAATAGTAATTTTTCATTTAATTAAAGATATTTTCATAGAAATTCTACTATCAAAATACAATGTTTAACGAAGAACACAATATTGTAATTCTCTTATTTTTATAGATAAAATCAACCTGGTAAAAATTTGAAATCTAGAAGTAGACCTATTTACTTATTCAAGAAAAAAAAACAATAACTCATATTTATAAAGTTGTATTCATCTTTTTCATGAAAACCTATATAAATAGACAAAATTGTTGAATTTTAAAAAGATACAATTTTTCATTTTAAAAGTATTTATTTAAAAGTCACAAGTTTTTATTTAAAAAAATCACAACTTTACATTATAAAAGACACAAGTTTTTATTAATATCATTTTAAAATAATTTATTATTTTATCAGATAATACAAAAAATCACAACCATCCCTCACTTATTACCTAATAATAATAATAATATAACACTTTGATAGAGAAATTTATTGGGTATTTGTATAATGCATGCCCAATGGATAACCATGGATTAAACTTTTAGATTAAATATGAACCATTAAGATATTATATTCATATTATACAATGATTCATGACTCTATAGTAACAATACATTTTAGTATGGGCCTTGTGTTCATCTTAATTTAGTAAGGACATTGAATCCTACCAAATAATTTTCAAAAGTTAGCCTATTACCTCCATACTTGTAAATACAAATTCATCAAGGGGGTCTACAATTACTTTAATACTTCACATAAGTTATAAATCTATTAAGAACAAAAGTTTAACATTTTTTGTTGTGAATATAATAGTGCATTTACTGCATATGGGACTTTGATAAGAATAGATTTATTCCCCCTACTCTGTAGATATTTAATGCGCTGGAAATCTAATCTCTTTGTTAATATTTCTCAAATAACTTTAATTGAAATTACCTTTGAACTCTCATATACAAGATTTTTAATTAGTAAAGTCAAGCTTTATAATTCATATCAATATGATAAAGTAAAATTCAACTAAAAATTATCTCTATTAGTTGGTAATAGCCTCATATCCCATGGTTCACCTAGTTTAGGTTTAATGAAGGATTGATTAGTAATAATCCAAAAATAAGTACTACAATTTACCTTATCTTAACTTAAGATAGATAGGAATTTATATATCTCGAGATAGGTTTTGCAATTAACTTTATCTTAACTTTATAAGCATTTATATTCACCTTTTTCCATAATAAATGCTAATCTTACCCTATCTTCATTGAAGATAAGTTTTTACTCACAACTTACCCTATTTTCACACTTATGAACATATATCATAACGTTTGTTCATTTACATTCTTTTCAATGCTAGTGTAAATATATTTAAAATCATTGCCCTTTGTACATTATTAGTTCAAATATCTCTAAAACTAATGCCCTTTTGTATTCTCTTTAATGCTTACTTAAGTGTTTTTGCATTACTTTCTCAAAGGAGATGTTGTAATTTCTATTTACATATCAGAATATGTAATTTTTAAAATATAATGTATAAATGAATTGCACTTTCACTCAAAAATATCAATTTATCCTTTTTATTGTCAATATACTTATCACATTTAAAGTTCATTCTCACATGAAAGTATAGTTTCAATTACTTCTTTCATATAATTGTTTGATCAAATTCATAATATGAAACACATCATAAAAATTTATGACACTCGAATCACACTTTCTAAATCTTATGAGTTTTTTCCCCCAATCACAATAGTATAAGATATTGTCTTTTATATCTCATAGATTATATATAGAATAAATGATTAGATAGACTCATTTATGACCACATTATATTATTATATGCTACAAAATGACAATGTGCACTTGATAGTGAAATTTATATTCACTTTGACTTTGTATATATATATATATATATATGATGAACCCATTTTTATATTGTTCTCTTCCACTTTAGAAGTCCCTTTTTGACCATGATATGTGTACAATAAGAAAGTCTCATTGCTATAATCTTGCAATAGGACTAATTTGACCCATTCTATCAATCACCTAATCTAAAAGAAATTTAATACTTAAACAAAATCAACTTAGAAAACATAATCAATCCCTCTTCTTTTTTTTTTAATACAAATGGCAAAGACAATAACTTCAAGATACATACCAAATATGTCACACTTAATCGACATAGTTATTGATCAAGCATTTTAATTAATCTATAATATAAAAAAAAGTCTTTTGCTATCATATACAAAATATCTACCATAATTCATGTTAGATTGGTAAAGATAGCATCAATATTTTTTTTAATCCAATGAAATACTACTTACAAAGATTGTTATACACAATAACTATTTCTATTAATGTTGTATAACTCACATCATCAAATAGAAACTTTATGGTTCATTGATCTTCTTTTAAAATTGATATCATGACATAAAAGGATCATGTAATCTAATTTAATTAGACTTATACTCCTTATGTATCAAGAATAATACTTTTGTACTAAGTTTATATGATAAATATCAAAAAACAAAAAGATCAATAAATTGGAAATATTAGAACCTACCTTATGAAGAAAATTCAAATTTATACAAATTTCATTTTCATATTCCATCTCTTCTAAAAAAAATCTATGGTGTCATAACCCATATTATTTGTGACTGACATAAAGCTCATTAACTAGTTCCACTAACCTAACCAACTAATTATATAGACCTCGATCTAACAGAAATGCCTTAATCTTTGTGGGAACTAGAATGCAATACTAAACCTTAAAAATAAATGGATAAAATTTTCTTTATTTATGGATCTTTTGAGAGGGATACCATCGTTAAAAATGCAACTCTAAGTATAATAAGAAAGATGTATGATAAATGAATGATACATTACATATAATGCCTTTTAAATTATATTATATGACTAATACACCTCTAATTATCAAGTTCTACCCCACCTTCGACCTCCAATGAAGTAATCTAACTTAATAATTCAAGTGATTCTGGAAACATAAAGGAAAAGACTGAGTTTTAAAAACTCAATGAGCATATATTTACCTATTATCAATACTTAAAATCAAATAATTACAACTGAGTAGTTAATTATATTAATAAAAAAGAACAATCATATCAAGTTCCAAATCTAAACTCTCTTCGCTTATAGTGGTTTAACCATCATATTCCTTTATTCACACATTAATGTTCTCACAAATTCAAATGTAATGGAACCTAAAGGATTCTATAACCTATCAATCAAAGTTCTACTCATAACAGTATAAAGAAGTAATATAATCATCATATACAAGTGTAACATTCCTGAAATAAGCCCTCACACAGGGAACATGAAATAATAAAGTCTTCACATTCATTTATACTCCTCAGTTATCTATCAAATAAATTCAAAACTTATCCATCACACATTCAACTTGTAAATAGAAATAATTAAAAAAAATAATTTAAATCTCTTTATGATTTTTGAGTTTATCTTATCCCCTTACAAACTCTACCCTTATCCCTTTAAGGTTAGCTTTATACCCTTATAAATAGTTTTCCAAATTCAGTATTATATCACAATCTCAATATATCTTTCCCCTAATCACATTTCCAATCAATCATTCTCAAATTAATAATTTCATCACATACCACAATTCATATTTACTTTATCAACATATTCCAACTTAATATCAACAACATTATCGAATAGCAATAACATACCTGTTATGCATGGCCATAAATTATCCAATCAATATCAAGTAACAAATTTACATAGATATAACTACAATATATTATAATCTAACAATTGCAATTTATTGCCTTTATTGTGTGGCCCAAAATTGTTATTGACAAAATAGCACAAAGGAAATGTAATTCAATTGACCAATTATACCATTAAACATAGCCATAAGATAAACACTTGTAGATAGTTATAATTACAATGCTATAGATATTCATATCATAATTTAGAGCTACATTTGTAAGATTATATATATATGTGTGTAAATATATGAGTTGGATGTATATATATGTAACACGAAAGAAAGTATAAAAATTTTAAGGTAAAATATGTATTTACTTCATGATACCCATTTCTTCTAAGAATTCCAAAGCTTTTACAGTCAACTCCTTTTTTTTCTTACTAATTAATTATGAAAGTAAACTATAAGTATACATTTATTAGTTATTTTCATTTAATAATTCTCAATTTAAGCTCTAATAATTCTATTTTATTTATTAGAATCACTATTTCCTAATATTTCTAAGTCTAGATCAAGAAATCATAAGCATATTTTAGGAGTTTACAAATTAAATATTTATAGGCCATAATATTAGCTTTTTATGCTTTAAACTTATCTACCTCTACTTAAGAAGGTTGCTTAGAGTGTTCTCACTAAAGGGAAATGTAAAATGCTGAAAAATAGGAGAAAAAGAAGAGCTTCATTTCACTACTATAGTGCCTTAATTTGCTACTCTTCTTCATAATGGTAAATGGCCTTTAGTTAAAAAGGTTGGGTAGTGATTGGGCAGTGTCAAGAGAAGCTAAAGTAATAAAGGAAGTTCTATTTTGAAAGAATAAGGAGGTTGTGAAATGGGTGTGAGAAAACAAATAGAGAGTAAAAATAAAGATGGAAGGAGAAAATGTGTCTTGTAGTTTATTGCTTTTAGGATAAAGAGATGTAGGAAAGTATTATATGTTTCAACTGTAAACTAAGCTTATTTGGAAATAGATATCATCTATTTGTTTTTAAGAAATTAATGAAAGAGATAAGGTTAAAATCAAGGTGAAATAAAATATACAATAATCTAACAGATTTAAGAACTCAAAAAATATTTTTTAAAATTATATAAATTTTAAGAAAATTATTTATTAAAACACATACATCTATTTTTCATAAACCAGCACTCTCACAACAATTAAGTATTCTTAGTCTTGTAAGAAAATTACCATATGAATTATTTAAATTAATTTTGAAATTAAACTTTAATCAAGTAAATATAATTTTAATATTATTGAGAAATATTAAATTCCTAAATTTTTATTGTAAGATAAAATAAATAACATTTTAAATAATAATATATACATGTAATTAATTTATTTATTTGAAATTTGATTAAATAGAAAAAATTTTACATAGTATGATTGTTTAAAATAAATATTTCAAAATTTTAAAAAATAAATAACAAAATTAAATAGCAAATCAAATGTTTCATATGGCAATCAAATATGCCCAAATTTATTCTTCTTGTATTCCTTCTTCTTCTTCTTTTTTTGATGTAATACATTAAACTTTTAGAAGTTTCTCCAAAAATATAACCTTTCAAATTTTCACCATGATTTGAATTTTAATTTAAAGGTATTAAAAATTATTAGAGGATACTAAGATGTAAGAACATTAGAGGAAGGAATTATTAGTTAAGATGTTTTTATGAAACCATCTCTAAGATAGTATTTTCCTATTCAATTAGTTGAAGATAATTTTATAAAAATTCTACCTTCAAGGTACAATGCCTAACATTCTCCTATTCTTATAGAGAAAATAATAACTCATATTTGTAGAGTTGTATATACCTTTTCATGAAAGGTTAAATAAACAGTCATAACTATTGAGTTTTGGAAAGATATAATTTTTATTTCAAAAGCCATGACTTTTTTTTAGGTAAATAAATGGGGCTTAAGCCTAAAAAAATTGCACACAAACTACTTGCAAAGTAAGAACCCTAAAGACATCATTAAGTAATAAACTACTAAGGCTTACTAGAGGACTTTCAAGGATTTGTAACCCAAAATCATATTCTGCACTATATAAAGCAAGTTAATTTACACATTGGTTATCATCACAATTAGTATGAGTAACCAATGCCATCCAATTGCTCTTAAAAATATCACTATAAAGATATAATAATAAACTATATTTGGTTATGGCATGAGGTCATTCAAGAGGAGGTTTACTAATTGTTAACAATATGAGTCTAGTATCACTTGTTTATATCCAAGTTGCCATGTTAAAGATAGTCCATAAAAGAAACCCACAACTTAGCAACGAAGGATGAACAAATACCAAGATTACAAAGAAAACTCTCACCCATCTACCATCGTTAAAGTGAATAAGGCCTCTATATCCAACTAAACTTGGGATCAATTTGGAAGTATAATCAATATTAAGTTTAAACCAATCTTTTGGTTAAGAAAAACCAAAAATTTTCGACTACATCCTATCCAAATACTTTCTATGTTTATTAGATGTTTCAAAAACTTTCATAATGCTTTATACATAATGTAATAAAAAATCCACTACATTTTTTAGCCTTTGTTACATATTAAATATCTGACCAATTTTCTATTATTAAAGCCATAAAATAGAAGAACTTTAAAAGACCACTTAATCAATATTCTCAAATCCTCCTAACTGTTGTGCTAAATTCAAAACAAACTAGTTAGCCACATTTACCCTAAAAAATGCAGCTTACTTACTAGTTTACAACTACACTAACTAGACTTTTTTGCACTTGAGCGATTCCTAAGCATGTGAAGTACATCTTTAATAGCATTATTGCACAAACTACAAGTTACAGGACCTAAACCATAAGAGAATTTGAATTAGTTCATCATCAAGCCATCATGGATGCACTTCTAAATGAAGAACTTTAAACGTACTGGATCTTCCCATCTTCAAACCTTCTTCCACATAAGATTAACATATTGATATAAATGTAAGTAAAGTCCATAGTATGTTAACTTTATACTAAACTCACTCTTAGGATCATTCCTCCAATACATTTTGTACAAAATTGAAAACCCCTTTTCTTGCTATGCTCCAATTCTTTTGATAAAAGATAGCTAGAAATTCATTTTCATTTTAGACCTTAGTACCACTAATAGTAAACATAGCTCCTTTCAAGACAATTTAATATTTTTACTACTATGAAGTTTTTTCATTATTCTTTAAGTATTTTAATGATTAATTGGTTTATTAACAATGCATCCAATTAGAAAAAAATGAAAATATGGTCTAACATTGACTTTTTCTCAAATTAAAAGTCTTATCATGGAGAAATTCTTAGATATATATCATATATTACATAAAGTCATTTTAAATAATTCTTAAATATTAAATTATTTATAAATTTTGATCTAATGTAACAATTGTAATTATAATTTTTGCATTTAGTTATCTAAATGATCGGCCTTGCATTTTCATTGGCTTCACACTAATCAAAGGTCTGATAAAGGATTTGTGATATATTGAGACCAAGAAAAGACCCATCAAAATGCAAAGGGCACTCATTTAAACTATTATATGCAGCAAATAACTATTATTACTACACTGGATCAAACTTATAAATTATTTAGTATTTAAAATTTATTTTAAAATGATTTCATGTAATAGATGTTGAAAATTATTAAATTAATTTTAAAATAAAAATAAATAAAAGACAACAATCTTAAAGAAAAATAAATCAAAATGTTTAGGAGTGAAGTAATGCTAAATGGTGCATTTATGGTATCCATGAATGAGAAATTTATTAAAGTAATTGGATAGCATTTTAAAGCCAACTAAGCCATAAATGTGAAAAATATTAGCAATAAAGTTGAAATAAAAAGATATCACATGAAGTAAGTTGAATGCATTAAAGAAATAATAATTATATTTTATTATTTATAGCTTGTAAAATCAACCCACTTATGATTATAAATAGGTGGATTTACTTTTAAGCAATTTATTTAGACTTAGATTTAGCTTGAGCAAAATATGGCAATGTTAGGTATGCCTTTGTAATGTAACAAAATAGAAAGAGTGTTTTAATATAGTTTGTTAATGACTAATATATAAGAGGTTCCATCTAATGAGTAAAATAAAATATTGAATGTTATTTTGTAATAGTGTGTAAAAAAAATTATAATTTATTTATATTTTATGAGAGTTATTGCAATTATAAATCAAGAAGAGTTTCTCTTATTTCTTTTCTTTTTCCACAAAATATTTTTATTTTTGGGTTCTAATACTATTTTGTTAGCAAATATATTGGTTCTAACATTTAGTATTGGTGCTCTATTATACAATGACAATTAATTCGATCTAATGGCAACTTTTTAAATTTAATAGCGAAAATTTTAACAATGGGCTATCCATTTAAGAGTATTCTTCAAATCTCAAGATTTATAGAATTTGGTGGACAATGGCTATATTAAAGTAAAAGATTAGCAAAAGTTTGATGCATTAGAGAAAGACAAGAAAGATGCATTAGTAGAGACAAAAAAAAATTAGAAAGCACTGTTCATGATCTTTCAAGCTACTGAAGAATAGACATTTGAAAAAATATTATTTACAAACATAGCAAAAGAAGCATGGGATATTCTACATAAATCTTACAAAGATAATGATTATGTTAAACAAGTGTGTTTACAAATATTAGAGGTGATTTTGAGTTTTTAAACATAAAAGACTAAAAATTAATTCTAGTACACTTTGATTAAGTTTAGACCATTGTTAATCAGTTGAGAATCAATGTTGAAGACATTTCAAAAACTAAAGTTGCAAAAAAAATTACAATATTTGATTGCAAAGTTTGAATATGTTATCATAGCAATTAAATAAGTAAAGGATGTATTAGTCATATCCATGAATAAGTTAATGAGTTCATTATGCTTATAAGAGTATCAAATAGGCAAAAAAAATTTGCACAAGTTATGAGCAAGCTTTGTAATATAGTGTAGTTTAACAAAATTGTAGAGATTATCAAAACAATTGAGGTCGTGAAGGCTCCTAAAGTGGCAAATGAGAATGAGGAGAAAGAAGAGGTAGTCATTTTAATAACACTAATAAAGAAAATTCAAATGATGGTAATCTTTCAAAAGTTGAGGAGGTCATAGTGGGGCAATCAATAAATCTAATATCCAATATTATAGATATAAATAATATGAACATTACCAAAATGAGTGTAACTATAAGATATCGAATAAATTGACAAAACATGCAAATGTTGCTAATATTAAAGAAAACATGGTGGTCACATGCAAATCAAATGAACCAAATATGAAGCATGAAAATACATAATACCTTGGTACTAGATGTAGTAATCATATGTGCGGAACAAAAAATGCTTTACAAATCTTACCATTCTTGATATTTATTTCATGCTAGGACTTTTTGGAAATTTATTAAGTATAAGCTAACTTTTTGAAAAAAGGCACAAAATTTATATCCAAAATGGAGTTTACACAATCAAAATAAAAAATAGCAAAATGATTGCAAAAATGCAAATGATACTGAACAACATGTTTCTTTTGAATTTACAAACAAATATTTTGATGAATCTTTCAACAATCTTGAAAGATATTAATTAGCTATGGCATCTTTGGTTTGGTTACCTAAACTTCCATCGGCTAAAGTTGTTAATTTAGAAAAATATTTCTACTGGTTTACTAGTTATTGATGCTCTTGATTAGCAATGTGAAGGATGTATCCTTAGAAAGTAGTACAAGAATTCTTTTCTAGTTAGGAAAGCTATAAAAGCTAAACAACTATTAGAGTTAATGCTCATAGACATCTGTTGTCCAATTAAGATAAAATCACCTCGAAGGTGCATTCTAATTTTTGTAGATAATTTTATTAGAAAAACTTGGATCTATTTTCTAAAGAAAAATCAAAGACTTTTAGGAAATTTATGAATTTCAAGCTCTTATTGAAAAGTAAAGTAGGTTTTATGTGAAAAGTTTGAGATCTAATAATGGTGGAGAGTTTATCTCAAATTTTTTTTCATATTTTTGCAAAAATTGAGGAATTCAACATCAATTGACAGTTAGTTACACTCTTTAGCAGAATACTATAGCCAAAAGACAAAATAGAATAATTTTTCAAATGACCAAAGGTTACTAAAAGCTAGCTTGCTAATATCCTTTTAGGTAGAATTGTTGCTTGTGCTATATTTTTATTGAACAAAGGTCCAATAAAAAGTGTTTTTAGAAGAATCCTTGAAGAAGCTAAAGTGATAACAAGCTAGATGTTTCTTTCCTATATGTATTTAGGTGTATTACATATTCTTATATTCTAGAAGAGTAAAGAAAAAAGCTACATAACAAAAGTCAAAAGTGCATTTTCATTTGTTACAATAAAGTAACCAAAGGATATAAATTATACACTCCAGTGATAGAAGTAGTTATTTAGCAAATATGCCCAATTCATTGAAGATGAAGCATGGACTTGGAATCAAAATGATAAATAATAACAATAAGGAGTCATTATAGAAAATGAATTAAAGTTAACTATGACAAAAAAAACTCTATACCTTACATTTCATCCCTCAATAAAAGCTTTCTTCCATCTACAACAATTACAAAAACTTTAACATGTCCTCAATAAAAGTAAGTGATTCTAGCTAGCTTACATGGTTATGTGATCACATCAATTAATGATAATAATGATACCATTATTAATGAAATTATTTTAAACTTTTCCTATTTGTAAATTATAACTAAGTGTTCTATAAACTTATAACAATTGATGAATGATAGGTTCAAATAGAGAAAAATGACATGTGGGAGTTCATATCTTTACTACCTAATAAGAAGCACATTAGTATCAAATGGGTGTATAAGACAAAGTGCAATTATAATGGTCAAGTGGATTGTAACAAAGTTAGATTGGTAGTTAAAAATTATAAGCAAAAGTTAAGAATTGACTATTTTTAGGTATTTGCACTAGTCTCTAGAATGGATACCATTCAAATAATTCTCACCTTTACAGCATACAATAAATGGAAGATCTATCAGATTGATGTAAAGTTAGTATTTTTGAATGGCATATTTGAAAAAGAAGTTTATATTGAGCAAATACTAAGTTACGTGAAGAAAGGGCATGAAAAAAAAGTCTATCGTTCGAAAAAAGCTCTGTATATATTAAAATAAGCACCTTGAGCTTAGTATATACGAATTGATGCATATCTATTGTAAGATAGATTTCAAAAATATCCTTATAAGCATACACTATATATCAAGTTAGAAGCTAATGAAGATATAATAATGGTATGTCTTTATATTGATGACTTGATATTTACAAGAAATTCTAAAGTGATGTTTTCAAAATTCAAGAAAGATATGACTAGCTAGTTCGAAATGATAAACATGGGACTAATGGCCTATTTTTTACGAATTAAAGTGCAATAGGCTGATAAAGGCATTTTTATTTCCTAAGAAAAGTATGCTAATGATATTATAAAAAAGTTCAAGATAGATTCAATAGTCCCAATATGAACCTTAGAGGTTAAGCACCTTGAGATAAAGAAAGAAGGTAATGGAGAACCGATAAACCCAATATACTTTAGAAGCATAGTTGGTAGCCTATGTTATTTGACTTTCCCTAGGCTAGACATTGTTTATGGAATTAGGGTTATAAGTCATTTCATAAAAAAGTCATATCAATAACACTTGCAAGTGGCAAAATGAATTTTGTGGTATGTTAGTGGTACTCGAGATATTGGACTTTTCTATACTTAATTCTAATGATTTTAACCTTATTAGGTTTGCAAATATTGACTAGATAGGCGATATTAAGAATAGAAAAAGTACCTTTGGTTTTACTTTTATTTAACTTAGAAAAAATATATTTTTTAAGTTTTTAAAGAAACAAAAAGTGGTAGTCTTATTAATTACAGAAGCTGAATAAATAGCAGTAACATTTGTAGCATGTCAAGTAGTTCAAATTCACAAACTACTTAAAAAGTTAAAACAAGTGCAAAAATTTCCAATAAGTTAGCTATCACATTGGTGAAAAATCCATTTTCTCATGGTAGAAGCAAGCATATTAAAATCAAATATCATTATATTAGAGAATTGATTAAGAATGAAGAAATAAAGCTTAAAGTTTTGTAAGCTTGATAAATAAGTTGTAAATATTTTGACAAAGCCACTTAAGATAAATGTATTCAAGATGTTAAAGATAATACTTAGTATTATTTTAAGATTAATTTAAAAGGATGCTATTAAAAATTATTAAATTAATTTTTAAATAAAAAAAGATAAAAGGTGGTGACCTTAAAGAAGAATAAATCAAAATGCTTAAGAATGAAGTAATAGTAAATGATGTATTTATTGTAGTCGTAAATGAGAAACTTATTGAAGCAATTGGATAGCATTTTTTAAGCCAATCAAGCTACAAATGTGGAAAATATTGGCAGCAAAGTTGAAATGAAAAGATGCCAAAGTGAAGCAAGTTGAGTGCATTAAAGAAACAAAAATTTTATTTTATTGTTTGCAACTTGTAAAGTCAACCTATTTATGGTTACAAATAGGAGGATTAACTTTTAAGCAATTTATTCAGATATAGATTTGGCTTGAGCAAAATATCATAGTGGTGTGTATGCCTTTGTAATGCAACAAGGTAGAAAGGGTGTTTTGATATAATTTGTTAGTCAATGAGATATAAGAGGCTCCATCTAAAGAGCGAAAAAAAAATTGAATGCTATTTGATAATAGTGTGTAAGAGAAAATTATAATCTATTTATATTTTATGAGAGTTATTATAATTATAAAGTAAAAAAGAGTTTCTTTCATTTCTTCTCCTTCTCCAAAAAATCTTCTTATTTTTGGATTCTAATATTATTAGCAAATATATTGTTCCAATAATACATGATTTAAACCTAAAAATTTCTCTTGCTAATATGAAGATGTTTGATGCTATCATTATCTAGCATCACAAATTACTTGTGACAAACCATAGTAAAGATCTTCAGTTCTTAAAGTCTTTAGAGTCCAAAATAAGGCTACCAAACGAGTTCCAGCTCGTGAAGTGACTCACAGCCTACGACCCATGATCCATTTTTACGAATATGGACCTTTAAAATTAAGCTCATTTTTTAACATGAATAATATAGACCGGCTCGTCATGAACCTGGTCCATAAAGGATTGACCTATATTCATACAGTCTGCAGGTTTTCAATTAAAACTTGCAGATGGACTCGTATTCGCACAGGTTTTGTGTGGGTTTGGACCCCTAAAATTGAACCCATTTTTTAAAACGGGTAATATGGATTAACTCGTCACGACCCGACCTGTATCCGCACAGGCCAGCCCATTTTACAACCCTAGCCCAAAACTAAATCCTAACCTTTTAAAATTATTTGTTGTACAATTTAAATAAGGCTATCATGGCAAACAGTCTAACCATAAGAAAAGGTGGTAGGTAGGAACACACTAGAATAAAATTAAAAAGCTCTACAAGGTAATGCCATATGTGTCCATTCTGGAATAGATAAAAGATAGAGGCCTTTGCATGTCATCTGGTAGAGTAGATTCTAGGAAGAATGCTCCTTCTTTTCGAGAATATTAAATTTCTCTTCATGTTTTGTTACACTCTCGAAGATTTAATAATAGTATTCATTTGTTCAATATCAGATATTTTGACTTAGAAAAATAACATAAAATTGAAAAGCAAGAATGGAAGCCCAATTGCTTACAAAATCACAGCCAACTTTTA
This sequence comes from Sindora glabra, assembly GCA_020226215.1. NCBI lineage: Eukaryota > Viridiplantae > Streptophyta > Magnoliopsida > Fabales > Fabaceae > Sindora > Sindora glabra. The sequence continues at coordinate 49,763,299 of CM035225.1, forward strand.
CTATGATAAAGGCAATATAGTAAACATGAGATGTTCTTCATACTCTTAATTCAATAACACACCCTGGAGATCAACATTATCTTAATTTTTTTTTGTAATTTAGGCTCCATTTATTTTAAGAAAGACATTTTTTGTAAGAATATAATTATAAAATATCATAGATAGAGGCCCTTGCATGTCATTTGGTAGAGTAGATCCTAGGAAGAATGCTCCCCTTTTTCGGGAATATTAAATTTCTTTTTATGTTTTGTTACACTCTCGAGGATTCAACAATAATATTCATTTGTGCGGTATTAGATATCTTGATTTAGAAAAAATAATATAAATCTAAAAAGCAAGAATGGGAGTCCAATTACTTATAGAATCATAGCGAACTTTTACTATGATAAAGGTAATATAGTAAATATGAGATATTCTTCATACTCTCAATTCAATAACACACCCTGGAGATCAACATTATCTCATTTTTTTTTTGTAACTTAGGCTCCATTTATTTTAAGGAAGATATTTTCTGTAAGAATATAATTATAAAATATCAAAATGATGAAAAATTGTAAAAATTATTTTATATGTTCAATATTAAATATAAGGAATTTAGTAGTAAACAACTTTCTCTTTTTTAAAAAGGAAATAGTTTTCTTCCTCTATCATAATTTTAAATATCAATTTTTTAATCATAAGATATAGGTCAAGTTTTATATACATCCCAAAAAAATTTTCAACAAAAAATATCTTTGAAAAAATGAATCAAAGCTTAAGTTTTATATAAACACTAGTAGCATGATATAGGTCAAAGGCCAGCGGTTATATTTCGTCCTCTTCAAGACTATTGGAAGCATCAGTATATAGCTAAATAGCTTCTTCTGGCATGGCACTTTCCAAAGCACTGTACAAGGGAAACATGATGAGTCATGAGGTGATAATAGGAACAGAGAGACCCAGTTTCCATAAATGACATAATATATCAAGATACTAGCTTTAAATTTGACTATGACTTGTTTCATGTAACATCTGCAAATCGCAGAATTTAATCAAATAAGATATGATTAAGGACCATACTAATGAATTTAACAATTTTACTAGTGTTACATCAATAAATATTTTACTACAAAAGATGGGAGAAGATTACATTGTCGGAGGACAAGAAATCCTCCCTTAATTCAAAAACTAACTTGACGGAGAAAATGGAAAAAAAATCATCTATGTAAGTAGGGGTGCAAATGGGCTGGACAGCCTATCAGGGGCTTATGACCTGACGTAATTAAGGTCTAACTCGATTCGATCTATTTAGCTAAATGAGTCAGGCTAAGGTTAATATAAAAGTCTTTTTAATTAAATAGGTAAGACTTTTTTATTTTAAGCTAACTTATAGGCCTATTGGGCCAACTTATTTAATATTTTTTATTTAAATTTATTTACTATAAAAGTAATGACATATAAATTTTTTTTCAAGTCAATTATATAGATTAAATATTCTGAATGTTTATTGTATAATTTATGGTGAACTAATTTGCCTTTATTGTTAACATTTAATGTTATGATAACTTAATGTTATTTTACTTTTAATTAAATATTAAATATTTAAATTAATAATTTTATATTATGAGTATATAAATTTATTTCTTTATTAATTAGTTCTTATATAAAATTTTATATTAATTTTAGTATTATTATGAGCATTTTAAAAATATATTAATACAAGTTTATATAAGTTATTGGCTTATTTAAGGCATTTTTATAATAGGCTTTTTAAGTCTTAAGTTATTGACCTATTTAAAAACTTGTATTTAAAACAGACTTTTAAATAGGCTAATAGGTCAGACCAGACTTTTAAAACAGGTCAGGTTTAGGCCTGAAATAAAGCTTTATATAAGCTAATAGGTCAAGCTCGAGCTAATATTTTACAATATAAGTTCAGCCTATTTAAGACAAAGCCTAATTCGACCTAACCCATTTGCACCCCTATATGTAAGGCACAAAATTTTTTGGCATATCTCCCAAAGAGACTCCTATAGATATTCCATTTTCTGTACACCATGAAGACCCCTACTCCTCTGGACATTCTCTATGTAGTACACCATAAGATCCTCCTTTTTTACTATTAAAGTATGGTGCTTGTTATTGTACTTTTGAAATTGCAAGATTAAGGGTGGTGAGTAAATTTTGAAATTATTAGATTGAAATTAATGAAAAAGAATACTAAATGGCAATTTCATTATTAACTTGGGGTTCTTTGGTTCCCATCCTTCGCAATATAATTTCCAAAACATGTTAATGATTGCCTACTAAATGAACACAAAGCATCACCTGTTCTTTTTTCTCATATGCTGCTTCTGCTCTCATGGTCCTCGGCAACTCTAAGGGCATTTGCCTATAGGACAGTAAGAGCTTAGAAGATGTCTACATGCACTCATGAAATATTATCAGCCAGCTCATGGAGACCAGCTGCAGTTTTCCAATCTGCACTTCATCTTGTGATACTCGGTGTTGTTCCGGAGAGAAAATGCAATAAAGTGTAAATATAATACATTGAAAGCGAAGTCGTACAACTTTCCAGCCACCTTATATCTAATGTATATATTTATTTGACTAGAGAAATTCAAAACAGATCTCAATCATAATGAGTAGTATCTTTCTATTATATTTCAGACTTACAGTATTTTATTTGTTTTGATTGAGACAAGACAAAACGCCGGGTATTTAACATCTTTTTAACTCGAAACAGAGTAAGATGCTGGCATCAGTTGTTGGAAGTTAATTCTTCAATCAAGGACACTAAATTTTTAAAAGATGACCCATTTTCCATCAACAAGGCCATTCTACACTTCTCTCCCATCTCCTTCACCTTCTTCCTGATTTCATCACCACCTCCCATCAAGCCCCTGATTCCTCTTTCCACTTCTTTTGCACACACCAAATCACTCCCTGCCTTGTAATCCAATCTAATCTCCAGTGCCAATCCCAATTCCTTCACCATCTCAAATGCATTCATTTGTTGCTCTGCATAAATCGGCCAAGTGGCAATTGGCACGCCGTACCACAGACTCTCCAAAATTGAATTCCAGCCACAATGTGATACAAATCCCCCTATAGCCTCGTGGGCCAAGATCTTCACCTGTGGGACCCAACCGCTTACCAAACCGATCTGAGCCGTCCGTTCCAGGAATCCAACAGGCAGCACTTTCTCAGGATTCGTGCAATCTGTTGGATCTTCTAACTTAGCCTTTGGTGGCTCACGTAAAATCCATAAAAATCTGTGCCCGGCCCCTTCAAGGCCCATTGCGATCTCTCTTATTTGGGGTCCACTGAGACTTCCCATGCTGCCAAAGCACAAAAAGATTGAGGCTGCTCATCAAGCCACTTTATCGCATGTTCAAAATGAGCCGGATTTGGGTCAGATCCAACGTGATCCAGAATTGGCCCCATCGGGTAAACACGTGGCCCGATAGAGAGCGAGTCAAGAAAGCTGGATTCAAGCTCTTGCACCGTATTGATCACAATGCCTTTCATTTTCCTGTACCTCTCCGCATGTGATAAGAGCCAGGAATAGCCGTCTGCTCTGACCTTCAACACCAAGTTTGGCAAAACGGGTCGGGGCAAACGATTCTTGAAACCCGGGATTTCGAAGTCATCTCTCGGGTCAGATGATTCGGTCTTGAGTTGCGAGTCGAGCTGCGGAAGGTGAAGCGTCAAACCCAAGAAACTCGCCGGCGATGCAAAGAAGAGGTAGGAAGGAACGCCGAATTCTTCTGCGACGTCTATTATGGTGGTGGAGAACATGTCAACGAACAAACCAGCAATTCGAACCGGGTCAGTCTTTGACCCGCTTGGGTTCATGAGCTTGACGAGTTCGTCTCTGATGGGGAGCTTGTATTGCTGAATGAGCAATGAGAGGAAGCTGACGGAGGACTGGTATTGATCGGGTGTGGGTGGATCCACAGCGGGAAGGTGGATGAATCGGAGATTGGTGGATGAGGAAGCACGGGATTGGACGTAAGTTTTGATGATTGGGCGTTGAGGGGGAGTGATGATAAGAATGGATGCAGATAATCGAGGGTGGTGTTTAGATAGGAGTTTAGCGATTTCAACGGTCGGAACAAGGTTTCCGACGGCTGGAGTAGCGATGAAAACGGCTTCAAATCTAGTCATGGCTATGCTTTTTCTAATTCATTTCCTTATGAGTAGGTGATAAGCCAAGCCAATCTGATCTATCTATATAAGCTAAATCAAGATTTCAACGCAAATATCAATAAAAGCTTTTGGCAAATTACACTTACTGGTATACGTCTTCCTTCTTTTTTACATTTTTTTTTCCACCCTACGTGCATACATTTCTTCTCCGTCTTGCTTTAATCATGCACTCCGAAAATAAGAAAAGTCAATTTACATTTCTACATTCCTTACCCTAGCAAGATAAGGAAAGTAAATCTATAATTCTAAAAATAAAAATTATATGGATATAATTATATTAAATATTTAGATATAAACATTTTATTTTTTGTTTTGATAACAACATTCCACTCAAATAATACCCTATTTAACTAGACATTTAATCCTTGAAAGAATCAATTTGAACTTATCATAACAACATCAAGATAACATCTACACAAATAAGCCAAAGATCTTTAGACTTGGAATAATGTTTGCATGGATAACTTAAAAGATGCTTGGACTAAAGAAGAAGTCTGTATAAATACAAATTATGAGAAAAACACCCTTTAACTCTTAGTACATGTATCCTATGATGGTCAGACACTTATCACGTCAAATAACCCTTAAAATCTCCCTATAAGTCACTTTTCACATTTAGTATAACCCTCTTTTATGAACTATAAATAGAAAATGTGTTATTTCTATAAAGGAGCTTAGAAGACATTAATATGCTTCAATCTAATACATTGACCCTTTTCTACATATAAATATTATTAGCATTGTCTATGGCTACTACCTACCATAAGTTCTTGCTAGGATAAGGTTCTAAAAACTCAAGAAGGGACTAGTGTATTAGTCACTAGATATTCTTTTAGGGTGGTAATCCTTGAAATGATGGTCCAAAAGAAAGCTAATGCATCAATTACCAAACCATCTTTTAGGGCGATAATCCCTAAAGAAAGAAAAGTGCAATTACAGAATGAGCAAAGGAAAATGAAAATTGAATTGGAATGAGATGCTCATGTTGAACAAGTTCGCTAACTATAGAGAGAGTTAACCATTCTCCACCAAATAAGCCAACATTAAGTACCAACATCAGACCCTTATCTAACTTCTACCTCTATAGATATGTTATCTTTTTTAGCCCATATACGTGTCCATGCATAACTCCTTTCCATCAAGAAGACCATCCAACAATAACACACAACACACAACTATCAATGCCATTTTCTCTGCTAGAATTACAACAAATAGAAATTAAGATCATTATGACCCACTTAACCTAGGATGTCAAACTCAAAGTGTTTACATTGACCAATCCTACCTTTTCACCCTTAAAATCATGACTTGTCAATTACAAAAGAATTTCAAACCACCATCACATCTAAATACTTAAGATGAATCTATTAACTCAGAAATAGAGCTTTAAAACTCAGACTAGACTAGCATAAGGATTTGTAGGTGGTAGTGAATAAAAAAATACAAGAAAGAGACATTTGCAACAAATAATAAATGTTAGATAGAAGCAATAAGGAGTCCCATATGAGACCATCTCATTTATTGAAGCTAATTTTAGTGACATTGAAAGAGACCATGACAACCCTACGATGATATTCGCCTTAATCACAAATTCCTCACAAGAACAATACTTATTGAAGAGGGAAGCTTTGTTGATATCTTATATTCTCATTTTATTAAAAAAAATGAAAATATGTAAGGATATGATAAAGCTGCATAATGATATGTTGGTTAGTTTTTCAGGGAAGCAAATGCCCATGGAAGGGACTGTTATATTGATGGCGATGCTTGGAACACCTCCAAAGACTCAAAATATCAATGTTAAGTTTCTAGTTATAATAGGCATATTACACAATCTTAGGATAACTATCTTTCAGCCAAGAAGGAACAATAGTTTCCACATCGCATTTACTCATGAAATTTCCAACTCAGTTTGGTATCAACTAAGTTAGAATGGACAAGTGATTGCCCAAAAATGTTATATTGCCAGCTTAGAAAGGAAGTAAATAGGTTCCAATAGGATAAAACTTATGATTTTCAATCCTTTTGTCAAAATATAATACTAAATGGTAGAGCTAACAATTTTAGGTGCAAAAGACACCAACCAAGGTGTCTCGAGCATATGTTAAAATTGGAGGAAGTGCATCTATTTGGACAAAAGGATGAGTGGACTGTAAAGATAGTAGCAAATCTAGAGGTCAAAGAAAAGCAAATGCTAACTAGAATTTTAAAAAGAATATATAGAGATCTTCATATAGAACCCATTTGATATGCTAGAAGTAGATAGACACATGACCTGCCACAAACTAGCTATAAACCAAAATGTAGAATCAATATAATAAAAAAAGTGAAATTTCAAACTTAAGAGGAAAGTCGTAATTAAAGAATAAGTGAGCAAACCATTAGATATAGGATTCATTTGAGAAGTTAATTATACCACTTGGCTCACTAATATTGTATTTGTAAAAAAAGTAAGTGGGCAATGGAGGATGTGTTCAAATTTCACTAATCTAAATAAAACATACCTAAAAGACTCATTTCCTCTCTCGAACATTGATTAACTAGTTAATAGTATTGGAAGGTTTGGTAGATTGAATTTTAAAAATGCTTTTTCTTAGGTGTAATCAACTAAAAATGCATCTAAATGATAACAAAAAAACTACCTTTGTAATAGATTAGGTCATATATTGCTATTGTGTGATGCCATTCGAATTAAAAAATACAAGTGCCATATACTAACATCTAATAAATAAAGTTTTATATGAGTAGATTGGATAAAAGCTTGAAGTTTATGTAAATGACATGTTGGTAAAGTCCTAGAATGCCAAATAGCATTGGAAAGGCTTGGAAGAAGCATTCATCATGCTGAAGTGGCATAAGATAACAAAACGAGGAATAAAAGTATACCCGATGAAATGCTAGGCCATCATCAACATGGCTAGTTGAAAGAGTGTACAAGAAATACAAATTCTAAATGGGAGATTAGTAACATTATTATGATTCATAACTAGGTTAGGTGACAAATACCTCCTTTTTTATAACTTACTTAAAATTACAAAAGATTTCACATGAAATGACTTATGTGAAAAAACTTTGTATGATTTGAAAAAAAATATTTGTCCAAGCCCCTAATGAAAGAAGGAAAGGCTATATATATGTATCTAATAACTTCAAATGAAGTAGTAAGCTCGATCATCATAATAGAAGAAAAAGGAAAGAAAAAACCAGCATACTTTATTAGCAAAGTGTTTCATATAGTAGAAAAGAGAAATAAAAAACTAGAGAAAATGGCATTTGCATTACTAACCATATTAAAAAATCTCAAGTTGTACTTCCAGGTGCATTAAACCATTATTAAAAGAGATCAATCAATTTGACATATTCTATAAAAGCCCAATCTTGCAAGGAGATTGGTTTCTTAGTTAATAAAGCTTTTAGAATATGGAATTGTTTTCTAAACTTTAAAAGGAATAAAATTCCTAGGCCTTGGTAGATTTTGTGGTAGCACTAACAAAAGAGAAAGTAAGTTAGATACTTTATATTGATAGATTTTCAAATAAAAAAAGGAGTAAGGTAGGAATAATTATTAAAGGAGTTGATGGATTAACCTTATAATAATCCTTAAAATTCAACTTCCACGCTATAAATAACTAGAGAGAATATGAGGCATTAATAGCAAGGCTTCACTTGGAAAATAAGGTTAGGGCTAGGTAAATTCTCATTCTTAGTGACTCCTTCTTGGTCATAAGCTAAATAAATGGAAACAATAAAGCTAAAGAGCCTATCTTAGAGCAGTATGCCAAAAAGGCAAAGGAATTGCTCCAATAACTTGAATATGAAGTAAGGTGAATTCTAAAAGAACAAAATGACTAAGTAGATGCTCTAGCAAAACTTGCTAGTACAAAAGCCACCATCAATAACAAGTTAGTCATCTAAGAAATAATTCATATCCTTAATATAAAAAAAAGTAGTAAAAATTGAAGAAAAAATATATAGATAACTTATATCAGAAGCTACTTAAAAAATGGAAGTTATCCAACTAAAAAAGAAGAAATGACAAAACAAGTTAGATGTGCAACTTTTTTTTTCTTGCATAACGAAGAGCTATATAAATTTTTTTTCTTGCTAATGCTAAAGTGTCTTAGACCTAGAAAGTTGGATTACATTTTAAGAGAACTATGCGAAGGCATACATTGGAGTCACGTAAGTGAAGTTGCACTAGCATTAAAAGCCATTAGGTTAACTTATTACTAGCTAACAATGAAGAGTGATGCCCTCCAATTAATGCAATGATGTGATAGTTGTCATAAGATTGCAAACATGGCAAGACACCAAGGTCGACCCAAATTGTAATTACAAACCTATGGCTTTTTGCTTAATGAAGGATTGACTTTTTGGGACCATTCCTAAAGGCATCCAAGTAGAGGAAGTTCCCTATATTAGCAATGGATTGTTTCACAAAATAGATAGAAGTAGAAGCTTTAGCCATTATAACCGCTTAAAATATCAAAAAAAAATTATAGAAAGCAATCATTTGTATGTAGCAAGGTCATATGCACCTAGGAAAACATTTGTTTAAGATGAAAACTTATAACAATTAGTTAATTTTTGCTAGTTCGAACTCCTACAGGAACTCATAACAAATAATAACATATAATTTATAAGAAGGGAATTCACTAACTTTTATAAAGAGTAAGAATGAACCTAAACAAAAAAATTTTAAATTACAAAACTAACATTCTTTATTTCTTTTAAATCTATAAATTAGGAATAAAGCAAAAATTTTGCCCAATCAAATAGCCACAGTTGAATGGACAAGTTGAATTGGTAAACCATATCATAGTTGATATGCTAAGAAAATGAATTGATAGAGCAAAAGGCAACCATATGGAGGAATTATCAAGCATTCTATTGTCTTATAGAACTACACGCCTAACTGCTTTAAAAGAATTTCCTTTTAAACTAACTTTTAATCTGGAGGCCATTTTACTAGTCAAGTTGGGTGAAACATTCGAATGATGTGAATCCTACAATAATGAAGCTAACTAACAATGATAAAAGAACGAATGGAATCCTTCGAAGAGATAAAACAAAAAGCAAGCATTCACATAGCTAAATATAAGAACAAGATCACATGATTTTTTTTAAAAAAGGTAAAAGTTAGGAATTTCAAGGAAAATGATTTAAAACTCCAAAAAATTGAAAGCACTTGACAATTGTCTTAAGATGGAAAACTTGCTCCAATATAAGAAGGACCTTTTCGCATTAAGAAAAGTTTACAGAATAGGTCACATCAACTAAAAACACTTGAAAGAAAACTCATCCTTTGCAAGTGGAATGTAACTCATTTAAAGTAATATTTTACATAAATAAAAAATAAAAAATGTTCAAATTTTTTTCTAAGTTTAAGCATTTAATAAAACCTCAGCAAATCCCTAAGTACAATTAAAACCTAAGTAGGTCCTTTAGTGTAAAAATATTCAAAAACTTAAGGAAAATCATTGATAATATAACATATAAAATTATTATCAAATGAAGTATGAATGTATATTTAAAAAAAAAAGCCTTGCAGGCCTAAAAATCATAACAAAAGCTAAAATTAATCAAAAGATTGGAGCTTAACCACTTTTCCTTATTTAATTCTTGAAAAAAGTTGACCGATAACTGTGGAATAAAATGCTTTACCTATGTCTTCACTTTTCTAAAACCACAAAGAAGCATGCCATATGAGAAGTCATCCATGTTGTCAATCTCTTTTTATAAATCAACATGCGCCTAGGTTAGTTCAACGTTGAACTTTTTAATTTCCTTTTCTTTTACATTTAGTTCTTTTCCAAGCTTTTTCTTCTCCAAGTCAAAAGATGATTCAAAGGTTGTTTCATCTAAAGTTTCCATTTTGGCTTCCTATTTAAAAGAAGAGTAAAGCTCTTTTACTTTTTTTAATTCATTTTGATAAGATAAAAGGTTACTTGTAGCTTTCTTTAACTGACTTTGAAGATTGTGTACAACTTCAAGACCTATCTCTTCTAGCTAAGCCAATTGCTTTTCTTGCATAATTAAAAGAGGAACTAAGAATAACATACTTAACATCCACGACCAAGGTCGCTTATTGCTAATACCCATACTTCACTAAGCCAATCTGATCAGTAATAGCTATATTATCTTCATAATCTTTTGGAAAAAGCATTTAGTTACAAATATTTGAGGTCAAGTTAGTTTCTTTACACCATACACTATCTAAGGTGTCATAATTAAACTCAAATCCAAAAGGATAATTTGAACAGTCCTGACCACTGTTCATAAACTTGCTTATTTGGCTAGGCATAAAAGATTCATGCTACTCACCTAGTTGTAAATCCTTAAATAAAGGCTAAAAAAATTGCCCTTTCACCTTCTTCCTATTCTTAATTTAACCTCTTCCATTTCTTTCTCTCAAAAGAGGCAATGTTATCTGCTTCTTTTGCTTTAATAGAAGCTACTTGGACAAATGGTTAAATAATAAGAGATGATATTAGTGTACCATTATTTGATAGTATGGGTAGAATGGTAATGAAAGGACTTGACGGAGAAGCATATAACCTCAATAGAGCTACAATTTTTTTTCAAATATTTCTCTCTCCTCTAGCAAAATCAATCCTCAATAATATTTAACGTTTCAATAATAATATGAGCTTTTTCTAACCAGATATCTAGGAAAAACATAAAAATAAAAGTTAAAAGTTAATCTAATTAAAAAAAAGGCAAATATTTAAAAGCATAAGGGCATTTAGAAGTATCAGACTTAGAATTTAAAGAATAAGATCCTAATCATCTATAAAGTATATATCTAAAGGATAAATCCTAGGGTTAAATAAATGTTACTCTTAGCAAATTAGAAATAATGAGACACTATCATCTAAGAGCCAGAAGGGATGAACATCATTAGCTATACAATCTTAATTAATGAATCCTTCCAATATTTAATGCTAGACTTTAAATTCTTCAAGAAAAGTCTCATAGGATGCTGGCTAAAATACATCCACTCTTCTTATAGTTGATTAGATAAAGTATAAAAAATAAGAAATTATCCAAAGAAGGTTCACCTTTTAAGTTCCGAACGACCATCTCAAAACATATTATAAAAAGCTAGGTGTTTGGTGTTAATTGAGTTAGATAACATTCAAATCAGCTAGAACTGAGTGGTGGAACCTGGTGAAAGGAGACATAAGCCCTATCTTGGTCATAAACACTCCATAGAACATCATAAAAGAAACAAGGTTGTAGCTACAAGCTTACTTGTCATCTTATGTAACAACATAACATATAATTAATCGATTGAAAGCATCAAGAAAATGTTCATCATAAAGATTATTGAGAAATTTTTTATCTTTCCACTTAGTTAAAGAAACTTATGTCCGCACCTCAGCATTTATTTTGCTAAACTCAGGATAATTGGCATGCATCATACCTACATGACTGACACCATTTTCCCCTTGAAAATGATCTACCACTATAGTGGTTAAACAATCGAGAGAAAATAGAATATAACACGAGCTCGTTTGAATATTAAGATTAAAATATAGCAGATCGACATTAAAGTCTAAATTTGAAGAAAGATTAATTTAGGAAGGCACACTAAACATCAAAAGGAAGGCCCAAAAAGAAGCAATCAGGTACTTTAAAAGAAAACATGAAAATGAAGGAAGAAATCAAAAAAGAAGGAAGTCCAACAAATTTGCAACAATAAAAAAGTAAAAAGGCATAAATGCTAACAACACTAGAAAAATTAGAAAAGAAAGATGATGTTGGTGATTACAAGAAAACAATTAAAAAAAATTCAAGAAAATGCAAGCAAACAATACAAAAAACACTAAAGCAAGTATATACAAACCAGAAAAATTAAATAAGATAAAGTAAGTGAAAGAAACAATTACTTGTGCAAGCAAAAGCAAACCTTGCCACTAAAACTCTTAGAAACAACCCAGAGAAACTAATGAGAATCAAAAAGTAACTTCCAAAGACTAAAGACAAAGAAATTTTGAAATATGGATTCATGTCCCATTCATAATTTATGGTAAAAAATAAGCCAAAAGGACAATGGATATTAATTTTGGAAATTAAAATGTAGTAGATAGTTAAATTATAATGATAGCTTGCTACATTAAAAACCCCAAATGGTATCAAAAGCCAAAGGTTGGTAAGGGCAAATGATGACAACATTTTGCTCGGATAATGCCTTATTTGATTGAATATTTAATTCTTGAAAGGACTACACTGGGCTCATCACGATGAGACCAAGATAATGTTTGTGTGGATAACCCAAAAATCCTCAGACTTAGAGTAACATCTACCCAGATAACTTGTAGATGTTTAAACAAAGCAATGTTTACATAAATACAAATTACAAGAAAAGTGCCATCTAACTATCAATGCATGTGTCTTACAATGGTTGGGCACTTATCATGCCATATACCCTTTCAGAATATTCCTATGGGCCCCATTTTCCACATTTAATGTAACCATCTTTTATGAACTATAAATAAAGAAAAGGTTATCTTTGTAAAGGGGCTTAAAAGACATTAATACACTTTAGTATAATACATTGACCTTTTTCTACATACTAACATCATGTTCATTTTGAACAACATCATTATGATAGATTTTTTTTAAAAAAAACTACACTTTAATCAACTCTACATTTTGTACATTTTAAAATATGCAATAAGATATAGGATTGTTTCTTTCGTTATCTCTATATTATATATTAGTTATGATATTTCTTACTTTTTATTATGTCAAGTATTATTCTTGTAACTCACCATGTGTTAATTTATCATTTATTCTTAATGAATACTATACTGTAGTGAGCAATACTTATGTAATCAATTTCTTTTTAATAAATATTACATTGTGGTGAGTCACTTTCGTGCAATTAGTACAAAGGATTAAATTTTTTTATTTATATATATCAATTTATATTAAATTAAAAAATTCTATAATTTTTTCTCATTTATTGTATTTTTATAATATCTTTGATTTTTTTCCTAATTTACAAATTTTTCTAACTTTCATGCATTTTCTTTCTCTCTAAAATAATCGCTATAATTTCTTTCACTTATTTATCATATTTTCATAATTTCTTTGATCTCAATTACATTTAATTTATATTAATAATTTTTATTAAATTAAATGTAAAAAATTTTAATTAACAAATTGAATTATGTTCAAATTTGATGGTTGCTAAAAAAATTAGTTGATTAAACCACCTAGTTTGTCAAGTCAAATTTTTTTAGATAAATTAGGGATTTACACATATTAATTAATGATTAAGCTTGATTTTCTTAGGTAAAATTTTCAAAATTTATTAGCATTAAATTTTTCATAAATTTTACAAGCAGGATACATAATATAAAAATTTAATTTTAATTATTTTAATATAATTATTTGATACTTAATATAAATAAAGTATTTATATGAAAATTTTTAATTATTTACTCTGCATTTATTTTTATCTACCAATAAGATAAATGCATAAGAATTAAAGAGGGCTATTATTAATTGTAATTTTAAGCAAAAAGGATTTTAATTTATAAATTTATTATTGATTAAAAATCAATAATCAATATATAAAGTGATTAATTATTTATTAGGATATTAAGAATAAAATTAGAAAAAAATTAATAATTTCATTTTTAGTTTTCAAAAGATATAGATAAATAATAAAAAGGGCTTATATAAAATAATAAATAAAATAGAATGGAAGAAGTTATAAGTGAAAATTAATTTTGATAAAATTTTAATTTTATAAATAATAATATCATTTTTAAATTTTTAAAATTAATATAATTTTCAAGGAAAATCTATATTTAATTATATTCAATTTTACATATGTTATTGTCCCCAAGGAGTAATATGTAATGAATGATTAAAAAAATTAATATTAATTTATAATAATATAAATAATAATTCAAAGATCACTACTAATCAATGTTAAAAAAATTAGACTATATCGCTGGTTTAATTGAAAAACCAATGAACTGCCCATTTAACCAATCTGACTCATTCATAAAATCATTGATAAAAAAATCAATAAATTGGTATTCAACCGTTCAAACTATTAATAGTTTGAATAGTTTAAGTGAGTTATGAAATATTATTATTTTTGCTAATAAGCCATCAAAATGATATTGTTTTGATGGTTTTAATTGCATTCCTCTATTGAATTGAAACTCAAAATGCTCGACAATCAATACCAATATATAAAAAATCAAATTAGATCGAACCGGCTGATTCAATTGGAAAATTGATGAACTGGTCATCTTGTAACAAAATCATAACTTTAAAAAATTCTTGAAAATTAAATCACACAATTAATAAACCGGTTAGCATATGTAAACTATCAAGCTTTATGCAACTCACAATTATCAAGCCCCTCTCCTGCCATTGTTGTTTTATGCTAAAGAAAGATTTAATTCCACATTCTTTTATTTGATGAAAGACTTGTTTTAAAATTAAAAGGATTGAAAGTCTTTACATAGGATTTGAGATACTCAACCTTACAATTATTTTCAATTTTTCTTAACATAATAATAAATAGAATAAGATTTAGAAGGACTCACATTCATTTTTGCTATAACTACTCTTTGTATTATCTTAATTTTAATTAAAATTCAAATAAAAAATTATGAATTTTTTTCTTCAAATCATGATAAAAAGTATTTAATTCAAAAGTTTCTATATATTATAAAAATCAAATATTCAATTATATAATATATAATTATATATAACCATTCAATATAAATATAATATAAATTATGATATATTTTAAACTATGACTTTTTACATATATTATATAATATATAATACTATATATTAGATTATAATTTTCGGTTAAACCACGGTTCAATTGGTTTAATCGCGGTTGGACTATTAAATTTTGAATTATTTTTTGTTCTAATTCATTGATTGGTTCAATTTTTAAAACACTGCTAATATAGTATTCAAAGAAGTGTACCAAAATTTATAATTTCATATAAGTATAATATTAATTCTTATTCTTCAAACAACTCTTCATCTTTAAAGACAATTAAAAAGATATATTTATGATAAACAAGTTAAAAATATTTTTTAAGTTAATTAACATATAATATCTCTTAATTAATTAATGAAAATATTTGCAACCCTACTAATCCATAACAAAATAATTGGCAATTATAATATCATAATTAATATTATATTTAATGAAGTATTTTAAAATTTATATATTATTTAGTGTAAATGTAATTTTGTATTTTTAAGGAATATTTAATCATATTTTGTTGATAATATAAAATTATTAATTAATTTATTTATTATAATATTAATTTTTTATTAAATAAAGTTGTAATTCGTGCACCACACGAATTTTAATCTAGTTTAATTATCTATTACTCATCGGTCCTCGAGGTTAGTGTGGAAAGTGATCTTGAGAGTCGATTGCACAACTGTTTTTGTTTGCTTGCTCATGGACATACTGTGCATTGAATTAAATTTCAAATGTATGGCAATAAAACTTCAATACACTTGTATTCGTCCAAATGTAGCTCGGACAAATTCAAAGATAATATATAATATTATTGTGGCTTTTATTTAAAAATTAATAAAAATTACATAGTTTAATTAAATAAACAATAGATATTAATTTCAAGTATTTTATAATTCAAATATTTTACTTGTAGATTTTCAAAATTATTGAGGAGATACAACTGCCTTAAATTTTGAAAGACATATTTTATAATTTTGAATAGATCCATATTTGTGGAATGCTTGAAATGTTGGATGGACAGTATTATCTTTCGTTTTAAGAAAAAAAAATGGGGGGGGGGGGGGGGGAATCATATTTTATATTTAAACCTTAAGTACACTAATTTTCTTCAAATACGAAACTCGGTCACAAGGTCAACAATAACAAATATATAAAAGTCATTTTTTTAAAAAAAATAAATACATTTCTAGGCATAGATTCCAATTTAATAAGCTAATAATGTGATTATAATATTTCTGTGTTGAATTGTTTTTCTTTAAATGGTCACCACCTTTCAGTGTCACTATCATTCGTTTTCAAGTTTGCTTTTAATTTCTTAAACACGAGAGAGATTTCATGTTTTAAATGAAAGAAAAACAATTAAAAAAATTACCAATATAAAGAGGAAAGAGAGGAGTGGGGGTTTAATACGATATTGTCTAAAAATTTATCCTTATAAAATTACTTAAAATCACTCAAAATGCATTTATGGATGGACAACCCATCAATTTTTGTGCAACAAAGGAATGGGGTTTGCTCTGCTGACCTCAACGGAAGCGTCGAAATTAAAAAACTCAGCGCTTAAATATTCAAATAAATAAGAGATTTTTCCAACGGAAGATATTTCCTAAAAATACAGAATGGAGTCAACAGTGGAGTTTATTAACCCTTATATGAAGATGTAGAAATTATTAATTCTGTTATTTATACACAAATAAATAAAAAAAGTTCAATGAAAAATATTTTCTAAAAGAACAATTGGAGCCTTAATAGCAAACATATCTTACAAGGGTGTATAAAACTCG
The DNA here is from genome assembly GCA_020226215.1 of Sindora glabra. Taxonomy (NCBI): domain Eukaryota; kingdom Viridiplantae; phylum Streptophyta; class Magnoliopsida; order Fabales; family Fabaceae; genus Sindora; species Sindora glabra. The sequence continues at coordinate 49,780,036 of CM035225.1, forward strand.
GTTTCGGTCAATTTAAATTCTTAGACCAACCAACGGTTTCTAACCAGAAGCTTTGCTGCAAGAACCATAGCTGAGGCTTAAACGATAGCTTACTGGGTTAGACAGCTATACTATACTCGGTTGATAGTATTATAAAGGAAATAGGTCTGGTGCATTTTTTAGAAAATTTAATAAGTAAATTTTAGAAAGAGATAAATACAAAAAATTTTATTTGAAATTATAGATTTCAATAAAAAAGTACTGAAATTTAGAGAAAAATTATATTTTTATCTCTCTAAAGAATAATAAAAAATAACAAAAAAAAGAACATTCATATCTAATTTTAAAACAGTTTTACCGTCCTCCTCATTCTCTGCATTTTTTTTCCACTATACAAACATTCTCATCTTAAAAAATAATTATTGCCTATCATTAACAATTAATAATTTGATATATAGAATAAATATATCGTTAGGAGATAGTAATTTTTGTCATTCAGGTTAATCGATTTATTAATCGTATTATTCGTATGGACTCATGAGTTATTCGTTTAACTTATTTAATAATTTTAGATAATAAAATATATATTATAAAATTATTTATCAAATTTAATTATTTATTATTTTTTATAAAAATATTTTAATTATTAATAAAATATTATTTTAATAAATTAATAATTTTATATTTTTATTATATATGTCTATTTATGATTAAAATGTTATTTATTTTTTAAATAAAATTATTAAAAATTTAATAAAAAATTTTAACATCAATCCAAACCCAAATAAACGTGTCGAATTCGTATTGAATTATTATGTTTTACTAAAATGTCACCTCTATATATCGTCACCGCTCATTCGTAATGAAAATAAGATATATACAATTATATCAAAATTATTAATTTTTTATAAAATTTAAAATTTTTTCTAATTGTAAGTAAGAATTGGATTCTTCTAACGTACAAGATGCACTTTAGCCATTAAGGAGAAAATCAATGACTCATGATTTTATAAATAATAATAAATGACAAAAATAATTTTTAAATTTATAATTATCCACTTCCTTAATTTTCTCATTAATGACTTTGATGATATACTTTACCCTTTGAAGTGCATCTTGCACTTTAGATGAGTCAAATCTTGTAATTAAAAAATAAGTTATTTTAAATAATTTATTTTTAGTCAAAATTATTGCCTATATTTATTATTAAAAATTTTAAGACTATAATGAAATATATTCTAAAAAAATAATAATCAATTATTTGATTTATGATTATTAATAAAAATTCTAACTATTATAGGAAATAAGCCTAAAATTCATCAAAAAATAAGAAGGAATTTTTTTTTTTGGAAAATGAGCCATAAAAGAGGGCTGCTTGTGAAAAATCCATAAAAAATTTAGTATCAATCATATACAGATACCCCACATTAAAAGGCTTATCCAATTTGAAAGCAGGAATCAAAGAAATTCAATCTAAAATTTTCTATGATTTATATAAGTTATGTTTGTTTTAATTAGAAAATAAATGGATAAATCAAGTCTAATTAACAATTAAACTATCAAATAATAATATGTTACTATCTATTCTCTAGACAGTTACTGTCTAGATATATATGTTACTGTCTAGAGAACAGACAACAATATATTACTCTGTCGTTCCAAGCCTAATTAACAACTAAATTGTCAAAAAAGAGGATGTTATTATTTTGTTCTAAAACAATAATACTAATTAAAAACTCTAAATAAATGAATAAATTAAATTTAATTAACAACTAAATTACCAAATAATAGCATGCTACTGTTTCGTTCAAAAACAGTAACATTAAACAAAAATTTCAAATAAATAGATAATAGTATGTTACTATTTGTTCTCTACATAACAATATGTTACTGTCTCGTTTCAAAACAATAACACTAACTAAAAATTTCAAATAAATAAATAAATCAAGTCTAATTAACAATTAAATTGTTAAATAATGGCATGTTACTATCTATTCTCTAGACAGTAATATGTTACTGTTTCGTTCCAAACCTAATTAACAACCAAACTGTCAAAGAAGAGGATGTTACTGTTTCATTCCAAAATAGTAATACCAATAAAAAATCTCAAATAAATGGACAAATCAAGTTTAATTAATAACCAAATTGTCAAATAATAGCATGTTACTATTTGTTCTTTAAACAGTAGCATGTTACTATTTGTTCTTTAGACAGTAGCATGTTACTGTTTCGTTTCAAAATAGTAACACTAAGAAAAAATTTTAAATAAATGGATAATAACATATTACTATTTATTTTTTAGACAATAACATGTTATTGTTTCATTCCAAGATAGTAATATCAACTAAAAATCTTAAATAAATGGATAAATCAAGTCTAATTAACAACCAAATTGTCAAATAATATAGTAACATGTTACTATCTATTCACTAGACAGTATAGTAATATGTTACTATTTCGTTCCAAGTCTAATTAATAACCAAATTATCAAAAAAGAGGATATGATTGTCTCATTCCAAAATAGTAAAACTAACCAAAAATTTCAAACAAATGGATAAATCAAGTCTAATTAACAGTCAAATTGCCAAATAATAATATATTACTATCTGTTCTCTAGATAGTTAGTAACATGTTACTATTTCATTCTAAGTTTAATTAATAATCAAATTGTCGAATAATAACATGTTACTACTTCGTTCTAAAATAGTAACACTAAGCAAAAACTGCAAATAAATGGATAATAACATGTTATTGTTTGTTCTTTAAATAGTAACATGTTACTGTTTCGTTCCAAAATAGTAATACCAATAAAAACTCCCAAATAAATGAATAAATCAAGTCTAATTAATAACTAAATTACCGAATAATAGCATGTTACTATCTATTCTCTAGACAGTAATACGTTACTATTCTGTTCCGAATTTAATTAACAATTAAACTGTTAAATAATAGCAAGTTACTATTTTGGAATGAAATAGTAACACTAAGCAAAAACTCTAAATAAATCGATAAATCAAGTGTAATTAACAATCAAATTGTTAAATAATAACATGTTACTATCTGTTCTCTAGACAATAACATGTTACTATTTCGTTCCAAGCCTATAACACTAAGCAAAAATCTCAAATAAATGAATAATAACATGTTACTACTTGTTCTCTAAACAGTAATACGTTACTGTTTCATTTTGAACTAGTAACATCAAATTTTAATTTTATAAATTTTTAACATTTTATTTTTAATTTATATTAAATTTGCTTAACTAAGGCTACATAGTGACGGAATGTGATTCCTTTATTTTTGTTTTGTGCTTTTATTTTTCACGGAACATACTTTAAGTATGTTGTTTGAACTTATGACCATTTTGATAAATCGCACTTGGCAAGTATACTTAAATGAGAGAAAATTCACTTGAAATACCTCGCTACAATAAATTGTTACAATTAATACATACCTGATTTTTTCCTATTTTATAAACATACTAGTAAGGCCCAAATTTCCGCATACAAATAACTACAAGTCAGACCCAATCTTAAAAATTTTACCTTACTCGTTTCTACCACTGTGCACATTTTACCCCCACCATCCATATAGCACAAAGGTTACCGGACCAGGCTATGGGCTGGACAGCAGGGATAAAAAATTTACTAACTACATGATTTTATTGGTTCAATCAATTATGGCGTATATCAGGCTGAAAACTACACAGCAATAACTGACTATATCTAGCTAATTTATAAAAATAAAATTTCCAAAATTAACTTTTTACAATTTTCAACTGAAATGGTTCGATTGGTTATAGTAGGTTCGCTATATGTACATGTTCTTGTGTTGCTTTTAACTGGATGAAAATATTATCCTTGTAACAATATAGGGAGTACAGAATACTTTAAAAAAAAAAAAAAAAAAAGGAGCAGTATTCTGTGAATGTGAGACCTCCCATCTATGTATTGGCGAGCTAATATATTGTTGTTTATTAACTTTAAAATTGTCATTTTTAGTTACCATACATTAGCTAGATATACAAGAAAACTGATTCATCGATCCACTCATTCGTGAAATGCGACTGTCAACCTTCCTCCCCTTCAAATTAAACAGATAGATGAAAATGGTAGAAACGTATAAACAGAAGAAGAATATGAGACCACCAAAGAGGTTAAGTCAGATCATTTTCATCGAGGGGCTCCTCGTCGGCTCCGGCAGTGCTAGCCTTGAATGCACTCACATCACCTGTAGGCAGTTTCCTTGCAAGCCTGATGATCTGCAGACATTTTTAATGGGAACAGTCATGCAAAATATAGTCCACATATATAACTCTTTCAATAATAATGCGTGTTTGGCAAAATCAATAAATTATGAACTACCTTCTAAAAGTATTTGACATTTAAATTTATTTGAAAAAAATAAGTTCTTATTTAACAAGTTTTACAAAATAACAACTAATAGTTTTTCAAATTTTTCTAAATTTATCCATCATCTTTTAATAAAATAAAAATTTATACCCTAATTATATAAGTAACTATTTTATATATCCTCATTAATTCAATATTCATAATTAATAAATAAATATATAATGTTATAAAATATAATTTATTAAATTTTAAGTCATTATATTATTATTTTGAACAACAAATAAATGAAAAATAAATAAATACGTAATATCATTAATATAATTATATTCTTATTTTGAATATTTCAATTACATTAATATAATTAATTTGGTCCTAAAATAAATATGAATTAATATTAATATAACTCGTATATCTATTTATATTAATGTTCTATTATATTCTTTTACATATTCTAACTAGTTATTACTAAACACTTACGCCAACTTATCAGTTACTTATATTAAACAGAGTCAATATACACCATTTGGGCCCTCCATCTTGGTGGACTCGCCAAAAAATGGAAAGCCAGGACTTGAAGCTTCTGATAGCAAAGTTTTCTTATTGCTGCCCACGGATGGAAACAAACTAGGACATTCATGAGCAAGCTATCTCTTACTTTCTTAAAAGCTTAGATGATTTATTTATTTAAATTAAATGAATTAAGCCTAGGCCTATATATTAGTCTATTTCTTTAATACAACTAACCTATTTAATTTTAGACTTAACTTATTGGCCGATTAAAATGTTTATTTAACTAATATGTTGCCCTGATCTAATAATCCTAAATTTATTGGCATAGTTGCATCATTGACGTTTTTTTATCGTTGTGCATTCTTCTCCCTTAATTAAGCCATCAATTTTCTCATTTTTTTTTTTGAATGTGAGTGCAGCAAATTTATAGTATTTTCGTATTTAGCCTTTTTTTATTTTAAATGAATATGATTATAGTTAGTCATGTTGAATTATTAAGATTTTTAAAAAACTAGAAATAAAATTCTGTTCAATGCATTATTTATTTAAGAAATTTATTATTGTATTTTTTTTTTTAAACTAAGAGGACTGTTTACCACCTAGACACTCAAGTTTATTAGCTCATCAATGACTCATTTATATTTCAATAATTAGGCCAAGATAGGCCAAGAAATCAAGCCATCTTAAATTTTAAAACAAGCTAAGCCAGGGCCAAAATGTGGATCTACAAGCAAGTCACAAGCCATGCCTACAACCAAAAAATTTTGAAACAAGCCTAGCTTATTTATATTAAGGCCTAACTTGACTTGGTTTGTTTCCACTGCTACCCTAGTCTTCTTTTATTAGTTGCATGCTTTGATAGTTGTGTGCTAAAGCATGCACATTATTATTATTATTATTGTGCTTGTGATGTAAGGAGTAGATTCAAGTAGAGGTTGGTAGATTATAGAAGGTAAAATCTGCGAAACCATGAGAAGTCCAATGTCTGAAAGCTAATTGCATTGAAAGTCAGCTTTTTAAGAATTTCATACTGTCTTCTTCTTGGTTCCTTTACACAATGCAGCTAACAAAAGTAGTTATGTGGACTGGCAAAAGATGGAAGTCTCTAGGCTTCAAGTCATGAATCAACTTGTATCAATGCAGTGTGTTTCCGCAGCTTTTAGTAAGACATAAACTTGAAGACAGGTCTATTGAGGATAAACACTGAAACAGCAGGGTTGGTATGAAAGTTAGAACAAATTGGGTTGTAGGCCAGCTTTATTCCTAATAGAATACGATGTGCTAGTGACATTTTGCTGCAAATCTTCATTGAAGCCCTAATAACTATTAAGTTGCTCCATTTTGCCATGCATTTTCATTGGACTTGTCATGTATCAAAATTGTTCCAAGTGATGAGATGGCAGGCTATGCTAGTCCCCTCTAGCAGCTCAAAGGCCGGATGCCTATACATTGCAAGAGGGTTAATACATGCAGATGCAGAGCCTTGTTGGGTATGGTTCGATCCCCATTTTTTTTTTTTTTTGGGGGGGGGGGGGGTGGGGGACAGGGTATGGCATGGGTCTTTTGGGGAAGCCCTTCCCCCAGAAATTATATAACTTCCCAGCGTTCTAGTTAAAACTTTTACATGTTATGCTTGACCTGTCCAAAAATTTTAAATTTTCGCACACAAGTCCCTGATCATTTATACTTCAGTCCCTCATTGCTTTATTGCCTTGGCTCTGCCCTTTTTTCCAATGACTAAACCTTGAAATAAGAACAACTCAGAACAATAAACTTAAGTTAAACCTTAATCTAAACATTATGCATGCATTGAATAAGTGAACAACCTGCCTACATGAAGACAAGCCCAAAGCCAGAAGTCAGGTCGCATGAGCAAGCTCTTTTACTCATAAGTTTTCTATAAGGCTATTTGCTTCAAAAGCATAAGATATTCTAGAGATAAAATAGTTTACTTACCACATGATCAAGATTAGAAATAGTGCTTGACTGAGCAATACGCTTGATTTCTTCAATGTCTCCATCCGCATATGCAGCAAGAAGTTTGCTAGCACAGCGATTCTGGTCACTTTTGATAAAAGCATCAATCCTAGAGTCATCAAATGCATAAAACGTCAATTCTAGCAATAAGACCAAATGAAATGACAATTGATTCTCAATAAACTATTGCATGGTTTGGGTCAATTTAAGAAAACAATATCCAAAACAAGGATTATTGCTAAGAACTTTCAAAACTCACACTAGCTCATTCAAAGCATTGCCACTACATTCCTTCCTTGCAAGAATATATTATGAACATAGGTGCTCCCAGTTAGTAGCTATAAAATACAGAAGCTCAATTCATCTTGGTTCATACAAAGATCTTTACAGGTTTCCACAATTTATTATATATGCTTTGGACAAGCAAACAAGTTGCAACTGCTTTTAAATAACAACAAATATTATATCAATTGTCAATACAAATTTAGAGGTTTGATCATTTGTGTAAAGCCATTTCTTCTTCTAAGTCAGCTGAGATTCTCTGTACTTTCAGAAAGCCTTCCCTAGCTCTTCATTTCCCCTTTAAATAACAGGACTTCCTTGGCCCTTCTCTCGCAATGGGTTTCTGATGTGTAAAAAGTAGTTTGACACCCCTTTCTCTATCAATTACAGAATATTTTATGTCTTGGGGAGGAAGATATGGTATTTGATAGGGGACAATGGCATTGTTTGATCCATGTAGCCAACTGCATTAAATGGAATAAAGCTTAATGGTGGTTGTTGTTTACTTCTTGTAGCATAGGATGCACAAGAGAAATGTTAATTCCACATAAAATTACAGAACTACTACTCTGAAAAGCAACCAAGTTAGAGAAGAATTAGGACCAAGAATTCCATGAAAGTTTTCCCTTTTTCTTTTTTTCTTTTTTCTTTTTCCCTTCTGTTATTTCAAAAAATGGCCAAATGAAGTATAGAAGGATATTTTGATCCATAACCATGGAAAAAAACAGAACCATTTTTTTTCCCCTGATAGAAACAAAACAGAAATATTACTTTGGAAGAAAACAAGTTAAAGCGGACTTAGGAACAACAATTCCACCAGTGAAACAAAATTGTTGATCAATAGCCACGCCCCTTCAACTAAATTTCTCCATTTTGAAATGTATCAACCTATTTGACTGATTATACTGTCCAAAATTCAGATGAGGTGCATTAAATTGGAATTATGACAATTCATCCAATTCAATTTGCATGCGAGTTACTTATGTAACCACCGACATAAAGAAATATTCAAATTCTCAACATAACTATACATATTTGGTTTTTCATCTTTTAGAAACCAAAAGGATCACGGGTGTTCCTCATAGGAATGTTCAATAGGCTATCAAGAACCAATAAAGTCAGATGGATGGACTCAATGTTTCTGATTAGGGTTCTGTAGGAGCAGGTCAAAGAAATGGTGGCGATTGCCTAGTAGTCACTAAGGAAGAAAGATCCCTAAATCCCCTACAGGTAAGTGCATATATGCATAGCAACAAAGATTACAAACTTGATGCAGAATGTCATTGTTGATAAAAATAGTCCAACATTAGTGTTAGTAGATAAGTAGCATTATGTCCCACATCACTTATATCTTATAATATCTACTCTGTATTATATTATATATAGTGACTGCCTAACTTGATTGAAGATATGACATTACAAATTTTCCTCTAATTAACATGGTATCTAGAACTTTTTAGGTATCCTTCTTTCATTCTAATCAACAATAAAAAAAAAAGATAGAAACAACCCAGCTCTTTCTCTCTCTTCTCCTCCCTTTCTATTTTATATTTTATGTGTGACTAAGGTCACGGTGGGACTGGCAGCAATTTAAGCTGCTTATTAGTGGAAGCCCAGACCTCAAAAGCATTGTTTGGTGGCGGTGTACGGCGGTGCAGGAGAGCAGCAATGCTGTTTGGCGCTATTAAAGGAGTTCCAGTCACTAGAAGAAGGATCTAGGCACACTGAACGACAGATCGCAGCGAGGTGATCCAAGGGGAGTGGCATGTGACTCATGCGTAGGGGGTGTACAGAGGCGCGTGAAGACCATGCGCAAGGAGTTTGGTGACACATGCAGGCTTGGATGGCGGCGATCTCCGGTTAGGTGCTGTTTCGGAGGTCACTAAATTGTTTTGTGAGGTTGGTTTTGTGATTTTGTGACTCCAAGCAGTGTTTTCTATTTTTTGGATAATTTTCTAATTTTTTAATTTGCTGGTTGGACAAGTTTATTCATCATGGATATTGGTTTTGGTTTGACAAGTAAGTTTGGGGGTCCAAATAGTTCAAAAAGATGAGAAAATAATGGTAAACTACTATTTGATAGTGAATATGCTGAATATTTGCAATTGAAAGTCTCTTTACAATCGCCACCCATTGCCACAATAGTTCAAACAAGTAACTCTATTACATGTTTCACCAATTCCAATTCTAAATAGGTCATTGATTCTGTGGCCACTGATCATATAACGGATCAAACAAGTACCATGTCTTCCTTTAATATGTCTCATCCTTCCCATATTATTTTTACTAATGGGTCTACTACTTCTGTTATTGGAAGTAGTATGATTAATGTCATTTCTGATATCTCTCTGTTCAATGTTTTGTATCTCCCAAATTTCTCGTTTAATTTACTTTCAGTCAGTCAAATTACACATTTATAATTGTGATGTTTTCTTCTTTTTTAGTTAGTGTGTTTCAAGATTTGTTGACGAAGATTTTGGGTAGGGGATATGAATCTGGGGGATTGTATATAATGACATAGTTAATCAATCAATTGTTGTTACTGCTACCCCCACTCCGCATCAATTACATTGTCATTTTGGTCACCCCTCATTGACCCTCATTGACATCTTTGCGAAAGTTATGTCCTAATTTAGAATCAATTTCTCATTTAAACTATGAATCCTATCAATTTGCTAAACAGCATCGTCAGTCTTATGTCCTTAGAATTAATAAGCGAGTTTCATCCCTGTTTGAGTTAGTACATTTAAATATTTGGGGACCTTGCTCAGTTGTTTCAGAATCTAGTTTTTGTTATTTTGTATCTTTTGTGAATGATTATTCTAGAATGATTTGACTCTATCTAATGAAAAATCAGTCAAATCATTTGGAGTTAAATATTCTTCGTACTTTTCATATTGAAATTACAAATTAGTTTCATACAACTATTCATAATTTCTGAAGTGATAATACGAAGGAGTATTTCTTTGCATAATTTTCAACTTATTTATCCCACCACAGTATAATTTATCAATCTTCCTGTGCTATTACTCCGCAAGAAAATGAAGTAACTAAACGGTAGAATCAACATTTAATAGAAGTTTCTCGTGTCCTTTTTTTTCAAATAAAAGTTCCTAAAGTTTTCTAGGCAGATGCAGTTTCTACAGCTTATTTTTTGATAAATTGCATACCTTCTTCAATTCTTGATGGTTAGGTACCCTTCTCTACTTTATTTCCCTTTAAGTCCTTATTTCCTATTCCCTTACATATTTTTGGATGCACATATTTTTTTTATGATAATCTTCCTCAGGTATCCAAATTGGATCCTTGGTCTTTGAAGTGAATTTTTCTTGGATATTCTCATACTTAAAAAGGATATAAATATTTTTCTCCTGACTTAAATCGTTACATTGTATCTTTTGATGTTACATTTTTTGAATTTATCTCATTCTTTGGGCCTTCTCCATTTTCCTCCACCTTGCCAGATTCAAAACATATTAATAAATACTTCCTTGTACCTTCTCCTTTATAGAATTCATAAGTTCCTCCACAACAGAATTGGGTTCGACTTCCCATTAAATATGTTTATTCTCATAAAACGTAGGTACCACCAGCAGCTTCTCTACTAGATAAGCTACCAACACCCAATCAAGACTCCATTCCAAACGATTTGTCAGCTTCATCTCCCTACTAGCTCCTTCCTCATCAAATCCTCTTCTTGCGTCTTCTGATTTAGATCTACTTATTACTCACCAAAAAGATACTCGTACTTATACTTAGAATTCTATCTACCCTTATTCCATTTCCAACTATGTTTCCTATTTTTCTTTACCTGCTTCTTCTCGATTATTTATTGCTTCCTTAGATACTATTATTATTGCTAAGTCATATTCGAAACTCTTTCTCATGATGGGTGACATGCTGCTATGAAGGAAAAAATGATAGCTCTTGAAGCAAATTACACATGGGATATTAAGCCTTTACCTAATGATAAATAATGCATTGGTTGTAAATGGGTATTTATTATGAAAGTAAATCCGGATAGTTCTGTTACTTGTTTAAAAGCACATTTAGTAGCTAAAGAGTATGCTCAAACCTATGGTATTGATTACTCAGAGATTTTTTCTCCTGTAATCAAAATTACTTTCATTTGATTGTTTATCTCTCTTATTGCTACTAATAATTGGCCTTTTCACTAGTTAGATGTTAAAAATACCCTTTTACATGGAGATTTGCATGAATAAGTATATATAAAGCAACCACCTTGGTTTGTTGCTCAGGAGGAATCAGGGAAGGTACTATATTTGAAGAAATTATTATATAGATTGAAACAATCTCCTCAAGCTCGATTTGAAAAATTCAGTGAAGTGATGATAAAATTTGGAATAAAGAAAAGTGATCATGATTACTTTGTATTTTATAGAACCGTGTATGTTGATGATATTGTAATTACAAGGAGTGACAAATTGGGCATTTCACAATTGCAAAATTTTTCTTCAAGCTAAATTCTAGATTAAAGACTTAGGAGCACTTTGGTATTTCTTAGGCATTGAGATTGCTTCAGGAAGGAAAGGAATTTTCTTGTCTCAAAGAAAATATGTGCTTAACCTCTTAAAAGAAACTAGGACGATTGGTGGTAAACTATGTGAAACTCCTATAATTACAAATGTTAAGCTTAATTCGAAAGATTGGGAGTTACTTGAAGATCCCAAAAGGTATAGAAGATTGGTAGAAAAATTGAACTATCTTACTATAACTAGGCCTAACATTGCCTTTTCAGTAAGTATGATTAGTCAGTTTATGAGCTCTCCAAGGACCCTCCATTGGGATGCTCTCACACATTTTAAAGTATTTAAAGAAGGCACCTAATCGAAGAGTTTTATATAAAAATCATTATCATTATAGAATGGAGGCTTTTTCTAGTACAGACTGAGCAATATATCCTATAGATCAGAAATCTACTTCTGAGTATTATGTGTTTGTTAGAGGAAATTTTGTGTCGTAGAAAAGCAAGAAACAAGCACTTGTATCTCGCTCCAATGCAGAGTTTGAATACTGAACTATAACTCATACTATGTCTAAACTTGTATGGGTTGCTTACCTTCTTTAATAACTTGGCATCAAGACTGATGAGATTATGCAATTGTGGTGTGACAATCGAACTACTACTCATATTACTTCAAACCCAATTTTTCATGAACAAACTAAACATATAAAGATTGATTGTCATTTTGTTAGGCAGAAACTACAAGAAGGAGTTATTAGTCTTAGATATATTAGAACTGGAGAACAATTAACTGATCTATTTACTAAAACTCTTCTAGAAAAACGGGTTGATGAAATTTGTAATAAGTTAAGTATGATTAATATCTATAACCTAACTTGAGGAGGAGTGTTAGTAGATAAGTAGCATTATATCCCACGTTACTTATATCTTATGATATGTACTTTGTATTATATATAATGACTGTCTAATTCAATTGAGGATATAACACTATAAATTTCCCTCTAATTAACAATTAGTAACATACTATGTTTAGTGGTTAAATACTCTAGCCATGGGATTGGAGAAAAGGAAAAAATTGAAAAGAAAAATGCTTTTAAGATAAGTGGTTATTAAATTGAGCGAAGAAAGTGCAATGACTCACATTATGAAAATAAAGTTCCCAACTAGTAACTACAAATAAAGAATTACAGTTTGGCTTGAACAAGCATATATGAGCCCAAAGCACCATATACTTTATGCAAGCAAATCCAAATTTCCATTTCAGGCATTCATGAATTTTAAACTTCTTTAGATAGTTCCATACTATGCTTGTTGAATAAAGAGACAGAAAAACTTACTGATAGCAGTCATTGTAGCACTTCTCTGCTTGTTTAAAGTCATGAGCATAAAGGTAAACGATTATTGCACTAAGATATGCCTGCATATATAAACAAGTATGTAGGGGACAAATTTCTCAGAGAATTACAAGAGATATGTAAGTGTTAACACATGAAAATGCAGATGCATGGTCACAGAAGTGTTCTCTCCACAGGGTGGATAAAGTATTAGATCATAATTTTGTTAAAAATCTTAAAGATGAGTGTTTTCTATTTGTAGTAGACTGTGTTAACTTGGGTTTCAGTCTGGAACTAGCTCTTTATTAATCCAACACTTGACCCTTAAGTTTTTGTTTTGTCATATTTAAATGATGTATTTACTATTTAGCAATGAAAAGGAAAATAGAGAGGGAGTTTATTTTAAGAACTCTAAAGACGAGATGTACATTGCATCTCTTAGGGGCGATGCCTAGATTTCTCTCTCTTCTTCCAACATCTTTCCTACATTATACCTCTGAACGAGATCTGTTCTATTGACTGAACACCTTAGACTTTTCCTAATTCCAAAGTCCCTAAACCATTCTCAAACAGATGCCCTAGAAACCATAAATTCCAAATTCCTAAGTTTGCAGGTAACATTTCACAGGCTTATAATAATACCTAAAATAAAATTAGTTATTTAGTGCTGCAGTATGAAGATTCCATACAAAAAGTATACTCCAACAAAACCAACCTAATGATGCTACTCTCTTTGCTACTGGTATATTTTATTCATTCAGAATATCATCATCTTTAAAAATTAAATTAGCATAATTGTTTACAACATGAAAGACATATCCAAAAAGATTTTTCCTAATCATTTTGTCTCCAGAAAAAGGGATTGACATAAAATAAATCACACAAAACTAACTATTTTCAAACCTTGCACTGGCTATTGGTAGCATTACAATGGTCAGCTGCCAATCCCAATCTCAACAGGAAAGTTGCAGCATCTGTATACCTGTATATTATGAAACTATAGCTCAGGAAAGGTGCAATAAAACCACACAGTAATGAAATGGTGAGACATTAAAACTACAAGATATCTGGAATAATATGCAGATAATAACAACAATTCAGTTTCTAAAATAAGTATCTCAGGTCTAATAGGATTAAACAAAATGAAAAAGGATCGAGGAAACAAAAGATTCCAGGAGAAAACAATTTTTTTAGAAAATTTAGACAGGATCTGATTAACACAAGATCACTATGTAGCTCTTCCAATAAGTTGATGCTATGTGCTATTGTACATTGTCAGTGTCAGAAGTTGCGAGCTCATTCAATATAGGTTTTCTTTATATTCTGTTACATGGTTGTTTGATGGATATTTTAGATACTAAACTCAGACCTTCTCTAAATAATCAAAACTGAAAGAGGATTTGATCCACTGTCAATAAAAAGGTGTTTTACACTAGTAGCAAACCAAATGCCACCGCATTTTAAAGACAGACTAAAACTTTTACTGCCATTAAGTTTCTCTGTTATCCCAATCTTAACTCTTTTAATGATCAATGCACTTTTTTCCCCCCTTTAAGTAATGTTAGAAGTGATAATCTACTTAATGCATACACAAGGTCCTGGGTTCAAACTCTAGACATAATGGGAAATAAAGCCCCTAAGGTAACATCCAATGCCATTCAATGTACTACTTTCTTGTTCCCTAAGAGTGTAAAGACTTTTACACTAACAATGCATTGAATTAGAACTCAAAAGAAACCATGGTCAGTCTTTCTTCAAACTTTACTTCTTATTATGGGTTTATTATTAGCAAGATGTTGGATGCTATCTTCATCCAACATTGCAAATTACTTGTAACATAACATAGTAAAGATCATCAGTCTATCAGCTCTCCAGAGTCCAGAGTCCAGACCCTAACCTTAGCCTCTTAAACACTAGAAATTGTTTGTCATCCATTTAAAAAGGGCAGTCAGAGCAAACAGACTGGCCAACAGAAAGGGTGGCAGGCAGGAAATCACTAGAGAATATAATTAGAGGGCTCTGCAAGGCAATGCCATATATGCTTGTTCTAGAATACATAAACGATAAAGGCACTTGCACATCATGTGGTAGAGTAAATCCAGGAAGAATGCTCCCCCTTTTCAGGAATATTAAATTTCTCTTCATGCTATGTTACATTTGTGAAGTTTCAACATTAATATTCAACTATGCAGCATCAGATATTTCATCTTAGAAAAATAACATAAACAGAGAAGCAAGAATGGGTGTTCAACTGCATACAGAATCACAGAACACTTTTACTATGATAATGGTCATACAATAAATATAAGGTATTCTTCATACTCTCAATTCATTATCACAATATGGATATCAACATAGCCTTAATTTCTCTTAAAAACTTACTTCTCAAGTTTAACATAAACACTGGTAGCAGCACGATATAGATCAAAGGCCATTTGTTCTTTTCCGTCCTCTTCAAGAATACTGCAAGCATCAGTATATAGCTGAATAGCTTCTTCTGGCATGGCATCTTCCAAAGCACTGTATAAGGGAAACATGATATGAGTCATGTGATAGTAGGAACAGAGAGACCCAGGTTCCATAGATAATACAATATATCTAGATGCTATATTTAAATTTGATCAAGACTTGTTTCCTACAACATCAGCAAGTTGCATGGTTTGATCAAAAGAGATATGATTATGGACCATATTGGTGAATTTATTAATTTTAGTAGTGTTACATCAATGAAAATTTTATTAGAAAAGAGGGGAGAAGTTTACATGGATGAAAGATTAGAAATCTAACTTAGGAGAGAAAATAGGAAAAACATCATCTACGTAAGGCACAGCAATTTTTTGGCATATCTCCCATAGAGACTCCCATAGATATTCCGCTTTCATTATACCATAAAGACCTCTAGACACATCCTTTGCAGCACACCATAAGATCCTCTTTCTTTAATATTAAAGTATTCTTTCATTTCCAGTAACAATCAACTGAACAGAATATTAGATGGCAGATTCAATATTAACTTTGGGTTCTTAGATTCCCATCCATCACAACTTAATTTCCAAAACATGTTAATGATTGCCTGCTAAATGAAGTTAAAATAGAGGAATGATAATAATATAAAATATAGGGTTAAGCTACTAGGAAAGAGCGTAAACTATCCACTTACCGAGCTCCCTTTGCAAGGGCATCTGATGCAGGTTGTGATCTTCCACACTCAATGTACAATTCAGATGCCCTACGGTAGAAATCTGCAACTTCTCTCCAGTTTCTTAGCTCCTTCGCTAAAGCAGCAGCAGACTCCATATGCTTAGCTGCATCCCACGGTCTAATGTTCTTGTGAAGGAAACATAAAGAGAGGCGGTTTAACACAGTGGATATCAAATTATAGAAGACATTAATTTTTTTTAATCAAAGAAGTTACATAAATTGAAGGTAAGGAATGAATCTGTAATAAAAGTAAGATAAGGATACGAAGAAAGCATCTCTTGTCCTTTTGAAGCTTTCTCATATGCTGCTTTTGCTCTCTCATAGTCCTTGGCAACTCTAAACCCATTACCTGCAGAGCAATAAGTGTTAAGATGTCCACATGCCCTTACCAAGAATTTAGAAATTTCATGAAATATTACCAGCCTGCTCATAGAGAGCAGTTGCAGTTTTCCAATCTGCACTCCATCTCGTGAGACTCAGTGTAGTTCTGGAGAGAAAATGGAATAAAATGTAAATACAATACATTGAAAGAGAATCAGAATCATACAACTTTCTGACTACGTTGAATAAATATTTATTTATTTTAACAAAGCAATTCAAAACAGATCTCAATCGTAATGAGAAGTATCTTTCTATCATCCATTTCATCCGGACATACTTCAAACCAAATGGATTTTCTCATTCATGAATCTAATTTCATTTGTTTCCATCCATTGATCCAATAAATGACCCTCTTCAATCAAATACATAAATGCCCTCTACGATCAAATACCAAAACCCAATGAGAAAAATCACCATTTAGTGGAAATTCTATTTTGTTGTACAAAGACTAGAACATTCGAATCGCCAGATTGTCCATTTCTTTTAATAAAAATTGATTTTATCAGAGAAGGCCACATAAAAAAGCCGGTAGGTCAACATCGATAATATGATAACTTCTATTCATCCTTTGAAAGACAAAGAAGAACTCACAGCTTATCAGCCTTAGATAATAATTTTTGGGGATCAGAACCCGCCATGGAGGAGCTAATTCTTCGCGTCTCCTTGAGTCCTTTTCGTTTCTACTACTTTTGAGCCTACAAAGAGCTGAGGACGGTGGGCTGTTCGGCAAATCACAGTACGAGAAAATTTTGTTGGCTGAAGTCGTTCAATGTCCAGTGATACCCTACCACATGGCACCGGCGAACCCGGAGTTCAACGTGTAGTGTGTAGCTTGGATCTTCTACTGGACGCAATAAAATATTGATATAAAACAAGCCGTTAGGGGCATGATATGGTGTCCGCAGTTTTTTTCATAAATTTTGTAATATTTTTATAAAATATTATAATATAATATAAGTTATGAATAATTATTAAATTTATTAAACATGAATACCCATAGATAAATATTATATTTTTCATTATAGTAATTATTAGATTAAACGTTATATTCTTATTATAATCCATTATTAAGTTTTAATTCTATTTATAAATTATCGTTATGAAATTGTAATGTTTGATTAATTTACTCTATAAATATAAGTTGCATAAATCATTTTAGATATAATTGAATCAAATATTCTCCTTTTTCTTAAATTCTCCTTCAAATCTTTCATATTTTTCTTTCATTGATTTTTAAGTATTTATTATTTTTATAACACGTATGAGACTTTAATTCATTAAGATAATTACTTCTACATGTAAATTATTTTACTTAATCTTATTACTTTGTGCTAATATAGTAATTTTTCTTTCTTATCTCATTTTTATTCCTTATTTCATTCATACTTTGATTTCAATTTTTATAATGATTTTAACATTTTACTAGTTTATTTAAAGAAATAATAGTTATAAAACATTAAATATAATATGCAAAAATATCAATAGAAATAAATAATAAATTAAATTGAGAAAGATAAAATAACATAAATTCATATATATGACATATTATATATATGAGAATTTATTCCTATGCTAAGTGAGTAAAATTTCTAAATCTATTTTTAAAGTGCATGTTGGTTTTATAAAGTATGTGAGTATATATATATATATATATATATATATATATATATATATATATATATATATATATATATATATATATATGGTATACAACTGTGGATATATGATAAACACTTGATTATAATATTATCTCGCGATTTAAAAATTGCTATATGAAATAATAATATATGTTATACTGATATAAAAAGAAAATTTACAAACATTCAAGAAACTGAGAAAAGGAAAAAATTATCAAGAAGTAAGCAATATGTAAACATATATATATGTTTAATTAATAATTATATAAAAATAAAAATTATAATTTACCTTTTTTTTCATTTCATTTACTTTTAATGTAATTTGAAATATATCTTTTATAAATTTAATAATTTTTGCAATGTTTGATCACCATGTAAATTGACAATGAAATAGAAAATTAGCAGTAAATTAATAATTATATAAATAATATGTTAATTAATAATTCCTTTCAATATTCAATCTTTGTTATATTTAAAATTTTCTAATTCATTTTTACATCTCTATAAAGTATTATGTCAAATCTTGTAAATCTTGAATTTGTGGCTATAATATTACAGGAAAAAATTATTTGTCATAGGTATTAGATGCTAAAATTCATTTAGATGCAAAAGGTTTTTAAGACACAATTAAAGAAAGAAACAAAACATCTAATCAAGAAAAAGCTAAAGCAATGATTTTTTTTCCATCGTCATCTCCATGAAGGTTTAAAAACTAAATATCTCACAATAAAAAATCCACTTATTCTTTAGAATAATTTAAAAAAAAGATATGACCACCAGAAAATAGTGATTCCTTTAAAAGCTTGTTATGATTGGATGCACCTACTCTTACAAAATTTCAAAACTATGAGTGAGTATAACTCAACAATATTTAAAATTAGTTTTCAATTGAAATTATGTGGAGATAAAGTGACCGACGAGATATGTTAGAAAAAATGTTCTCCACCTTTCATGTGTCAAATGTGCTCCTACAATAACAATATTGTGAAAAGGGTTTTAAAAAATACTCTAAACTAATCTTATGTTTTCTTATGGCTAAGCAAAATAATGAACACTTAATGAAAAATCATAAAGCTCGTCCAATAGGTTCTACACCATTCCCTGAAGTAAATGTGACAAAATATAATTAACATAATACTAGACAAAATCGAGGCCATGCTCGTGATCTTGGACATAGAAGTGGATGAGGATATGGACATTGTCGAGGTCATTATCATGGTGGTCATTTCAAAAATACATATTCTTACCAAAAAGGTAATGAAGAGAAGTATGTAAAGGACAAGAGTGGCTAAAATAGGCAAAATGAAGAAAATTTGTGTTATTATTATGGCATGAAAGGTCATTGGTCACGTATTTATTATACACCAAAACATCTAGTTAAACTTCATCAAGAATTATTGAAAAATAAAAATAAATTTTATTTACGAAGATGATGATTTTAATTTAGATGTTATTGACTTCTTCTTTCACCTTGAAGGTAAAATTAATTATTTGATTATAAATGGAAGTGTACAAAAATAATTTATTTTGTTACAGTTATATTTTTATTACAATTATGTTTTTACTTTTAATGTTATTTCAATAAAAAGTCGTTATATATTTTTAAGTGTTTCATCATATTTGTGGCATTTTTTTATATTAACTTTAAACTTTTTGTGTCAATAAAGAATATAAGTGCTTCCCTAGGTGGATTTACGATCAATAATGAAGATACATGTGTTATAGATAATGTTACAACATATTTCATACTTAAGAATAAGAAATATTTATTATATTTGAAAATGTAAAAAGCCAATATTAGTACTATTTTTTGTAGTACAAGATCAATTGATGGCTCTGGGAGAGCTAATATATTATTATCGAGAGGAATAAATCTTGAAATCGAGGATGCATTGTATTCTGTTAAGTCTTAAAGAAACTTATTAAGTTTCAAAGATATTCATAAAAATGGATACCATATTGAGACAACAAATGAAAGGAATGTTGAATATATGTATATTACAAATGTTATCTTAGGTAAAAATATATATATATATTGGAAAAATTACCTACTTTTTCTTTAGGTTTGTATTACACAAATATTAGTACAATTGAAGTACATGTTATAGTAAACCAAACGTTTACAAATTATGATAAGCTTATTGTTTTGCATAATCAATTGGGCTATCCTTGATCAATTATGATGTGAAAAATAATTGAAAATTCATGTAAGTATTCATTAAAGAACCAGCAGATTCTTCAATCTAAAAATTTTACGTATACTACTTGTTCTCAAGGTAAGTTGATTATTTATCCATTATCGATAAAAATTAAGAGTGAATCTTTTATATTTTTGAAACATATACAAGGTGATATTTATGGAACAATTCACCCACTATATGGACCATTTAGATGTTTTATAGTTTTAATTAATGCATCAACTAGATGGTCACATGTGTCTTTATTATCATATCATAATCTAGCATTTGTAAGATTAATTGCTCAATTGATTTGAAACCCCCTTTGAAAATCCTTTGATTTTAGGAAGTCATAAAAATGATTTTGATTTAAATAATTCCAAGAAAGTTTCATAAAAAAATTTGTTGCACTCAAGATATGATAATTCAAGAAATTAGTACAAACTAACTTATTCAACTATCTATAAACAAAGCATTAAGGAGAAAATTCAATGAAAAAATTTACACACAATATATAATAATTCAATGCACTTGTGTGAAGCCATTCATTTAACTATGCATAGATGAATAATTAAAAAGCACATGCATAGATGGATTTCTTTTTCAACTATTTAATTTAACCATTCAATCATTTTAGCATTAAGATTAATATTAAAGTAGTTCTCTTCTAATCATTCAATTATTTAAACAATAACATATGTATTATAGGACAATGTATCCAATAAGTTCATCAACCATGCATGGACAAATCATTAAGAAGTATATGCACAAATATGCATCCCTTTTAAGTGTCTAATCATCCAAGCATCAACAAAAGCATTCAAACATAATACATTTAACAAATAATAATAGCAAAACAGAGTATATAATTAGCAAAAATAGAGTAAAGTGCAGAAATAATAAAGAGATAGGATAGAAAGATCAAATACAAAAATTTATAGTAGTTCCTCCTTTGGACATCCTTTTCAAGGTATACATCTACTCTCCAAGCTCCTGTTTCAATTCACTATTTCTTTAAGTTTAAACTGAGTACTTGAAAAGCCTCTTTACAATTCTTTACTCTTCTTTGAGCAAGTTTACTCTCTACAAGGGATTTGTCACCCTCTCAATGATTCTCTGAAGGATATCTCACCCTTTATAATTCTAAAGTGATACGAGATAGATATTAATTCAAATAAACTCTTTTAAAGAGTGAATGAAATAAATGAAGTAGTAAGAATAAAGAAATTTCAAATGTAGAGCTCAATTCATGATTTTGATGAAGGAAGGCATAAAATGATGTTAAATGTTGAGGTTTGAGTTCTCTTTTAATTATATTTAATATTTCTTAACTTATATAGGAAGCCCATATAATATTATAGCCATTTAAGGTTGTTAGAAATGAAAACTAACTATTAGCAACTATTATACACATACTAAAATAATCAGAATTGATTGGTGAATCAATTTAAGATGTTCAAGGTGCTTTTTAGATGTCCACAATAAATTATTGAATTAATTCACGCGGATAAAATTGTAGACTCAATTTAAAAAAGTGATAACTTCATTATTTTAAGCCTATCTTAAGCAAATAAGTTCACTTTCAAATGGGACCAATTTTATGCTCATATCAAATATAATTTTTGAGATATATTTAAAATAATGAGCAAAGGTTAGAAACACTGAATTTGTAAAAATTTAATTTTGAGACTCAAATTGCAAAATTCATAACTCTTTCATATGTTAGTCATTTTAAGCAAATGACCTATTTATGGAAAGATCTTTGAGTTTATTTTTACATAAAAATAATTTCATGCTCATATCATTTGTAGTTTTCAAGATATATAAAAAATAAGCACATATTAGAAAAGATTGAAATATAGAAAATTAACTTCTAGACTCAACTTGAAAAAGTCATAATTCTTTCATATATTGATCATTTTAACCAAATGATATATCCATGGAGAACTATTTAAGTCTATTTTCATTGGGACAAGTTTAACAATCAAATCACAAGTATTTTGTGAGATATGATTAAGAGAGTGACCAAAAGTTAAAATTGAAAAAAATCAAAATCTTATATCTTATTTATTTTTGAAGTGACCCCATAGGCTATCTTATAAAAATATGATTATAGGCTATCTTTTTAAAATATTTTGATTAAGTTAAGATTATAAAAATATGTTTAAGCTCTATATATGAAAAACTCTATTTTACAAGAAAGTTTAAGCCTAGAGTGAGAAACTATACCAATGAAGTGCTTAGGCTTTTCTTGATACTTCTAAACTTTAATTTTCTAATTCTTCAATACTTAGATCACATCTCTTTTCTTAGTTTTCTTCCTTGTTCTTAAGTTAAACATAGTATGATATACTATTTCTTTGCTTTAATGCTAACTTTTCTTCATCTTAAACTTTCCTATATGATAGACATAAACTTTACAAACCATATATATAATTAGTCCAATCTAATATGTCAATATATTAATATGCAATATTCATGTATATAACAAATTAGAATAATATCATGCATAATCATCATATCATGTATCTTAACCAGTCATATACTTGGTAATGCTTGTATAAAATATCATTCTTTTAGTATATAATCAAACATTACTATTTCAATCATAGTATAGCATGTATATTGAAGATTTTATAATATTTTAATATAAAAACATGCAATGCTATTATAACCATTTATTTGTCATCATCCATATATAAGAGCAAGCATGATCATCATATATATATATGCATTAACCATAATATGGTATGTCTATTAAAGCTTATACTATATATATCACTTTAGCATAAGATATATGTTATTTTAACATTCATTTGTTATCATTAAAACTCATCACATGAAATCTTAGGGCTAACACATTACTTATGAAATCAAAATTTCTAGTTTTTACTTAGGGACATGCAATTTTACATGTTGTAACACTAATTTGCATCAAACCAACAAGTTATTACAAACCTTCCTCTTTATAATTGGTTTTTAGTTAGGAACCTAATATTTCCTATGCAAGAATTTTTAGATGTGCAGTATATGTTTCAATTACTCCACCATAACATACTAAGATAGGTCCTTAGTGAAACTTAGGAATATGTGTTAGATATAATTATCTATCTATAATAAAATATCTTAAACCATCAATAAGGGATTTATTCATGGATAGATTTGTCAATTATCATTTTAACGAAATAATTTTCCTAACATTAGGGGGAGAAAATAAGCAGTTGGAAAAAGAAATTAGTTGGAATGAATTATCATTATCTTATCCTAATCTTCATATAAAACAATGTGAACTAAAAGTTTATAAGGTAATTCATTTGCAAAGTTTAGCTAGTAAATTGTTAAATGCATTCACTAACCAAAAGAGAGTGACTAAATTACATATACTAACTACTAATACTCTAATTAAAATTGATGTCCCTATTAGACAATATACTAATGCAAGTAAGTCTAATACACACACGAAGCATGGTAGACCCATCAGTTTCAAAGGTAAAAATCATTAAAAAAAAAAAAGAGGTAGATATCCAAATCAAGAATGTGGATGTGGTGGATCCAAAAGAATCCTTAGGCAAAATTAGTATTTCTATTCCAAAAGAAACTCAAGAATCTAAAATTAATGAAGATAAAGAGATTTCAATAAATTATGTCATGAATGGAATACGATAAAACTGAAATAAAGTCAATGTTAATAATGATTTTGCAAATAATGCAGAGTGCAATATAATAAATGATAATAAGGATCATAAACAAAAGTCTATTAAGGAATGTAGATAAAGAGATGATTGGTTAAAATGAAAAAATGTGATCGAGTTAAAATTAAACTCACCTGCAAAGAGAAAAGTTTTTAAACTTATAATTTGTACACCAAAAGGTGTAAAAATACTTAGATACAAATGGGTTTTTGTATGAAAATGAAATAAGAATGGTGAAATTATAAGATATAAGGCACAACTTATTATTTAAAGGTTTTCGTAAAGACCTGACATCACTTGTGTTGGATACAACTATTTTTTGATATTTAATTAGTCTAGTAGTACATGAATGACTCAATTTATGTCTAATAGATGTTATTATAGCCTATTTGTATGGCTCATTAGATAATGATATTTATATAAAACCCCCTGAAGGTTTTAATTTGCCTGAAGCATACAATTCAAATTCTTGAGAAAGTTGCTCAATTAAATTGAACAAATCTCTTTATGGATTGAAACAATCTAGACACATGTGATATAATTTCCCTAGTGAATATTTATTGAATAAAGCATACAAAAATAATCCTATTTGTCCATATACTTTTATAAAAAGATCTACAAATGGGTTTGCCATAATTGTTGTTTATGTCAATGACTTAAATATTATTGAAATTCCTGAAGAGCTTTCAAAAACTATAAATTATTTAAAGAAAGAATTTGAAATAAATGACCTAGGAAGAATAAAAATTTTCCTTGGATTACAAATTAAACATTTAAATAATGAAATTTTTGTATATAAAAAAGCTTATATAATAAATCATATCCATTGTGCACTCTAATGGTTATAAGGCCACTTGATGTGAACAAAGATCCCTTTAAACCTCAAGAAAAAGATGAAAAACTACTTAGTCCTAAAGTACCATATCTTAGTACAATTGGAGTATTAATGTATCTTGCTAGTCATATATGACCTAATATATCATTTGCCGTTAATTTATTAGCAAGATATAGTTCTTCACCTACATAAAGGCATTAGAATGGAATTAAGCTTGTACTTCATTATCTTAAAGGTACAATGGATATAAGTTTGTTTTATATGAGTGTACCTAAGTTAAACCTTATTGGTTATGTAGATGCATGATATCTATCTGACCTTTATAATAGTCAATCACAAACAGGCTATTTATTTACATGTGAAGGTACAACCATTTCATGGTGGTTTATGAAACAAACTATACTAGCCATATCATCTAATTGTGTAAAAATTTTAGCATTACATGAGGCAAATAGGGTATATGTTTGGTTAAGATATGTGATTCAACACATATGAGAGACTTATGGTTTATCTTTTGAAAAAATAACCCTAACCATCTTGTATAAAGATAATGTTACATGTATCACTCAATTGAAAGAAAAGTACATTAAAGGAGATAGAACAAATTATATTTCATCAATTTTTTTTCACTCATGATCTTCAAAAGAATGGTAATATAAATATTTAACAAGTTCATTCAAGTGATAATCTAATAAATTTCTTTACGATGGCATTTCTTACTATTATATTTGAAAAGCTACTCCATAATATTAGAGTTTTTCGACTTAAAGATATTAATTAGTGTTGTTATAAGGGGAAGTTAATACACACTATACTTTTTTTTTGCTTTGCTATGGTTTTTATCCCATTAGATTTTTCCTAACAAGGTTTTTAATAAGATAGTATCTTATTGCATATTATAATTAAGTACTCCTTGATATGGACGTCCAAGGAGAAGTATTATGAATAATTATTAAGTTTATTAAATGTGGATGTTCATAGGTCAAACACTATACTTCTAATTATAGTTAATTATTAGATCAAATAGTACATTCTTATTATGGTCAATTATTTAAAAAAGGGATGAAAAATTAAATAATTGCAATAATCCTATTTGATAATTAGCTAATTACATTAGTAATTAACTAATTAAATTAACTATTACCTAATCATTCATTATATCAATTGATTTGATCAGAAGATAGTATTAGTTATTTATATAAAGATATTTAGTAAAATTATCTATTTATTATTAGTTATTTGTATATAAAATGATATATTAGGACATATATATTTTATAATTTATTTAATATTTTTATTTAAATAATATTTTATATTATAATATATCATTTAATATATTAAATTTTTTAAAAAATTATATCATCATAATTTATTATAGTTATTTAATTTTTCTTTAAAAAATAGATAATTATAATTTTTTTAGTTAAGAAATGCTTATAATATTTTAATAGATACAGTAACTATTAAAATATACTTTATAAGTATTTTTAGCATTGAATTCAAAATCTATATATTTATCATTAGAAATATTGATAAATTACACATTTTAAATATAAAAATATATCTTTCACAAGTAATATCATTCTATTATTTCTTTTTCTTCTTAATATGTATTGTTCTTTAATTCAAAAAAATCATTTGACAAAAGATTAATTTTTCTAAATGCATTTTCTATTATTTTATATAAAATAAAACATATATTTTCCTTTTTTATATAATTTAATAGAAAAGATATGATTATATTCATATAATTTTTTTATTATTATGTAAATATTTTAATATAATTTATTATACTTTTTTAGTTTTTATTTAGAAAATAAATTGTTATAATTTATTATATATATTAGATTTTTCTTTAAGAAATAGATAAATATAATTTAGTATTTTCTTATTATCAAGGATAGAAAAGTAAAAAAAATTATAATTATGGGCATGAATATCTTTTTCTATTCTAAATGTAAAATAGCTATTTTAAAAAGTTATTATTCTTAACATTTTCAAAATGACTATTTAAGAATTAATAAACTGATTAAAATAACTATTTCTCAAACATTTAAATTAACTAATTGACTTAATCAAACAATTAAAGATATTTAAATTAACTAAAAATTGATTAAAAAACTATTTGACAAATACCCTTAATATGCTAAACTTAAAAAGAAAATAGATTAACATAATGAAATATGAAAATAACAAATATTGTATTTAATACTCTTTGACATTAATTTTTTAAGATTGTTTAGAGAGGAAAAAATGACATATAAAAGAATTTAAAAGGAAAATAATAATAATAATAATATAGATGTTTAAGATTCTTGATATCAACCTTTTGAAGTTCTTAAATACTCTTGAAAAAATTATTTTCTTCTATCCATGTTTCTTTATAAAATTTTTAATATTATTGATATTAAATTGATATATCAAGTTAATATTTAGGAAAAAAATATAAAGTAATATATCATTCATTCCCTTCTCAATTCATTTTCTATATATATATCTTTTTTCCTAAAAAATAAGATAAATATTAAAATCAATTAGAAAATGATTATAAAAATTTTAAGATAAATATTAAATGTGCCTTTTTAGTAAATTAAAATTTTTATTCATTTAAAAAATATAAAAATTTAAATAATTGTGATATGTTAAATTTAAAAAGAAAGTAAATTAGTGCAATAAAATATGACCTTCATATTTCATTTTTTATCTATATCTTTTTTTAAGTTTTTCAAGATAAATAATAAAATTAATTAGAAAATAATTATAAAATTTTTAAGATAGATATTAAATATATCTTGTTAGTAGATTCTAAATTTTTTTTATTTATTTAAAAGATGATAAAAAATTATATAATTACAATATATGAAATTTAAAAAGAAAGTAAATAATGTAATAAAATATAAAAATGATAGACATTACATTAAATACTCTAATTATGTTATTCAAAACCTTTAATTCAAGTAGCACCTGATGTCTCTTAAAGGTTATATGCCTTTTGTTGCATCCAGGTTCAATCTCTAGTCTTTAATTGTATGCATTTAATAATTTAATTATTCTTACAATCACAAAAAATACTATAATTATGTTGACTTTTTTGAGTGAGAAAGTGAATCGACCTATAGTTGATATGATTTTTTCTTTTTGATGTTATTTTGGGAGGAAAATTTTTTATTTTAAGAAGGAAATTTGCAAGTGAAAAAATTTAAAAAAAAAGATGTATAAATAGATAGCTAGATATTATTGGTGATGTCCTTTTAATTGTGCCCAGCTACCTTTTATGTTTATTTAGTATAAAGAATGGGAAAAAAAAGGCATACATATACTCGCTAAGTTCCCTTGTGATGTAGAGAATTCCATTTTTAGTCAAAATTAATATATATATATATATATATAATTTATAAGATTAATATAATATGTATAGTTAAAAAATTATAATTATAAATATAAAGATATACATATATATAAATAACATATTATTCTTCTATTCCAAATTTTTTATAAAAATCTTTTATTTTATGAAAAATTTAATGTAATATACTAAATTTAGTAATCAAATAAAAAAATTAAAGTATGAAAGATTAGATGCCCAATCCCATCAAATTTACATATTTCAAAATTAATTTAAGAGTACAATAGTTACTTTTTTCAATTAATAAATATATTATGACTTATTATGTATGATCACGTTAATGACTTACAATATGAGTATATACAAATAATTTATTAAGAATATAAAATATATTTAAGTAAAAATAATTATTTTATACTACACAAATTTTCTACCTAGAAATGATTTTAAATTTGATATGTTTGAAATGTCACCTAAAAAAATATTAGTGAAACTATAAAATAAACAATTTGAAGTTTAATATAATTTAAAATGTAATGAGGAATTTATTATAATAATTATTAAATTTAATTAGTAGTATGAAAGGATAGTATAGTAAATAAAATATTTTTAAAATATATTTATAATATAAAAGTTAAATATATATTTATGGTAAATTAAATTAGTTTAACTAAATTAAAGTGTAACACATATAAAATATATGCTCATATGACCATTATAATTATAATAATATTAACTAAATATGTAAAAGCACTATAGCAATTTACAATATGGGCACATACAAATAATTCATTAAGAATGTAAAATATATTTGAATAAAAAATAAATAATTATAAGATTTTTGAGATAAATATTAAATATAGTTTATTTCTATATTGCAAAATTTTTTATTTATTTAAAAAAGGATGAAAAATTAAATAATTATAGTATATTAAATTTAAAAAAGAAATTAAATAAATCTAATAAAATACGAAAATGATAAACATTTTATTAAATGTTCTTTGGTATAAATTTTTTTGAAAAGAAATCTATAAGCGGAAGAGTTTTAAAGGAAGATATATAGAGTTAGAGGAGGATATAGATGGATATAAATATAAGATTTTAAAGATAAATATCAAATATTGCTTATTAATAAATTGTGAATTTTTTTCATTCATTTAAAAATGATATAAAATTAAACAATTATAATATATTAAATTTAAAAAAATATTAAATTAGTTTAATTAAATTTAAAAATGATAGACATTGCATTAAATACTCTTTGATATGAATTTTTTTAAGGTTGTTTTAGGAGGAAAATTTACAAGTGGAAAAGTTTCAAAGAAATATAAATATAGATAGATATATAGTTAGAGGAAGATATAAATATAAAATTTTTAAGATAAATATTAAATATAGTTTATTATTAGATAATGAAAATTTTTATTCATTTAAAAAAGAATTGAAAATTAAATAATTATACTATATTAAATTTAGAAAGAATATAAAATAGTCAAATTAAATATGAAAATGACAAACATTGCATTAAATGCTCTTTGATATGAAATTTTTTGAGATTGTTTTAGGAAGAAAAATTAGCAAATGGACAAGTTTAAAAAAAGAAGAAGATATAGATAGATTTGATATGAATTTTTTTTTGGGATATTGTTTTAGGAGGAAAAAAATTTTTTTGAAGGAAAATTTGCAAGTGAAAGAGTTCTAGTGAAAGATATATAGTTAGAGAAAAATATAGGTATAAGATTTTTAAGATAAATATTAGATATGATTTGTTAGTAGATTACAAAAATTTTTTCATTTATTTAAAAGAGGTTTGAAAATTAAATAATTTCATTATATTAAATTTTTGAAAGAAAGTAAATTAGTCCAATTAAATATAAAAATGATAGAGACTACATTAAATGCTTTTTAACGTAAATTTTTTTGGAGGTGGTTTTGGGAAAGAAATTTGTAGGTGGAAGAGTTTCAAAGAAAGATATTAAATATAGATATATAGTTATAGGAAGATATAGATAGATGTAGATATAAGATTTTTAAGATAAATAATAAATATGATTTATTAGTAGATTGCAAAATTTTTTATTTATTTAAATGAGATAGAAAATTATATAATTGCAATATATTAAATTAAAAAAAAGTAAATTAGTCTAATTAAATAGAAATGGCATACATTACATTAAATATTCTATGATATGAATTTTTTTAAGTTATTTTGGGAGGAAAATTTATAAGTGGAAAAATTTTAAAGGAAGAATATAGATATATAAGAGAAAATTACATCGATAACCTTTATAAGTTACTAAAATTATATGGATCTTTTTTCTAATTTCAAAACTTATACAAATCTCTCTTAAGCTTTAAAATTCACTATACCTAATCCTAATTTAAAATTCTCTATCTATATGGCATCAATGATCCTTTATATGTTAGATTTGACTAAATAATATGTCAATATTATCCTTAAAATAGTTATATATTTGGCTCAACAACTCTTAAATCTTCTCCCATCATCAATCTCATGTTTAGCTAGCGAAGTTCTCTAATCATCTTTATTTTTCTATCTAAAAAGCTGCATTATGCAAAAGAAATCTTCATTTATTTTCTTTATTTTCACCTTTATTTTTTCAGTTTACAGTGAAAAAATCTTGATATTTGGTACATATTTCTACCAATTTTATCTTTTTCCCTTCATTTTCTTATTTGTAGTAAAGAAATATCCTTAAATATTTTAGTAAATTTTTTAGCATTTTTTTAGTGAAGAAATTTGCCCTAACTAATTTCATTATATCTTCAAAGGTAAATAGTTGTTTTGACGAAGGGTTATGATTTTTGAAGAAGAAATGTAAATATGGATATGTAGCATTTATGAAGGAATTAAGCTTAGACGAAAAAAAAAAAGCTTTATTATTGTTTTGGATATGGTTGTAGTTTTTTAGCATGGTATGCTCCATTAAATGATTTAAAAGGATACTCAATAGATGAATGGAGATGTTTTATAACAATCGAAAATGATAATATGGAGTTATTGGAGCTAAAAGATGAAATAAAAAGATTGCTAGAAAAGTTGAAATGTTTAAATAGTCATTAAATCCATTAAAGAGTATTATTTTTGGTCTTTTTTATTTATTTTGCCTTATAATCATTATTTTATTTGTTTTTATAGTAGTAATAGATTAGAATTATTCAAGCATATTTTATGCATTAAATTGATATTAATGAAAGTCAATTTTATTTACTGCATTGAGTTACAAATCAATGAATTTCCTATTGGAGTAACAACATCTTAAGCCTAAAGCAATTAAAATAGACAAACAACTCAGAATATTAATTAATTTCCTAAGATATTTTGTTGAGAAGGTATTTCCAAGATAAAGCACTTAACAAAATTCTTGTATGATGTTTATGTGTTCTCAATGAACTAGATGAGAATATATTTTCAATGTCCCTGAATTAGTGGAGGATGGAGAGAACCAAAGAAAAAACTCAATATGAATGGGCTCTAGTTAAATAGAACTTATTCAAAAACATAAAATAAAGCAAAGAAACATACTCAAAAAAATAAATGCATAACAACAGTCTTGAATAAATAAATAGAAATAGTGTCATTGCATTAAGTATTGATATAGCTCACTATAAATGGACCATAACCACCAAAATAATGTACCTACATAATGGCACCAGCTAACATAGCACAAGATTCCTATCATGATGACCAATATAAAGGTACTTAATTAGTACTAACATGCAAAATAGATATCTTTACAAATTTTTATAGTATTCTAATATTTTATTAAATTAATATTATCAAATGACGCATATATCTAGACTCAGAATATAAATTATATACATTAATTATATACATCAAAATTTTTAAAGTTAAATACACATACATATATATATACACACACACACATATATACATCCAAAAGTTATTTATATGAAAATATAATTTACATAATACATCAGATGATATTGATTCTCAGTTGGATCCATTAAGGTTCCATTCCTCTGGATTTGTCTCTATAGAGAAAGAAGAAATTTCATTACTAGCAAAGTTTTTGGGTAGGGGTACATGATAAAAAGGATGAATTATAATAGGATTAGACTTTGACTTTATTTTTTTAAGTATTGTTTTGTAATCTATTCTTACATTCACAAGTATAAACTATACTTTATATCGAAATAATATCTTGTCAGTTAGAGATATACATTGGCCAATTGACCAGCCTAGCAAAAATATATGGTTTGAGCTGTTTTTTTTAGTTCAATAAGCTTGTTCAGCATTTTTTTATCTCAATTATTAATTAGGCCAGGCTAGAGCTGGGATAAAAAGAAATGACTTGGCTAGCTTTACTCAATTATATTGATTAATTTTTCATAATATAATTATATATTATAAAAAATAATTATTTTTAATTATTTTTAATATTAAAAAAATTATTTTAATATAATTAAATATTTTATATATCTAAATATCATATTATCTTTTTAAATGTACATTTTTTATTTAAAAAATGAATTTTTTACTTAAAAATAAAAAAATTAATTTAGTTAGGTCATTGGGTCGAGCCTTTGGGCTATATATTTAAAAAATCATACTGGACTGAGCTAATCCAAACTTTTTTAAAAAATACTTCGGTTGCGCTTAAAGCATAAATTTTATATAATTTAGCCCGATGGGTTAGCTTGGCCCATGTACATGTCTATTATGAGTGCCATGAGGAGATTAGATGGTATCTATATAAGTGTCAATTTACTACATCAATTCCATGATTAATACTTATAATTTAATTTAACAAAAAAGTAAGTATGAAATATACTTAGTGAATAACTACTTGTCACCTTATTTACAAGGTTTTTCATTACAAAACTTAGATTTTTACTTATATGTAATTATTATTTAGTGTATTATGAAGAAATTTTTTAATATATATCATCAGTATATGTTATTATAAAAAATGGCAATGGTAGATATAGAAATTTTACTTTATATCTTCGATCCAACCTTATCATTTGTCACTTTAGGTGTAAAGCCACTAATCTTTTCCCTCCACTATTAGCCACACCGCTCCTTCTTTGTGAAGGATGTTATATCTCTTCCTTACAATTCACAATAAACAGTAATGGGATGTTAAAACATCAAGCATTATATTTATTCCAATTGATATGACCAAACACCAACTATATCATAAATGTCTCATGTAAATTTGTCATTCTCTCACATTCTTCCTCATCTTTTTAAAATACTATTTTCAATTAGTTTTATCAACCTATCAATGATAACATTTCTTAGCCATGAGAATGGCTTCTTGAACTTTTACTAATGTTTACAATATTTCTAACAAGTTTTATTCACATTCTACTTATTAGAAATTAAGAATTCATATTATTGATTGGAGTCCTAGAAGCTCTAAAATAATTCAATAATTTATAAAAATTTTATCTTATATTTGTAATACATTAGTAAGCATGAAATATTATTCATTTAACAAGCTTTTTAGCCTTGGGTTATTGTTCATATAGTAATAAAACAAGACTTCCACAATAGGACAACATATGAACACTTATAATTCAAGCCATGTTTCATCATTCAAATGGAAACCAATTGCTTCTAAATTTTACCATGACATTCTTAACATGTTTAGATAAGGAATAACTTAATTATTATAAAATAAATTTTATGGCTTTGTCAATGCACTAAAGGCATAAATCTAGAGTTGCCAAATTCATATAGCATTGGGGCTATAAAAACAAAACTATCATTTGGATAAACAAATTAACTCTATTTACCACTAAATTTTGACACAAGCTTACTAACATCCTAGATATCATATCTAAAAATTTTCATAATTTTTCTCATTAATTTGATACTTCAAATAATTCAAAACCCGAGACCCAATAGAATAGGGTTCTAAAATTGATAATTTTAAGAACTTAGTTTTTCATGTATCTAAAAATTTAAAAATTTTAAAAAATTTCTAATTTCTTCCATAATCATTCTAACATTACTTATGACCTTAAAATTCTAGGGATTAAGATTTTAAAAATTTCTAAGCCCTAAATACATTGAGTGATCGAAACCTCTATTTAGCATCACTTGGATGATTTATTTTCATTTCAATAAATTTTTATCTTTATCTTTCCTAAAAAAATTTTATGAATCATTTTTGCAATATTCTTAACATTAATATACCAAGATTATGGTATCATATTAACATTAGGAGAGCTTTAAAATATAGTCACACATCTTCACATCACAAGTGATATCTAAAAAAGCATAATTTAATAATATCATCATCTTTTATGGGATGACCTTAAAAATAAAGAAGAGTTACCACTTGTCTTTAATAATTAATGAAGGCATGAACTCCCATTAATTCCTCTTCTCCTTCTTGTAGGTTAAAGTTGGCCAAAGGAAGAAAATTTTTGCTTCAAAATAGCCAGTTTACTTACACACACACACACAAAATCATAAACCCTAATTAAAATGTTGTTAATTTTTTATTTGTTATTGTATAATTTTTTTTAAAAAATATTTGACATATAGTTGAATACTTTAGACATCTAAATGGTCCTTTATATTCATCAAATTATTACTCTAAAACTAATAAAAATAAGCCACTTTGAAGGTTAAAAAAGATTTATTACAAATTAGCTCCAATTTTTTACTTCTTACATTTTTGCCCTAAGCTTTTTGAACATTTTTAGGCCTTAATTAAGGCTTTCATTTTTGAATTCCTATATATATTTTGGGCCTAGGAAAATTGGTTTAAGTCAGTGCAAAAGTTACCAAATTAATCCATTTAAATTTTTGGGTCTGATTTCTCATTTTCAATTTACTTAGATTTTAGAATTTCAACAAATTTCTATATGAATTTTTTCCAAACCTATTATTGTATTTTTAATTAGATTTTGATCTATTTTTATATTTAATAAAAATTTCATAAAAATTCTAGTTAAGCTTACATCCAAATTACCTTCACATTTTCTTTAAATTTCACTTAATTTTCTAACCAGCTTTTCTAATTCAAATATTTTATAATAAAATTCTTATTTTAAATTTCTTCTTCACTTAGGATATTTTCTAAAGAAAGTCCTATATAAATTTTCTTGTCCTATGTTCGGATATGACAATTCCCCTTTGCTAAAAATCAAATAAAAGTGGTCCAAGACTTTTGTCTATTCCATATATAAAGACATAAAGCTAGTAGATTCTTTCTACTTAGGAGTGGAAGCCTTGATAGCTTTCAATTTAGGAAATTTAAGCTTTGTAGCTCTTTTCAAGATGGTGGCTACTTGTTGTCACAATGCCCCTCGCAGCAGATTTGTGAGAAGTGAGCAATTTTTCACTTCCTTAGAATGTTATGGTATAAATAGAAAGAAAATGGAGTCACCACTAATCATTTTTTTAATTGTGTGATTGGAACACCAAAAGATGTTTGCATTTCTAGAGTTCAGATTTAAGAATTAGTTATATATAGAGAAGGTATTAGCATTCTATAACATTTATTTAAAGAACAATTGTGTGTTTAGATTCTATATTTAAAATGAATTATAATAGTCTTTATTATAATATTTTTTAATAAAATATGATTTTAATTTTCTTTAATTTCTCAATTTAGTTACCAAGTCTGTCGAACTTTATGGTAGAATTTAAATGAAAGAAAATGCTTTAATAATGTTAAGTATTATCATGATCACATTTATAATCGGATTGCTTAAATTTGAAATGTTATAGGCACAAATTCTATTATTTTTGAAAATTTTTTATTTTATTATCTTTGGAAGATTTATATTTTATTATTTTTAAAATATTTTTATTTTATTATTTTTTAAAAAAATTTATTTTATTTTTGAAAATTTTTTATAAAGTATTTATAATATAAATTTTAAAATAATAAGACAAAGAAGAATTATTTTAAATTTATTTATTTATTTTTAAAAGGTGATAAATTAATAAAATTTTAATTTAGGGCATCAAATTTGTTTAATTTCGTGACCAAATTTGAACATAAAATTAAAATTATAATTTCAATATTAAAGTATTAAATTTATCTAACTTCAAGGCCAAATTTAAATAAAAAAATTACTTAGAGGAATTGACATCTTAATTTTAATATTATTTTGTAATTTCTAAAGTATCAAATTTGTTTAGCTTTATAGCTAAATTTGAATAAAAAATTATTTAAAAAAATTAAAATTATATTTATTACATTTATATTTAATTTTAATATTATTTCATAATCATAAAATTATAATATTTTTAAAAAGATAAATAAATAGAGACATTATACGAATTATGTGTATACAAGTAAATCCAATGAAGTAAAACAAATTAAAACATATCATATATAAAATTGATAATTATAAGATAATTTTTTGTGTGCAATAATATTGAGATTTTTAGTTTAACACCTAGTTTAATTTTTTAAAATATCCCTTACTTCATGAATATTAAAATAGATTGGACTTCTAAACTATTTTAATTTATTCTATTATAGGAATTGCATGAAAATAATATCCTAATAGTATTATTAAGACACAATGATGGATTTTTCATTTTTTCTAAATTAAGGGTTATGTGGGGTGAGACAGCACAATGGTAGTGCCATCTCATCATCTCATCCCTTTTCAGAAAGGAATCTTTTTTATAATATTCATTATATATTATTTTTTAAAAAATAAATAAAAACATAATTCAAGTTATAAATACACATATAAATGCCACAAAATAAAATAAATTAAAACATCTCATATACAAAGAATGACAAATGTGAGCTAATTTTAATGTGCATTAATATTGAAATTTTTTAATTTAACTGACTTATCCGATTTAACTTTTAAAATATTTTTCACCTTAAAAATATCAAAATAGATTAAATTTTTAAACTATTTTAATTTATTTTATTGTAGGAATCACACAAAAATAACGTCTTAACATCACATATTAGATAAATAAAATATAATTTTTTAAATAAATAAATAAATAAAAATTAAAAATATGAATAAGGATAAGATAGACACAATACAGGTGTCATCCCATCCCTTTAAAATAATGAAAGCATATATAAAAAAAATGGAAAGTGATGAATGATTATATTATATGTCCTTATTTGCATTCTACAAACACTTCTTATTTTAACTTAAATTATCCTCATCAAGTTCTTCTTCTCCTTCTCATATAATTTCTTCTTTTGTTTTTTTCCTTTTTTCTCAAATCTCATGTTTGCCACAAATAAGATTATGGTTTTTTACTCTTATTTTTTCACTTCACTCCATCAATTCTCTTATCTCCTTAATTTTTTTTAATACTTCTCTTAACACCATTTTTTTAGTATAAATAAGAACTATAACTTCTTTAAGTGTGAAAAAACATTGCAATATATGCTTTGCAAATGAAAATAAAATTTACCTTTTTACTTGAAATTGTATTTAAAACTTTCTAGTGGTAAGGGTTTTGATATCTTAAGTGTGAGATTTTTTAGGGAGAAGTGAAAGGATGTAAATTTAAAGATGAAAATTTCATGTTTTTCTTCTAAATTTTTTTCAATCTTTTTGAATATCCATCAACTAATTTTCACTTGCCTTCTAATAAGGAAAGAATTGGATAGTAAAATCTATACTGAAAATTTCTTTTGATTGGTTTGCTAGAAAAAGCAAAAGCTCACCAACTATCCCATATACTTAAGTTAGCTAGAATGATCGATAATCTTGATGTTTTAGATTGAAGAGAAAAAAAATGAGTTTCATAAGGTGCAGTGTAGGTGAAGTGGAAAATGTCAACAGCCTAGCTTCTTGTCCATTATTTTTTTAGAAAAATTTAACTTACTTTACAAAATTTTATTTTTTTAAATTTTCTATTTTAGTTATATTATTATTTAGATAAAAATGAGTGTCAACATTTGTAAACCATCTATTATTATATATTTGAAATATGTGCATCAAATTAACCTTATCATATATTTCTTTTACATCATAAGGGCCAAAGGAAAAACATCTTATAATGAAGCTTGCACGACAATAATGAAAATGTTTGTGAGAACATTCTCATATAAATTACCAATAAACCCAATGTAAGAGTATTTGTCAAGGCTCACTCTATCAATTATTTATTGCTTCCTTTTGTATCTTACATACAAATAGTGTTGAGAGGAGAACATCTTCCTTGAAATGAATAATTAGCACATTTTATCAAAAAAAATCTAACAAAAATAAAAAATAAGCACTAGGTAAGTTTATTTTAATCAAAAGCAAAGTTATTACTCTTTTGGAAGCTTTCAACCAGTATAGAATGATAGTCTATCACTAGTTCTTTACCAAATCTTTCAAATTGTATTGTCCTTTATCACTATTTTACTTTTGTTAATCTAGGAGAGCATAATTATAGTTATTCAATAAACCTACTCATTATTCATTAAGTTCATTATAGTTTCACTCTATTTTTAACATAACTACTTGCAATTATAGCCTACAAAAATCCTCAATTACATAAACTTCCCTTCTATTTGTAACCTTTCTTATTTTATAATAGATTTTTATTAAAAAAGTTCTAATAAAACAAAAACCAAAACTAGAGGTACTAAAAATTCAAAAGAATGGAAATTTTTTTAAAAAAAATCGCAATATATTGAAAAGTGTGTACCATAAACTAGATTCAAGGTTGGAATTGTTCATTTCATCTATGAACCAATAGAACTTTGGTTATGAAACCAATATTTAGGTATACTTATACTATCATTTGCAGTAAACAAAAAGCTTAACAACTACAAAGATGAAATTTGATTCTCTTTATTCACAAAGGGCTATTTTTAAAGTATAAATCTTTTTTAGCACCTAATAATTGAAAGATTTTGATATCCTAACAAGATTTTGAAAAAAAAAAATTAGAAAGCTTTTAAATTTCGTAAAAGGCTTAGATTTCAATTTCTTACCTTCACTTAGCATGCTTTAATGTTTTTAATCTTTGCCAAAAATTTTTAATTGCTTGTAGAGTATGTTTAGCTTCAATTAAAACAAAAAAGATTGATTAGTATTAGGCTTAGGTCTTGTTTAGGGTATTTTGGTAATTAGTATTTTAATTGTATTAAATATTATTTTTTAAGTGAATAATGGAATCTTAAATTAACATTTTATATAGAATTTTGTTAGATGACTGATATAAAGGTTTTGAAACTAAAAAGAAATCTATGTAGTTTTGATAACTTATAAGGAAGGTTAGCATAATTTTCTCTATATATAATGTTAGGGTTAAGAGAGGAATCAGAAAAAGACAGAAGTAATAGGTTGTGTTTTTGGACAATATGTAGAGAATGAAAGAGATTCACATGCAATTTTTCTTAATTTTGTCAAAAGATTCATCATTAAATTTATTCAAATTTACTATCAATTTGAGTATGTCATTCATGGTAATTTAGGCAATATAATATATATTTTAATGTTGGATTTTCTCTTCTTTGCTAACTAGTCTTACATGATAATTAATTTTAATTATTGTATTAATTATCTTGAGAATTCCACTTATTTTTGTGAAGAGTTCTATATTAGTTATTCCTTAATATTTCAAGGAAGACATTGATGTGCCCATTGATTTTATTAGTGGAGTTTTTTTTCACTAGACTAGGCTTTGAGATTTGCTCATAGGGGCTTTTCACGTTAAAAATTGTTAGTCTCTTAGTTTCTACTATTATTTTTATTTGATTTATTTAATTGCACATGTGGAAAAAATTAATTTGGGTGAATTTTAAATCTTTGTTATGTGTTATCTTGATCCTATTTGTCCGAACAATTTATATTAAGAACTTAATTATTGCTTCATTATGTGTGATTAAATGGAGGAAAATTCAAAAGGAATGATGGTGAAGTTGAATTCTTCGAATTACTCATTGGAAGTCTAGAATGGAAGATTTATTATACTGAAAATATTTATTTGATCTCATTAAGGCCAAAAGTATCAAATATGCTAAAAAAACTCATTTGGATTGGAATATAATAAACAAATTTTTTTTAGTTTGATTAGGAAATGGATTAATCATAGTATGTTTCGTTATATGGCTATTGAAAATGGTGTCATGAATTGTGGACTAAACTAGCTATTTATATAAGCATAAAATTGCATAGGATAAAACAATATTGATTTGAAAGCTAATAAATATGAAATATAAAAGGTGTGTTTTATGGTTGAACATTTAAGTAGCTTTCAAGGTGTGGTAAATTAGTTGATTGCTATAAGTATGATTTTGGATGATTAGAAGCAAGCATTGCTATTACTCAATTCCTTACTTAACAATTAGGAAACTTTTGTTGTATCCTTAAGTAATTTTGCTCCAAATGGAAGGTAACATTGACAATGGTAAAAGATAGAATGTTAAATGAAGGAAAAAGAAGAAAGGAATAGGGGACTTCGAATCATTCAAATGCATTAGTTGTTAAAGATGCACGTGAAAAAGGTTAGCACAAAAATTCTAACGATAATGAAAAAATCATTTAAAGATAATAATTTAAAAATAGAAAATACATGAAGTATTGTCATTGTGGAAAACCAATCCAAATTAAAAAGAATTGAAAAAAACTTAGAAAAAGTAAATCAAGAAAGAAAGGTGAAGATAAAAAAAGATAAAGATATTGCTACATTTGTAATTAATGAAGAGGTTGTTATTACTCACTATGATGAGTATCTCATATGTGAAGACTCTACATGAGTTGTTAATTTGAAAGCTTTATACCACATTACTCTATAGAAATTTTCTTACATTTTACTCTGCTTGCAAGTATGGTACAATTAGATTATGAAATCAAGATTCATGCAAAATTGTTGATACTAGAGACATTAGCTTGAAAACTAATACTAGATGCAAGTTACTATTGATGAATGTCAAACATATCCCTAATATTTACCTTAATTTTCTTTCTATTAGAGCATTTGATGATATAGGTTTTGAAAATTACCAAAGTGAAGGTAGATTAAAGTTTACTATGGTGTTTTTGGTTACGGTAAAAAGTGAAGAGATTAGCTTTCTTTATAAAACAATAATAACATTAAATAAAGAAGATGTAAATGTTGCTAAAGGTTCTTCTATGTTGTAGCATATATGCTTAGGTTACTTAAGTGAGAAAGGACTTGATATACTAGTAAAGTGAAACTCCCTTCCCATGAGAAGTGTTTTTTTAAATAATTATACTCATTACTTAGTTAGTAAACAACATAGAGTTTTATTTCTTAAATCTTTTTCTAATTAAAAATCTAATATTCTTAATCTTATTCATACTAATGTTTGTCCTATGAATGAAAGAAATCTTAATGGTGCTGCATATTTTATTACTTTTATAGATGACCTTTCTAGGAAAATTTGGGCTTATGCTTTAAAAACTAAAGACTAAATGTATGATTTTTTTAATGAGTTTTATATGCATGTTCAAAGATAAATGAAGGTAAAATTGAAATATGTTTAAGTTAAGAGATTCATTTGAAATATATTATAATGATCATAGCATTAGGCTTGAAAAGGTTGTCATGAAGACACCTTAACAAAATATAGTTATAGAAAGAATGAATTAAACAATTAATGAAAAAATTAGGTGTATACTCTTTCATGTTAAGTTATCTAAGGCCTTTTGGTATGAAGTAAGGCAAATTCCAATGAATTTGATAAACCTTTCTTCTTTAGGTCCTTTTAACTATGAAGTTCTAGAAAGGGTATGGATAGGAAAAGAAGTCTCATACAACCATTTATGAGTGTTTAGCTATAAAGTATTTGTGCATATTCTAAAAGATGAAAAACTTAAATTTGATGGAAAAACTAAATAATGTACTTTCATGGGTTATGGTTATAATGATCTTGGTTATAGATCATAGGATCTGGTAGATAAGAAAGTTATTAGAAGCCAAGATGTGATATTCTTTGAAAACTAAACAACTGAAGATCTTGACAAGATAAAAAATTTAAAGCCAATTGACATTGGTTAGATAGGTTTGAGTCCTAAACCTCTTACTATAGTTGGCGATGATCATAAGGGAGATACAAAGGTTTATGAGCCTATGTCTTAGCCTAAGGTGCTTATTAATTCAATTAAATAACATATTGAGCCTCACTTTAGAAGATATACTAGAAAACATTGCCTTCCTAAAGATATCCACCTCATAAATATATGATGCTCATTAACAAGGGAAAGCTACAAAGTTATGAAGAAGTTATGTTTAATTAGCATTAAAGAAAGTGGTTAAAAGTCATGCAAGATTAAATAAATTCTTTGCATGAGAACAAGACATATGAATTAGTGAAGCTACCTAGAGAGGACTCAAGAAAAAATGGGTGTTTAAGTTAAATAAAAAGTCCTTACAACCAAGGTACAAGGCAAAGTTAGTAATAAGAGGCATCAGTTAGAAGAAGGGATTTGACTTTGATGAAATATTCTCACCATTAGTTAAAATGTCCTTAATCGTTAGAAGAACAAATGGTTAACATTTAGTATTAATTTAGAGGTTAAGTAGCTTGATGTAAAGGTTTTTTTGCTCTATAATAATTTAGAGGAAGATATTTACATAGAGCAACTAGAAGGTTTTAGAGTTAAACTTAAAGAGTATCATGTATGCAAATTAAAAAAGAGCCTATATGGACTTAAGCGGGCACTAAAGAAGTGGTATAAGATATTTGATTCATTTGTGATGGATTATACTTACGGTAAAACTACTTTTGATCATTATGTGTTTGTTAGCAAACTTTCTAATGATGATTTTATTATTCTCTTACTACATATGGATGATATGTTGATTATTGGTCATGTTATCAATGAAATTAAGGCATAAATATAATTTTTATCCCTTAATATTCAAAATAATCACATTTTATCCCCTTTAAATGTAATATTGTATTTTGCTCCCTCTAATATATAAATTGGATCACATTTGGTTCACACTAATAACTTTAGTCAAATTAAAAAGTTTAATTGGCAAGACTTTAAATTTGTAATTGTTGGAAGGGAAATTGATTGATTATGTGATGCTAATGGCTAAATTAAGATATTTTTACACATTAGATGAGTCATGTAATTTCATATTTTTGACATAATAAGGTTAGTTCTGCTAATGTTTTCCTCCCAATGATTATTAGCTTTAAGTCCTATTGAAGATTTGGGTATCAATTAGAAGTCTCTCTTAAATTTGGCAAAAGTTACAATTTGGACTAAATTTAGTCTAATTTATATATTAAAGGGACCAAAATAAAATATTTCATTTAAACAGGACCAAATATGGTCACTTAAGGGGACTAAAATTGTATTCAAGCCTAAAATTAATGACTTAAATAGAAATTTAAGCAATCTTTTTTCTATACAAGACTTAAGACAAGCAAAATAAGTCCTTGGCATGAAAATTTCTCATGACAACTTTAGTTATCTTAGGAGACATACGTTAAGAAGGTATTTGAAAGGTTTAACTTGAGCAAGTCTAAACCTATTAGCACTATACTTATAGGCAATTTTAAGCTCAGTTCTTAAGAATTTCTTTTAAGTTAGAAAAAAATGGAAATAAGTATGGTTCCTTATACATTTGTTGTTGATAGTTTGATATATATATATATATATATATATATATATATATCATGGTATGCATAAAGTTGGATATTGCTTATACAATTAATGTTATGAATAGATTTCTTTCTAATACTAGCAAAGAACATTGGCAAGTAGTTAAGTGGATACCTTGGTATCTAAGAGGTACATCTAGAGTTTATGTTTTGGTACTAATGAACCTATGTTATATGTTACATAGATATAGTTATGGTTGGTGATGTCGACTTTAGAAAGTCCACTTTTAGATGTATGATAACATCTTTAAAGGGAATTGTATCTTGACAATCAAAGCTTTAAAAATGTGTTGCATTATCTTCTATTGAAGCTGAATACATTGCCATCACTAAAGCATGTAAAGAACTTTTATGGATGTAAAAATTCTTACAAGAGTAAGGCTTGAAGCAAGAGAACTACATATTGCATTATGGTAGTTGAACCTAATTCATCTCAACAAGAATTTGACTTATCATTCAAGGTTAAAAGACATTAAAGTACGGTATCATTAGATATGACAAGCATTAGAGATGAAGCAATTGACACATAAGAAAATCTATGTTAACAATAATGGCTTAGATATAATGAAAAATGCCTTGTCTATGGAGAAATGGATCTTAGTAGTGTGCCTCACTTAGTTGGATAAGAAATTTCATCAGTGGATTCCTCCTAATTAGGTCTATATACTATTTATATTTATTGTTTGGTATAATGGATGGTATACAAAAAAATATAAAACAAAAAGGCCTACTATAGGCATTTTGTTAAAAAGGCTTAAATGGTTTATATATATGTATATACAAGGCTAAGGTTCCATGCCTTGAAAGGATTTAGAAAAGGTAGAAGTTATAAGTTATGCTTCTAGATGACACATAGAGAATGAAAAAGATTTAAAAGTGATTTTTAATTAATTTTATCAAAAGATGCATCACCAAATTTACTTAGATTTGTATGAGATTTAA
This sequence comes from Sindora glabra, assembly GCA_020226215.1. Taxonomy (NCBI): domain Eukaryota; kingdom Viridiplantae; phylum Streptophyta; class Magnoliopsida; order Fabales; family Fabaceae; genus Sindora; species Sindora glabra. The sequence goes on from CM035225.1 coordinate 49,824,745, forward strand.
GTATGTCATCCTTGATAATTTGGGTAGTATGACATATATACTTTATTCTGTTGGATCTTATCTTTTCTATTGACTAATTTTAAGTAACAATTATTTGATTGATTTTGTTGAAAATTCCACATGTTACAGTGAAGAATTTTATACTACTTGTTTCCTAATACTTCTAAGAACATATTATTGTACTTATCAATTTTATTAATGTGGGTTTTTTACTAGACTAAGTCTCATAATCTTAACTCTCACATTGATGAATTTTCTACATTAAAAATTATTGGTCTCTTGATATTATTTTATGTTGGATTTATTTAATTACACTTGTAAGGAAAGTTAATTTGGGTGAATTTTAAAGCCTGTTTGTTTTCTATTTTTAAAAACATTTTCTGTTATTTTGTTTTTAAAAATAAAAGAACCTGTTTAGCAACTTGTTTTCAAAATCTATTTTTAAAAACTCTTCTCTAAATGTGTAACTTAAAAATAAGAAAATAAAAATAACTTTTAGTTATCTTCTGAACTTGTTTTCTTGTTCTAAATGTCAGTTTTGTAATTAAATAAAATATTTTCTTATTTATAATATTAATTACCCTATAATCTTACTTTTCCTTCAATTCAAAAATAATTTTTAAGAACAAGAAAATAGTTTTTAAAAACAGCTCTTGAGAACAATTTTTAAAAACACATCCAAACACACTCTTAAATTTCCACTATGTTACTTTGATTTTTTTCCCAACAAATATAATGCATATTTTTCATATTATATGTAATAAATTACTTGTTTAAACTCATTTGAATTCATTTAAGGTTACATAATTCAAGCTCAAGCTCAAGTTTGATTATTTCAAGTTTGATGAGAAATTTGGACAAAATAATTGTCGTTCGTTTAAGCTAATGTCAAATCATCTAATTTGAGTCAAGGTTGAGTTGAAATTCATATATTGTTGGCAAACTTGAATTTGAATAAACAAATATTTGATTTAACTCATTTGTATCTTATAAAATTTATATATTTTTTACTTTTAAATTTTTGTACACTTTATTATCACTAAGAGAAAAATCTTACTTCTAAGTACTATAGAATTTCTCTAATTTAAGGTGTTGGCTCCAATTTTACCAATTTTAGGAACATTATTGGAAGAATTTTTAAAGGATTAAGAATGATGTTAATATATTTTCATTTTTAAATAAGTTTATAAAAAATCCAATTTTAAAGTAATTAAATTTCAATTCACATAATTCATAATTTTAGAATTGAAACTTAAATAACATATAAGCTTGAAATTGATCCTTGCCATTTCTTGTGTTAAGAGATTATGTAAATGTGTCACCTTTACATGATCTTTTGCATATATATCAAAATTTAGTAGAATATTAGCTCTTTAACTTATTTTTATTTCACTTAATTTTAATTAAATTGTTTTCTAATATGATTTTGGGTAATATTTGATTTGTTGTCTTAAAAAGGTTTTTGGAAATTGCAAATTTGGGAAGTTAATTTCTTATGTCTAGTATTGGGATTAAAAAAAATTATTAAATATATAATATTTTCACAAATGGAAAATTCATATAAAATATTAGAATTTGATTCTTATTTAGAAGGCTATGCATTTTAGATTCCCATGATATAGACATTTTGATTAAATAAAAAGATTGAAATATCCATGATTAATTGTTATAGGATCAATTCACTCACTTATTAGCTTAACTACCCCTAACAATTACTACTCACTTGTTACACCCTCTTTAGTTATCAATAAAATAGAAATTATTTTATGAGAAAGAAAAACTAAAGGAACTAGTAAGTTTAGTTGAGTTAGGAATCTTATATGTGAAATATAGAATAAAGTAAGGTTAATAAAATTAAAAATACAGGAATATGAGTTTAGTGAAAATTTGATAAGAAAAACTTATTGGAATTATGAAGAATAAGGTATGTAGTGATATAAGTGAATGTACGAGTATAGAAGAGATTTAGGAGTAATTTTTCAAAAATGCTCATAGGGCACTATTTTCCTCATATTAGCACCTAAATTACCTCTAATTCACTTTCTTTCAATTTCTCCATTCTTTTGAACTTTTTCCCCACATAGTCTTTCTACCACTTAACCAATCAAGTAGGGAAAGTCTTAATTTTTCTTGATTTTTCCATATAATTAAGGTAAGAACATTATTTTTATTAAGAATCCCTACTATCTTTTCTTAGTTAATGAAGAAATTTGAGATTGATTTGGTTTTATTGGGTATTCTAAACCTTATCTCTAGAACCTATGAATTTTGACATGATTAGGGTTGAAAAATCTTCAAACTAGCTTCATAACATCCTTTTCCATACAAAGTGAGTGGAAAATCTAGCTTAATTTATGGATTTTGTGGCTTTATGATAGTATTGATGAAATATGAGTTATTTTATGATTTTGCTTGAATCATTTTTGATTTGATGTGGTGGAGGTAATCAATGATGAAAAGAGGTGATATAAGATGTTAAATAGGTGTATTAATATTTATATTAAGGTTTGATATGTAATTCATGTGTTTGAAGGGTATTTAAAGTTAGATAAATAGTAAATTTTTCACCAAAAACTAATATTTCCATGTGTGAATCAAGTGACCAATTGATTTTAAGGGTCCAAAGGTGAATCGAGGCTTCAGAATCGAGTGATCAATTGATTTTAAGGGTCTAGAGGTAATTTCAAGATAGGTGAATCAATTGATCAATCGATTAGCCGAGCCCAGAATTTTACGTTAACTTTGAAAGGGTATAATTCCTTTGTCTTACATCCATTTTAATTGAATTACATATCATTTTAAAAGCAATTAAGTATACTTTCAAAAAAAATTAGTTTCAAATCAATATCTTCTATATATATTTTAAGATATCATTAAAATAGTGGATAGAGGTCAAAAACCTAGAATTTTGAAAATAAACTTTTTGTGTCTATCTTCAAAAAGGAATAACTCTTTTAAAATTTAGTTAATTTAAGCAATTGACTTGCCTATGAAAAGCTAATTATGTTTATTTTTGCATGAAATAAGTTTCGTGAATAATATAACCATAATTTTTGAGTTATTCATAATATGTCACTCAAAGGTCACAACTATAATAACCATACAGTAAATCATACATAATCTATTTTATGTTTTCATGGTTTGTAATGGCCTAATATAGGGTGTTTGGTCTTTAAGCATTAACAATAGAGTGGTTTATGATAATAATAAGATGAGTAAATGACTCGGGTGATGAAATGAGAAAGTAGAAGTCCTATGATATAATATATGTTGTAATGAACTTATTGCATTACTCACAGGATGAAATATGTTAAGAAATGTTTTTTGGATTGATATTATGATATGTGTGAATATTTGTAGCCATATAAAAGGGTATAATGGTGCTGACACATATTATAATGTATATTAGAATTGAATTGTGACTGCATTTGTTATATCCCTTGTTCAAATGTGAAGTTATGTAAATTTTGAAATCATGAATAAAGTTATTTATTTGATTAATATTAGTTTCAAGCTTATTTTTATTATTGTAGGATATTGCAAATAATTTTATAATAATATTTAAAATTTATTTTTATATAGTCATTACTGACTAAAGGAGTGAAGTAATTTATTGTATTTAATAAATAAATTTTTAGGAGTTGTGAGACTTTGAAACAAACTTATTTTTAAAAGGATCATTATTAATTTGAGGTTTGTTTAAATATTTTATGAGAAATTTCCTATAATTTGAAAATAGTAATTATGAATATGAAATCTTATGAAATAATCATTGGTATTGGATAAATTATTTTTAGGATTGAGAAATATTAAAATATTTATTTTAGTACTAATAACTACATGTTTATATATATAGCAAAATTTGGGTATTTAAGATGAATGGTTGGGATATATTAAATCAAACCTTAGAGTTAAATTTTTGTTCTCTTTCCTTTTTATTTTTAGAAAGTCATTATACTCTCTCTCTTGCTTCATTTTTTTTTACTGTTTCTCAATATCTTTCCTCTCTTTTCTCGGGTTCAACCCTTTCTCACTATTCTCTGATTTTCTTCTTTCTCTCTCCCACAGACCCTAGACTTTTAAAAAAAATTGCTGCTATTTATATTTGTTATTGTTGTACCGCCTCTTTCTCTCTTATTTGTTTATTTTTTTCTTTTTTTTCTTGAATAGTACAACAGTAGTAGTGTTTAATTTTTTTGCACTTTTCCTGCATCTTTCTCATTTCCAAATAGGGTCTCTAACATTCTCTTTTGGGTTTTACTCTCCCTCTTTCCCTCTTCTTCTACTGCACAGTGCTCTCTCTCTCTCGCCTTCTTTTTCTTTCTTTCCTATGACTGTAGATTTTTCATCCATGGCGTCCTTCTCCAACCATGTATGCTATAGTTACTATCTCATTAAACTGTAACTTCGAGTATTATGAAGAAGGCTAGTCTAGCAGTTGTTATTGATGGAATTCACATGAGCTCAAGGCCTACTATTTTACCATCGTGTTCTTCCTTTATTGTTAGCTGTTAAGCTATTCATGAGTTGCGGTTCCATTAGTGTGAGGAGAGGCAACTTGATGATGAGGAGCGGAGCACGGCTTCCTTTCTTCCTGGTGTTCTCTATTTTGACATTTTAAAGCACCATGCAGCTCACCCTATTTTTCTTTGGATGTGGCAGGAGCTTCTTAAGCTCTCTCACATTCATATTAGTGCTATATAGAATTAGGTGTGAGATCGTCTGGATTTGCGATTCCGATGAAATTGGGGACATCTCTTAGATGGATTTCTTTGATCCCTGCTATCTAATCTATGATATTCTCCAAGTATCCATTTGTTATGCAATTCAAACATGCATGGCCACCAACCAAAATAGCAAACTTTGTTAATCAAATCCATGTTACATAAGCTAACTAAATGATCAATAAATATTGTTTTATAACACATCACGGGTTATTAATACACTAGTTGATGCTTTGAATGCACTTTCTATTATTATAAAGAAGCCAATTTTCTTTATGTATAATTAGTATATGGCGCTATTAGAATTTCAAAATACATTATATATAGAAAGAGAAAGGATGTTAGGATATGATTTAAAGCTTTAGAATATATTCACATCATACACGCTAATACTTTAGTGTTTAAAGTTGATTGAAGTAAATTCTTAGTATGTAGTGAATGACTATATAGGCATATGTTAGAAATTATGAAAATTTGATTATAAGAGATAATATCATATTAAGGTTTAGAAATTGGATGTAATGCTTGGAAAGGGAAGTAAATAATATTCTTGTATTCATGACATTATCAGAAATGGTGACATTAGGATAAAAGTGTAAGAAGGCAATTATAAATACTTCAGACCTTTCAAAGTTGAATCAATGTTACCAGGTGAGTATATATTTCACCATTATATTTTATTTAAATAATATGATTTAAATATTATGAATTATAATAATCTTGTTATTATCACTAACTCTAAGCCCTTGTTTGTATCTATATGTATATATATACTTACATTCATAGGTGAACTTGATTTCGTATAATAATAGTATTTACCTATTTGAATAGTGGTTAATAATTCAGAGTGCACAGCGAAAGTGTGGTTATAGTGATGAATTGTGTGTTGCATTATGTTTGATATTGCTTAATGATAGATTAATAAGCTTGCATTGAAAGTCTTATAGATAACTTTGATATGAGAACTGGGTTTTCCTATGCATATTATGTGAGGATTATGCCAGTAGTGGCAATGGAAACTATGAATGGTGATTGAAAGTGTAAAAGCTGGACGAAGAATTCCCGATAAAACATTATGAAGGATATAGAATTAATGTGAGAGTTGGATGGTAAATTCTTGACAAATAGTTAAAGAGCATAGAAATGGCCTTGAAATAAAATAGTAGCTACATGTATAACTACCGTAATTATTACATGATATTTTATGATATTGGAGTTTTTATTTATGAATGGATGTTCTTGTTTGACATGATTGTAATGGCTTGATATGAATGAGATGAATTATTGGTGTTTAACTTTAATGGCTATTCATGATTGTGATATCTACCCAGAATGGGTAGTTCATAGTATCGAGTTATATGCAGGAGAACTCTGTTATAGGCATAGTTTGACATGTTTCAGAAGTCCAGGAAAATATAAGTTTGTTAATATTTTAATTTAATACATGTTCGACTTAATACACATTTAACTTATGAATGTCTAACTAAATATTGATGGATATATGCTTACTGAGTTCACAAATTAACTTTTCTTTATTCTCAATGTTTTCAGGTTAAGCTAAATGCTTTTAAGCTTTATTGCTTTTGTGGAGATCCAAGACTGCCTTACAATATGATTTGACAGTTGAGATTAGAATTAACATTCAAATAGAGTTTTGATGAATTAAATAATGTAATGAATTGATTGTATATGCATAAGTGTGAAATTGTATTACTTTGTATGTGTGTTGATTCTGTCATATCTGGATAATACAAGTTTTGTATTCTAGGGTGTGTAGCCTTCGAGAAGTGTCAAAAAATAAAGGAGACTTTATTTTTTTTGCAAAAATTTTAAATTCCTATTAGGTAAAAAGTGTTAAAAATTAATAAGATTTGTGGAAATCAGTAACGAGATTTATGCCGGTCATGATCAGGATAGGTCGTGAGAGCATTGGATAGAGCTTAAGTTCTAATATTTAAATTGTATAATGAATCATGTCACATGTGGCATTAAAGATGAGAAATGTGAGAGGCGATGAAATGAAAACTGGATAGGAAATTCCTTGTAATAAGGTGGATAGGGTATAAGGTTAACTTAGAAGGAATAATGATGGAAACAACTAGGTAGGGTATAAGATTGGCTTGGGAGTTAAAAGGTGGATGAATGCATTTTATCTATTGCTTATTATTCCAAATGAATTGTGATCTTTAGTGTAGTAATTCATGAGTTTTGTTATATGATAGATTGAAAATGAAATAATTATGTGTTAATATCATTATTATTGACTCTTGGTTACTAATATTCTTAAATATGATATAATTTATCAAAAGAGGATAGTCATAAGCTCAACAAGGTGATTATAAAAAATAAATGTTATCTTCCTTGTATTGATGATCTTTTTGGTTAATTTCAAGGAGCGAAGTGCTTTTCCAAGTTATTAATTGAAAATCTATGAAGGAAATATTCCTAACACTGCATTTAGAACTTGATATAACCATTTCGAGTCCCTAATGATGTCTTTTGGATTTATCAATGCCTTTACTGCTTTGAAGGATTTGATGAATTACATATTTAAATCATAGTTGGATAAATTTTTCATTGTCTTTATAGACGATATCTTGGTGTACTTAAAAAGTGAAAAGAAGTTTGTTTGACATCTTTGCGTAGTCTTGCAAACATTATAAGAGCATAAACTATATATAAAGTTTTCCAAATGCGAGTTTTGGACTACTAGTGTTACTTTCCTCAGGTATGTGGTGACACAAGAAGGAGTTTGGGTGGATCCTCAAAAAGTTAAAATAATAGAGAATTGACTAAGGGCATCATCAGTTATAGAAATTTATAGTTTTCTTACATTGGCATGTTATTATCAAAGATTTGTTAAGGATTTCTTCAAAACCTCCACACCATTAACTAAATTGATGCAAAAGGGAACTAAATTTGAGTGGACAAATGCATGTGAAAATAACTTCTGAAAACTAAAGTCATGCTTGACATTGGCACGAATATTAGTACTTCCATTAGGCATTGAAGGATATATGGTGTATTGTGATGCATCAAGGATCGGACTTAGGTATGTTTTTATATATCATGGTAAAGTTATAGTTTATGCTTCACAAAAATTAAAGAGACATGAACAAAATTATCCTATACATGATCTAGAGATGGCAACAGTAATTTTCTCCTTGAAAATATGGAAACATTACCCTTATGGAGAAACTACTAAAATCTACATGGATCATAAGAGCCTGAAGCTTATCTTTAAGTAAAAAGATCTCAATTTGGGATAAAAGAAATGGGTAAAGTTAGTTGAAAACTATAATTACTCTATTTTATATCACCTGAGTAAGGCTAATGTAGCAACAAATGCATTTAGTAAGAAATCCATAAGTAGACTTATAGAGGTACTAATTGAAGATTAAGGTATGGTATTAGCTTATATGACCATTTAGTTTTCTTTTATAGAAAGGATCAAGGTTACACAAAAGGGTGATTTGAGCTATGTAACTTTGGTGAAAAAGGCAATTGAAGAATAAGAATCTAATTTAACTATTAATAAGAAAGGACTAGTTTGCCGCTAAGTGAGGATCTGGGTTCCGACAAGCAAATAGAATGAATTGATGCACCAAGCTCATAGTTCATCTTACACCATGCACCTAAGAGTAGCAAAAATGTACCATGACTTAAAAGAAGTCTTCTAATAGAAAGGGATGAAAATGGATGTATTGGGCTTTGTAGTGAAGTGTTTTACTTGTTAGTAGGTAAAAATAGAATATCAATGTTTGGTCGAGTGTACCAGCCGCTTTTAATATCAAAATGGAAATAAGAAAGTATTACAATAGACTTATTTATTAGGTTGCCCAAAACATAGAAAGGATACAATTCCATTTAGGTTATTATTGATAAATTGATAAAGTAAGCACATTTTCTTCTTATCAAGACTATCTTCACTATAACTTAATATACACAAGTATACCTTTACAAGATTGTGCCATTGCATAGATGTCCAGTTATTATCATGTCAGATCATGGTACTTAGTTTGCATCTTACTTCTGGAAGTTATTTTAACAGGCATTACGAACTCAGCTATGGTTGAGCACCATTTTTCATCCACAAATTATAGCTAATCTAAAAGAACCATTTAGATACTAGAGGATATGCTTAGAGCTTGTACATTAGAATTTAAAGGTCCTTAGGAAAAGTATCTACCACTAATAGAGTTTGCTCACAATAATAGCTATCAATCTAAAGATGGCATCAGATGAAGCATTTTACAGTAAAAAATATCAATCATTATTAGAATGGTTCGAACCTAAGGAAGTAAAATTCATAGGACTAGATTTAGTGAGTGATACTTTGGAAAAAGTTTGAATTATATGAGATCGATTATAAATAACTCAAGATCAATAAAAGTCATATGTAGACAACAGAATAAGAGAATTAGAGTTTCAAATAGGAGACATAGTCTTTATAAAAATTTCACTTATGAAGGGTGCTATGAGATTTAGGAGAAAGGGAAAACTAACCATGCATTTCATTGGGCCTTTCTTAATTCTTAAGTGCGTTAAAGCAGTAGCCTATCAATTAGAGTTACCAGATAGTTTACAAGCTATCTATCTTATTTTCCATGTATCTATACTTAGAAAATACCTGCCAAATAAATCTCATATGATTCAAGATGGATTGCTATAACTTTATCCTGAATTATAATATGAGGGATAACCAACAGAGATCTTAAATTGCTAAGTTTGAAAGTTAAGATCTAAAGAGGTTTCTTCTATGAAGGTTCATTGGGAACATCACGGAGTAAAGGAGGCCACATAGGAGTTAGAGTCAGAAATGTAGCAATAATACTTTAATTTATTTGGTGAGTGTTGAGTTTGATATAGTTATGTTTTCATACTAGCTTTAGAGTACCATATGTATTGAGAATACAAGGACAAATTCTTTTAAAGGGTTAGTATTGTTACACCTTCTTTAATTATCAATAAATTAGAAATTATTTTATAAGAAAGAATAGTTAAGGTAATTGGTAAATTTGGTTGAGTTAGGAATTTTATGTGTGAAATATAAAATAGAGTAGAGTCAATAAAATTAAAAATATAAGAATATGAGTTTGGTGAAAATTTGATAAGTAAAATTTATTGGAATCATGAAGTATAAAGCTATACAGTGATATAAGTAAATGTGTAAGTATGGAAGAGATCTAGGAGCAATTCAAAAATTGCTCCTAAGGCACTATTTTCCTCATATTAGCCCCTAAATTACCCTCTACTTCACTTTCTTTCAATTTCTCTATTCTTTCGAACTTTTTTCCTACATAATCTTTCCACCACTCTATGAATTAAGTAAGGAAAGTCTTAATTCTTCTTGATTTTTTCATCCAATTAAGGTAAGAAGATTATTTTCGTTAAGAATCCTAGCTATCTCTTCTTGGTTGATAAAGAAATTTGAAATTAATTTAGTTTTGTTGGGTATTCTAAACCCTAACTATAGAATTCATGAATTTTGATATGATTAGAGTTGAAAGATCTTCAAACTAAAGCGATATCTTAAGATTAATTATACCTTTTGACTGATTCATTAATGCTTAACTATCTAGTCAAAATGTTACTATTTCAAAATTAACAAATACAACAATATTAAAATAAAACTAATTCAATTTTACACATCATATTCATTAGAATTTACAATTTACATATATATCACACATATATATACATATCAAATTAGTAACCAAAACATAACTTAATCTAAGTGAAATTTGTAACATTAAAATTCTTCTATCTTATTATATAATTAAATAGAACACTAACAAATTGAATGTAAATTAAACAAATGAGAAAGGATACAATCTATGATGAAAATATATTCTTCCATTTTTAAAATTATATCAATTTTTAATAAATAACTAATGTTGTTTGAGCTAATTTTTTATACAATTGCATCTTGACATTTTTCTAACAATGGCCTATGTAAAAATAATATCAATATAGTTTATAATATTGTATTTTCCCTCATGTTGAAGAGGGATCTAATATGTTTTTCTCATGTTGAAGTGCTCCATAAGATTATATAGACATTGATCATGCATTCTTTGCAATATTAGGTGAAATATGGAGGCAACACACCTATTAATATTGCATATCTAGAAAAGTTTCAAATTTTATAATTATGACAATTATAATAAACCATGGATATTTTCTACTACTAAAACTATTTAAGGACAAAAGATAATTGTGGTTTAATAAGATGTTTGTGATCATAAAAATGAAGATTTTCTAATGTGCAATAAGAATAAGTGCGTTGTTCTCTTATTCCATCTAAACAAAAGATGGAGTGAAAGAGAAATTTACAAGCATAGTAAAAATCAATATGTGCTAGTTACTAAACAATAACCACTATTAATTCATACAAGTTGGTAAATATTTACCATCAGTTAGAGGTTGGTAAAAATTTATTACAACTTTTGCAATATGACATTTTTCTAATAAGGACATTAGTTATAATGAAAAATTGATGTTGTTATATATATATATATATTTAAAAAATATAACTATATCTTGATATTATTCTATAAAGACTTATACAAAAACTATAGTAAATTATCAATACATCTATCTATGTTACACATTGTTATTTTAATGTATAAGCATTTTTATCATTGACACTTAGGAAGACATAATGTTTATAACAAAAACCACTTTGAAGAAAAGTGATGGTAATTATTTTTGTGGGAGAAGGTAGAAACATGATTCATATAGGTAAGAGTTTTAACTTTACTACTTTAAAGAAAAATGATGGTAGTTGTCTGTATGACTACTATGCATATTTTATCCTAAGTCCCTTATTACTACGCATTCTATTAGAACAATTTTTTATCATTAGTCCCTTGCTTTCATGTCTACTATAGATTGTGGAAATTTGATGCAAATTATGGCTAAGAAAATATGATAACCAAGAAGCAGTGACTTGCATATCAATAATTGATGATTAAGTAGCATTAATTGTTTATTGTCCTTTATAGAATGAACACCTAAATGAAAAATAGAGTGAAAGAGAAAAGAAAGTAAGAATGCAATTTATAGGCAGAACGAGAAATTCTACATTGGTTAATAAATATAATTGACATCTTAAAAATAAATTTTTCATGTTAAGTTTATTGATACACTTTTTAGATGTTAGTTGTTGTTAGAACTGTCATTGTAAGTGTTCACCTTGTTATTTTCATAGTACATTTTAAATGGACAAATTATTGAAATATAAATAATCTTTACAATTTTCAAAAAATGCACACATTAATACAATGTAATCTTTACAATTTTCAATAATACTATAAATACAAACTTTAATGCAATGAAATATAAATAATCTTTATAGTTTTTAATATCATTGTAAATACAAATAATAAGGTATTGAATACCTTAAGACATCGGTTTATTACATAGTTGTTGTATTAAGTTTCCTTATGCTAAACTTTTGGTCTCCAATCCAAAAATAAGACTTTATAATGTTAATTTATTATTATAACCAATGTGTCAAGTTGTACTTATTTTTAAAAATGCCACCATGCCATTATAAATGTTAGTTTCCACTTTAACAATGTAAAAGTTAAAGGGCAATTTTATAGTAGTAGAGGGAATTTGTTCCTAGAATTTTGTTATAATTCATCCATATTATATCCTTAAGTCGAACATTAGACCATGGCTTTAGAACCTTTGAAATAGCTTAATTGTTTTTCCTTTTTCCGTCCTTATTTTTTGATTAATATGGAAATTGGAATCAATGGACAATATCATCGTCATCCAGAGGCGAAATGGTAAGGTAGATAACATGTTCTACTGGTGTTTTTTAAGCAATATACATAGGAAGTGCGATGGAACTTAGTTTTAATAGGAATATTTAACTTAAACTTAACTAAACCATGATTTCCAATTTTTTAAGAAGACTATAACATAGTATATTTAGTTTATGGAAAGCTTTATTAAGGGTCGTGAACTATTTTTAAGGGTGTATCTTCATGTAAATATAATCACTTGTTGCATAGAATTGTTTGGATATCCTTTTATGTGCTTTTATTTTCATTATTTCCTAAGTTTTACTAAAAAAATTGCTTTAGCAAGGTTAAATTTATTGCCTTGAACATATGAAAGGGCCTATAACACATAGTAAAGCATATCCATAATTGGAAAGGATTTATAAAGTGAAAGGATATCCATTTAATGCTTCAAAAAGTTTTAAGTTATTGGCAATTTCTTAGCCTCACTCTCACATAAGAAGTTGTGAATGTTACATGTATTAATAGTACTATAATCTATTACTTTTCTTAATCATTCCTTTCACCTTATCGTTTGAAGGACACACTTAATTTGATTGAAAAGAGCTTAGCTACATTGTTAGCTTTAAATAGATTTTCATCAAATTCAGAGTAAAATTTTCACAAAATCTCACCTTTAGCTAAATATCCTTATTAATAGAGTAGGCCAACCTAGTCCCATATGGCACTTAGCCATTTCAAATAATAGAAATAACAAATATTCCATTAATAAACTTATGCGACCCATGTGTCTAAAATAATTAGTAAGAAAAATAAAGAATTTTTTTATACAAAGTAATTTTATCATAACATTTCTCCATCATTACCATCTTTACCCTTCATTTCAATAATTATTACCACCTACCATCACTTATAAACTTTTTCTTAACATCTCCAACAAAAAATTTTAAATTTTGATGTATATTATTCAAGGACATGTTTAAGAAATACTAAAATATTTGAAGTAATATTATTGTTTAACCAAATATAAAATAATAAACTTTTAGGAATATGCATTTACTTTCCTATTTCAAAACAAATAGAAACATACATGCATGTGAATTTTATTCCATTGTTTTCTTTAAAAAAGAAAATGTTGGCTTAGCTTAATTTATATTACATGTATGTGGATATTCTAAACTTTAATTTTTTAAATCTCTAGCATCTATTATAGAAGTTTTTATACATGAAGGGTAAAGATTATTTTAAACTAATTTATCTTAAATCTTCTCTTACCTAATTATATAACCTTTTATGGATTTCCTACAAAATCCAATATTTAATTTAAAATATCAATCATTTACACCATACTTGTTAAATTTCATAAAATATTACTTAATATTCATGTCACAACTTTATTTACCCTAATTATAATCATTGTGAAGAACATTTTTAGACATCATCACCAACTTTAGTACCTATTGTTAAAGAAAATACTAGTTTATACTTTATAGAAAAAATTATTCTAACACATCGTGACCAAACAATATTTACATATTAAATCATTTAGAAGGTAATGCTAATGCTAATAGTAGAAATATATATATTACTAAATGTTCATACAATCTTTTACTATGTTTAGTACTGTAGATATTTTTACTTGGATATTACATCTTTCTAAACTTAAATACAATTTTCTTATTATTTATTGATTTTTTGGTGTAGCCTTTAAATTACAATGCATGAAATTGTTTATAGAAAAAAATTTCTTTCTAATTTTTTAAAATCCAAGATTTTATTTTAAATTACTCTTTAATTAATTAAACCTTAAATTTCCATTATAATCATATATCAACTTGATTTTATAGATATTGTACATGGACAAATATTCATCTAATTTTTTTCCTTTTTTATTTTTGCAAAAGCTACATATTTCAACCCTAATTAGCCTAAACCTTTAAGGCCTATTTTTCTACAACTAATAACAATATAAATGAATTTCCTATCATTTAAGGCCAATTGGTCATATACATACATATAACATATATATTTCAAATGTTTTTCCCTTTTTTTTTTTTACTTTGGACTTCCTTAGCTTGTATGGGATTGAAGGCCTAAGTTTTAAATATTTTTCACAAGTGGAATTAGAAATGGGTCCAAGGCCTCCAACATAAGTAATGTTAGCTTAATATGTTAACTATGGACCATTCACATTTATTATCAAAGAGTAGTAAGACTCTAGGTGGTAAGTACAAAATTAAGTAAAGAAGTTTCAAAACTAACCATCAATAAAAAATTTAGGGGTATCCATGGCCAAGAGAATTGGATATAGCTATAATATAAAAAAAAATACATAATAACAAGAGTGAATATGTATATTCAATAAGAGTTTGTCTAACTCACCTTAGTTAGTTTACGATTAGAATAAAATTATTAAAAATAAATCACTAGATCAATTGAAATGGTTTATTACTTTCTTTATATTTTATTGCATATGGTTTAATTTAATAAAGATTTCTACAAGATTTACCCCTCTTAATAAGGCATTTCAACTATGATGCAACTGTGTGCCACATAAATTTTGCTGTGAAATCTACAAGATTTATGCAATAAAATTAGCTACACCTAAATTAATTACAAATTTTATCACTAAATTTTGCAAACCAAGACTTATATATAGGCAACAAAATTATCAAAACTTAAAAGCTAAATATGTTACCCATCATATAGTAGGCAAAGAGCATTGAATGGAAAAATAACAAACATACTAAAACCATAAATTACTACATAAGTAAATAGGTGAAACGTAATGTATTTATAAAGAAGTCCTATCCCCTAAATACTAATACATACCAAAATAAAAATTAATAAACATCATCCAATAGGGTCTTTACATAGACTATTTTTATTTAGCATAGTTCCCAAATAGACCATACATGTGAGATATTTTAGAAAAAAAATTACTATGTACCACTAATAACTTTTTCCCTTTATGTACTAGACATGAATACTATTTAAAAAAATTGCACCTTTATATATGTAGAAAATGTTTAGAAGCCTTGGCAACAAGTTAAAATAATGGCTTGAGCATTATGATTTGAAATCTTTGCTTGAAATTGTTTAACAAGTAGATAAGGCATAATTGATGTCATTGTTTGATCAAGACCTTGCAAATGAATAATGGAAATTGCATGAGTAGACAAAAACATTTAACAAGTGTAAAACATATAGCACAAGGAAACATATAGAAGAATAAAGACTTACCTTTCATTATTCAAACATAATTATCAAACCTTCCCATACATAGAACTTAAGTATAGTATACAATACTTCATAAAAGTTTTAAAGAAAAAACTTTAATGTATCCTTTAATTCAATTTCCATCATGCTATGGCCAGTGGGAACATTTCCTTGTTTCCATCTATGGTAATTGTAGACAACATGTTAGCCATAAAAGGGTTCTTTCAAGTAACACCTAATAATGCAAAACCAAGGTTTACACCCTATCATAAATCCTTTTTGTTCTTAGCATCAAAAAGCCTTTTGAATAATCGATTAGCATATATTTGAGGTATATCAAACTCTAATTTAGCTACACTCATTGAGTTTATGTTTTTTAGAAAGATACTAAGCTAGTAACTTAATGCATAACTTGATATAAACATTTTATTATCCTCACTTACTATTTGTTTTGCCTTGTAAAATTGCATAAGCTACACTTCTTGCCTATATTATTCTCTTAATTCTTTCTTCATGGTTGCATATATAATGTTAGGATTCTCATGTAATTTGTTGAATAACTTTTTAGTAATCCATAATGATGTAGCATTTGAGTTCCTAGTACCTTATATGTAACAATACATTAGATTATAGGTTTTGATTGTATATGTCTTCCCATTAAGAGAAGGAAAGGCATGAATATGTAATTATAATTTTTAGCAATACCTATGATTTACTCTAACTTTCTTGTTTTAAAATTCTACTATCTTAAATTCTTCTTATATCATAAAATCTCTAAGGGCATCCTTAAATTCACTAGCATTAATAAATAACAACCTTTTATGACAAAGCAACCTTCCTATCATGTTGGCAAACTAAAAGGCCTACCAATCATCCTTTATTAGTGTAAACTTCTTCCTATTAGAATCAAACCTATTAATATCATTGCTCAAAATGTCATATTCCTTTGTAAAGTCACTTAACTTCTCATTCACACTCCACCACCCTAAACTTTTATTCTCATGACTTGAGTCATCATCTTCATCACTTTTCTCACCATTTTACTCCTTTTCAGACCATAAACCATGAGAATTAGTTGCTCCACCAATCTTACTTACCACCATTCAATCATCATTTTCATTGTAGAAATTACCTTCTAACCCATCATCACTAACATGGTCATTATTTCCTTTTAGGTTTTCGTTATTGGTTCAATTGGTGTGATATTTACATGAATATATCTTAGTTATCAAGTCATTCTTTTCAAATAAGTGTAAAATATCTTAATCAAACTAAATATTTTTACTTAAAACTCAGTTAGTAACCTTATATTGGTGCTTAGTGGACACGCCAACCTCATTAACCTATATAAGAATATCACTTTAGGTCCACATTTGCAATCTTTATATTTTTTTAATAATGATGCAACAATAAGTTAAAATACCTTATATAGGTCTTTTATTTGCACCCACCAAGTAAGAGGGGAAAACTTAACTATAAGAATTGTAAAACCTATTAAGATAACTGTAATGCCTATCAAAACATTGGTGATGTTTTTATAAAAAACATAGTTAGAAATTTTGAACAAACTCAATAAGAATGTGAATAAAAATGCCATTCAAATCTTAAACAAAATAAGTAAAAACCTAAAAGGAATATTCAAATAAAAAGTGGAAAAAATCTACTAAAGCAATAATCCAATATTTTCATCCTTTCTAAATTCAAATTTGAAAGAACACATGCGTGGATCATAACATTAATTTTCTTTTAGTGTCTATTAACTATCATTATTAACCCCCGTTAGTGTAATACTTTTGCAATAGATGAAAATTGCGATGAAAGCCTTGCCAGCCTTTCTTTATGCAATCTTTGTTTAAGCAATGATTTAAGGAAACACCATAACATATTTTAGTGGCAATTAAAACTATCATTAAATACAAAAAATATAAATAAATAAAATTCTTAATTAACAATATATTTTAATATTTTTTCCTTGAAATTGTAGGATTCCAGTAAAATGGTCCCCAAACTATACAAAATTACATTTTCATTCCTAAATAATTATTTATACATAGAATGTCTTCCTTCCATCCAGATAATCTTGTCCTTGAATAATTCAATTAAAAGGTAAAGTTGTATATATAAATAATTATTCACGAATAAAATTGCAACTTTGTATAATTAAGGAATTATTTTGCGAATGCTCTATAATTTTAGGGACAAGATAGTTAATTTGTTTGAGATATAATAAGATGTTCATGTAGCTAATGGCAAAGCCAAGATTAAATGGCTAGTGGGATAAATATGTTTTAATATTATAATAGGGGGTAAGTTTAGAAAATTAATAAGAGTATTTTGAGTAATATACATAACTTTATGTGTGATTTTAAGAAGGTTAATAAGAATTCATGTTCACACTAAAATGTATGTAATTTTTCCACTGCCTATAATATTAAGGATAGTTAGAAGAATTAATTTAACACAAACATGAGTAAAAAATATATATTTGTACTTTTAGTTAAAAAAAAAAGTTACTTTCACTAAGTTGATGCATAAATCTAAAGCTAATTCATTCTTTAGATAAGGCCTAAGACGTATTTCTACTAATAGTTATAAGGAGGGATGTTCACAAATTGGTTTATAATGATTAAGTTTTTTTGTTCTTAATATGTCTATGATTAATTGAACCCTCAAAATTTTAGTCACAGATAAATACATTATTTCAATTGAAGTTAACTAATCATATAAAGTTATGCTTGTTAATTTAAAAAATGTGACGGCTTTCATCGTAATTTAAGAACTAAAAGTTACTATAATGTGATGGCTTCCTTAGATGTTAGAAAAAATGCTGTGGGCGGATAAAATACCCAAATACCATTTTTTTAGAAACATTTTACCGCTTTACTGTGTTTTCGAAACTAAATACCAGATTAGGCATGAGAAGCCTTAAGGGCGCCACATGATATGGCATTTTTGGGAGTGGAAATAGGCTGAAGGCGCCATGTTGAATGGCACCTTCGTGATGGCTGGGAGGCGCCTTTCAACATGGCGCCTCCGTTCAAAATTTTTCAAATTTATTTAGGAGGCGCCATTTGATCCGGCGCCTCCTTGCCTATATATACCTTCCCCATCCCCCTCCCTCTGCAACAGCAGCCACAAAGAAACCTA
The DNA here is from genome assembly GCA_020226215.1 of Sindora glabra. Taxonomy (NCBI): domain Eukaryota; kingdom Viridiplantae; phylum Streptophyta; class Magnoliopsida; order Fabales; family Fabaceae; genus Sindora; species Sindora glabra. The sequence continues at coordinate 49,843,592 of CM035225.1, forward strand.
GTTTCCCTTCCCCCTCCGCAGCAGCAGCCACAAAGAAACCTAGTTTCGAAGCCTCGGAACCTCTCTGCAGCAGCCACTTTTTTCTTCTTTCTTCCCAGATATTTTCATATTTTCATTCATAAATTTTTATCCTTTGTTGCTTCTTTGCATTTCAACCGGCAACATTTGCTTCTTTGGAGCATATCTGGTTTTCTTTTCTTGCTCTTCATTGGTTAATATTTTTATAATTTTTATATTTATATAATGGTAGGAAAATTTTTATTTTATGTTGATTATTATGATTTGTGATATGAAAAAATGATATGAAATTTAGGAAAAGTTGTAAAAATTTATATGATCTGTGATAGTTTGTGATTTGTACTGATTAATATTTTTATAATTTCTGTATGTATATTATAATTTTTATTAGTTATTATGAGAATATATTTTATAGTAGGAGAAGATTTTTTATTTTATGTTAATTATTATAATTTAGAATTTAGGAAAAATTTGTGCAAATTTATATGATCTGTGATAGTTTGTAATTTTTACTAGTTAGTTTTTCTATAATTTGTGTATTTATATTATAATTTTTTTTAGTTATTATAAGAATATATTTTACATTGGGGGAAAAATTGTTATTTTATGTTGATTATTACGATTAATGCTGTGAAGTTATGATATAGGATTTGAGAAAAAAATTGAAGAAATTTATATGATCTGTGATAGTTTGTAATTTTAAAAGAAGAACAAAGGGGATAAAGAAAAGTGTTTTAGAATTAAATTTACAATCTAGGTAAAAATTATATTTAGATATATTTTAAATATAAAATTTTTAAGAATATAGAATATGATAAAAATAAGATTATTTTTATTATATGTTCATTATTACGAGGATATATTATCCTATTAATCAATATTTTTATATTAATTTTAGAGTAATATATGTCAGAATAAGTAAATATTAATTGAGGCTATTTTGTAAAGACTTGATATTTTATGCATTATTTCTATTTGTTTTATTTTTTGTTGTACATTTTTGTTATTCTTTTTTGTTAACTCATAGTATTTAAACCATATACACCAATATTTTTTAACAGTAAGATATATTATTTTTTTGATTATAAATGTATTCTATATAAATTATATAATTCATTTAATTAATTAATCTAGAAATTTACAATCAATTTTTTATTACTTTATACCGTATGTAATATTTATTTCTTATTTACTGTATTCTATTCTATTTATATCTACTCGTATTGTCTATGGTTTAAAACACCATCATTATTAATTAATATAAATATAATAAGTTATAATTTTTTAGCTTATTATAATATTTTAAATAAATTAAAGCTTTAATATTCATTTTATTATTAAAAATAATTAATTTATATTATATTTTTAAATAAAATACTTAGTAATTAAATTAAATTTTATTTATATAGATTTTTTGAAATTTTTGGTGATAATAATTTTTGAATATTATGTTTTAAATTTAAAATACATCAACTAAAACTTCTCCAAGGGTTTGTAGTTGGTACTTTAATATTTTTTAATTTCATCTATTTTGTTTAATTTTTTTCCTTTCTTTTTTCAATCATTCTATTAGAAGTTCAAATGCAACATAATGAATAATATAAATATAATACAATTTATTTTTTTGATATAAAATTATTTTTAATAATCAAATAAATTATTTAATAAAATTAATTGATTACATATTTAATTTTTAACACTTATTACTTTACCTTTCACATAACACTTCTCCTTTTTTAATCTATTTTGCTATAATTTTTTTTATTTTGACTTATATTATTTACAATTTAAATAATAAGATAATTACATAATATTGACATAATGTAACATATTTAATTTTTATGTAAAAATAATTTTAAAAAATTAATGTTATGGGAAGCGTTAATTGAAATAATTAATTATATATTCCAGTTCTAATAAAAGTATTTAAGAATAAAAATTAATAGATAAGGAAAAATTTATTAATATTTACATGATAAAAAAATTCAAACACTATATTTAAAATTAAATATACGTCAATAAAATTTTATCTATGCTACTGTTTTTGTTCCTTTTATATATTATCTTGCAAAGTATATTTAATTTAGCGTGATCTTTGCATAATTTTTGTAATGATACAATAATACGTAATAATTTTTACTTAGAGATTAAAGTTATTAAAATATCTAATAAAATTTTCTTTCATGCAGATGCCTTTTTTTGTTTGGTTTTCCTAATACTTACCGGTTAGTATTTTATAAACTTTGTGCTTATATTATAATTTTTATTAGTCATCATGAAAATATCTTTTATAGTGGTACAGAAATTTGTTTATACTATTATGATGTAAATAATATGATTTTTTTATTTTATATTGATTATTATGGCTTACGATGTGAAATTATGATTTAAGATGTGAAATTATGATATGTGAAAAATTTGTAGAAATTTATATATATTGTGATAGGTTGTGCTATTAAAAGAAGAAAAAATCAGATAAAGAAAGGTGTCCTAAAATAGGTTTTAGGATTTAGGTGAAAGTTACATTTAGAGAAATTTTTTATGTGAAATTTTAATATACTATAAGACAGATAATAAAAAAAAATTTAGGATATGTGGATGTAACCAGAAGTTAGTGCATGTAAAAAAGAATTCATGATTGTTATCATAAAAATATACAAACAGTAATGTGTAAATAATTTTAGTTGCTGTTTAGTAATAGGTGTGAAGGGAGTAAATTATCATGAAAATAAAAAATGTAGTGTACTGGAAAATATTTCTCTATTTAATTAGTATAAGTTGTGCTGAATAAACAAAAAAAAATGACAAACTATGAATGAGTGTAGAAGTAACTTAAAAATTTGCAGGAAAAAAATGTCGGCCTGTAAAGGTCGGAATGGATTTGACTTACGTGGGTAAATTATTATGTACTATTAAATAAATACAGTACTGAAATAATAAAATATTCTATTCATTTTTACTTGTAATATTAAATACTGGTTCATTCGTTTGTAAGAACAAAAATTGTATATGATAATCTGTGTCAGTTGTGAGGGTGCAGTGAATATTTTGCAGCTAGAAGTAACGAGATGAAGAAAAGTTTAATTGCTTTTATATATTCAAATGGTACAATGATTGAGAGATCGATAGGAGTAATGTACGATGGACCTCCCTCAAAGGCACTGAAGTTGAAAGGATGCAGCACTATGGATGTCTTGCACGAGAGAATTCATGCCCGACTGAAGCTTTTCCAAGATCAAACTGTGGGAAAAATTATTTACAGGTTTCCACAGCATTAAACAGAGGCTCAGTACATGGCATACGAATTGGATGATGATGAAGACTTGGCATGTGCGATAACAAGTTACGAACAACATCCAACGATGACAGCCATGGAATTGTACGTGGAGGTGATCACATCCGAACTGCACGCTGCTAACCTTGGTTATGATGAAAGAGTTCCAAGAACTGGACCACTCGTAGATCCAACGGCTTATGTCAGCACTGGTTGTTCGATGGTGTGGGAAGGCCCTCCTTATACAGGTAGAATTGAGTTCCACATTTCTAATAGTCATACTCTTGCATTGGACTCATCTGTTGCAGGTGTTTTGCCGGTAAATGTTCCACATACCTTGTTGGGTTCATCAAGTACCTTGCCGGTCGTACAGGAAGAATCCATCGATCCTGCATTAATGGATGCCCACCTAGATTCTGGTTTTGAAGATGATGAGGTGTCTTGCAATAGCAGTGATGATCGTGACACTGATGAAGAAGAATGTGCGACTACACATAGAGACAGTGTACCAATGCAGTGTGTGAGGAGTGGTAATGCTGCACAGGCATCATGCAGTGTCCCTCAAGCTGCTGTCTTTTCTTACATTGATTGGGATGCCATAAGAAATGCTAATGAATTTTCGGAAATAATGAAACCAAGCTATAATTACGGCATGGAAGACTTACAGGTTGGACAAGAGTTTAATTGCAAGGAGGCATTAATTGCTGCAATCAAGCATTACCACATCAGATGGTACCATAGTTATTATGTGGAGGAGTCGGATACCAGAAGATTGAGTGTGAAGTGTGACAATTACGGGGATGAATGCAAATTCCGCCTTAGAGCGACCAATTTGAAAAATTCTAACACTTGGGCAATAACTAGATTTTCAGGGCCTCACACATGTGTTAATGCCAGTTTGACACAGGATCACAAGTCTCTTGACTCCGAGTATATAAGTTCCTTGATATTGGAGATGGTTAAAGTGAAGCAAGATGTTCCAATCTCGCTTATACAAGAGAGGGTGGAAGGCATGTACGGGTATAAGATTTCATACAGAAAAGCATGGAAGGCAAAACAAAAGACAATTGTCAAGGTGTACGGTGATTGGGATAAATCATACGAAGTGCTCCCCAAATGGTTGGACATCTTAGGCTACTGTGACCAAGCTCTGTTCAAGTTGGAGTCAGGGGAATTTGTCACAGTTAACAACCGGGTTGATCCGTGAAAACATGTTTTCAATCGAGTTTTCTGGGCTTTCAAGCCGTGTATTGCCGCGTTTCTGTACTGCAAGCAATTCATACAAGTTGATGGAACACATCTGTATGGCAAGTATAGAGGCGTGCTGCTTATTGCTGCGACCCAGGACGGTAACAAATGTCCCATTCCTCTTGCCTTTGCCATTGTTGACAAGGAGAACTATGAAAACTGGAATTAGTTTCTGGCATTATTACGGATAAATGTTACGAATCAGCAAGGAATATGCCTGATATCAGACCGACACCGAGTTATAAAAGATACTGTAGCCAACGAAGGTCTAGGATGGCAGCCTCCTCATGCATATCACCGGTACTGTATCAGACATATTGGCAGCAATGTTCGCAAGAAGTGCAGGGATGACAATGTCAAGAAAGCTATCCTTAAGATTGGTACGTCTTACAGCATAACTTCTTTGTTGATCCTTTTCATTTTAAAAATGTGTGTATCTGGTAGTTCAACCCAGTTAACCTATTTGTCTCCTTCTGTTCAGCATATGAGCCCAGTTGGGAAAAGGCCATGGAGAGATTGGAGAACCTTAGCAAAGTCAACGAGGAGATCCACAAGAAGTTGAACGTTATTCCGATGGAGAAGTGGATGCTTGCTTATGATGAAGGCAGAAGATATGGTCATATGACGACTAACATAGTAGAGTGCATCAATTGACTCTTCAAAGGATTAAGGAAGTTACCAATTACAGGTCTTGTTCAACAAACATACTATAGATGTGTCAAGTACTTTGTGGAAAGGGCAAAAGAAGCACATGCTAAGCTACAACAAGGTCACATATACGCAAGCAGATTCAGACAGGAGCTTGCGACTATCCAGTCATGTGCCTCCTCTTACCACGTTTGTACTTATATAGACAGGGAACTAGGTTTGAAGTGGTGGAGGGCCCTGATATGTCCACGGGATCATGTGGAAAGGTTGTCCAGGTGTTATTAGACAAAAGGCAGTGTGAATATGGACAATTTCAAGCATATAGGTACCCTTGCGTTCATATTATTGCTGCTTGTGCCTCGGTCAACATATCGTGGGAACCATATGTCGACACTGTATACAGACTTGACACCGTACTAAACTGCTGCAAATCTAAGTGGTGGCCGATCGGGGAGTGGTCACAATCGAATAACCTACCACCATTTCCTGTACTGGTGCCAAATTATGGAAGACTGCGTGGAAGGGGACGACCGAAGTCGTCACGAATCAGAAATGAGATGGATTGGCTTCAAGAGAGTGGTGTCAAGCAAAAATGCGGTCTCTATAAGGCGGAAGGTCATAATCGTAGGCGCTGCCCACTGCTACAACAAGAGGAGGGCCCTTCTTCACGTTGACTTCGATTTTTACTTTTGCATATGTATGTTACGAAGTATGTTAACCAATGTTATAAATGTCACAATCGGATGATGTGTTTTGTTTAGGAGTTGTAAAACTGCAGGCCATTACGTATATAAATGTTACCCCATTACCAGTAATGTTAACAAAATACTTAAAAATATCAAGTGCTATATATTCTTATGTGTATCTTTGTACGTAATTTACACATGTATGTTATATTAGTGTATGTTTAGATTCCACCCTAATGCAATTCTTGTCATGGCAGATGGCATCCACATCCCGACGCGTTGATCCTGGACCACGGGATCCTTCACTGCTGACAGCCCAGGCCGAACACATATCCCAGTCGATTTGGGCAGGCCATGTATGGAAATAGTTAGAACTTAATAAAGTTGGTTGAACAGTTTTTGAATTGTCAGACGCAATAACTAGTAAATTTTTTTTGTTTTGCAACCTGACCGTGTGTTGCGGATTCGACGGGCTCATCACTACCATCACCAGCAGCCGCTGGAGTTGATTGTCCCCTTATTACGAGAGGTAGGTTTCTACGGAGTGGCGATGTGCGAGTTTGTGCCGATCGACCATCAGTTGATCAGTACGTTTGTAGAGAGGTGGCGGCCGGAGACACACACCTTTCACATGCCGCATGGGGAGACGACTATTACATTACAGGATGTTGCTCTCCAGCTCGGCCTACCCATTGATGGTCGTGCAGTGACGGGGCCCACTGTATGGGGATGGGGAGCCCTGATAGAGGAGTATCTGGGACTGCAGTTACCAGCAGACGAGAATGTTATCAGAGGGGGGTGACTGAGGATGAGTTGGCTGGAGAGGCATTTCACTCATCTTCCAGATGATGCGGATGAGGTGACAGTGCAGAGATTCACTCGAGCCTACATTTTGCATCTCATTGGTGGGACGTTATTTCCAAACTACTCCGGCACATATGTTCACCTCATGCACTTACCCTTACTCGGAAACTTACATGAGGCTAAGACGTATAGTTGGGGATCTGCTTGCCTTGCCTATCTATACAGAGAGCTCTACAAGGCCACTGCTCCGGATTATAGGGAGATTGGAGGGTGTTGCCTACTACTGCAGCTTTGGGCATGGGATAGATTTCCCACTATCGCCCCCACGATTACTGTTTCAGACATACCAGAGGGGGATGCAGGGATTGGCCCCCTAGCCCACAGGTTAGAAAAATTTTCAACTTCCATTTATAATTAAGTTCACTTTAAAGTTGTTTAACTTAGTTATTGTACTTGGTAGGTGGCACTATCAGAAGACGTTTCAGGATAGTCCGGCACACAGCCTACCTCATTACAGATACGTGCTAGGACCGTCTTCGACTCGACCAGGTATGTATGGGATAATGGATATTTTTATTTCAGGCCTTTGTCCATTTCATTATCGCATTTAAATGATAAAAAAATTTACAACTTCAGATCGTCTGGATCCCGTACACCGAGGAGGTCACCGCATCACTGCCTCAGTACTGTTTTGACGAGAGTGACACGTGGACAACAGTGGTGCCGCTTATTCACTTTCAGATTATCGAGTGGCACTAGCCTGATAGGGTTTTGCGGCAGTTTGGACTACGCCAGGCTATTCCTGAGCCATTGAAGCAGGTGGCGGACGTCCATTGCCTTCACTTGTTCCGTCAGCATGACGAGGAGTGGCACATCCGCCATCAGTCGTACATTGCACTCTGGGATATCCGGCGAGACTTGTGCGTTATTGACAAGTCGATCGCAACCCTAGTTCTAGGCCCACGATCCGATTACATGTTATGGTACAGACGGGTTACCAAGCGATGTATTACACCCGTTGGGGGAGCGCTAGACCTTGTGGTAAAACTTCATGCTAGTTTTCTATGTCTGATTTTCTTCTCGTGCATTAGTATTGTAACTAACTTTAATGTCAAAAATTTGCATAGGTAGATGAGGTGTCCGTACTACAGGACTTCACTACACCTGATGGGCAGTCTAGGTTCACCTTCGATGTGCTCAGATCGACGACGGACTCCATACTTCACGTCATTCAAGGGGTCGATCATGTCATTATTGACTTACATGCAGAGCTAGCACCTCATGCTCATCATATCCCAAACCCCACGGAGGGTGACCTTGATCAGCCTCGTGCTCGTCGACGTTGTCGCACTGCTTCACGGCCTACGTCGCAGCTTGATGTTCCGTCCGCTTCGACAGTGCAGCAGATTCCACCATCGACTGCTCAGGACACCAGGATGATGATGCCAGACATTACTGCCTCACCTCATATGTATCCTACTGCACCTGATGATCCTTCATCCTCCATCATGTTCCCGCCTGTACTATTTGGTCCGTCATCACCCCAGATGTACCCGTTTACTTTTGGTGTTCCATCCTCGTTCCAAGCATTTCCACACATACCAGGAGTTTCATCTTCATTTCATGCCTTTCCTTCTGGTGATGCTGGTCCATCACAACCGTATCATCCTGCATTTGATTTTATACTCAGGATCAGGGATCACCACTTGCTGGTATGATGACAGACGATTCAGAGCTTGTAGATAGAGGTGGAGGTGGAGGCAGAGCGGGAGCCAGGGGCAGAGGAGCCATAGACATCGGAGATGTGACTCCCGAGCCTGCGCAGAGGGTTAGTAGATATGGCCCGCCACATTATCGATCCTGGATGTGGGACTGGACATCACTTATGTAGACATTAGCTTTCTTTTTCATGTTTATTGTATATTTATGCACATTTATCTTACTATTTTATTACCAAACATCAATATTTAGGATGATTTTCATTATTACGACATTTTTATTTTCTTTCGTAGGTACTAATATCCATTTTAATTACCAATTCTTACAACAAATACACAATCAATTAGTTAAAATACCAAAATACAGTTATTTTATAAATTTTTTTCGCTTTACCGTAATTTTGAAAGTATTTATCAAAATACACAAGGCGCCACACTGTATGGCGCCATTGGGCCCCGCTGAAGGTGCCTTTCAACATGGCGCCTTCACTGCACGAAGGATGGGGAGGTGGTGGGGCTGGGAGGCGCCATTTCACTTGGCTCCTCCCTAGCCCCATTTCATAAATTTAATTTGGGGTTGGGAGGCGCCATTTCACTTGGCGCCTCCCCAGCCCTATTTCATAAATTTAATTTGGGGCTAGGCAAAAGTATTGATTTGCTATGTTTTTAAAAATTATTTTTCGTTTTATCATTCTTTCAAAATATTTTATCAAAATACGCACTACGGCAGAGAGATGCCAAATCAAATGGCGTCTCTGAGAGCGGTCCAGCCACATCTCCCAAATTTTAAGTTAATATATAAATAATAAAAAATAATATACTTTAAAATAATTAGAATATTTAATTTTTTTTAAAAGTAATGATAATGACATCTCCCAAATTTAATAACTAATATTATTAATTTTTTATTCTCACTATTGTTATAATTATCTATTCTCTTATTTATTTACCATGTTAAAATACATAAACAATATTAAAATAAATTAATAAATTTTCTCTTCATAATTTGAAATATATAATTATTTTTTAATTTAATTTTTTGTCATTATTTATTTTAATATTATTAGTGAAGAAAGGAATAAATAATTATAATAAATATAAAAAAATTAATAATATTAATTATAATATTTGAAGGATAAATAACCATCATCCTTGTAAATAACATTAAATACTATGTTTATTCAATACATTATGAGTTGAGTCCACTAAATATATTATTGGAATAAATACAAAAAAAAAAGAAACATATCTATTTCGTTATATTTTTTTTATTTTTAACAATCTTCAACTTCGTATATAGAGAATATTATTGAATAATTCAATAAATTTACTTATGTGTAATAACTTATTAAATAATTACTTGTAATAATATAATTCCGAATGGTGGAAGTTTATAACTCCAAAAAATGATAAATATTAAGTGTTATTGGATCAAATTTTGAGAGACATTAATATAAATTACATAATTTTTCTTTATTGATCCTATATTTTATTTTAATAATATTCAATTATTATTAAATATTTATTACTTTTATTAAATATATTATTACATTAACTACTTTCTTATTTAATTCCTCTAATAAATTTATGTATTAAATATCAAAGTGGAGTTAACATATTTTTTTATGACATAAAAAATAATTATGAAATAAGTAATTTATTTTTAAAAATTTATTTTGAGTTACAATCACATATTGTTTATTTTTAAAATTTATATTTTGAAATGACATCAAAATTAATTATTTTTGAGGAAAAATAGGAGGGTGGAGGGCGCCACTTTGAAAGGCGCCCTCAAGGCACCAGAGGCGCCACCTAAGATGGCGCCTTCGCCATGGCCGCATGCCTGTGAACGCCATCCAATTTGGCACCTCCTGCCGTCCGTGCGTATTTTGGTAATATATTTGCGAAGAACGGTAAAATGAAAATAAGTTTACGAAAAAATATTAATATGATATTTTTGCCACTGTGGGCACTGCCATGTCAACCTAACAAAGTCATTTTTGATGTCCTAGAGCATCTAAAAAAGCTAAAATTGCATTGCCACATCATCGTATTTTTCATCACAGAATTGTTTTTGACATCTAAGGATGTTGGAAATAATAAAGTGTGCTAATTTCCAACGTCCCTAGACATCGGAAAATCATTAAAAAAGATTACATTTATACAAATATTTTTTTCTTTAGTTTTCTACACTTGATTCAACATTTTTAATGCATAAGAGCTTAGAAGTAAGGGTTAAAGTAGGCTACCCGGTCTTGGCCTATATGCCTTTAGCAAACAACTTATTTTTGGTCTTACCTAACCTAAAATTTTTGTAAAATAATACAAGTTTAAGCCAAATTTTTTGTCCATTTCACATAATATTATATAAATTGGCCAAACTTTTAAATAATATTATTTCTGACATTACCAAATCTAGCATATTCTTTTTTACCATATTATCTAAAGCTTTATTAGCATACGGAATCTCAGGCCTTATTGCTACATATTAAATTATACAGTATATAATATATTTAGTAGAAAATTTTATATACATTAAGTATATGAATAACTCTTTCACATATGTACTCTCTTAATTATTTAAATTATCTGTTTATAATTTTTTAAATGTATTGAAATCTTTTAAAAGCTGTTGACTTAAAATCATTTCAAGGTTGCTAAAATTGGAACTAAATTAGTTAATTTTCTAAGGCATGAATCCAAGGATTTTCCTTTTAAAAACCTGACCAATTTCAGTCTATGGTTGATTTCATCTTTTAAAAAATTTATTATTATTTAAAATTAATATATCTGTCGGAATGAAAATCAATACTGCAATTTTAAAGTCCTTTTACGGTGGTTCATATATGATTGAAGGAAAATGTTGAAGAGATTTTTTTTTCTAAAATTATAAATATAAATGCTATATATTGTAAATATACAATTCGAAATTAGGTTTCAAATTTTTTTTATCTATTATATTGAATTTTACATATTTGCTCAACCATCTTATATTTAATGACAATATTTAATTTGTATTTGAAACCTAAATTCAATATCATTTTCATTGTATATAGCATTACTAAATTATAAAGTTATTTAAGAATCATAAAAATCAAAGAGAAATTTAGAATTTTAAAAATACATAGGATCAGAATAAAAGGAAACAAACCTTACAAAACTATAAAAAAAAATAATGTTTTATGTACTAGAAGTGAAATCAGAACTTGGATTTCAAATATTTTAGATCTATTAAATTGAACTTCATAAATTTATTTCACTATTTTATACTTAATTAATAATTTTTATTTATTTTTTATATTTATATCAGGATCTCATTTTTAATACATATAATATTATTATAAAAAAAAGGATTGAGGGAGAAAACGTTATTCTCAAGATTTAGAAAACAAAACATTGTCCTAAGTCGCTTTAATTTAATCAGGTATATTTTAGTGTGTATTTTGCACTATTTTTATCCATCATACTTGCACAGATTTTTCCAGCATAAAACCCTCTGTAATACCTAATTATTTTAACCTACTTAGAGGTGTTCATAAGTTTGAAAGCCCATGGAGACTTATTAGGCTAAGTTCAATAGGTTTTGACCTAATTTATTATATGAGTTATGGGTCTAAGCATATTTAGTAGGCTATATGATGGATTAAGCCCAAAATTAACTTGAGTTAAGCTCAAACTTAAATTTTAAAATAAATATTTATATTATAATTAATTAATATATCATTAAAAATTATATAACTAAAAATTTAATTATTTATGCATAAAATCTTATTCCAATTGAAAAAAATTAGTTATAATTAAGCTTATATCGATTTTGAAAATTTTTTATTATTTTTTCATGAAATAAGTTGTATTTTTTTTTCCAAATGTATGTATTTTAGGTTTTAGATGAAGTCTTTTACAATTTATTATCTAAATTTTTTTTATAAAATCATAATTCTTTTTATTATACTACAAATTCTTGAACAAATAATTCTTATAAGTTGTAAAAAAAGTTTTTATGTAATGTGAAAATGATTATATGAACCAAAAAATAAAATTTAAAAATTATTATTAAATATAGGATATGAGATAAATTTATAAAATTTAATTTAATGAAAATAACAAAGTTTAAATTTAATTTTAAATTTTATTTTTAATACATATAATATTTTCATTTATAAACTACTGAATTACATATTAAGCAAGGTGTAAAAATCCCACTAACGTAATCAAGAATATATTATGGGAAACTGAGACAGGATGAACTGTCCCAGGTAAGGAACCCGAAGTGATGGTCGTTTGGGTTAGAATGAAAACAGAGGCTCCTATCTGTTGCAATAAGTGGACGTCGAGTGAGACCAGTCACTGCTATACACATTATTGTATATTAGTTGATCTGATCATCAGCAAAATGGACCCTCAACAGTACACAAATATTGTGAGTAAATTAAGCACAATTGCAGGCAATTGGTTCCATAGTGGGAGCTAGGACAAATTAAATTTGCTTTGTAAAACTATTTTAATTAACTAAAATTTTTTAAAAATAAAGAAGGCTAGTCATTTAGTTGAATTTATCATTTATCTCACAAAAATAACAATGATCTTAATTTTTTTTTATCTATTTATTGACCAAAAATTAATTTTTTTTGTATTAAATTTATAATAACAACATATATAATAAGATAAATATATCTATATTATATTATTATTTTATTGTAATAAACTAAAATTATTGTTGGGTTTAGCTTGAGCTTTACTCAAATTTATGGGTTTAAGCCTTAATTCATAAATGGACTTAAAATTATATAGGCGAAAACTTAAATTTTAAGTTAAGATTCGTTATATTTCATGAGTTTTGTCCAAAACTCGGCGAATAAAAACCATGAATAGATCTAATCCTACCCATTACTATTTGATATTATGTTGTAATACTATTATTAATCTTTTATCCTATCACAATTTAGCCATATGCAACAGTTTAATACCTCAATAGTTTACAATTAATGTTGTAGCCAAGCCCAAAGATTAACCATAAATAATATATCAAGATAAAAGTAGACTCCCTCCTATTTATGAAGAGATTCTAAACTTAAGTATATTTCTCATTTCAATCAATCAATTTCTTCTAAGATGGAAGTAAAAATTATTAATTTACGGCCTCTTCTTCCTTACATAAATAAAAAAATGGTGCCTCTTTGGTCACATTCTCTCATCTAGTATGTGATTATTGTCGGAATTTAATTTTGAAAATTGAATTATAAAATACAGTATATTAAATTTTTGTTATGGATTACTTAGTACAAAAATATTAATGTATTAATGTGATTTGATTGCTTATTAGGGATAATTGCGATTGGGCAGAATTATAGTAATTATTTCTGATAATTGAAATGGATTTCTTGTTATGAGTCAGTTTCTTCTTGGTTCAGTAGTTTTTATAAGTATAGGATTCCTGTTCTTATGCTCTAATATATATTGTGTGTTCCCCGTAAGCCTCTAGTAAAACTAGCCTCCCAAGTGTGTTGATTGAATTGTGGCTGAGATTTTAATTAAGAGACTTTTATCATGGATGCTGGTTGATAAAAGTTTAATTTTTAGAATTTTTCCGCATATAATTCTTATGCATGTTTATATGATTTGGGGATTTTTAATTTTTTTATATATAATTAACAATTGGTATTGATAAATAGCACTTTAAAAAAAATAAGATTCCCAAATGGACAAGATTTATATGCCGATAAAATGCTTTTATCAATATTTATGCTTCTAACTGCATTCATGATTATGATGAACATATCTGATTATAGAAGTTACTCCTCCTATTCACTTTAATTATACTTATAGTTTTAAAAATTGAACTGGATCAATCGATCAGGTTGTGAATCAATGAATTGATTCGCAAGTTGGTCCAGTTAAGATTTTTAAACTAAAAATGTGCGCAAACTAGCTGGAATTAGTCAGAATTAGTATGACTAGCCAAAACTTGTCTTCATAGGTTTCATAGGTTAAAACCAATGAATTTTTCAATTTTTTTAAAAAGTAAGATTTTTATAAATAATTTTACATTAATTGAGGTGTGACACCTTTACAATTTCATATAAATTGAATTTATATCTTTTTAATTATTTCTAAAATAAATTATTATTATATCACTAATATTTTGTTATTTTAAATATATATTACTAGTATATATAGAGTTCGTATCTTTAGATTTAAATTCAATTCAACAAGTGAACTAGTGATTGACCAAATAAACTTTTGAATTGGTGCCTTGTTCAGTTTAATAATTGGTTTCATTTTAAGAATTATGGTTTTACTAGATGCTTATAGGGAACATATAATGTATATTGTATATCAAAGTGTAAGTAGGAATTTTGTATTTATAGAAAATATTGAATTGGATAAAAATTGACCCCTGGATCCTATTTATTTCAATTACTGCAAATAATTATCATAATTCTGCCCAATCTTAATTATCATTAATGGGCAATCAAAATACATTAATATGTTAACGTGTCTATATTAAGCAATCCATAATGGGAATTTAATATAATTTATTTTATAATTCATTTTTTAGAATTAAATTCGGTCAACTTTCTTTGTTGTCATTACCAAAACCTTAAACTTTGTATTCAATTATCCAATATTATCCAAGAATAAAATTAAATAATTGATTATTTCAAATTTTAATATTTTAATATATTCAAAAATAAAAGTAGGTAATTGATTATTTCAAATTTTGAATTCAAGTTTCATATAGCCTCCATGACTTTAATAAGTAATCACAATAAAATAAAATTTCTCTAGAACTTTTTGATATTTTTAATATAACTCAGTATTAAAGCTACTATAAATTCATCGTTCCACCAAAAAAATTTAAAAGGCAGTAGTACATCTTCACACATACACCATAAATTATTATTCATATTTGGTGACAAGAGAGATGGTACGGCTAAGAATTTCTGCAATACTACTTACATTTGCAGCAGCTCTTGCATTAGTGCTGACTGACAATGTATTGGCAGCAAAGTCTGACAATATTGAACAAATGTTGTCCATAAAGAATTTGAAGTCATCTCGTCATTACTTAAAATCTTTTCATGGAAGCCATCGTTTAGTACGTGTTCCAACAGGTCCAGATCCATTACACAATGGAAAATCACCTCCAATAAACCAGGGCAAATTTGAAAAGATGTTGTTTACAGAGACTTTGAAGCCATCTCATAATTATTTGCAAACTTTTCATGAAAATGGTCCAGATGTTTCAAAAGGTCCAGATCCAGTACACAGCCAACAACCATTTCTAGCAAACTCTGTCAAAATTGAGGAAATGCCGTCCACAGAAAATTTGAAGACATCTTGTGAAACTGGCTGCTTAGTGGAATTTCCAAGAGGTTTAGATCCAATACCCAGCAAACATCCAGCTGGAACTCCATCACACAATGCGTAGTCAATTTCGCCTTTTGGAGTTCAAGCTGTGACTTCGAATGCATTTAACAATAGTTTGAAACTCCTCGCGAAAACTAATCATTGTGTGCCTTCATAAATCCATCGGATTTCGATTTTTAAATCTAATCATGTTAAAGATGGTTTTGAATAATAAGAGGAGTGTTTCTTATATTATAATATTTTTCATTGCTATTATATATATTACGAATTTATAGGGTTGTTGAGTGATCTGCTAATTGATTCTAGATTTGTCAACAATTTCTTATTTGAATTTAATTGTTATTGTAATATACTTGAATCTAATTTTAAATCAATTGAATTTTGCTATAATTTTAAATCAGCAGTTATTTTGATTTGACCAGATTTAATATAGAACTAATTGCCAATCAAACTTAATTGATTTTAGCATGGTTATATTGTTAGAAGTCATATTACACTCTTTTTTCAATTTAATGAACTCAAGAAAAACTTATGGATAGAATGACAGAATTTTAAATTTGAACATCTCAAACTTCAGTAGTGAAAGTGAGATTGGTGCTATCAATAGCACAAAGTCTCCTTCCCTAGTAAAATTGGCTTTTATTTTAATTTTTATAATTTTAGTTATATCCAAATTTTAAGAAATTTAATATTTTGATCCAGATATATATATATATATATATGTTTTTTCGCAATGTTGGAGATTCCCAATGGGATGGGATTTGGATTCCCTTTCATAATTATAGTTGCAGTTGGGAAAGGGAACCATTGATTTGCCATGGGTCCCATGGCAAATCAATTGTCACCTTCCACAATTGCAGGTGCAGTTATGGGAGTTGATCCTAATCTAATGGGATGTGATTGTTGAAATCAACAATTTCACCCCAGAAGAACAAAAGGAAACCCAAATCCATGGGGGTAAATATTGGCAAAGGTAATATGAACCATAAATAGTCTTCTTCATGCAAACTAGCAATTTCACACCACAAAGTCAGTACAAATCTCAATCCTTTAAGTCTTTCTTAGATTCCTACAAAAATTTTCTAATATTTTTGCAATTTGGATTAATCATGTTAGATTAACAAAAAAAAAAAAAGCAAAAATCCATGTCAAGTCTTGGATTATTTGGGTTAGATCACAATTTGAAGTTAAATTTTTGCTCTAAAGCTTGAATTTTTAACATGGTTGGAGACAATTATGGCTACACCATTTGAAGTTCGAACAACTTGGTTGTTTATTGGGGTATAAGAGGATAAAATTTTTCTTTTCACCATTTTGTAACTATATTGGATTTTTTTCATTTGAAGTTAAAAATAGCAAATTTGTTCTTCCCACTAATAATAGATCTGTTCTTGCCACTTGTAGATCTATGAGTAGTATATGTGAAATTGAAAGTATGTGGAACTGGGTGAAGTAACTAGAAGCAGTTCATTGATCTCATCCATGCCAAAAGAGAAGTTCAAGATGACATAGATCTCCTTTTTCCAATTTATATAAAAGAATGAGGCTTGTATCCATTGGTTTAGATAACATGCAATAATATTTCAATTTTCTTTAATTTTTATCTTTAAATATGTTTAAAGCATTTTGAATTTTTTTAGGATGATTTGATTTTTGTGCTTTTTAACATTTTGGTTGGCATTTTAAAGCTTTAAAATATCTAGGAATATATTTGATGAAATTCTTGTGAGTTTCTCCTAAGTGTACTCATAATTTTTTTATATTTATTTTATATAAAAGAGGAAAAAAAAGCAATGGAGGGTGGTTTGTAATTTATTCTATTTGGCTTTTGGACGTCAAATCATTTTTCTCTAAGGATTATTACAGATATGCATATATGGTTAAAAGTGGTCAGGTTTCATGTGGCATCAGATGGTTTTTCTCCTAAGACTATTAGGATTATTTTTTCTAATGGCATTTGGATTCCATTTCTTAAGTGTATATACATACGTCTTTATTGTCTAATTTTGAGGTGCTTTTTTTAAGAACAAAAAAAAGTCCTTTTATGCCTAGGGTTTCATGTAACTTAAGAGTGAAATTGAAAAAGGGTAGTAGCGAAAGCCCTTTTTAGGCTCTTAGGACAATGTGAAGAAAGAAGAGAATCTTTGTCAAATTGTGCTAGAAAATTTATCACCTTCTTTTTACTTAGATTCTCATTAAATTTGAGTGTGTTGTTATTGGTAATTTAGGTAGTGTTGTAAATATTTTTTTGTTGATTTTCTTTTTCTCCACTGGCTAGTTTTACATAGTAACTTATGTTAATTATTATATTGATTTTGTTGAGAATTTCACTTATTTTGGTGAAAAGTTTTATATTGGTTGTTTCCTAGAATTTTTAGGAAGACATTGTTATTGTATCCATTATTTTAGTAGTAGATTTTGTACTGGACTAGGTTTTGTGATTTTTACTTTCATATTAAGAGGTTTTTCATATTAAAAATTATTGATTTTCTAATTTATTTTTTTACAATATTTTTGGTGATATATTTTATTATACGTGTGGGAAAAGTAAATTTGAGTGAATAATTTAATTTTTTTCATTATGTATTACTTTGGTAATTTATCCCAACAAGTGGTATCAAAGCTCAAATTCTGATATATTTTACTTATGTGAATATGGAAACTAATACAAGTAGAATGCTATTTTTAAATGTTGAGAATTATATTCTTTGGAAAAGGAATATAGAATATTTGCTTTGTGTGAAAGAGCACTATTTGCTGATATTTGCTACTAGAAAACTTGAAAATAAGTCTGATTTGGAATGGGATCTGTTGAATAGGCAGGTTTGTGGATGTATCAGGCAATGGGTAGAAGAAAATGTGTGAAATTATAGTGAAGAGGAAACACATGCTTGCACATTGTGGATTAAACTTAAAAAATTATATGCTAGAAATACTAGGAATAATATAATGTTCTTGATAAAGTAGATAACACGCATAAATTATCAAGATGGCACTCCAATGATAGATCACTTAAATATATAGCAAGGGATAATTAATGAGCTTTCTACTTTGGATATCGAATTTAAAGATGGAATGCAAGAATAATAAAATGGTATTCCAATGATAGATCACTTGAATACATATCAAGGGATTATTAATTAGCTTTATGCTATGGGTATCAAATTTGAAGATGAAGTGCAAGATATGATGTTTCTTGGTTCTTTATCAGACTCATGAGAGACATTTATAATGTTTATATATGATTCTATCATAAATGGAATGATGACTATGGATATTGCTAATAATGGCATCTTGAATAAACAACTGAGAAGGAAATGACATGGTTCTTCTTTATAGCTGGATATTATGGTTACTAAGTCTCGAGAGAGGAGTACAAGTTAGGGTATAAGGAGTAGAAACTAGGAAAGAAGCAAATTTAGAAAAGGATTTGAAAATATTAAGTGTCATTATTGTAACAAGAAGGGACATATCAAGAAATATTGCTAGAAGTTGAAAAAAGACAATAAAAAGAAAAGTTAAATAAAAAAGGGAAAGGTAAAGAGGATGAAAATGATGGAGACCGAACCAATATAACTTTTAATTAATTTCTTTTAATTCATGAAGATGATGTCATTAACCTTGTTGAGAATGAAACTAGTTGGCTAATTGATAGTGATGTTTCCACCTATATCACATGTAGAAGGGACATTTTCCATCTTACAATCTTAGTGATTTTGGAGATATAAGATTAGCTCATAAAGGTGCAATAAAGTGTGTTGGTGTTAGAGATATGATTCTAAAAACATCCAATGGAACCACATTAACTCTCAAGAATGTGAAACATGTTCCAAATATTTAATTAAACCTACTCTCTATAGATAAACTTTGTGAGAAAGGCTATAATAATTTTTTTTTCACATGACCAATAAAAGCTTACTAAGGGTTCTATGGTTGTGGCTAAAGGTTTAAAGCTTAAGGTATTCTACACTTTTCTTGACTTAAGCAAATATTATCCAAGATGTTGTTAATTCTATAGAGTCAAGTAAAGAGATTGAGTTATGGCATAAGAAGTTGTGTCATATGAGTGAAAAAGGAATTGCTATTTTTGCTAAAAGAGATGCATTATATGGAGTGCAAAGTTCACATTTATAGAGTTATGATTATTGTTTAGCTAGAAAATAGAATATAGTAGCTTTTAAGAATCATTCACCTTTGAGAAAATCAAATATACTTGAAGCATGTTATTCAGTAACCCAAATGATGGTATTCTCCACTTAGTTAGAAAAGAGGAGATTTGTTATGGTGGGTTCTTCTTAACTGGAGCCACAATTTCTTTATATTTATTTTGTATTAAAAAAAAGCCATATGGTGCTAGTTTGTAATTTGCCCTATTTGGGCTTTTGGAAGGCTAAAAGTTTGGCTTTAAGATGTCAAATCCTTTTTCTATAAGGATTGCTATGAATATGTATATATGGTTGAAGGTGGCCTTAGGTTTTGTGCAACATCAGATAATTTTTCTCTTAAGACTATTAGGATTATTTGTCCTAATGGCATTAGGATTTCATTTTTTAAGCATATATATATATATATATATATATATATATATATATATATATATATATATATATATATGGCTTTATTGTTTAGTTTTGAGGTGTTCTCTTTGAAAGCAAAAGAGAGTCCTTTTATGCCTAAGGTTTCATGCAACTTAAGAGTGAAATTGAAAAATGGCATTGGCAAAGTTGCTTATAGTTTCTCAGGATGGTGCTAAGAGAAAAGAGAATCTTTGTGAAATTGTGCTAGAAAATTTATCACTTTTTTTTATTTAGATTCTTATCAAATTTGTGTATGTTGTTATTGGTAATTTAGGCAGCATTGTGCATATTTTTTTGTTGATTTTCTTCTTCTTTGTTAGCCAGTTTTATACAATAATTTATGTTAATTATTATATTAATTTTATTGAGAATTTCACTTATTTTGGTAAAGAGTTTTATATTGATTGTTTCTTAGAATTTTTAGAAACATATTATCATTGTATCTATTATTTTATTAGTAAATTTTTTACTGGGCTAAGTCTTAGGATTTTTACTCTCACATTGAGCAATTTTTTATATTAAAATTGTTTGTCTCTTTATTTTTTTGTAATATTTTTGGTGATATATTTTATTATATGTGTGGGAAAAAATGATCCAAGTGAAAAAAATTTCTACTGTGTATTACTCTCGTAATTTTTCCTAATAAGTGATATTAGAGATCAAGCTTTGATACATTTTACTTGTGTGAATATGAAAGTTAATACAAGTAGAATGATATTTTTGAATGATGAGAATTATGCTCTTTGGAAAAAGAAGATGAAAGATTTACTTTATGTGAAAGAAAACTATTTGCCAGTATTTGCTACTAAGAAACTTGAAAGTAAATTCGATTTAGAATTGGATTTGTTGAATAAGTAGGTTTATAGATATATTAGGTAGTGGATAGAAGAGAATATGTAGAATCATATTGAAGAGGAAACACATGCTCGTACATTGTGAATTAAACTTAAAAAATTATATGCCAAAAAGATTAGGAATATTAAAATATTCTTGATAGGCAAATGAGGAGTATTTATCAAGATGACACTTCGATGATAGAATAGTTGAATACATATTAAGGGATTAGTAATAAGCTTTTTGCTATCAGTATCAAATTTAAAGATGAAGTACAAAGTTTGATACTTCTCGGTTCTTTATTAGACTCATGGGAGACATTTAAAATGTCTATATTTAATTCTACCTAGATGTCATGATGACTATGGATACAAATGGCATCTTAAATGAAGGATTGAGAAGGAAATCACATGGTTCTTTTTCACAATAGGGTGTTATGGTTGTTAAGTCTTAAAAGAGAAGTATAAGTCAAGGTATAGGGAGTAGAGATCAGAGCAGAAGAAAATCTATAAAAGGATTTAAAAATATTAAGTGTCATTATTGTAACAAGAAGGAACATATCAAGAAAAATCGTTGGAAGTTGAAAAAGGATAGTAAAAGGAAAAGTCAAATAAAAAAGGGAAAGGTAAAAAGGATGGAAGTGATGAAGATTGAGCCAATACAACTTTTGATTAATTTCTTTTGGTTCATGAAAACAATGTCATTAACCTTGTTGAGAATGAAACTAGTTGGGTAATTAATAGTGATGCTTTTACTCATATTACATATAGAAGAGATATTTTTTATCTTATAATCTTGGTGATTTTGGAGATGTAAGATTAGCTCATGAAGGTGCAATGAAGTGTGTTGATATTGGAGATGTTATTTTGAAAACATCCAATGAAACCAAATTAACCCTTAAAAGTATGAAATTCTAAGCATTCAATTGAACTTACTCTTTGTAAGGAAACTTTGTGAGGTAATTTCTTTTTATGTGACTAATGGAAGCTTACCATGGGTTTTACGATTATGTCTAAAGGCTTAAGGTATTCTACACTTTTTTTTACTTAAGTAAAAATTGTCTGAGATGTTATTAATTTTACAAATTTAAGTGAAGAGATTGAGTTATGGCATACGAGGTTGTGTTATATGAGTAAAAAAAGGATTGTTGTTTTAGCTAAAAATGATGCATTATATAGAGTGCGGAGTTCACTTTATAGAGATGTGATCATTTTTAACTGGAGAATAGAATAGAGTAGCTTTTAAGAATTATCTATCTTTAAAAAAATTAGAGATACTTGAAGTATATTGTTCAATAGTTGAAATGGTGGTATTCTCTACTTAATTAAAAGGGAGAGATTTATTATGGTGGGTTCTTTTTAGGTGGACCCACAATTTCTTTATATTTATTTTGTATAAAGGAGAAAAAAAGTCATATGGGGCTAGTTTGTAATTTACTCTATTTGGACTTTTGGAAAGCCAAAAGTTTGGCTTTTGGACATCAAATCCTTTTTCTCTAAGGATTGCTATGGATATGTATATATGGCTAAAGGTGGCCTTAGGTTCAGTGAGGTATTAAATAGTTTTTCTCCTAAGACTATTAGGATTGTTTTTCCTAATGGCATTAGGATTCCATTTTTTAAGTACATATATATGGTTTTACTATCTAGTTTTGAGGTGTTCCTTTTGAAAGTAAAAAGGAGTCCCTTATGCCTAAGGTTTCGCACAACTTAGGAATAAAATTGAAAAAGGATAGTAACAAAAGCTACTTTTAAGCTCTTGGGTCAACAAAAAGAAAGAAGAGAATTTTTGCTAAATTGTATCAAAAAATTTATCACCATTTTTTTACTTAGATTCTCATCAAATTTGAGTGTGTTGTTGTTGGTAATTTGAGCAGTATTGTATATATTTTTCTGCTAATTTTCTTCTTCTCTACTAGCTAATTTTACACAATAATTTATGTTAATTATTGTATTAATTTTGTTAAGAATTTCAGCTATTTTAATATAAAATTTTATACTAATTATTTTCTAAAATTTCTAGGATGATACTATCATTGTATCCATTATTTTAGTGGTGGATTTTTTATTAGATTAAGTCTCATGATTTTTACTTTTAAATTGAAGGGTTTTCCATATTAAAAACTATTAATTTCTAAATTTTTTTATAATATTTCTGATGATATATTTAATTATATGTGTAAAAAAATCAATCCGAATAAATAATCTAATTTTTCTGTTACATATTATTTTGGTAAATATTTCCAACAAGAATTTCTCCCAAGGACATTGTTTGTCGGAATTCAATGATTGTAGGATACATGACTGACGAGTATATGGATGAAGCCATAATACTCCCCTGTGCTACGCTGAAGGATAAGGTTGTACCTTCCCCTGACAGCAGCACTCTTGTAACCGTTCTTACTGCATTTGCTCAGTTACCAGATGTTCGAGCTGGATTGTGGTTCTTACATTTTTTTGGCAAGCCTTCTGACATAGTTAACTTGTGATGAGATGTAAACAACGAAGGAAAATATTTATAAATTTATAAAAATATTAGTTTTAAAATAAAAGTATAATGCTTACTTGCTGTTTGGATCTTTAGTAATCATTACAACCGTTTGATTTACATATCTATTAATATCAGTACTGACCTAATGGCTAATATAATGTGTCAACAGTCGAATTTTCCTCTTATTTTAAAATGATTAAATGAGATAAGAGAATTATTCATGGTCATTGTCCTTTTTCCATTGGTAGTGGCGGATTTACTCTTATGCTTGTTGGGCCTATAAATTTCTCTTCCTTTACACTTATCTATCAAAGATTTCTGGTTCATCGTTTAATATAAACGTTATAATATAGACAAGTACTACCATATTTAATAAGTGTTTGAGTTTTAAATAAAATAATATAATATGGTCAACTTATTTTATTTAATTGAACCTACTATAATATGATAGGATTAGAATAAAATTTATTATTTTTAATTTAATGTTAATTCATTGTCACGTTACTTAGACCTTATTAATAATTATTGTTTACATATAAATAGATAAAATATAACAAATATATTAATTATTATTGATTAAAATGATTATAAGAGTTGAAAATTTATAAATACCAAATATTTCAAAATAATTGTGACATAAACTATTTTAAAAACAAGGTTAATTGTGTTTGAATAAAATTTTTAACACTATTATGTTACATATAAGTATGATAATAAGAATATGATAATATAAGTTTATATTATCAAGTTACTTAGTCAATTTTTATCAAATACTTGATAATATATATCTTATCTTCTTATTATCCTATACTATACTATTATATTTGTTTATCTTATTATGTTCTATATTATCATGAAATTCAAACACATTCTAATTTTTTGTGTTGCCCCAATAAGTTATTTAAAATTGTTTTCATAAATTATTTATCTATTAGTTGAAAGAAAAAAAATTACTTTTAATAGGAATATTTGGAATTTAGTTTATTATATATACATGCATATATGAGTATATATATATATATATATATATATAAAATTTTCAAATATAAAACATTTTATTATTTAAATATTTGAATTTTTATAATAGTTCTAATATATTACACAAATTATCATTCTTCTTGTGATAAGAGAGATGACAACTTCTACGATTAGTATTTATTGTTAATGTTATAACTTTGAAAAAAATACTACCTTACTCTAAAGCAAAGAAATAGAAATAAAGGGTGAGACTCAATAGATGCAACTCGTTATAAGCTCCTTCCCCTTGTTTCTACCTCTCTACTGTAGGGTAAGGATTTTTTTTTTCTTACTTTTAGATTAAGGTAGAACCTCGTAACATTGGTCGAAACTTATGACTGAAGAATTATTTTCTATGCAAATAGCCATTGAAATATGTTTCAATTAGCCTAAATTCATTTCATGAAAATCAACCACCTTAAATTTCTAGTTTTTTTATAACCAGATTAAAAGTTTAAATATTGATATCTTAACTAATAAGTTAATAAATAAATGATACATATACATTCATTAAAGAGGTTTTTAAACAATTTACTTATTCGCAAGTCTTATAATTTGAGTCTCAAATTTATTTTAATTTTATTTCTAACCCAAGATCTTTCTTTAATAAGCTTATAGGCTTATAAAAATAAGTTAGGCCAAATTTTTTTTTTGTATAGATTTAAAGATTTAGGCCA
This sequence comes from Sindora glabra, assembly GCA_020226215.1. Classification (NCBI taxonomy): domain Eukaryota; kingdom Viridiplantae; phylum Streptophyta; class Magnoliopsida; order Fabales; family Fabaceae; genus Sindora; species Sindora glabra. Next base: position 49,868,954 of record CM035225.1, read on the forward strand.
AATTTTTTTACATGTATTAGAAATTTTTTAAAATAAATTTCAAGAAGAAAATGAAAGTTGAAAAGTTTCATTGTAACTTTCAATAACTTTGATATAATTAGCTTCAAAGATGAACAACTTTCAAAGACTAAGCAACTCTTATTTCTATTGTTGGAAGCAAAATACATAATGTAATGTAATAAATTTCCATTAAGTTAGGGTGAATTTAGACTAACTTATTATAATTTTTAAAATATTTTGAATTACTAAATTTTCATCTAATTAAATAGGATAGCATATTAATGATGATTAAAAATAAAACTTTTAAATTTAAATATTAAATAAATAATTATTAATTAGCATCTTATTTTATTTGATTTCAAACCAAAATACACGAGGTAATGCATTGAATTTTCATTAAAATAGAGCAAATTTAGATTTCGTTTTGCGCAATAAATAAGTTAGCTTATATTTTATTGATTTGGTCAATAAGTTATAAGCTAATTTTTAAAGATGTTTCTCGTATTAGCTTATAAGTTACTTTAGGTAGCTTATAAGTTCTGATTTAATAAGCTAATTAGAGTAACTTATAACTTATAAATTACTATTTTTTTAAATTCTTTTCAAATCTATCCTTATTCTTTTTTTTTTTAATTTACAATCCATATCTTTTATAATATAAATTTAAGTAATTTTTAAAAAATATATTTAATTATATTTTAAGTAATTATAATTTTATAATAAATAATAAAATAAAAATTATATAAGTAAATAAATATATAAGTTTATAAAATATAATTAATTAAATATTAGAAATTATACTTTTATTTTAAACTTTTTAATTACATTAATATAATTTAATTTTTAAATAAATATAAATTATTTTAATTATATATATTTTTATTAATATATCCTTTTATGTCATTTTATAATTTCAGCTAATTTAACATCTAATTTTACAAAAAAAACTTTAGTTAGCTTATCAACTATCAGTTAACTTATTAGTTATCAAGTAATTTATTAGCTATCAACTAACTTATCAGTTAGTTGTGCGAAATGGAGCCTTAAACTAACTTATTATCATATTCTTTAGATATTTTAAAATACTAAAATTATAACTTAATTAAATAGGGTAACACATTAATGATGATTAAAAATGAAATTTTCAAATCTAAATATTACATAAGTAAATGTCAATTTAGCATCTTATTTTTATTGATCTTAAACCAAAATGCATCATGCAATGAATCAAATTTTGATCAAATTAGAATAAATTTAGAATACTTCATTATAATTTTCTTTAAATATTTTAAAATATTAAAATTAACACCTAATTAAATAAGTTAATATATTAATAATGGTTAAAAATTAATTTCAAATTTTTAAATATTGCATAAATAAATAATTTTACTAATCAATTATAAAGAATCAAATTAATTTTGATCAAATTATTACAAATTTCATGCATTAAATTACTAAAATTATCACTTAGTTAAATAGAATAATATATTAATCATCAATAAAATCATTTTCACATTTTAAACATTGCATAAATAATTAATTTTCATGTATAAAATTGTTAAAATTATCACCTAATGAAATAAAGTAATGTATTAAGCATTACTAAGAATTAGTCAAAGATTAGTTTTTATTAAGTTAACATCATAGAAATAAATCATTATGCTAGATTACAATGTATCAAATTAATTGGCACTAAATTGGTTCAATTTTTTCTGTTTTAAATTACCAAAATTATCATTTAATTAAATAGAGTAACATATTAATCAATGCCAAAAATTAATTTTTTTTATTTAAGCACTCTATAAATAATTAATATTTAAGCACTCTATAAATAATTAAGCATACTAGTTCATGATATATCAATTTAATTCTCACCAAATTATTGCTACTTTTTCATGTGTTAAATTTCTAAATCTCACATCATTAACCATTATTAAAAATTAATTTCATTATTTATACATCTAAAAAATAAATAATTATGTTATAATCATTAGTAATGTATATCATTGCCATCTAAGAATTACTAATAAGTAAGGTTTCACTAACCATTGCTTTCAATTGCATCTAAGAATTAATTTTGGGCATGAACACAGGATTTTGTACATAGTTTTATAGAGGTGGTAATATTGGCCATAAAACAAATTATTATAGATTAACATATTAATTTTGGGCAAGAATGCAAGATAATTACACATTTTAAACCAATGGAATAGTAAGATACTTTAAATTGAAAGAGAATATTATAGGGGTGGTAATTTTAAGCATAAACACAAGTTTAGGTTATAAATGAGTCAATCTATTTGACATGAATAATAAATAGATGATTAGTTGAAGATTAAATAGATTAACATTTGAACATGTTTAATAATTAAATATGATACATAAGTTTAATTATAATATAAATTTTCTTAATTGAAATTATTAAATTTTTTAGATGGGTTGACTCATTTCAACACATTCAAATACAAGTTAATTTAATATGGTGTGATTACTATTCATATCAAATTTGAATCAAGCTTACTTGAGTTATTAACAATCTTTGACACGATATGAATTCAATACATGAATCTAAATTATCACTTTTAAATTATTGTATGCACAAATGTTATGATATTAAGGGTGCTTAATGGGTTTTGGATCTATGAGCCAAATTGATCAAACTAGAAAAATTAGACCTATTAAAAAAAGGTCCAAATAGTTTTGGTTCAATGGATCACAGATTAAAAAAGGATTGGTCTTGAATAAATTGGGTTAGTTTACAGGTTTAAATAGGTTAAATTAATTTTTTTTAAAAATTTATATCTAATAATTTAATTATTGTTTGTATTTAAACAATAAAGTCATCTATTAATTATTTTTATCATAATTTAATATAAAATATAATTCAATTATTAAAAAATTAAATATAAATACTCAAAATAATTTAACATAATAAAAATATAAATAAATAATAAAATAATGAACATAAAAATAAATACAAAAATATAAAGATAAAATTTATAAATATAAAAATAAAATAATAAATATAAGAATATAAAAATAAAATAAATAATAAAATATAAATTAATTTTTTTTGAAAAAAGGAAAAAGTGGAGTGGCCTAAAAATTGGTTTGGCAGGCTTGTGAACTAGACTAAGTTAACCAAAAGGCCTTGCTTAAAAGTGAGTTTTAGCGAATGGGATCTAAATGAATTGGCCTATGTGAATTTCTGCCAGCCTATCTATTAAGCATTCCTAAATGATATGTTTGATTAGTTTTCTATATACATTGATGGTCTAACTTTATTGACAATCAAAAGAGTAAGGAGAAATATATGATTTAAGCTTTTTTTTAAATTTATTTTGTTAGTGATAATAGATTTATTCTTTTAATAAAGTGTTGACTTGATTAACTTCCAAATATTTTGTACCTAAATAAAAAATTAAAAATATTCGGAGTATCTTAATTTAAATTTAAAAATTATATTTTAAAAGTTAGGATTTGCAAAATACATATGTATATTGAATTTTATTTAAGTAGTTAGAATTTATAATATATATATATATATATATATATATATATATATATATATATATATATATATATATATATATTGAATTTAATTTTAGGAATAATGTTTTAGGGGTTAGTGTTTTCAAATATATATATATATATATATATATATATATATACATATTTAATATAATTTTATATGTTAGATTTTAAAGATTATAGTATACAAAATTATGATTTAAACTTTTCTTAAGAATAAAATTTGCATAATGGATAAATCTTTTTTTAAAATTACTTTTGGTATTTTTTGTTTAAAAAACATTTTTTTTACAAACATGGATAAAAGTAGTGTAAGTGCAAATCATCAAGTACGAGATTGTGGTGGCATCTTTCATCATATATAAATTATGTTATGACTTATTTGGATTATTTTCTATAACAAATTTCATGGATAAAAATTTTTATGTTAAAATTTTTCTCCATTATGTTATATACATAGTTTATCATTTATAATTTTGGTCTAATATAGATAATTTATTTGTAAATTAAATGTATTGATTATTAAATGTGGTGAAATAAATTATTATATAGATTATTACCAATCCAATAATATTGGCTCAGTATTAATAATCCATAACAAAAGTTCATTTCAAGTCATTGTTGGATATATAGATAAGTATAATATATGGGTATAATAAAAAAAATATCATGTTATTGCTTTTCACAAGTTAATTCTTTCTTCACCATTTTTTTTATCGTAGATTTAAATAACATTAAAATCTAACATTAATTATGAAAATAAGTGTCTTAGTTATCAATACTTAAGCTTTTCGTTTAAATATATTAGAATTATCCATTTTTCAAAATAGATTAATAGTTCCAAAATGTTTAAAAATAATTTTATAAATATTTGGCAAATTTGTATGCAAATAATTATAAAGATAAGTTCTAAATAAATTGAATTTATCGCACAATCTTGTATAACTAATCAATGGTGGACTTATGATTGATATTTGGCTTATACCTTTGAGTGAGGATACTTTCTCTCTTTAGTTCTTGATAGAACTTTTAAGCTCATCAAAGGATTCATCCTTTGTGGCATTTACTATCACTTGTTAAAGGATTCTTCCTTTGTGGCATGATTCTCCATTAGTTATCAATCCCATTCTTCCTATTTTAGAGTGACATGAATATCTTTTTCTTTTTTGATTTGATCTATTAAATTTTGGAATGATCTATCAGTTAGATTCACATCATTCATTTTGTGGTTATGTATCAAATATTAGACATCAATTTTAATAATAACCGATATGGAAAAGTTTAGAAGTAAGTTGTTTATTAATAACTGACATGAAAAGTGTTACCACTAGTATAGTCTTGTCTTTATTTCTTAGAATCATAGATAAACTTCATCTGTACGATGATTTTCTCTTCATTTGTGTGTGCTTTCCATTTTTTTTCTAATATTTGTTCAATGAATGTATGACGTTAATGTTCTACCATCTTTGAGCATTTATTCTATGTTATTTGAGTTATTTTCCCTGATCCTCTTATACTTTGTAAGCATTTTAGGTTTAGGTTGATGCTCTTTGGGTTTAGAAAGGTAGCAATGTTGTATATTATTAAAAAGCTTTCATTTTTGTGTTTTTAAGTCACTCTTCAATGGTTATGAATAAGGTTTAGGCTTGATATTTAACATGGAGAGTTATGTACTTGAATATGTATCTTGTTTTATGCTCTTATTTTTGAAAGTATGATTTTTACTTGGATGCTACACTTTCAAAGTAACCTTTTATCTTAGCGTGGCTCTATTGGAAATCAATTTCAATTTGTTATGGGTAAAGCTTTATTTTAGGATCAAATTAAATGTAATAAATTAATTTTGAATCATTCTTTGTTATTTAAGTTATCATATGTATATGCTTAGAAACATATTAGATGTTGCTTGACATATAAGTTAAATGCTTGTGTTACATTTGTTATAACTTTTTAAATAGAAATGACATGGATTCTAGTTACAGCAAAGGTGGTGACAAAAGGAAAGATATTAAGGGTCTTACAATTATGAAAGATATGATCAAATGTGCTAAAAGAGAAAGGTTAAGAGTAAGTGTCAATGACAAAGGCTTGGCATATGGCTCTATTGCAAAAAAATTTAGCAGTTACATTGAGACGTTGGCACGCACCAAGTGCTAGAAGATATTAGAGAGAACATTTAGTAGGATATATTTATAAGGAACCTTGAAACTCATCTCTATTTCATTTTTTACATTTGTATAACATTATTTCTGGATTACATATGTGTAAATGTCATTTATATGTGCATTGCTATGTAAACTGCCTTTAATATGCCTGAGGGGTATATAGAACATGTTTTGCATGTAGCAAGCAAGAAATGGAATGATTTTAAGTATAATTTGGCAAAGGATTACATCAATGATAAAAGGACAAGAAATGAAAGTTCCATGAAAAATATTATTGGCTCGATCCTAAGAGATAGGTAGACTTTATAGAGATATGTAAGGGAAAGGTTTTTATCTATATATGGCCATCTCATTGCTATCTTTATGCTACTATTGATGAGAAGTCCATTTTCTCATAATCTTATTTATTTTTTTTGGCAATAGGCCCCAAGTGCAAAGAATAATGTGAACTAAACCAAAAACACCTATAAGTATAAGTTATTTCAAGATAGGTATAAAAAGCTCAAGAAAGATCTCATAAAGAAAGATCTTAAGTTGCTAATCAAATATATGGCTCTACCCCCTTGTACCATAACATAAGTTATGGGTGAAAGCTAGAGTCAACTATTGAGATGAATACACAGCTAAAGAGAATTAACAAGTTGCTAAGAAAATTGTAAGTGGTTTTATGATTAAACATAAAGTATATTATTTTGTTATTAACACGAGTACCTTTTTTTTTACATTATGCCTAGATAAGCTTGCACATCAAGTCCCATTGGGAGAATTTTAGGTGGAAAATGAGTTAGAAATATTGACTGTTATTCTAGGAACTCAAAAATATCTTGGATGCATTAGGAATGTTAGAGGATTAGTGGGCCTGAAGGCCTATTTTAGGAAAGCTTTAAAAGGTGATAGAGATATTGAAAAGTTGAAGGCATATATCATTGTTAGGGTGGTAGAGAGAGTGAAAAAAGAAGTTGAGGAAGAGATGATGGCCATGTTCAAACAAGAAGGAATAAGATTGACTGATTTCCTAAAGGAAAAGGATGAGATACAAATGGCAACCTTATGACATTAACACCCTTACCTAACTACTACAAGTAATTTTAATAATGTTAAAGTTTTATATTGATACCAATTAACTTGTTTATTTATCCTTACATGGTAGACATAGATGTTTACTTATTATTGTGAGAACCCTTATTATGTAGGTGGCGATGGGCATAACTTTCCTAAACCATGTGCTCCACACTCTGATGCAACTAAAGGATCAATGCAAGGTTATGATAGACATTTAAAAGGATGGCACAATTGATATGCCATTATCAATCAATGAAAAGACTATAATGGTTCAGCGGTTAGCACCTAACTAGCTTAGTTGAAGGCTTTGATTACATTATGCATAGAGAATAGGTTTTCTATCACTTGAAGTTCCTTATTTATGGTCCAATACATTATACCTATGTTATTTAATTCTTATACTTTTTTATAATCCACTTTAGCTATCTTAGTTAAGAGAAATCAATAAAAAGTCATGACAAGAAGACAAAGACGATCTTGGCAAGTCCAAAGAATAAAAAAATTTGGCAACTTATCCTTAGCAATCCCTTGAAAAGGCTAAATCTCAGCATGGCCTTTGATCTATTGCAGATAGGATATACAAAACAAATATCATATTACTATTTGTGTGATAAAAGATCATAGGACATAAGTATGACTTTAGCCTATCCAAAAAGTTTATCCTATAAGTTTTAAACATGAAGAAGTTAGATATTAGTTGTGTGGAGATTTGGATTAGGTACATTTATTTTTACTTTGCAAGTATTTTCTTTTTTTTTGTGTGTACATATTAGTTATTATGAAGTTAAGCTCATACATTATAAAAATCATAAGTACTTGCATTGTGTTATTAAGGATATCAAATTAGGTTTATACTTCGATCTCCTAGATCTATACTTCACTCATCAAGTAGGGAACATACTTAAGGAATACTATGAGTACATAGACATAACTATGTTAGTAGATAAGAAGTGAGAATGCTACATGACACCATATCATGAAGGTTATATAGGTGCAAAAATCATCTTTGGTTATATTTTTTTATTAGTTAATTTTTATATTAATAATATTGTAGGTGCCATTAAATACTTACTATAATTTATCTAAAGAACAAGATGGCATACTAACTTGAACCATTAAGGAAGGCCCTAGGTACAGCTTACAAGTTAGTAGTTGATAAGTCTTTGAAGGTATATGGCATGATAGGAAATGATAAGAAGATGGACATTGTCAAATGGATGAAATTTCATGTTTGGATACCTAGTATAGTAATTAATCATTATTACATGAAATTGACACTCTTTTAAATTGGTTTGTTGTAGTGCCCTATAGAAAAAGGCAATGTAAAGTGTGCAATTCTTTGTAATGAAATACATGGCTAAGGTGATTAAGCATATAAGAGTGATGAAAACCTTAAAAAGGTAATTTGTTTAAATCTGAATTAAGTAAACACTTATGAAAAACATGTAATTTTATTATCTTATTCAGTTTTGTATGTAAACAAATAGTTCTTCAAAGGAGATATGTCCTCCTATAGTAAAGGAAAAAAAACTAAAAAGCTTGCAAAAGGAATGGCTTGCATATATTTTGAAAGAAAGACTAGAATTGGCTTGAGGGTGTTCTTAATTATATAACTTAGTAGGATCACTTAAAAATAAAAATGTATATATACTTGATCTTTATAAGACTTAACAGGATTACTTGTAAATGTATAGTTATTTTGTTTCTATTATTGTTGTTGTTTATAAGTATTGTTATATGATTTGTTATTATTTAAAAGGTGGTGCTTTTTTACATTAATAAGTGTGCCTATCTTTCTATTTATATAATAGGTTTTTATTTTTAGTTTCTAGATTTCATATAGTAATATCAATAATTGTAAAAAAATAATAGAGAAATAATGCCAATTATTTATTAAGAATTGACATCAATATGTTATAATGTTAATTTTTTAAAATTTAACTAATAAGGAAAATTCAAATCTAGATATTGGTTGTTAATAAATTGACATGTTATATTTGAATGTTAAGCATTTAAAAAATAATATTAGATATCAATTTTAGTGTATAATTGATGTGAAAGATTTAGATGACATTATTTTGCTTTTTCCAAAACTTATGAAAACAAAGGCAGGAGTTGAAATAGAAAACAAGCTTGCCTTAACACCAAAGTGAAGATTGCAGAGTAATAACATCTTCCTCTTGAAATTGGTAATGCTTTATGGAGAAACACACACTAAAGGTCACCACAGCTTGAGTTCAACCAATAGTTTGATCTTATCTTAATGATATCTTCTTCCTACTGCTAAGGTGTGTTTGCATTCCTTATTTTTCCTCTAAACTTATAAAGAACATCTAATTGTTGTGATTGTATAAATTTGTTTGATTTTATGTTTCTGATTTCATTTTTAGGGTTTTAGATGGTGTAAGTGTTGATATATTCCTTATGAAGTAGATGGATTATAAATCATTAGTAAGTTATGAGCTTTATTTTCAAAGTGCAAGTCATTTATTGAAAATGATAATTTGGAAAACAACAATTTAACTTCATTGCATGCTTTCATATCGCCATATGTTAAAAGAAGGGTTCTACATACTGGACATCATGTTGAAAGGATATGGGTTAAAAATTCTCCTAGTGATATTAGGAAAAAAAATTAATAAAGGTAATTGGGTTCATATTCTATGTATAATTAAGAGCATCTTCTTAATCATTAGTTTTTAATACTTGTTTATAATTTTTCTATCTTCTTATGGCATGTAGGTATTGCATTTTATATCTAATGTGCAAGATTTTATTTATATTATTTTCTCCTATTTTATGCCTCTTAGTGTACTATATATGTTTGATTTTATAGAGTTGGCATTATTATGCATTTGGGTGTTGATTTTTTAATGTTTTGAAATTATTTGGTTAATGCTAGATTTTAAACTTTTAGATATTTAGCTATAACCTGAGATCTAGATATCAAATTTCAATGATCTTTATATAGTTGAAAAGTTTAGAGAAAATTCTATAACTTTCATTTTTGGCTAAAGTCTAATTCGGATGTTTGGAAGATTGCATTTATCCCTAAAGTTGATACTTTGTTTCTATCCAAATTGATCCAATCTTAGTTTTTAAGCTATATATGGAGGTATGGAGGTCCAATCAAGGTGAAATTAGTGTCTAAAGTGTCCTAAGATCTAGCTCTATAACTTTGATGTTTATATTTAATGAAACTATGTATTTTTGGGGGTTTTACAATACCAAGAAGTCAGACCTTTGAGATTTTACTATGATAACTTTTGTATTGTTTTATTTTGTAAATTAAGTTCTAGATTTCTAAAATAAGAAAGGCCCTATTCTTTGTAACCCTAGGATACATATGACCTTAGTCCATTAGATTTTAAATGATAGGAAATTAGATAAAGGTTTTGTGCTTCCAAAGAGAAAAAAAAAACTTTTAAACAATTCTATATAGCACTAGACATCTTTCTTTTCTTCTTCAAGTTTCTTTTTCTTCAACTATGGAAGGTTAAATTTTTTATTGATTCAAGGAAATTGAGACTTATTTCTATAATCTCCTAAGTTAAAATCTAAAATTTTATAAACTTTGATGCTTATGAGTAATTATTTATTTATTCAATTAATATTAGTTTTAAATTTATTTTTTGTATGAAAACTTTTGGAATATTAAAATGATATCTATGATAATGTTTAAAATATATTTATTTTTGTATGACCATTATTGGTTTAAGATTAGTTTAAAATATTTTTTTACATAAGGAATTTCCCACAAGTTGAAAAATATTTTAGTAATTATTGGTATAAAACTTTATGAAATAAATTGCTAGTATTGGATAAATTATTTTTTGAAAATTGAGGGAGATTAAAAAATTATTTTATTTTAGAAATTTCAAATTTATCAAGTTATTACACACATATATTTATATATATTAAGGAAAGATTGAAAATAAATAAGGAAAGATTTTAAATAAAAATCAGTTTATGAAAATGAACTTTTAAAATGAATGAAAGGTTAGGATGAAATTCTAAATGGAAGGATGAGATTTGAAGTGGAGTTTCAACTTATAGTATACGAGTAGCATGGAATAAAAAATTTGGGCTCTTATAATTATTATTTTTTTTGGTTTTCCGCCTCTCTATATGTTTTGTTGGTTTTCTTTCTCCCTTTTAAATGTGTTTGAACATTCTTCTTTTCTTTATTTATTATGTCAGCAAGTCACTCTTTCTTTACCCCTCTCGGTTTTCCTTTTTCCCTGACAGTCCTCTACCTTTGTCTGACCACACCGCCTCACTCTTTCCCAGCTCGACCAGCTTTCTTTCCTCCCTCGCTTTGTCGACCGCAGCTCAGCCGCCAAGAGAGCATATCCGTCACGCATGTTGTCTTGCCAAGAAGTGACTTCCGGCGATGTGAGGGCTAGCTTGACAGAATGGGCATGCAGATCTCCCTCTTGCTCTAGCATCCTTTTCTCAGCTATTGCAGGTTTTAACTTCGGTGGTGCACCATTGTTGTCGTTTTTTTACCTCTGGCCACATTGTGAAAGATGTGGGCAGCTACAAATCGCAACGGTGTTGACAGAAAATAGGGCATTGATCTCCATATTGTTCAGTGTCTTTTTCCTTAATGCCGGTACTGTTAAGGTACTAGTAGCCATCTTTGAGAGAGGTGAGGTGTTCCGAATCATTATTTTCTAATATTTTAGCTTATTACAAAGAGATTCAAGAAATCCCTAAGTTGTATACTTCTGGGTTCTTTAAATAAAGATGAGAACTTAGGTGAAATTGATCATTAGAATGTAAAAATATTTTAATTAAATCTTAGGATAGAAGAATTGAAGAGGAAATTAGCTGATGTTAATCTATTACAATTCTCCTTTAAAGCTATTGTATAGAAGGAAGAAGGGACTAGCAATGATGCTTTGGGATGGAATCTAAAAAAAGGTTATATGATCAAGATGAAACTCTAAATTCTAATGTAGTATGTGTATGTAAGAAGTCTTAGTTCCAAATGTTAAAGTAGTAGTTAGTTATAAGCATATATGATGTAAATTGATAGTGCCATGAAGGATGGCATGTGTGAATCTATTTGGCTTGTGTGATGATATGAAACCTAGAAAGGAAAATAAGAAATGGTTATTTACTTATAAATTATTCTTGTAATTTATGAAATAGGAAGAAGAGAAGATAAGATGAGTATAGATGCATTGAAGCTTTCTAAATGGATAAGTGACCCTATTCAAGTATATATCTTATTGCAAACTTTTATCTTAATAAAAAATAACTTAATATTATGGATTGTATTTTTCTTATTCATAGTATAAATTTTATATTCATGTATATATACTTGTACTCATGTATAAACTCAATTCCATGGTATAAGTACAATTAATTATTTGAGAGAATGTTAATTGATTAGAGTGCATAGTGGAAGTATGGAAATGATATTTCTACTTAATGATGAATTATGATTGAGTTTCTATAATATTATGTTATGGTTGTGTGGGTGACCATAATGACATTATTATATATATATTGTTGAATGCTTGATATTGCTCTATGATGAATTAGTTATCTTGCACTAATGATCTTACAAATAATTATGATAGGAGAGCAAAGCTCTCTTGTGTATATTACTTATGAATCATGCCAATAGTGACATTAGAAACTATGAACAATGATAGAGCTATGATGTGAAAGCCAAACAGAAAATTCTCGATAAACAGTTATGAAGTATATAAGATCAGTTTAAAAGCCGAATGGAAAATTTCCAATGAGCAACTGAGAAAATATAGTATTGACTTGGAAGTCAAGAAGTGATTACACATATGTTTAATAATTAGATGTGTGATATGATGTGATATTAAAAATTATTTGTGCTTGGATGTTACAGTTGGTGTGATTGAAATAATTTATTTATGATTATAGTGCCTACTTGGAGTGAGTAGTGTGTGATATGATCACAATGTCGTGTTATCAGATTATTGAACTTGTTATGAATTATGATTAGAAATATAGAATTTAAGTTGTGTGTAGATCAATATTTCATGCGGGGCTTGGTTCTGCACATTTAGAAACTCAAGAAGTTTGAATCACATTTATCTTTCTTATTAAATGCTTAGATAGTATGTAATTACTCAATATATTTGAATTAAGAATTAATAGTGGTAGATATGTACTCACTGAGTTTCTACAACTTACTTTGTTTATTTTTAATATTTTCAGGTTAAGATAAGTACTTTTGAGTCTTATTGCATTTGTGGAGACCTAAGATTGTCTTACTAAAAAATTTGACAAATAAGAGTAGAATTAGCTAGATAGAGATTTGTGGATTTATATGATGTGTTGAATTTTTTATATGCATATAAGTTTGACATTGTATGGTATGGTATGTATTTTGTTACTATTGTATCTGGAAATAATACATGTTTTGAATTTTAGGACAAGTGATTCTTGGGAAGTGTCAAAAAATAGGGGAGATTTTATCTATTTTTTTATATTTTTAAAAATAAAAATTTGAGTTCCCCTGAGAATATGAAAACTCATGTTAGATAGCAAAAGTAAAAAGTGTTAAGGCTTATGGAAATCAAATATTGGAATCTACGTTAATCACGATCAGATTAGGATTGTGACAATTTCTATTTGGATTATGTGATCTTAAGTTATAATATTGACCTTTTCTAATTGATTTTACTCTTTCCCTTATTCTTTATTCTAATTACTTGGAATTGCATAAGTTACATGCTGATTTAGTATGAATTGTGTTTAACCTTGTGATTTTTTATGTTTACCTATTTTTATGTTGAATTAAAGTTAGTTAATCATTATTTTTCACAAGAGAACAGAGGGTTAAATTATTAAATCAAAGATTTTTAGTTTAATCCTTCAATTTAGCTAAATTTGATTTTCAAATCAATTTCGATTTGGCTTTATAGATTATAGTAATTGCTTAATTCTGATAATCTTAATTGATTAAATCTTATATGGTTATCTAGTATAGAATTCATAAATCATTTTAGGGGTTCCAGATAATTCTACGTTGAAAAACCAATTGAAAATTTTAATTAATTTATGATTTATAATTAATCCACTAAAAGCTCTTAAATCCTTAGGTGGCATTTAGTTCGCGGAATGTTTTAAGGGAATATCACATTCCTATATTTAGTTCAAGGTTTGAAAAAAAATACCTAGAAATGTCACATTTTCGGGAATCTTTTTGACCTAACATTCCCCTAAAACATTCCCATGGGAAGAGGTGAGTATCTCTGATTTTCATGAAATGGGAATATGATATTAAAAATTCTCAAGAAAATTTATAGTAAACTAAACATAAAAATGTTGTATTCTTGTTAATTAAATTCCAAAAAATATACACTTTCTTAGAAATATAAGATCCCATGAACCAAATGTCACCTTAGATTAATTATTTTGCTATATTGATCTTTTATCTTTCTATGTTATTTCTACATTTCATTTTAGTTAGAATATTTTATCTAAATTTCAAATCAAATCCCTCCATTCAATTTTATTTAAATTCTTACATGTTGCTCTCATATACTTTATTGCATTCTATTTTGTTTTGTTTTGCATTCTATTTGCATGCATTCTATCCACATTCTATTTGCATTTTGTTTGTAATTATTATTAGTAAATCATTATGTTCAAATGTATCAAGTGGATTACTAAAGTTCAACCTAGTTTGTCATCATTTACTAATTTTTTTTTTATCAAATCAATATTCTAATTTTGATTTTGTTTTAACAGTATATCAATATTCTGACTCTTCTAGCAACTATATAAGTTAGGTAATAAATTTCTCCTCAATAGAAGTATATAGTATTATTATTACTGTAATTACAACATCAATTGTGTCTTGCTTTGTTACAATAAGCTTCACAATGGGTTCTTTCATTAGCTATGTCAAAAGAGAACAATATAACTTCGTTTCTTAATTTTTTAGAGGTATTATTGTCAGCTTTTACAACATTTACATATTATTCATTACTTTAATATCTTTAATTTTTTGGACCTACTCGAATATATGAAAATTTTGCCATTAGAACTTTCTTGTATTAGGGTATTATTTTTAACCATGGATACATTAACATAGGGCTTGAATACTACGTTGAGTGTACAATAGTATAGTTTAGTAGGGATATGGAAATTAAATTAAACATTTGACATTAGTTAACTAAATCAAACTAATGTGCTATATCAATTGTCATATCGGAAAGGATTTAAATTTTTAGTAGTGATTAATTAATTGATATCTTATATAAACAATAACAATGGTTGTTAAACTAAATTGATGTTGTATATTAATATCTTACATTTTCTAGGTGTTGAACATATCAATTTCCTTGTAATTGAATGGATGTTATTATCATTTTCCATGTTAGGTAGGGGATTGACATCCAATATTCAAACATATAACGTCACCCCATATCAATTCATAACTAGCATTTAACTTGTTAAGCAAATAATGTTGTATCACAATTCTTTTAGATAATTAATTAACAAACCTTATTTAGAAAATTAGCTAAGTAGTCAATAATCATGGAAGAACAAAGATGCAAAAGATAATTATATTAAGAGTAAATCAATAAAACAAGGTTTTGAAATCAAATGAATTGAGGTAAAAATTACTTGAACTGAATGCAACAATTACTAGCTCATGGGTTCTACAAAAGGAAAATAAAAGAAAAGAAAAAAGAACTAAGTTATTGCTTTCTATCTTTAGGGACATAATATGAGCTAATAACTAATTAATCAATGAGTGTTTCCTTCACAATGTTTTGGGTTGCCTCTTAAGGTTATAATGGGTTAATCCTTACTCATTTTGGAGGCTTAGAGCTCTACTTATAACCTAAAATTCTAAATCAATTTTATGTTGTCTAATTACATAACTTCATTTAGAAACCTCTTTTTCACCAACAAAACTACATTGTTTCACTAAACTTTACTTATGAAAGTTATTAGGCTAGACCTTGGGTAATTTGTGGCTTTTGGTTTAACCTAAATAAGGTTTAAAGCTCTAAATATGGCTAAAAAATAGTGACTTAGTTAAAGGCATTAGCAATAAAGAAGGACTTCTACATCAACTTCTCAGATAGATTCGAACCATGAAACATCGAAACTAAGTTTCGTTATTTTCATAACATTTATAGATTTTCCTCTTAATTTCCAAAAATATAAAGATTAATCCAATCAAAAGTTTTTACATTTTAGATTTAGTCGAAAACTTGAAATATTAACAAAATTTCCATTTTAGTAGAATAAATCAAGTACCTTCCAAAACCATGACGAATCACAAAACAAGATATAATTGACTTAATTAAACACACATACACCTTAAAAGCCTAAATATAAGAGAAACTAAAGATGGAAATATTAGTCACCTAAGCTATGTATACATAAGGCTTCCAATTGCATAAGAATAGAGTATGCACTTTATTGATTCTCTTTCCAATCATTTTTGAGACATTAAATAAGGTTAGTTTTGTTGTCTTTTACAATAGGTGCATTTTTGTCCTTATAGTTTTTCAACTAAAATTTACAAAGAATGCAATCAATGCGGGGCTTCTATAAATGTCCCATCAAACTATAGATTGATCTCTATGAATCTTAATCCTAAGAATGAAGAGAACATATCCAAGATCTTTCATGTTAAAAGTCTTTAGTTAAAAGTTGCTTATCTTATGTAATAGTTCATTAACATTAATGGATAAAAAAATATCATCTACCTATAAGACAAGAAAAATGTACTTACTTCCATTAGTTTTAAGGTATATATACTAAAAAACTTTATTTTCCTTAAAACTAAAGGAAGTAACTAAGTCATCAAATTTAGGATACTATTTCTTAGAAACTTGGTTAAAGCTCATATATGGACTTCATAAAATGGTTCATTAAATTTTTTTCCCCCACGTTCCTCAAACTTTTCAAATTGCACCTTATAAACTTCTTTCAAATAAACATTTAAAAATGTCATCTTCATATCCATTTGAAAAAGCTTTAAGTTATAGTGAGTTACTATGGCTATGAGTAAATCCTTTTTGCCACCAATCTTCCTAAGACTTTTAAAGCTTTAAAGGAATTCTAGGATGACATTGGCAAGGAGGTTTCATTATAATTTACTCTTTTATTTGAGTAAATCCTTTTTGCCACCAATCTAACCTTAAGCCTTTTAGTCTTTCCTTTAAAATTCTTTTTGGCCTTATATACCCATTTACAAACAAAGAGTTTATGCTTTTTTTAAAAGTTTAACAAGTTCCTAAACATAATACTAAGTTGTAGAATTTATCTCACCTTTCGTCATATCCATCCACTTATTAGGCTAAGGACTACTAAATAACATCCATAATAGTCACAAGATCCATAGCATGGCTAATATCATAATTATTTTCTATTAGTTAGGCCAAATAAAAATCAAAGATGACTAATCTTCTTTGTTTGGTGGATTTTTTTAAGTATGCTTGAATCATATTTACTTGAGCTTGAGGCATACCGGTAGGAGCAAGAATAAGATCAGAAAGGAAAGGGTCCATATTCAATTGCTTATGATTTTCTTTTTTAACAATTACTACCATAGTAATGCATTGTGGATTAGATAAAGGAATAGTGACATGCTTGGTAGGTTCATTAACATTAACAACATCTATCACACTTTTGTAAAAAAAATCTTACTCTAAAATTTGTCACTTATGACTCATAACTTTCCTTCCATGTTTAGGATAATAGAACTTATATCCTTTGAAATGGTTTAGGTACCCTATGAAGTAGCAACAAGCAATTCAATCAAGATTCAAATTTTCTCTTAGAAGGGCTATATAAATTCTAATCTATGTAAATTCTAATATTTGTAAAATATTGCTAAACTTTTTTCATAATATCTTAATGGCCACATACCTTTTTAGTTTAACAACTAGCCTAGCCCTTGTTGTCTTGAACTTTATTAGGGCCTTTCACCACAAACTTCCTTAATTTAATAAGACTTTACTAAAAACTCAATTTAGTATTGGTAGTAAACAAGGTAGTTTCATTTTTTTATTTATTATATTTTTCTTCCTCAAAGACATATTTAGAAATAAGATCATTAATACTCCAAATTTCATTCAATATCTATAAGTTTCTTTAATTTGAGTGAATTTAAGAGGTAAAGGGTTAAGGATATCATGAATAATGAATTTGTCAAAATAGGTAAGTTTATAGGAAGTTAACATGTTTTTTATGTGGAATATTTTCATGATTAGATCCTTGAGACTTCCTACATTACCATACACTAAACTCATAAGCTCATTCATAAGGCTGTTAGCCTTAAACTTGCCATATTTTCAATATAACTTACTCGTAATTTCATAAGGTTCTTTAACATTTTCTATGTTACCTAGCTTCTTAAGAAGAAGTTGAAAGGTGGATTTCTTAAAGGCATGTGGACACATGTGATTTCTTCTTTCCTATTTAGCAAACAATTCTTTCTACTTTATATTACTTTTATAATGATTGCATTACATTGATCATTATGCAAAATCTAAAAAATAGCTTAGTTACAATTCACAATAAAAGTCATTATTCAAAATAAAAAAAAATTATTAGCTAATGAATAATTCAAAATATATGGCAACAATTCTTAATATGCCAATAGTATTCAGAAAATCTTGATGCATTATTATAATCTTCCCTTTATGCAAAAGATATGCCATATTAGTAAAAACTCATTTCATAAGGTAAAAATGAAAATATCCCTGTTTTCAAAAACTTTATGCCATTTAGGCATATAGGTTTTTTAGATTGATGTATTCTTAATTGTGATGCCTTAGGTTCTATACCAAATTACCTTATGATAACCTTTTTTAGGCAAATGATTATATAAGATAAGCTTAATTTCATTTTTGGTCATCCTAATATCAATTAATAAATAAGTTTTTTAGTATGTTATGTTCCTATCCAATTTAGCACAAAGTTATAAAGAAAATGATGGGCTTATTTACCATATCACACCATAAGTAACTTTTAAAAAATTGATAACAAAAATAGAAGATGGTACTCTTGCACTACTAAAGAAAAATGGTTTTTTATGGTTCAAAGTAGAGAGATCAGAGTTTCTTAATGTTTATTTAAGTTCATAGTTTATGTTATATCAATTTTGCAATTGCCTTCCCATTTGGAATCAACTATGAAACATTTTCCTTCATAGTTTTGTCATTTTTTTAATAAGAATAATTCCTTAAATTGAGATTGAAAAGAGACCATATCCATGACAATAATATTGAACTTTTTGTTTATAGTGATCTCATCTCTTTCTTTGTTAACCTTGTTCTCATTTATTCTTATGTTATTGAAGATAAGTGACTCCATGATGAGATTACCAATTAACTATGCCCTTAATTTTCTTATCGAAAATACTACTCAATTATAACCAAACAATATAACATAAATTCTTAGTGGTGTGATTAATACAATTGGAGATATTAAAGAATTAGAATTAAATTAATCTTTTTTTTAAGAAATAGATTAACTTGGGAAACTAAAAAAAAAAAAAATAGATTTCCTTTTTCTTTTATATTCATTTCAATTTTTCATTTTCTTTCTTATGATTTTGGTAGTCCAATCCTAACCTCTCTTTTAGAAATAACCCTCCCATTTCAACTAATCTTTAAACCTTACCACACCACTGTCCAATAACTTTTATAATTATTGTTTTCTTTTTCTAAAGCTACAAATGGGCCTTTAATGTATTTCTCCTTTTTTAACCAAATTTGAATTGTCACTGCCACTTTTTCACTCATTCAACTTTTTTTTTGGCCATTTACATCATATGGTTGAAACAAGCAAAAACAATCAACTAGCAATTATCAACAAAACTCAATTATGATTAAACGAGCCTAGCTTGTTCCTAGTTAGGTCTATCTAGAGAAGCAAGATATTGTAATTTCATTCAACTAATTTTTTTTTTATCATTTTCTCTTTCATTACATGCCATGGTGGATAAGAGCTTATCACATGGAAGCTTTATCCTTCAATTGATGCTTATTTGATGGAAGTTAATGGCTTAGACCAAAGTTAATATAATTTTTTGTATTATAGGTACCAATATTGAATAATCATTTTAATAAGGAACAAATGTGGTCCATTCATATATTAAGGGAATTAAAAATATAATTAAGCGTATAAGATAATTCAAGTAAAATCCCATTATCTTTGAATATGAAAATATTGCTAAATCACTTTGGCAACCAATTACTTATATTTATTAATGAAAATTTTCTAGTAAGAAAATTTAATCGAACTAAATTTCTTTAAATTTTAATTTGCATGTTTAATCATATGTATATAGTAGACCACTTTTGCTATGATACCAAATCTTAATATATCTTATTTAGTCCTTAAATAATGTATGTTGCTTATAATTTAATAAAAAATTTAATTATTATATTAATTATGTACATCTAATCAAAACAAAAGTGCATAGATATTAAGATGTCACAACCCAATTTTAATTGTAACTAGCGTAAATCCTGTTAATAATTTTCACAAGTCTTAACAACTTTCTACTCTTTCTATTAATGGGAGATTTCAAATTCCAGGGGATTTTAAAATTTTTATGGAAAAAAGAACACAATCTCCCCTATTCTTAAATACTTGCCGAAATTCACATGCCCTATAATATTAAAACCTATTTTATTTTCAGATACAACAACATCAAATATATACACAATATAGTATAACTTTACACATATACAATCAATTCATCACATCATGTAATTCAATAGATTATCTATTGGAAAGCTAATTCTAATTCCAAATGAAATCGAACTATCAAATTTTTAATTTAAGTAGTCTTTGATTCTCCATACATGTAGTGTAATTTAAGTAACTGTCTTAACCTAAAAATATTGAAAATAAAACAGAGTGAATTATGAACACTCAGTGAACATATATCTGTCACTATTTTACAGGTGATCATTTTTAGTTATAATAATCACAAGTTAGAAAACATTAGTAAACCTATTTTTTAAATTTCTGAAATATGTGCATCCATACCTTGAAATGGAAGTTCACTTGCATATGACTTAAACTCTATTTCTCAAAGCACAATCATAGGAATCTCAATTTTCTGTTAAAACTCAAAATTATATACTACCCATTTTAGGTAGGTATCATACTCAAAAATAGTCATTAAAGCTCAAATACAAATAAATTATCATAATTACATCATCAATAGAAGTTAATCACAAATAATCATATTATGTCACATATTCAAATATAGTAAACATACATATAACTGCTTTATGATATCAAGGTCAATTCTATACTTCTCTCAACAGTTAGTCACAAATTTCCCATCCAATTCTTAAATTCATCTTGTATTCTTCTCAATTATTAGTTAGAAATTTTCCATCTGCCTCTCATATCAATTTTATATCCTTCATAATGATTTAGTGAGAATCTTCTGTCCAACTTTCACACTATCCATCACCATTCACAATTTTCAATGTCATTATTAACATGATCTTCAAAAGGTAAACATAGAAGAGCTCAATTCCCACATCATAATCATGTATATTATTGCAATACAAAGTCATTGTTTCATTACTGCATAGTATTAAGTACATAGCAATATAAACATTCTTATATCATATCATTGAGTTCAATCACAATCTATCAATAATTATTACCACTATTATACTTTCGCTGCGCACTTTGATTAGTTACTAATTATACCTATTTTATGAAATTGAATTTATGCTTGAGTACATATATATATATATATATATATATATATATATATATATATATATATATATATGCATGAATATACAATTTAACTATTAATAAGGAGATACAATTCATAATATTTAAATCATCTTTCATTAAGATAAAAATTAGTGGTGAGAGATATACTCACTTAAGATTATCTATCCACTCTTTGGAGTTCTGACGTATCACAATCATCTTATCACATTTTCCTTTTTAAGATCACCATTTACCAAGATAAATTAAAATTATATTAGTATTTCTTATTTTCTTTCCACTTATTTTAAATTCTTATTCAAATCACAATATATTAGCATTCCTTCATTCTTGCTTCTTATATTTAAATTTTCTAGATTAACCTTTTAGTTGAATATGCTATTACTTAAAAACTTTTAAATCTAAATCATATAGATTTGAGTAAAGTGTCCACCTATTGCTCTTAAGCTCTTTGAGCTTAGCCTCTAGCATTTTGAGTTCCTTAAATTTTTTTTAAGCTCCAAGATGTATATTATGTTGTCCAAGTACCTTGAACTCTTAACATACCAACAAAGTAATTTTTCTACTTATTCTCAAACACATTCAAAATTACTATTTTAATTTAAGTCTTAATTTATATCCTTTTAACTATAATTAAAACATTTCATTATATCTCTAACAAGCTAGCAACACCACCTATTTGACATAAAAATCATAACTTTCTAAACTATTATTATCTCTGTTATATATAAATGAATTTTCTATCTCAATTCCAAATAATTCAAAACTACAAGATATAATATTTTAGAAATACCACTAGTATAATGATTTAATAGTCTATAATATAAATATGTTTATCTATTTATTTATTTGAGCTAACATCATGTGTGCAAAATAAGTTTTCTCTAATTTTTGCATGAATCTACCGTATTACTAGATCAAAGTATTTTATTTATATTTTAATCATTCTATTTTAAATTTTACAGTTTAAAAGTTATATTTATCACATGTATGATTGGATGTGTTAAAAAGTCCCAAAATGGATTTTTTCTTGAATCAGTTACCAACATCATAAATATTAAGGTTTTATGATGAAAACTTGTTCACCTGCATCTAGAGTATCCACTCGGAGTTCGTCGATGGCAGGACCTCGCCGGAATGCCGATGAAAGGAAAAGGGCCTTTAACTCTGTTGCTGCTGCCCGACAGCCATGCTGTACAGCTCCTCCACACCAGTTGCAAGTAGCAACTGGAAACTAAAATTGAATACCGGAAGAATCATTAGAAGCTCACCGGTACGGTCCCTTACAACGATGCTACCAACCCGAGCTACCATGTCCCAGCTCACCGGTACTCCTTGCGCAGTTCCTATCCATAACCAAAAGCAACGTCAAGAGGTGAATACGAGGCTAACGACATCAGCTAGCACCAGTTGACAGCTCCACCTCAAGCTCCTGCGACGGAACAAGAAAAGCGATTACAAGAGAGGGAGCCCGAGATAGTGAGAAGGAGAGGCGGTGGTGTCTGATAAAAGAGAAAAAAAACCACGAATAAAAAGATGAAGGGGGAGGTTTTAAAGGGGACAATAGCTGGTCAAAAATAAAAAGAAGAAAAGAGGCGGCGGAGAGCAGATAGAGAGGGACCAGAACCAAAAATGAAAGAAAAGAAAATTCTGGAAAATGAAAGGAGGGACGGCAATAAAAAGGCAAACAGCAAAGAGGACAGGCACACATACCGAGAAGAGCTGTTCAAAAAGCACATTTTTAGGTAAGGGTAAACTATGATGTACTATGGTGTATAGTGCACCAATTTATCTAAAGTTGCAGATTTTTTTCGCTACCTAGTACTATAAACGCGAATAAAATTTAATAATTTTAAATAATGGTACACCATATACTGCAGTATGCTACAGTATCTATCTTTTGGGAAAGGAAGCGAGAAGCAATGACGGAACATGTAAGGAAAGAGAGGGAGGATTGGGTTTCACATAATAAAAGAATGAAAATCTCAGCCATTGATATATTCAAATTTATTTTATGGAATTTATTTTGTTTAAAATTCTAACTTATTTATTTTTATCCTTTTTTCAAAATAATTGTAAAATAAATTTTTAAATCCTATGGAATGAGCAATCTACCATTAAATAGAAAGAGTAAACAATATTAAAGTTTGTAAAAATTGCTAATAAGATTCATGTCAATCATAATTAGAATTAGTTGTGACATAAGACCAATTAGGAAGAATGTACCTTATCAATAGGTTACATGCAAAAAATGAATTTCAAAATTCTACTTAAATATCTAAACAATTCCTACAAAATTGCATGCATCAGGGAAAGAAAATATATCATGAAGTTTCAAGGAGTCAATTTATGTGTATAAACATTGAACAAATTTTATTTGCCCAATTGTTTTTGTAAACACAACAAAAGTAATTGCTCCTTGTTTGAATTTTTTTTCAATGAAATTATTACCATGAAGCATTAATTTTTTGATAAAAATGATTATTACTAATGAATTATATATTTTTTTGAAAATCATACACAAATTTTCATCAAGAATGATAATTAAAACATAAAATAATATAAAATAAAATAAAATTAATTCTTTTAGGTTTGAATTTTATTCATGTTGGATCTAATACTACATATGTGAGAATTAAATCCAAGATCACATATATAAAAATTTACAACACCTTACATTAACAATTATTTGAGTACATGATGATGTAATTAGGGTTGAATTTGGCAAAAGCAAATGAACCAATATAAGTTTGGTCTTCTTCTTTATTCTTCTTTATAATGATGATTCTCACTTGGTGTTATATGTAAAAAATGAAAAGGGGATCTAAGCACATATTGTAATTTACAAAGCCTTAATTGCTTCCTTATTAAAGGTTTATTAAGCCTTAAACGCACTCTATTCTCAACATAATATATATATATATATATATATATATATATATATATATATATATATATATATATATATATATATATATATGCAAAACTTGTACTATATTTGATCATAATCTCAATTAGGTCTCATATATCCTAAGATTGGACTAAATTAATTAATTTGAGTTTTTATTAAATAAAAATTTTTGATTAATAATACTCAACCAATGAAAGATGCAAACACCACAACACATTCTTTTAGCCAATAAAAATCTAGTAGGCAAAACTTTATAGAATCAAGCTAGATAATTTCTATTAGGGGATACTAAGTAGAAATACATATTATCAATAGTAGAAATATTTATTAGTTTTATAGGATAAAAATTCATTAGGATTTAATTAGGAATAACCCTAGGAAATCAATGTATTTAAGTTCTAAAGTTGATAAAACTTAGGTATAACTTATAGTTTTCACTCAAAAGCATCTTAAGATTATCTTTAGATAGGAAAAAAAATGAAATTTTAAGCCCATATATAGTGGCACAAATGTCCTCTAGGGAGTAAAAAGGAAAATTGGTTTAATTTGAAGAATTTTGTGATTACTAAATAATTTTCATAATTAATGATTTTAAGGAAAATGAGGTGGAAAAGTATATTTGGAAATTTGACCATCAAGAATAAGAATCTACTAAGGAATTTGGGAGAAGAATATTCTATGGTATATGCTTATATGATAAACTTAAAATATGTTAAGAATCATGCTTAGGAAAGAATATTCTTTACACCATTCCATTTAGAGATAAGCTTGGAAGTAATTAGGCAAGTTGAAATGCAATTGGATCCTTTCTAGAAAACTAAACCATGAATCTCATGGTTAGGAGGGAATTAGATGATGCAATTTAGTTACTTAGGGATGATGTCATCTTAACTTTGTGAGCACTTATCTTCATCCTATAAATAGGGAATTTTTAGATCAATTCCTCCTACAACAAAGAAGAAGGGCATGGTTAGAGAAAGAAAGATGAGAGAGAAGGAGTGATTTCTTCAGAGTTATTGCAAGTTTACAATGTGTTCTTAAAGTTTGGTTGAAGTTGGAAGCATTTTTTGTCATCTAGTGGAGGTATAAACTTAAAACTCCTATGGATTCATCTTCTTCTTTTCATAATTTTTTCTTTAGCTCCATCACTAATACTATGTTGTTTTGTATGCTATACTTTGGATCTTAGGCAAAGGAATCAAGCATCTCAAGCATCCTTAAGTAAGTAGAGATCTACTCCTTTTCTTTCTAGTTTTCTTTCTTGGTAATGTTTACATGTAAGATGTATTATTGTGTTAAAGGCATGAAATTCATGGTGGATTATTTATTAATATGTTTTCTTGAAATTCAAGAAAAGGTTTTCAAGAAATTAGTTTTGGAAAGATGTTTTCAAAATGATTTTTAAAATTGTTACATTTGGAAACATGATTTTTCATCTGAAAATGAAAAAAAATTAAGGAAAAGAATTATAAGGCTCATGGTTTCTTGCTTTAAAAGAAGCAAAAATTTTGTTTTGATGCTCAAAAGATGTTACACTATGTTTTAAGATAATAAAATATATGAAAATTAAGTTTTGAAAGATAGATTTGACTTTAAGACAAGCATATGTAGTCCACAAGTTTCTTTTTAATTTTTTTTATTTTTATAAGAAAAACTTATTACACTATATTTTAAACTATTTAATTAGTGTTATTAAGTATTTATACTAAAATTTTAAAGCAAGAACATGTTTAAAAATATGTTTGAAAGCATATAGAATAGTGCAAAAAAACTATTTTTAAAATTATGCTTTCAAATAGCAAAGTTCTTTTGCAAACTACTTTGAATGTTAATTGTTTTGGATAATATTGGCACATTTTATGATTAAAAATTATTGAAAAATATTATTTAATATTTGAATATTAATTTCAAAAATTTTTAAAATTTTTATTAAAGTTTGATATTTTTAAAGAAATTTCGAAGTTTAGGATATCAATTTGAGCAATTTTGATTATGGCCTAAAGTAGTAAGTATTGTCACATGTTTTGAACATGAAAAAAGTTTGAAAATTTCATTTAAACCTTCATTTTAAAAATTGGAAATTTTATGAAAAATTTAGAAAATCTATTATTTTAATTGGTATTTACAAATTCAAAGTGTTTACTAGAAACTAATAAGGATTAGTACTTATTTTCCTAACTAGTTAGTAGTAGTGTAGGATAGTTTTAAGCAATTTTTAATATTATTAAAAAACACTTAAATTCTCTTGAATTATTAAGGAAAAATAATTTTCTTACTTATTAGAATCATATGCAAAACATAGAATTAAAACTGCTTAAAATCAAAAGTTGTAGAAATTGGAAAAATCTAAGTGGAATATCTTTGGTTTTGTGACAAAAACCACAAGAAATATATTAATATTAGATTGATATTTTGATTGATGATTCACATATAGTCTCATATAATTATTAACTTAAAAAATATATGCTTGGTCAATAATGAGTGTTCTGTGGAAAAAAATGAATATTGCTCCATGGGTTTCATAATGAATCCATCAAAATAGCATATGGATATTGATATGAATGGTTATATGATTTGTATATACATTGATATGCTTATATGTGAAACAAAAGCTTTTGAAAGAGATAAAGTAACATTGAATGGAAGTTCTAATTTCACTTGTGGTCACTAGAAATGTGGCAAGGTAATTATAAATCTTTCTTGTTAGATTATACTTTATGTTATGTTTGAACCATGGCTATGGATGGCATTTTGACCTCACTTTGCTATGTTTAATGGGCTAATAAGAGCCAATATGAAATTGAGTTTTATGCCATATGTGAAAATGTGATTATATGCTGAATATAGGCTTTAATGTTGTTTATAACATTGTTGGCTTGAATGCTTATGTGATAATGCAACAACTTAGCATGATATGTGATATAAGATCTTGTGAAGTTGATAGGAGTTTTGGTTCGGCACCTTATATTTCAAGTCATACAAAATGACATGAGGTAAGGGGAAGGGGATAAGGTTAGGATATGTATGGATATAGTTAGTCCAGAATAATAAGGAAGTACTTTTTATGCCATCATGCCATTATTATCCATTAATGAATGACATTTTGCTTACATATTTGAGATGAAATTGCTATTAAAAGGGTTTTTAAATGTATATACATATATCTTATCTATAAAAGTTATCTAAATCAAAATTGATTAGAAAATCTATGTGATAGCTATCTCATTAGGTAATTTTATTAATCGTTCTACTTATGGATATATTTTTGTAGGTATTGAGCTAGATGCCACCCATTGAGTTTTTAGACATTAGTAGAGTATGCATTATATGTGGTATGGTACATTCTAGGAAGAGTTCCATTTTTTTTATTGGTTCATATTGATAATTAGGTATAACAACCTGCATAGAAGAGAGAAGTGTAGGTTTGGATATGAATTAGTCTTCCTTTAGGGAAGGTTTTTAATAAGTTTCTAAGTTCCTAATACTTTATCTTCCTACCTATGATGAGAGAGTTGCTAATGTCCCTCCATTCATGGACAATTATGTTAGTTATTAAGTTACCTAATACACTATCGGAGTTATCTATTATTTTGCTTACTCTATTGGTAACTATACCTATTTCTTTAGTATTAGCATCGCTTGTATCACTAGAGCCTAGTATCAGTGCCATCGGTGGCACACTTTTCATTATACATTCCACAACTTGAGTATGTTTTTAAGTATGGTCCACTTATTGTCATGAAGATCATGAGTTTGATATGTGTTTATTCTAATACATCAGTGAATAGCTAGGTTGATAACTATCACTTTGTTCTCTTTTTAATTTGTAACTATTGCATATATTTGCACTGACTTGCTATAGCATTATCATAACTATTTTGATATAAAGGTATAGTAAGCCTTAAAACCTTGTTTATATAAAAGATGCATATATCTAATTATGCTAATATCTATATATATATACATATATATGTATATATATATATATATATATATACATATATATGTATATATATATATACATATATATGTATATATATATAATGTACAATACTATATAACTCATATGTTTCCTTTCATATTTGATTATTATGGAACAATAACAAAGAATCCCATGATAATTTTCAAGAAAACAAAACAAAAAGAGTTTCTTCCAATGTTAAAGGTAAACAAATATCTTTTCTAAATATTTTCCTAAGTGTTTCTAAGGTTTCTTTCTTATGCATTAATTATATAATTTAAATTTAAGCTATTTATGGTTTGTTTTCAAAGAAAAGAAATTGAATCTATGAACTTAATGTTATCTCTAAAGTATTTTAAACAAAGTAGGATGATTTGATTTTTAGAGTTTTATAAAGTGGATCTTATCCTATTATGTTGGCTTCATGGTTTGAATGATTGAAATAAAGACATCACTTATTTTTTTAGAAAGTTTATCTTATAAAATATCTTTCTAGTTTCTTAAGGATTTTTCAAGAAAATGATATCCAAACAAGGTTTATAAATTTGTTTCCAATTTGTAATTTTAATAAATTAACTTTTCTTATGTAACTTTGTTTAAAATTTGTTTGTTTGAAAATTTATTAGAAGTAATGACCTTTTGATAAATAAATATTTTTTAAAATCACTTTATTGAAAATTTTTGTTTTCTATAGTCATTATGTTTTAACTACTTCTAATTGAAAAAGAAATTTCTTCTATTTAACTTGGTTTTTGACTTTTAAAATATTTTGATATTTTTTATTTTTTAAGACATATTTAAAAACTTAAACCTTATCAATTATGAAAATTTGTATTTTAAATCATATAGAGTTTTAAAAATATTATTAGTGAATCTTATGTTTTTGCATTATGCATATTTTGGAAAATAGTAAATTTTTTATGAATTAACTAGTTTAGGAAAGCTTGTAAAGATGTTCAATTGCTAAATTTTTGTCAATCATGATAGTTCAAAATGGGTTTGTAACATAAGTGGTATCAAAGCATGATTTTGGTAAATTATGAAATGGTTAGAATATGGTTTGAGTAAATAGTGGAATGGTGGAATCTTAGGATAGTGCAAGTGAAACATCAATCAAAAGTAGTTCAAGAATATACTATACCAAATGTCAATAGAAATCTAAATGGTTTTATCATGAATCCTAAAGAGTGAATAGAAAAATTACACTAAGAATTAGTTTATTTTGATATGAATCCATTAGTGAAATAAAAAACTTATTGATTTTATTTATTTTAAAAATAGTAGTTTATTTTGGAACTAATTGATTATTTTCTATTATAGTAAAAGACATCTAAATTTGTAAAAAATATTATATTATGATATTCAAGAGTTTACATAATGGAGAAAAGGTAAAATAATTTAAAAATCAAGTATCTTTTAATAGATTATTAATTAGTTTGATTAAATTTTCAAATGAAAATTAGGCATACTTTTTCTTCAAGCTTGAGCAATTCATTTTTAAGTAGGATTAAAAGTTAGTTTTCTTAAACTTTTTCAATTTATTTTATTCAATGTGTAAATGGAGTATGATGAAAATAGATAAAGATATAACTAAACAATTTTTTTTTAGGTAAGGATTATATATAATATTGCATAGGAATAAAAAACAATAGACTATGTAATTTATACATATATATTTGTGAAAGGAATGTGATAGAGAAAAAAGTGGATAGGCATCTTTAAATTGTAGCGCATAATTTTTGTTTTCTAATATAAATATTCTATAATAATGATAAAGACTAGGCCAAATTTAGGAGAATTGAAAAATAAAAGGTTTGTAAAATCCTATAGTAGTAAAAGTAAAGGTGATCAAAAAGCACTAACCTAGGCAACTATGCTATAACAAATCTTAGAAAGGGTACTCAATCAAGGGAGTAGCAAAAGAAATAGTTAGAATGATAAACAACTTTCTCCCCCAACACCTTGCCAATGTAAACTGCAATTAATTCATGATTTCTTGAAGTTGAAACCCTTAAATTATGATGATATTGATTCATCTACTGACCCCTATTAGTTTCTTAAAAGAA
This sequence comes from Sindora glabra, assembly GCA_020226215.1. Classification (NCBI taxonomy): domain Eukaryota; kingdom Viridiplantae; phylum Streptophyta; class Magnoliopsida; order Fabales; family Fabaceae; genus Sindora; species Sindora glabra. Next base: position 49,899,386 of record CM035225.1, read on the forward strand.
TAAAAAGAATTTGTAAAATGCTAAGATGTAATAAAACTAAAATGGTATGTTATGACCCTTCTTTTGGCTATCGTGACTGGCGTAAAGATACCTAATTAGTGCTAGCTTCCTAATTAGACATCTTTATAAGCCTTTAACCTTCAATTACTTTTTTTGAAAAAGTGGGATGACTAGTATAAATAATTCAAACTTATACATAGAATAAAAATTTTATATTTACAAAAACGAGCATCTATTTATATACAACAAGAGTCATATAAGTAATATACAACTAGTACCACCAAGCTCTAGTAAAGTCTAACTGACTTTTCATCCTCCTTTGGATTAGGTTCAGGAGGAGTCGTGCTAGATCTGTTACTAGCTATTCTTTCTGCTGGGAATATGTGGTGGAGGGAAAACACAATAAAAGCATTTTATTCATCATCTACCTGTCTAAAGTCTATACTATAAAGTATGTCTATTTCAGGTAGGTTGACCCTTACTTTGGGTGGATTAACCCAGATTTCAAAATAGAATTCTACCACACAAGTACCAAAAGGGGTGAACACATGTCCTCGGTAAGTATCAGCGTGTCTCCATGGGTCCATGGTCTTTACCTGAAAAAATAGTTTAAAGAAAATACAAAATCAGTATAAATATACTTAGTGAGTAACAACTAGTTTCCTCATCCTTAATATATATCGGGAAACTACTTATGTCTGGATCTTTTATTCATTCCATTTATAACATTTAATTACACAATACATGTCATGAGAAATGGTTATAGTTAGCATGCAACTTTATATCTTCGGTCTGACCTTATCCCACTCACCTAGGCCCGAGGCCCCCATCCTTTTCCCTTCACTACTAACCATCCACTCTCCTTCTTTATGAAGGATGTTATATCTCCCCCTCATCAATTTCATATACAAGTCTAGTGGGATGCCACCTGCATCAACTATTATGCAAGATAACCAAGTCTTGTGGGATGCCACTCAAATAAAATAATTAATTTATGAAGTTTTCGGCTTATTTTCCCCCTTTTTAACTTACTGGGTTTCAAAACTTTGATCAAACTCTAGAGGAATTTCTATAAACCTATTCTTAGGTTTTTTAAATCCTAATTTTCATTTATTATAATGATTATTAAAATTCTTAAAGTTTTTTAGTTGATCCCACTTCGAAATTATCCTTTCAATTCATTCGAATTTCGCTTGATTTTTCGTCAGAACTTCTAAATCAAGGTTTCTTTAATAAAATTCCTTAATATTCTTACCCTATGGTGGGGTTATTACAAGTTCTCCCCCCTTTAAAAAAAATTCATCCTCAAATTTTCTTAATGTTAAGATGGTATTTGAAATTTTAACAAGCTGTCAGAAGAAAACTTACCCAAATAAATTTGGATATTTTTTGTGCATCTCTTTCTTTGATTCCCAGGTCGCCTCCTGAATTCCATGTTTGTTCCATACTACTTTTATCATTGGGATTTCCTTAGTTTGTAATTTTCTAATTTGTTAATCAATAATTTGTATTAGTTGTTCCTCATATATTAACTTTCAATCTAATTCTATTGGTACCTCTGTTAACACATAGGACTCATCCGAAATGTATTTTCGTAATATTAACACATGAAAGATAGGATGAATTGCTTTCATGTTTTCTAGTAACTTCAACTAATAAGCAACCCTTCCAACTCGTTTGGTAATTATGTATGGACTAATATACTTAGGGGTTAATTTTCCTTTCCTTCCAAATCTCATGATTCCCTTCATAAGTGAAACTTTTAGAAATACGCAGTCTCCCACTTGAAATTCTAATTCTCTTCACTTGTTATCAGTATATGATTTATGTCGACTCTGAGTTGCTTGTAATTTTTCTTTGATGATTTGAACTTTATTCATGGTATCTTTAACTAGATCTAGGTCGATCATTTTAGTTTCTCCAGGTTCAAACCATCCGATTGGCAATCTACATTTTTGGCCATACAAAGTTTCAAACGGTGCCATTTGTATACTACTGTGATAGCTATTATTATATGCAAATTCTATCAGAGGCAAATGCTTATCCCAACTTCCTTCAAATTCTATCATGCAAGCTCTCGGCATGTTTTCTAAGGTCTGAATCATTCTTTTAGATTGTCCATTAGTTTGCGGATGAAATGTTGTACTGAATCGCAATTGAGTGCCTAGCATCCCTTGAAATGATTGCTAGAATCGAGAAGTAAATTGTGACCTACAATCAGATATTATTATAAGTAGTACACCATGCAGTGGAATAATTTTATCCATATAAAACTGTGCATATTGTGAGGTGGTGTACATTATTTTTACTGGTAGGAAATGCATAGTTTTTGTCAGACGATCTACTATTACCCATATAGAATCATAGCCTTTATTGGTACGGGGTAATCCTATTACGTAATCCATTATAATGCTTTCCCATTTCTATACAGGTATTTGAATATTCTGATAGAGTTCCACCGGGCGCTAGTGTTCTACTTTTACCTGTTAGCAAGTTAGGCATTTAATTACGTATTCCCGAACGTCTTTCTTCATTCTCTCCCACTAGTAAACATTTTTCAAATCTTGATACATTTTAGTTACACCCAGATGCATAGTATAAGATGATTCATGGGCTTTTCTCAAGACTTATTTTCTAATGTTGGTAGGCACCCACAAATGACTACTATTCTGTATTATTCCATCTTCATCCACTATTAAATTTTCCTCTTCATCCCTTATGGCTACATTATTTAGTTTTTCATATTGGGAATCTTCTTTTTGGGCGATTTTAATTTGATCTATTATAGTAAAGTGTCCCATTATACAAGCTAATTCCACCCTTTTATCCTTCTATAACTCTTTTTCCTTAGTTTTAGGATCTTTCCGACTTAAAGCATCAGTAACTATATTTGCCTTACCGGGATGGTAATGAATAAAACAATCATAATCTTTCATAAATTCCATCCACCTTCTTTGTCGCATGTTGAGTTCTTTTTGCTCGAAAATGTATTTAAGGCTTTTATTATCTACATAAATTTCACAAGTAGCTCCATATAAATAATGCCTCCTTATTTTTAGTACAAATATTATAGCTACCATTTCAAGATCATAAGTGGGATAATTCACCTTGTGCTTTTTTAATTGACGATACGCATAGGCTATTACTTTTTCTTGCTGCATTAGGACACATCCTAAACCCACTCTGGAAGCATTACAATACATTGTATACCCCTATGTATTCTTAGGTAATGTTAACACCGTAGCTAATGTCAAACATTCTTTTAACTTCTGGAAACTTTGCTCACATTCAGCATTCCAGACAAACTTCACTTCTTTACGAGTTAATTTAGTTAACAGCATAGCTATTTTAGATAAATCCTTCATAAATTTCCTATCGTACCTAGCTAATCCAAAAAAACTATGAATTTCAGTTATCGATGATGGTTGTGGCCATTTGAGCGTAGCTTCAACTTTTTGCGGGTCTACTTGTATTCCTTCTTATGAAACTATATGACCCAAAAATTGTACTTTCATCATCCAGAATTCGTATTTTGAGAAGTTAGCATATAACTTATGCTCCCGTAATATCTACAAAGTTGTTTTTAGATGTTGCGCATGCTCTTCCTCACTTTTGGAATACACCAAAATGTCATCAATAAATATTACAATGAACTTATCTAAATAAGGCCTGAAAATATGATTCATCAAGTCCATAAAGGCTGCAAGAGCATTTGTCAATCCAAATGACATCATTAGAAATTCATAATGTCTGTAATGAGTTCGAAACACTATTTTTAAGATATCTTCTTCTCGTATTTTCAATTGATGATAACCAGAATGCAAATCTATCTTTGAAAAATATTGCAAACCCTGTAACTGATCAAATATATCATCGATTCTTGGCAGGGGATACTTATTCTTAATAGTAACTTTATTCAACTACGATAATCAATACATAATTGCAACGATCTGTCTTTCTTCTTTACAAACAAGACTGGCACTCCCCATGGAGATGTACTGGGGTGTATGAAACCTTTATCCAGCAAGTCTTGTAATTGTTCCTTTGATTCTTTTAGCTTCGCTGATGCCATCCTGGAGGGTGCAATGGATATAGGGTTTCTTCTGGGAATCATTTTAATTGTAAATTCTATCTCCTGATCTGGTGGTAATTTTGTTAAATCATTCGGGAAAACATTAGGAAATTCCTTTACTACAGGGACTTGTTACATTGTTCTTTCCTCTTTCCCATCTTCCTTTACTGAGGCTATCCACACTACATAGCCTCTCTTGACTAATTTTCAAAACTTAGTACATGATACAAAAGTTGGCATTCCCAGCTTCCTTTCACCTTAGAAGGTTTGAACTACCTCTTCTTCTAGCTGATAAGTAACGGTCTTATAGTAATAGTCAACACAAGCATGATATTTTGATAACCAATCCATACCTAATATTACATCATAATCGACCATTTCTAACACAATCAATTTTATGGTGGTTAGGTGACTATTTATTCAGATACTACAATTGCTAAGACTGTACATGGCCAAAATAGTCTCCCCAACCGGTGTATTTACTATTAAAAGTTCATCTAAAACACTTGATGGTTTAGAGATTCTAGTTGCAAGATTCGTAGATATAAATGAATGTGTGGCACCCAGATCAAATAATGCTATTACGAGGAAAGTTTTAACTAGAATTGTACCTGCCACCCCTGCATTTGAATCTTAAGCCTCCTGACGTGTCATAGCATACACTCGAGCCTGCGTTCTTGCTGGCTTTTTCCTTATATTTCTTCTACTTGGCACTGTTGGCAGCCTTCTTGATGTAGTATTCAGAGCAGGGTGGGTGCTAGGGGTTGTAACGTTACTCCCCTGTTGCCTTGATGGGCATTTGAGGGCTCGATGTCTCATTTTTCCACACCGAAAGCAAGATCCACATGGTCCACGGTGACTGATGCCATAACTAGCACAAGGTATGGGCTTGCTAAATGCTGCTGAGGGTACTTGGTAAGGAGCATTAGTACTTGCCTCGGATCTCCCTCCAGTTGTCCTTCGTTGCAATCTCGGCTAGCTAATTCTTCTTCTAGTGGTTTGCTTGTTATTGCTTGGCATGCTTTGCGTAGCTACCACTCTCCCCACACTCCTACTTCTTTCTATTTGGAACTGATGTGCTCCTCTTTCTCTTAAACCACCTTCTTTGCTTGACCTTTCAGTCGCACGAATCTTTACTCTGATGGCCTAGTTCAAGGCTTGCTTATAAGTAGTACTGTCTGACACGTCCAGTCGATCATAAAGGTAGTCACATAATCCATGCAAGAATCGATTAACTCTTGCTTGTTTGATAGGTATTATATATTTCACATATCATGATAATCGAGTAAATTGAGCATTGTAATGAGCTATAGTCATTGGTCCTTGAGTTAACTTTTCGAATTCTCGAGCTTTTGCTTCTCTAACACTCGATGGTAAAAATTTATCGATGAACTCTTCTTGAAACCGCTTCCATATGATTGGTTCATGTGCCATAATGATAGGTTCTATATTATGAACATACCAGAAATGTGCCACATTTTCTAACTGGTAACCCACCAATTCTACCATCATTTTTTCATCACATCCTAACAACCTACAAGTCCTTTCTACTTGATTTATAAACTAATATAGATCACCTGTAGGTTCTGTGCCATTGTATTTAGGGAGGTTTAATTTTTGAAATTCATGCACCATCTGTAATCTTTCCTTTGAATGTAACACCAAAACTTGTCGTCTTGGTGGTGATCTCGAGAGTGGGGTAGGAAAATTTTTATTCTAGTTCAGAAATGTATCTAGTGTCTATTGTAACTTTACAGCCCACTCTGAAGTTGCAGGCTGCTCTAGTTCTACCCTATGAATGTTTTTAGGGGGCACATTTACTAATGCCTTATTCTCTGGTGTTCCTAGATGCGCTTTAGTGGGTCAACGGGGCATTTGGGCTGAGTCTGCCTTTTCCTAACCATGGTTATCTAAAAAAAATAATGTAATTTAGTAAATAGAACTAATTTAAAATATAAAAAGTTACTTGGGACTTCCATGGATCCATCACTGCTAATACTTACTTTTTGAGGGTGTTCTTGAACCCCATGGATTATTTGGATCATCACAGACTTTCATACATAGTGTTATAAGTATTCAGTATCATGCTTTGATACCAACTTTGTCACGACCCCTCTTCCAGCTATCATGACCAGCGTAAAGACTCCTAATTAGTGCTACCTTCCTAATTAGGCATTTTTACAAGCCTTTGACCTTCAATTACTTTTTTTGAAAAAGTGGGATGACTGGTATAAATAATTCAAACGTATACATACAATAAAACTTTTATATTTACAAAAATGAGTATCTATTTATATACAACAAGAGTTATATAAGTAATATACAACTAGTACCACCAAGCTCTAGTAAAGTCTAACCGACTATTCATCCTCCTCTGGATTAGGTTCAGGAGGAGTCGTGCTAGACCTATTACTAGCTATTCTTTCCGCTGGGAATACGCGGTGGAGGGAAAACACAATAAAAGCATTTTGTTCATCATTTACCTATCTAAAGTCTATTGTAATGTCCTGAATTTTTAATTCTATCATTTGAATCTCAAAATTCTGAGACTATAGAAATGAAGAGTATGTTTGAATTAGCTTGGTGGGTGAATCTTAAGATGAAAGGAATTAAGTGTAAGGGTAATCGAAATTCTGAAGGAAAAAGGATAGTAGGAAAAGAATTAATTTTCCTAAACAATATAGATGATCAGAGGAGGTTAGAAAATCTTAAAAAGGGGAGTTGTCTAAGTCTAACAGTGTAAGGAATTTTAAACAGACAGAAACCTTATGGACTAAATTGTAAAAGTACAAAATCGGGTGTGGTTAAAGTGTGAATAATCAAGAATTTGGGATCTAATATGAATAACCAAGAATTTAGGGTGTAATAGGTAATTTTATTTAGTGTGATTAATAGACACATGACAAGTGTCGTTATTAAAAAAATGGCAAGAATAGCCTTACTAATTGGTGAAAAACGACTAAAATACCTTTGAAAATTTCAAAAATAACCAAAATACCCTTGAAGCTTCATGAAAACTCTTTCTTCTTCTCCATTTCACCTTGAAGCCGTGGATACCTCCATGAAAACAAGCTTGGACGTGCAAGAGAGAGAAGGAAGAGAGAGAAAATTTCTTTTGACTTTTTCAACCAAAAATAGTGAGAATTAAGCTTAGGTGTAGAAGAGAAAGTTGCTCCTCTTATCAAGCTCTATCTATTAGTGTGTTTAGATTGAAGAAACCTCAAGTTTGATCAAGTTTGGTGAGCTCTAAGTGTGGATTTTCAAGTTGCACCAAGAGGTAAAAATGTTCTCCTCTAAAAGCTCTTTAATGTACTCTTTTTAGTTTCTTGAAATTTTGATGTTGGTGTGGTCAAAGGTGGTTGACCATGGAGTTTTGGATGATTTGAACATGTCTAATGGTGTTTTGGATGTTGTTATGTTGATCTATGACTTTGGTTTGGTGTAAAAACAACAAGAAACCATGATGTACATACTAGGGTTTTAGAGGCATAATGGTGCATGTATGGATTTGGCATGATTTGTTTAGAATTTGGTTAAATTGATGAAATTAGAATGATTCTTATGAATTATGAAGTCTATGGAAGATGAAATTTTGAATTATGAAAGTGTGTGTGAAACTTCCCTTTTAAGAAGCCAAAACCGTGAATATGGAAAAGAAGGAGGGAAGGAGATTTAGCCATTTAAATTGTGTTTTTGGAAGATTGGAATAATGTATTACAATGAAATTTAGGAGATATTGGAATGTACATTAAAATTTAGGTCACTTCCTTCATGATTTAGTGTATGTGGAGGAAATGAAAAATACATGAAGTTTAAGAAAAATGATGATGTTCTAATAAGAATTATGATGTGTATTTATGTAGACTAAGAAGTGACAAGTTAGGAAGGTAAGGGGAATTGTAAAGAAGTTTTTAAGTGAGGGCAAAGGAAACATCACTATTGGAAGCTTTTAAAAGGTAGCTAGTTTTATCCTTAAGCTCTATTTTTTATTTATGTGTTTTCTGTATTTTATGCCATTGTATAGAATGTGTATGAAATTGATGTGCATAAAATTATTGTATATGGTACCTATGACCCGAGTACCCCAGGAAGACAGTGAGATTGCTGTGTGTGAGGCCTATGGCCCAAGTTCCCCGGGAAGACAGTAAAATTGCTGTATATGAGGCCTAGGTATGACTATCTGTGATGACCATCTTGATATTTTTATGAGTCCTTGAATGGGCTTGATGATTGCTATGTGTAATGCACATTTCTTACAATGGTATGGAATGAGATGATAAATGATTAATTGATTTTGAAATGTATGTTTTATTTGCTTAAGGATCTGGAATGGCTTGATATGTTTTTATGGTAATAGCTAGCTATTGGGAAACTTTGTTTCTTATGTTTCTGTATTGTTACTAATCATTCCAGGTGATGCTTCTAAAGGCCCTCTTGACAAAGGAGAATAATGTTTTGAAGTTGTATTAAAAATGTCTATATAGTTTGTGATGTTAGTATGTGATGGATATACGTTTTGTAAGTTGAACTTTTTGTATAACTATATGACCCTTGACTATATTATATGAAACATACGAATTTGATGTATTGTCAGTTGGTTTGAAGTAGAAGGTAACTTAGTATGCAATATGTGTGAAATTGGAAATGATCAAATGAATAGTAAATGACCAAATGAACAGTAAATTCGTAGGCAGTAAGAGGAGTATGTTTGCAGGGACTTTTGGTTAAATTTTGATGCTATAAAATTTATCTAAAAATTCAGGAATTAACTTCATTAATTTAACATCCTCTTTGCCAAAATTCAGCTTAAAATAAGCTCTTCTACTATGTGAATTTATTACATGTTTTAGTCTCCCCTGTTACCGTCACAGTGCAGAGCACTAATTGTATCTCAGAGATCAGAAGGAGTAAATGGATGATTTTTGATATGAAAATTTTATTTCAAGTATATAACATGTTAATAAAGCCCCATACCAAATTTGAGCTTATTCTAAGTTGATTTACCCCATGAAATAAGGGTTTACTTTTACAATTGTGAATTCTGGACAGCACTGGGACAGAAACACTTTTCTGTGAGTTTTGAAGGCCCTAATGATGTCTAAATAGTGTCAAATTTTTACAGGATGAATTTAACGCGTGAAAGGTTCATATAATTTAATTTCGTGATTTTTGGAGTTCTGAAAAGTAGTTTTTCATATTTTTGAAGTTGGTCCAGTAATTCTGGAAATGAGCAGAAAATTTCTGAAACTCAAAATCTGTAATATTTTGTTTCGTAGAATCTTAAATTGGCTTCGAAAAGGCCTAATTGCGAAATAATTATCTATTTAATGAGGATTAAGGTGTTAATAAGTAAGGGAGTTACATCTATGCTATAAACTATGCTTATTTCAGGTGAGTTGACCCCTACTTCGGGTGGATTAACCCAAATTTCAAAACAGAATTCTACCACACAAGTACCAAAAGGGGTGAACACATGTCCGAGGTAAGTATCAGAATGTCTCCATGGGTCCATGGTCTTTACCTGAAAAGACAGTTTAAAGAAAATACAGAATGAGTATAAATATATTCAGTGAGTAATAACTAGTTTCCTCATCCTTAGTATATATCGGGAAACTACTTATGTCTGGATCTTTTATTCATTCTATTTATAAGATTTAATTATACAATACATGTCATGAGAAATGGTTATAATTGGCATGCAATCTTATATCTTCGATCTGACCTTATCCCACTCACCTAGGCCCGAGGCCCCCATCCTTTTTCCTCCATTACTAACCACCCACTCTTCTTTTTCATGAAGGATGTTATATCTCCCCCCTCATCAATTTCATATGCAAGTCCAGTGGGATGCCACCCGTATCAACCACTATGCAAGATAACCAAGTTTAGTGGGATGCCACCTAAATAAAATCATTACTTTATGAAGTTTTCGTCTTATTTCCTCCTTTTTAACTTATTAGGTTTCAAAACTTTGATCAAACTCTAGAGGAATTTCTATAAACCTATTCTTAGGTTTTTTAAATCCTAATTTTCATTTATTATAATGATTATTAAAATTCCTAAAGTTTTCTAGTTGATCCCACTTCAAAATTATCCTTTCTGTTCGTCCGAATTTTGTTTGATTTCTAATCGAACTTCTAAATCATGGTTTCTTTGATAAGATTCCTTAGTATTCTTACCTTATAGTGGAGTCATTACATGGTAGGGCTAGTAAGACATCAGTTAAAGGATGTAGCTCACCAGTGGTATAATTGGAACATAAAGTTAAACTTAAGAGGTGATAATTTGATCACTTAGGCACTATTCCAAGAAGAACTTAATAAACATTTCCTACCCCTAAGCCATTAGGACATAAAAGTAAGAAAGTTTGAATAGTTTATTCAAGGATCTACGACAATAGCCCTATATAATGCTTAATTCACATGACTTTCATGCTATGCTAGATACTTGATGCCTATTGAAAAGGCAAGGGTAAATCGAATTCTAAATAGATTCTAGGACTAATATTATGACAATGTTAATGTAGTCAAGGATGCAACTTATAAGCAGGTATTTAATCTAGCCATCAAGGTAGAAATTTGTTCAAAATAAAAGCATGAGAAGGAAGCAAGCTTTGGTAGAAAAAGAATAAGGTTTAAAGGTAGAGATAAGAATAGTAAAAGGTCAAGCAGAAGTGCGCAGAGTGTATCAGGAGAAGGAGAATTTGGCAAAAAGAAATTTCAAAGACAAGAGAAATGCCAGAGTGCCAATGTCATATCAAAACTAACAAACTTACTAAGAAGGACCTACTTTATGCCAAATCTGCCAAATGGACAATTTTTCTACAATTAGTGCAATATAAATCATATTAGACCTTATGAATCCCTACTTTAAATATGGAAAAATAGGATACAGAGCATGAGACTATATGATGGCTCTGTTTAGAAGCAATGTTTCCCTTAGTACTTAGTATATCCAAATATTTACTTCTATATGAGGTCATTCGTAGTACTTGGAAGAAGAGCAAAAAAAGGAGGAAGAAAGTGGACAACAAGGCCTAAGCTAGAGTATTTATCATGACAAGGTAAGAGGTTAAGCTTCAAACATTGTCATGATATGTGCCTTATTAATTAAAAATTTTTATGCAAAAGTTTTGTTTGATTTTGGAAACATTTTGAGTAGAAAAGATCTAAGAAGAAGAGGGAATAATGTAATTCAACAAAATAAAGAAACAATTTAGGAAGTAAAAGCATATATGAGGAAAGATACCCATAAATTTTTAGTAAGATTTCCATAAACCATTAATTCTAAATTAACCTACTTTGTTTAGTAAAATTTAGGAATGAATTTTCTCTAGGGGAGAATTATAATACCTAATAAAAATCCAATAAGTAGGACTTGTAAAATTAAGCTAGATAAAGTCTATTAGTAGATAATAAGTAGAAATACTTAGTATTAGTAGTAGAAATTTTCATTAGTTTTAAAGGATAAAAATTCATTAGGAGTTAGTTAGGATAAACCCTAGGAAATTGAAATATTGAAGATCTAAAGTTGATAAGACTTAGGTTTAACTTAAACTTTTCACTTAAGAGCATCTCCAAAAGTTATTATAAAATGGCAAAAATGAAATTTTAAACCCATATATAGTGGCATGGATGTCCACTAGGGAAGAATAAGGAGGGAGGACAATTGGTTTAGTTTAAGGATTTTTGTGCAATTAATAAGTAAATTTCCTAATTAATAAGGTGGAAAAAATATAATATTTGGAAACTTATGACATGACCCATTCTATGGATGTTGTAATTGGCATAAAGATACCTAACTAATATTTCAATACTAAATTAGATATCCTTACAAGCCTTATAAATATCTCAAACCATACCTAATTTCTTGTTAAACAAAAGTAGTAATAATGAGGATATGTAGAAAATAAACATAAACTATATATATTCAAAATATTTACATACAAAAAGATTAGTTTACTATACAAATACAACATCGACTCTACTAATCAAACTCACTAACCTAACTAGGATCCCATTTTGAATCCTCCTTAGGATTAGATTCCGATGAGGTACTAGATTCACTAGATATAGATAGGGTTGTGTTACTTCTAAAACTCTCAATCTGAGCAATATGCTTTAGTGGGAAAAACATAATTGGACTAGGGTTAGAGTTAAATTTCTCAATTATAGTATTAAAATATATTTCAATACCCCTTGGGGTGGTCCGAGTGTGCCACTTAAGGAGTATTTTGAAAGTGTCATGCGAGGTCCAGACAATTCCTATATAGGTATTAGTGTGCTGCATCAGGTCCATGGCTTGAACCTGAAAGGAAAAGAAAAACAATTAAAAAATAAGTACTAATAATACTCAATGAGTAATAACTTATTATCTCATTCCTATCTTTTTTTCCGTTTTTAAGAACTTTTCTTATACCTAAGATATGGTATATTTAACTCATAACCTTTGTTTATGTGATTTAATTTGTAAGAAATGGCAATAGTTGATATATAGGTTTCACTTTATATCTTTAGTCTAACTTTCTCCCCCAGGACTTTAGGCACAAGGCCATCAATCTTTTCTTTCTACTACTAACCGTTCCTCTCCTTTTTTGCAAAAGATGTAATATCTCCCTCCTAATAGCTTGCATATATAATGAATAATAGGAGGATGCTACATGCATCAACCATACTTTGTATTTCTCACCATGGGGTATAGTAAAATACCAACTATACTATGAATGTTTTATGATCATTCTTGCCTTTCCTTGGTATTCTATTCTTGTTACCAAGTATATAATTAAACCAATTGCATTGGTTAAGAATTTACTTCTAATTTATTAGTATATTCTAATCCTTGTCAAGTTGTTTTAGAAAGGGATAGTAATTGCACTGCTGAATCCTAACACCCTATTGAATGCTTAAATCATATCCAAAAATTCTCAAGTGTTGTATAATAGTATTTGACATATCAGTTTTCTTACTCTAGACATTTCTAAATAAGTTTAAGGAATAATTTATTTGAGGAATCAATTCAATTATAAAAATTTCAAAAATTTTATCTAATCTTCCTCACACCTTGAATAGCATCAATAAATTTTTTCAAAAATTTTCTCAATCATTTAATGGGCTAGAAAATTTCATGACTTGAACTAAAGAATTTTGAGTCCTACTCTAGGCAATTTTAATTCACGATTTTATTGGATAATCAAATAAACTACAATGGCCATGAAATTTTTACAAAATATTGAAAACATCATTGTTACTAATTTTTTTCATAATTTTTCATGACAAATTGGTTCCTCAAATAATTCAAAATCCGAGACTAAATAGTCTAGAACCCTGTTCTGGATAGCCTTAATAGTATAATATGATAATTCATTCTAAAAATTTCTAAAAATGACTAAAATTTCAATATTGCAATTTGACTTCATGAGAAATAATACAATGTCAAAAATAAATTTTTTTGACAATTTTAAGCCGAGGTTTTTTGTGGCTACTTTTTAGCAAAATTTCAACAACTTACTGAAAGTTCCTTTTCACAATTTCTATTATTATCTTAACAAATTCCTTCATGATAACTAATAACAACTCCATTCATCTCATCCTTGATTCAAACCTTTATCTCAATTAACATCAAATAATATATAATTTCATTTCAATCCAATTCTTACAGTAGCTAACACAAGGTTGCACTAAAAGAAACAATATTTGCCAAATTCAACAATCTATTGATAAAAACTTCATGAATACAAAACAAGTTATCACTCATCTTGAAATTTGATTCCAAAACCTTTTTTAAGAACTCCCTAATCAGCAGCTAACCACTAAAATATACTATGGTTTTAGAGTTTTATTCAAAGGAAACCATATGAAATTGAAAAGACTAATAAGAAAATTACCTAGTAGGAATTTATTGGTGTTTTCTTGAATTTCTTCTTGCTAGCTTCAATTATTTTTTCTCTTGTTTTTCCTTGAGAGTGTCATGCATAAAGTGTGGGAAAAGGCTGACCAAAATGATTTTATATTCTCTAATTTTTTTCTAATTAAAATTCCTTAAAAATCCTAGATTTGCTTATCTTTCCACATGGCCCTTTCTTGAAAATTTCAAGGGATACTTGTGTGCCCTATTTGGATGTATAGATGCCCTAGAAAAATTGAGGTGTCAACCCTTTAACCACTAATTTTAAGCCATAAAAAAAAGTTGAATATGATTATTATACAATGGCCCCAAATTTTATCTTTTTTTTTGCTTTGGTCCTTAGCTTCCTTTGGAAGCTTGGGCCAACCACGGGCCCATATTTTTAAGCCTAAAAAATCATATTTGGGTTTCTAAAACTTATTCCAATTCAATCCAATATAAATAAAAATTGAACCATTCAAAAAGATAAAAAAAATTTATTACAATTTGACCTTAAAATTTTCAATTTCTTGCATTTTCACCCCTAAGTTTTTTGAATATTTTTATAAATTTACTTTTAATCTTATACAATCATTTTTAAGCCTTAAAAATTATTTTATGCTAGTCATAAAATTTTAAAATAAATTTGTTACATTTTTGGCTCATTTTCTCATTTTTTCAATTTATTGGGTGTTAGAAATAGAATAGATTTTCAAGTGAATTTTCCTAAGCCTTTTCTTAGGTTTTTAATTTAGTTTTCATTCATTATAATTCTTATTAAATTTTTTAAATTTTTTTTAGTTAGTCTCACTCTAAAATTACATTTCCAATTCTTTCAAATTTCACCTAATTTCCCTATTGGGATTTTGAAATGAAATTTTTTAGAAAATTTTGCTTCTTGCCCTATTTTAGGTTATTACAACTTAATCATCAAGGATAAGAATATACAAGGGATTTGGAATAAGAATATTCTATGGCATGTGTTCATTTGATAAGCTCAAAGATAGAATATGCTAAGAATAATGCTGAGGAATGAATGTTGTTTGCATCATTTCATTTAGAAATGAGTTTGGAAGTAAATAGCAAAGTTAAAATGAAATTAAATCCATTATTAGAGAACTAAACCATGTATCTCATGGTTATGAGGGAATTGGGTGATGCAATTTAGTTACTTAGGGATGATGTCATCTTAACTTAGTGAGCACTCATCTTTACACTATAAATAGGAGGAGTTTTAGCTTATTTCCTCCTATAACAAAGAAGAGGGGCATGGTTAAAGAGAGAGAGAAAAAGAAATTGAGCATTCTTGCAAGTTTGTAGTGAGTTTTCATCAGCACTTTAAGTGTTCTTGGAGTTTAGTTTGAAGTAGGAAGCATTCTTGATCATCTAGTAGAGGTGTAAGCTTAAAATTCTTATAGATTTCACCTTCTTCTTTCTATAAGTTTTTCTTTAACTTATTCACTAACATTATGTTGTTTTGAATGCTACAATTTGGATTTTGTGCAAAGGAATCAAGCACTTCAAATATCCTTAAGTGAGTAAACATTCACTCATTTTCTTCTTAATTTTTTTTCTTAATAATGCTTCCATGTAAGATATATATGTCATAGTGATTATTGTTGTTGTTATTATTATTGTGCTAGAGCCATGAAACTTATGGTGGATTATTTATTAATACACTTCTTTGAAATTCAAGAAAAGGTTTTGGAAAAATTGATTTTGGAAAGGATGTTTTAAAAATGATTCTTTAAAATTTTCACATTCGGAAACATGATTTTAATAAGAAAATGAAAGAAAATTTTGAGGGAGAAAACATTATAAGGCTTATATTTTTTCCATTAAAGGAGGCCAAAATTTTGTTTTCATATTCAAAAAATTTTGCACTATGGTTTGAGATGATAAAATGGATGAAAATCAAGTTTGAAAAGACAAAAATGACTTTAAGACAAACTTATGTAGTCCATGGGTTTCTTAATAGTTTGAAGGGAAATTTTTTTAAAAAAAGAAAAATTTACTCTACTATATTTTAAACTATTTAATTAATATTATTAACTATTTATACTAAAAGTTTGTACCAAGAACATGCTTAAGAACATGTTTGAAAGCTTATGGAATAATGCATAAACTACTTCTAAAACTATATTTTCAAGTAGCAAAGCTTTTTTCACAAATTGCTTTGAATGGTAATTGTTTTAGACGATCTTTGCAACTTGTTTTATGACTAAATATTATTGAAAAAATTTTATTTTATGTTTAAATATCAATTTTGGAAATTTTTGCAAAAAGTTATTAAAGTTTGATACTTTTAAAGAAATTTCAAAGTTAAGCATGAAAATTTTAAGCAGTTTTCATAATTACATACAATAATAAGTAGTAGTATAACATATTTTAAGCATGGAAGGCTTTGAAAACACCATTTAAACTTTCATCTTTCAAATTTGAAAATTTTTATAAAAACTTAAAAGAATATGATATTTTAATTGGTATTTACAAGTTTAAGGTGCTTACTAGAAACTAGTAAGGATTAGTGTTTTTTTTCCCACCTCGTTGGTAATACTATAGGATAGTTTTGAATAGTTTTAAATACTAGTAGATAGTACTTAAATGCTTTTAAATTAATAAGGAAAAAATTTTCTTACTTTTTAGAATGATATGTAAGACATAGGATTAAAATTGCTTAAAATAAAAAGTTGCAAAACTTGGAAAAATTAAAGTGGAATATCTTTAGTTTTGTGATAAAAATTGAGAGAAATATATTAATCCTAGATTGATATTTTGATTGATGATTCACATACAATATTACATAGTTAATGACTTAAAAATATATGTTTTTTCAATAATGAATATTCTATTAAAAAAGGGCATTGCTTTATAGGTTTCATAATGAAACCATTAGAATATTATATGGATATTGATATAAATGGTTATATGATTTGTATATGCACTAGTGTGTTTACATGTGAAAGAGAAGCTTTTGAAATAGATATAGTAACATTGAACGGACGCTCCAATTTTGCATATGGTCACTAAAAATGTGATAATGTAATTGTAAATCTTTCTTACTAGATTATACTCTAGGTTATATTTGGACCATGCCTATGGATGATATTTTAACTTTACCATGTTATGTGAAATGGGCTATTGAGAGCCTGATATGAAATTGACTTTTATGCTATATGTGAAAAAGTGGCTATATGTTGAATATGGGCTTTAATGTCATTTATAATATTGTTGCCTTCATTGCCTATATAACAATGCGACACTTTGGCATGATATGTATATGAAACCTTATGGAGATGATAAAAGTTTTAGTTTGCCACCTTGTATTTTGAGTCACAGGGAATGATATAAGATAAAATGAGGGGGATAAGGCTATGATATATATGGTTATGGTTTGTTCAAAGTAACAATGGAGAACTTTTAGTGCCATCGTGCCATTATTGGCTATTTAATATTATGAATAAATGACATTCAGCTTATATGTTTGAGATGAAATTGTTGTCAAAAAAGGTTTTTAAATATATATCTTATATATAAAAGTTATCTAAATTAAAATTGATTAAAAAATTTATCATATCTATCTCACTAACTAATTCTATTATTCGCTTTACTTATAGATGTAGTTTTGCAGATACCGAGCCCAATACCACCCATTGAGCTTTCAACATTTGGTGGAGCATGCATTAAATGTGATATGGTATATTTTGATAGGAGTTACATTTTTTTTTATTCATGGTGACGACTAAGTATATTAGCATATGTAGATGAAAGTAGTATGGTTTAACCTTCTAGATATGGATTAGCTTTCCTTCAAGAGAGGTTTTTAGCAAGTTTCTAAGTTCTCAATACTTGATGCTTCAACTTATGATGAGAGAGTTACTGATCTCCCTCCATTTGTGGATGATCATGCAACTGTGTTAATTATTGAGTTGCCTAATACACCATCCAATTTGTTTGGTATTCCATCTGCTTTATTGGAACCAATGGCTATTTCTTTCATATCGATATCACTTGCATTACCAGAGCCCCAATCATCTCATATGTTTATACTAGCACCATTAATGATTCACCCTTCACCATACATTCCATAACTTGAGTATCTTCCTCTTATCACTACTAAGGATTATGAGTCCGATATGCGTGTTTGCTATGATATATTAGTAAACAGTTACATTGATAACTATCATTTTGCTCTCCTTTTGATTTATAATTATTATATATATTTGCATTGACTTGTTGTAACATCACCATAGCTATTTTGATATAAATGTATAGTAAAACCCTAAAACCTTATTTGTATACAAGATGCATATGTCTAATTATGCTAATATATATATTTAATGTACATTACTATATGACTCATCTATTTCCTTTCATATTTAATTGTTATGAAACAATAATAAGGGATCCCATAATAATTGTTAAGAAAATATAAAAAAAATAGTTTTCTCTAACATTAAAGGTAAAGATATATCTTTCTAAATATTTACTCAAGTGTTTCCAAGGTTTCTTTCTTAAGTATTAATCATATAGCTTCAAATTTAAGTTATTTTTAATCTATTTCCAAAGAAAAAAATTAATTTTTGAACTTGATATTATTAACAAAGTATTTTGAACAATAGGATCTTTTGATTTTCTAAGTTTGATAATCCTAATCCCTTATTATGTTAGTTTCATGGTTTGAGTGATGGAAATAAAGACATCATTTAGTTTTCAGAAAGTTTAACATAAAAAAGATCTTTGGGGTTTTTTAAGGAATTTTCAAGAAAAATGATATTCAAACAAGTTTTATAAATCTATTACCAATCTATAGTTTTGATAATTTAGCTTTTTTGAAGTATGGTTTTAGAAAAATTATCTGTCTGAGAATTTATTGGAAGTAAAGACCTTTTAATAGATAATTTTTTTTAAATCACTTCACTAAAATTTTTATTTTCTAAGGTCTTTATGTTTCAATAATTTCTAAATTAAAAAAATTTCTTTTGTTTAACTAGGACTTTGACTCCTAAAATATTTTCAAATTTTTTTATTTTTTGAGACATATTTAAAAGATTAAACCTTATCAATTGTGAAAATTGATCTTTTGATTAATACAAAGTTTTTAAAAAAATTATTAGTGAATCTTATGTCTTTACATTGCACATATTTTGAAAAAAAAAGTTAAATTTTCATGGATTAACTAGTTTAGGATTGTAAAGATGTTTAGTCGATATCTTTATACTAGTTACAATGGTCTAAAAATAAGATTATGACACATTCATATATTCTTTTACTTTATATTTTAAATTATTATGAAATGATCTTATAAATTATAAAATATTAATTTGATTCAAATGTTAATCAAGATTGTTCATAATAAGTTAATTTATATTAAATGAAAAATTATGATTGACATGATATTTTCTTGATAGTGAGTAAGACTTAATGTATAGAATCTTTGGAGTTTACTTATTGTCCATAAGTTAAAATTTAA
This sequence comes from Sindora glabra, assembly GCA_020226215.1. NCBI lineage: Eukaryota > Viridiplantae > Streptophyta > Magnoliopsida > Fabales > Fabaceae > Sindora > Sindora glabra. The sequence continues at coordinate 49,918,813 of CM035225.1, forward strand.
AAGAATGTAGGTGTACATTTTAACTTGTTGCTTATTCAATTATCAAACAAAGTAAAAAAAAATAGTATAATTATATTATTTAATTACATAATTTATTTAATTTAACATAAAAATATAAAATATTAAAGATATGTAGAGATGAAGCCTCGTTGTTTAGTTAGAGCTTTAAACCTTCAAAAAATTTATTTTTTATGCATAATATGTACATTTGTCAAAAAAATTATTTTCTTTCATTTAATCTCTTAAGAAATACTAAAATGCTTTATGTATCTTACCAATTTTCACATGACAGATAAATTAGTAATGTCTTTTTCTCTTTCATTTATAAATAACACTATGTTGTAATTAAGTAATAGTTTTTATTTACATTTTTTAATTTTTCATTATTATTACAACAAACTCTCTTCCATTCATATGTTTTTTCCTTTCCATTCTTTCCTCACTTTAGATTATTAATTTTAAATTGAATCCTTTTGGATTCAAAGATTGGAATGTTAAAGAGAAAAAAAACTACAAAAGAACATTAAATTGCATCCATAACTTTCACAATAATTAAATTGCATCCATAACTTTCATAATAATTTTATATTTATTATTATGATTCTAGTAATTAATTAATTCTTATAAACTAGGAAGTGTTAGAAATTTTTTTTGGTCCTCACATTAATTTATAAATCTTATAATGTTAATATTATTTAAGACCCATATTAAGTGACAATTAAATTTATGAATATAATATAGTATTTAAGCCTAATATGAAATAACCAGGTATGAATCATATGATGGGTATGATTTATTACTTAGATAAATTAATTTTATTAAAAGATCTCTACTTATGATACTCAAGAAAAACCCTATAGATAGAAATAGTCAAAATTTAGTCAGACATTATTTGTTAGTGGATCATAAGTAGAAATATAAATTTTTATTAGTAAAATTATTTATTAGTTTTAGTGGATGAAAATCTATTAGAATGTATTTAGGAAAAAAATCTTAAGAAAATTGGGAGTGCTCAAGATCTAAAGTTAACAGGCTTAGGAGTAACTTAAGGTTTTTTATCAAAAACATCTTAGAATTGTCTCAACATGGCAAAAATGAAATTTTGGACATATCCATAGTGGTGTGGAAAGTCACTAGGGAGGGAAAAGGGAAGTTGGCTTTGTTTAAGGACTTTAGTATAATTACTAAGAAGATTTTATAATTAGTAATTTAATTAAGGAAAATATAGTGGAAAGAATACAATATTTCATTAGGTTATTTGATCATCAAGAAAATATGCTAAGGAATTTAGAATAAGAATACTCTAAGGTATATATAATCATAAGATAAATTTAGAAAAGAATATGCTAGGAATTATATTTAAATTGGGTATTCATAACATCATCTTATTTTGAGATAAGCTTAAAATGTAACTAAGAATTGGAATGCAATTGGTTCATCCTAGGCTCAACCAAATTGTGGCTTACTAGGTTAAGAGGAAACTAGGATAATGCAATTTTGTTACTTGGAAATGATGTCATTTTACTTAATCATCCCACTTCCTAACATTATAAGGAAGGGATTTTAACATAAATTATCTCATACAAAAGTAAATGGCGTTACGGCTAGAGAAAGAGAGAAGAGAGGGAAAATGTGTTTTCTTGAGAGTTCTTGCTCAATTCTAATGAGTTTCCATTACTACTTTAAGTATTCTAGAAGTTTGATTAAAGTTAAAAGCATTCTTGATCATATAATGGAGGTATAAACTCAAAACTAGCATAAATTCATCTTCTTTCCATAATTCTTTTCTTTTGATTCTTCATAAATTTTATGTGATTTTGGATGCTACACTTTGAATTTTAGGTGAAAGAATTAAACCTCACAAGTATCCTTGAATGAGTAGAGATTCACTCTTTTTCTTTTTAGTTTTCTCTCTTGATGATATTTATATATAAGATGTATACATGTTTTTATGATAACTATTGTTTGCTATGCTAAAGCCATGATTATCATATTGAATTAGTTTGAAAATATTTCTTTAAAATTTTTATGATGAAAAGTTGAAAATGTTGATTTTGAAGATAATTTCTTTAAAGTAATGAAGTTTTGAAAATATGATTTTACATGGAAATGAGAGAAAAAATTTTAAGGAGAAAACAAGTTGAAATATTAGGTTTCATGCTTTAAGAAGGAAAAACCATGTTTTTATTTCTCAAAAAAACATTGCACTGAATACTAGCTTATATTAAAGATGATAGAATGTATAGAAATCAATTTTTAAAATTGAAAATAGATTGGTTTTATACAAAGAAATGCTCTTAGGTTTCCTATGTTTTTGAAAAAAAAATTCTAATTTTAAAGATAAGAGTAGGCATTAAACTAGACCATATTGTGAGAATTCTAGAATGATTACATCAAAATTTTTAAGCAAAGATCATTTTGAAATAAGTTAGGGAAGCTCTTAGATTTTATGTTCTTTTATGCAAAAAAATTCTATTTTTATAAGAAAAACTTGCTTTATTATGTTTCAAACTATTTAATTAATATTATTAATTATGTATATGAAGAGTTTATAATAAGAATATGCTTAGATATATGTTTTGAAAACTTATGAATTAGTGCAAAAAAATTACTTTTAAAACTATGCTTTCCAGTAGTAAAGTTCTTTTACAAATTACTTTGAATGATAATTATTTTGAATGGTGTTGGCAACTTGTTTTTTGACTAAGAATGAATAAAAAATTTTATTTCATATTTAATCATTAATTCTATAAATTTTTACAAAACTTTATTGAGGTTTTATATTTTTAAGAGAATTTCAATTTAAGGATGTCAATTTCAAGCAATTTTGATGTTTGCTTAAAGTAGTAAGTAGTGTAACACATTTTGAGATTGAAAAAGGTTGAAATATTAGGTTTAAAACCTTTATTTTAATTCTATAGGTTTTGGAAAAAAATTACTAAAGTTTAGTATTTTAAATAAGATCTCTAAATAAAAGGATGGTTGTTAAGACCTAAGATGAGTTTATGATTGTTTTCTTAACTTTTAGATGATGTTGTGTGGTGAAAATAAGCAATTAGAAATTGCTAAGAAGCAAGCATTTATGTTTCATTAAGTGATGAAAAATAGTTTTTCTACTTGTTGAAATAATACACAAAGCATAGAATTAAAATTGCTTGGAAACAGAAGTTATAGAACTTGAAAAAAAAATCAAGTTATAACTCCTATATTTTTATAGTAAAAATTGAATGATATATATGTATATATGCTATGTTAATATTTTGATTGGTTAAGGACACATTATTATTTATAATAATTGGCTTGAAAGTATCCTTTGAAAAAATAAACACTACTATATAGGTTGCATAGTTAAACTACAGGCTTACTGCACGATTAGTGCATGAATTGTGACATGATTTATTTTGTGAATTGTATATGAATGAATGAGGTTATATGTGAGAGTACTTGTGAATGATAGTAAACTCTTGCATGGATATGTGACTTGGTATTCTAGCATATGGAAATGAAAGCTCAAATGTTTTGTATAGTCATTGGTAAAGTGATGAGGTAATTGTATATTGTTTTTGTTAGATTATGTTGTACATTATGTTATGGTTATGGCTAATGGATGAAATTTGGACCTTAGCCTAATGTTTTACGAATATGAAAGTGTTGGAATACCATAGTTGGTATTCAAAATAAAGTTGAAAGTTAGTAAGGTTGTCCTTACTATATAGAAACCAATAATAGTGTTACAAATTTTCCTTGAATATTGTCTTTAATTGATTAATTGAGTTAATGATTATGATACCTACATTAGGTTTGTGTGCACTATTCTTGTTAATTACGAGGAATAATCTCTACTATGTTAAAGAGGTTCATAAATATAAAATTGTTAAAAAAATAAGGCTTAAATGTCGTATATGACATTGTTAACTTGTATACTATATTTGATATGAGATATGTTTATGTGATATGAGACCTTGTAGAAAGTTTTGGGAATTAGCCCATCGCCATTTGAAAGTCAGGTGGGATAAGGTTGACCTTAGAAGGATAAGGTTAAGATACATGTAAGATAAGTTTGGCCTAAAGTAACAAGGAGGAATCTTTTATACCTTCATGTCATTTGATAGTAATGCTAATGTTTATATTGTGTTATGATTGAATCATGTGACTAAATTATATTTTTCTTAAGTGTTTAATAGTGTAGTATGCAAAATTGCCTAATAAGAATTTTTTTCTAGTAAGAAAAAGTTTTTAATATATGCCTTGTATGTGAATGTTATTAGGATTAAAATTAACTAAAAAATTTATGTGATAATTCATTGAGTAATTTTATTATTCATTTTACTTGTGGATATATTTTTTAGATACTCTACCTCTGATGGCATTCTTTAAAATTATTAATATTTGGTAGTATAATCATGACATTACTTATAGGAAGTTTAAACTCAAGTATTACTTTTACATGAATATAGATTTACAGTAGTTTGAAATTGATTATGCTATAGATTTTGCTTTAATACTTAAGGTATTAGTAGGAGCATTAAAAACCACACCACTAGTAGTAGCAGATGACTCACCACACTTTCCAACTTATGAAGACTTTGCAACCTTTAACTTTGACATGGACTCCATTGACAGTTAATTTGTTAATAACTACAAAGTTTATATGTTTTTAAATCTATTTAACTTATTGCATATCTATATAATTATTTTAAGACTCTAACAATTTGGTTACTACTTAAACCAAGTACTTTTGTATAATTATAAATATATGATTCATATTATTGTATGTATATGGCTTAGATATTATTCTAATTGTCTCATGGTTTTTACAAAAATGATTTTATATAATAAGTTAGTTCACATAGAATTTCAAAAAGAAAGAAAAATGGTTTTCATTTGCATCAAAGGCAAATCCATATTTTAAAGTTTGAAAATATTTATTAGAATATAAGATAGCTACTTATTTTGAAAAAAAAAATATTTTGGAAATGTATATTTCTAGCTTAATTTTTGAATTTGATATTATCACCAAAGCATTTTAAAGTAAAATAGGATCTTTTGATTTTTCAAGTTTCTCTAACCTATTCCTATTCTATTGTATTTATTTCAAGGTTTCAACTTCTAAAATGATTTTACTATTTAGTTGTTTTTTTTAAAGAATCTTCTTCTAAAATATCTTTTTGATTTTTGAGGGATTTTTATTGAGATTAGTCTACAAATTTATTTTTACAAAAAAAAAGTCTTATGTATTTATTTCTCTGTCTTTTTCAGAATAACTTTTTGAAGTTATTATATTTTAACACAAAAAAATAAACCTTTTTTTTTTCTTGGATTGGACTCTAAAAAAAATTACTGAAATTCTAATTTTATTATCTTTTTTCGAAAGAAAGAAAATTTTTCTTAATGTTTTCTATTTAAAAGATGGAACCTCATCAATTGTGTGTGATTGATTTAAAGCTTAGTAGGAAAAATTTTTAGTAAAATTTTCAACTATGGTTTTTGCATCATGCATTTTTTTTTAAAATAATCAAAATTAAAAGTTAGTCTTGTTTAAAAATATTTGTAAAGATGTTTGATTGATATTTTCACATAATGTTACCTTTCTATCTTTATAATATTATGCATTCATCCTATTAATGTACAAAGAAAATACATAAGTGAAGATTTTGTGAAGGGGGAGTTCCTTTTCACATTTGTTTTATCTTTATGTCATTTTAAGGATCCCTAATTATTTATGAACTCCCATAATTCAAATGTTTCTTATGACTACTATTAAAATGTAGTGTACTAAAGTGATGTTATTCATCTAACCTTTTATTTCTCACTTCTACACATTTTATACTTTGACTACTTTCACTACTCAATAAATTATGCCATGACACATGACTGATGATTTGGAAATTTTGTGTTAATATTAAATTTTTCATCAATTGTTATTAGAGCTTGGATTCAATTATGTGTCATAGTTGATTTATTTGAGTAGTTTTTTATTAGTGATTTTGTGTATAAACACATATATAAATAATATAATTTTTTTATCAAGTTAGATATGAGTCTTACTGTGCATGTCTTTTTTTTGTCATAGCTTTTTACTATGTATCTTTAAAAAATGCTCTTTACAATAAAATCAAAACAATAGATGTTATCAGTGTTTTCATATAAGAGTGTTTGTGATTTGCAAATTTTGCTTTGTTTAAATGCATATAAGGGTTTATAAGAAATATGTAAGAAAAAATTTTGAATTTTCGATTATATATGTTATAGTGAATATATATATATATATATATATATATATATATATATTAGTAGGTGCATGCGTGCGTGCATGCACATATGTTTATGTGTGTTTACATGAATTTATAAAATGGCATAGTGTGTTTCATGATTTATTTAATTGGAGTTATATGTTTGCAAACTTCATTTTTCAGCACTTATATATTCCATTTAGTTTTCTATGGCCATTTTGTTTGATCAATATATACATATAGTGTTATCCTTTTAGGATAATGGTTCTCATGTGAGCTTAAAATAATTTAAATTTTGTCTAAGAAAATTAACCTTTATTACATTGGAGTATGCATTTTATGTCCTAGAAATGTGTTGTGTATATGTGTAATACTACATATTTAATGCATGATTTCCTATCAATTTTTAAAAAATATGATGGCATTGTATAATAGTTTTGCGAGAATGCAAATATGCAAGTGATGGTATGCAATATGCTCATATTTTGAAATTTTCTATTTATTATAGTTTTAGCATCCAATTTCAAAATTTAGGTTGATGTTATATGTTACATTATACTACTAGTTTAGATTGAAAGGGATTTTAAAATTGAATTTAAAGTGAAGAACTAGCATGTTGGACTTAGTAAGGTTAAGACATGTGCACTGAGTGGCTTGTGATAGGATAGGAACTGGATCAAAATTCAATTTTTCTAAAAAATATTTCATAGCTCTTGTTGTAAATTTGAATTTTTGGATAGAAAAAGTTATGAAAAAGGTCAAATATCTAAATGAATTATCTTCTAGTATAAGTGCAAGGTAAAACAAATACATGAATTTTTCCAAACCCAAATACAATTCAATTTTTCCTACAAAAATTGGATTGGGTAAGTTAAGAGGTGTGTTATATGTAAAATGGAGTTTTTTTTCTAGAGGTTGAAATAAGCTAAAAAACTTCTAAATTCATCAGGTTCTTCTTTAAATTTTGGAAAAATTAAAAACTAAATTTTCACTCATTTTTGGACATTTTAGAATTAGTTTAATTATGTGCAAGATTTTTATCTTTATTATTTCTTTCTATTTTATGCCTTTTAATATGTTACATATACTTAATTTTATGAAACCTTATTCTGTGATTAAATATTGATTTTCTAATATTTTGAAATTGTTCAATTAATACTAGATTTTTACACTATTTTATGTTTTTAGCTACAATATGAGTTCTAGATGTCATGTTTTAATCAAAACCTAGTTCAAATATTTTGGAGGTTGAAAATAGTCATGAAGTTGATGCTCTATTTTTGTCCAAGTTGAACCAATATAGTTTTTAGGCCATATCTAGAGCTTAATAAGTTCAATCAAGGTGAAACTAATGCTCAAAATTGCCTACAACATGATTCAATAATTTTTTGTTTGGGGTTTATTAAAACTATATTATTTTTATGGTCAAACAGGGGTTGGAAGATTAGTAACAAAAATTATTGTAATAAAACACTATTAATGGATTAAATTGTAAACTATGCTATGGACTTCTAAAATTAGTAAGGCCCCATTATTTATAATCCTATGAGATATATTAACTTAGCCTATTAAATTTTGTAGGATAGGAAATTAGATTTAAACTTTTATGCCTCTAAAATTAAGAATACACAATTCTAGATAACTTTCTTCTCCTCTCTAAGTTTCATTTTTTCATCTATGGAAAGATAAATTTTATATTAATTTAAGGATTTTAAGAATCATCTTAGTTTAGATTATAAGATCCTAATTTGTAATGTTGATTATTGTTAATTAATTTTCCTCTTTGTCTAATTCATTTCATTAATTTTTTAGATTTCCATGGGTTGAATCTTGATTTGGTATAATCTATATTCATTCATGTAATCTATGTTTTTTTATCTAGTTTTCTATTAAATTTTGGTTAGTTAATCATCATTTTTCATGTAAGAGAAAAGGAATGAATTATTAAAATAGAGATTTCTAGTTTAATTCTTCAATTTAGTTAATTTCTATATTCAAATTGATTTATGTTTAACTTTATGAATTGTAACGATTGCTTAATTTTGCTAATTTGAATTAATCAAATCCACTGTAGGGGCTCCAGATGATTTTAGCTTAAGAAATCAATTGAAATTATTAAATATGTTATGATTTATGATTAATCTGTTAAAGAATTCTTAAATTCCTTAGATCAATTATATTTCTGTATTATTTTTATGTTAATTTTGTATTCTATTTGTAACCCTAAATTCTATTTAATTTTGAATTAAACCACTCAATTTAGTTCTATTTTGCTTCATACATACTGCATACATACTGTTTCCATAATTGTCTCAATTGTACAATCTTAATTTTCACTTCTAATTCCATTTTTTTTGTTTTTATTGCATAAAAGGCTTAGATAATTCTATAACCATAGTCAATAAATCAATATGAAAAGATGTATTAAGTAAATCACTAATGGTTTGACCTAGTTTGTTCCTTTATATCATAAATTTTCATCAGACTAGTAATTTTAGTTTTGATTAGCTTCAATAACCGTTAGTTCGTTAGAAGTTGAATTTTAGAATAATATAAACCAAAAATCCAATGAAAATCTTATTAAAATCACAATAAATGGGGTCGAGTATAATTCGGGTTTGCAATTAAGTTGAATGACCTAAATTGCAAATCCACAAGCAAGAAAGATGAATAGTGGTGACATATACTACACCCACACACACAGAAGACATATAGGATCCGTGTGCCACTATCCAATCCACTCTTTAAGTACACAATTATAAGCATTTTTTCATAATTTTCTAGGATTAAAAATAATTTTATAAAATTTTCCCATTTTTTTAATTATGTAATTGATATTATTTTAAGTTAAAAATTTTATTATGTAATTCTTATATTGTTAGCTACCTTATATCGTTTTTGTGGCATTTTTAGCTTTGTATAATTATTATATCCTCTCTAGAATTTCAATTAGTTTAAAATTTCTTTATGATGTTATGTAAATAGTAATTAATAATAGGTAAATTTTTTTCCTAAAATAGAAGTTCTATTTAGAATAAATGAATTTTGATAATGATGCATTGGGGAAAATAGTACTAATTAAATATAGAATACTAAATAAAATTTGTAGGCAACTAGGGAATGAATTACTTAATTTATGCTTAGGATAAATAATAGAAAAATGTTAGTTGAGAAGAAGTAATTAGATGTAAGTATGGAAAAGTTTTTAGGGTAAAAGGATGAAAATGTCCTTACCTATTTAAAACCTAAATTTAGCTTCCTTTATCTCATTTTCATAAAAGAACCTTAATTCTCCTCTCCTTTATTCCTCTTCCTTCCATCTTCCAAGTAAAGTAACTAAGAAGTAAATCTTCATCAATTTTTTCACATAATCAAGGTAAAGAGTTCAAAAGGGAATATAAGCCTTGACCTTTATTTTCATGATTTTGAATGATTAGGAGTGATTAATCTTCAATCCTAGATTTCTAATATTCCTTCTATACTAGTTTATAAAATATTCTAGCTTTATTAAATTGAATTAAGTGGTTTTAGATGATTAAATTACTTGTTTTAGGTTTTTTTAACCATATGCTTAAATGTATAAATATTGTCATATTTATGGTATTTGTTTGAATTAGATGTTAGATAGCTTTGTTGAAATGATAAGAAAGTGTATTAATGATGGGATAAGGTTTGGTTAGGCATTAAATGCAATATATGTTTGAAAATTTTAGATGAACAATGAAAGTTTTGAAGAAATTTGCAGAATCCTAAGCAATAGTTGATTATATACTTAATTATGAGTTCAAAAGTTACTTTTTTTATATTAATATTTAATTATAGAATCCAAAATTATTCTCTTGACCCTAGTAGTTTAATACATAGTTGATTATGGTCCTTAGAATGGCTCTTAGGGTTCCATAGTCAATTATATGTAAATTACTTAATGTTATCATAGCATGTAACAGATTAAGGTGGAATATGATAGTCTTTAACATTAGATTGAGATATTACACAATAAATAAGGAGTTAAATGCAAGATGTGTGGTTCTAAAGAATGCCATGAAGATATTGTGAAATGTGATTTGTGTTAGGATTAAAAATGTTATGTTATTTATAGAATGAATAGAATGCATGAGTATCATAAATATCCTTAAAATGTGCTATGCTTGACATTTGTTTTAGAAATAAGGGTATATTTAATGAGTTTATTATGTGGTATGAAAAAGGATAGTGTAATGTTGTCGAAAGCCTATAAGAGGCTATCTTCACCAAAAAATAGTGCAAATGGTGTCAAAAGGCCATAAAAGACTTTTTTTCATCAAAAGGAAAATGTGAATGTGTCAAAAGCCTATAAAATGTTATCTTTAGTAATAGGAAAATGTGAAGGTATTAGAAGCCTATATAAGTCTATCTTCCCCAAAGGGTAGTGCAAATTATATTGGAAGCCTATAAGAGGCTATCTTTACCAATAGGAAAATATGAAGGTGTCAGAAGCTTATAAGAGGTTGTAATGTAAAGATGTTAGAAACTAATAAGAGGTTGTTTTCATCAATAAGAAAATAAGAAGGTTTCAAAAGCCTATAAAAGGCTATCTTTACTAATAGGAAAATGTAATAGTGTTAAAAGCTCGATAAGGTTGTCTTTACCAAAAGATGTGTGATGGCATTCGAAGCCTAACAAGGTTATATTCACCAAAGGAATCGAGGTAGAATTGAAAACTTCCGTGAGACTATTTTCACTAAAAATCTATAGTGGCGGAAGCTTATGAAGTTATCTTTACTATGTTAATATGTATACATTATCATGAGATTTATGATATGGTAAATACGTAAGCTCACAAGATCACAAAGAAATGTCTAGTTACTAATAAAAGTTATGTTGTGATAAGTATGATATCGTATTAGGTTTACAGGATGGTAAATCTAGATAATAAGTTTATGCTTATTGTTATATTTGTTCATGCTAAAGTATTTATTCACTAAATCCTAAATTTATGCCTCCACGTGTTTTCTTTGTAGATACTCAGATTAATCTTCCACCATCACCTTGGAGATAGGCTCTCGGAGAGTATCCAGCATGTTTTGGGTAGCATTATTTTGTGGTTGATGTTTAAGCTTTCATCTATGTAAGGTAAAAGAAAGGTAGAAGAGTAGAACCTAAATATTTTAGATTACTTAAGTTAACTTATCTTCAAATGATAGATCATAAGCAAGCCTAACTCCTTTGTAATTAAGAAATATTTTTTTAAATAAAAATATTTTCTTTTCTTTTTTACTATAAGTAAACCTTTTTCAAATTTCCTATGTTTATTTTATTCATGTTGGAATAATTCATGGATGATAAGGTTCTCCAATAGACTATTAATAGAGCTTGTAGGTTATTATCTAGATGACATGGTACACTACTATTACTATTATTATTGTTACTATTATTGTTATTATCATCAATTTCATTATTACTTATACTAGTATGCACAATACTATAATTATTGATGTTACTATTATTAATATTATTGATAATATCTTAAAAGATGGCACCAATAGTCATATCACTATGGTTATGAATATTAATGTTATTAAATCTAGGTTAATTAAACTATTGTGAAATTTGTTATTTAGATAAGAAATGTGGTGATAATATAAAGAGTGAACATCAAGAACATTCATATAATGATATGATTAATGAAATAAGTGGATGTAATAACAAACAAAGCTCTTATATGCTAAAGTAGGGTGTGCAAATAGGACTTGAATTGGTAAAATTATGAGGTATTGAAGACATATTGCAATTATGTTAAGAGAAGATATAGAAAAGGAGTTGATGAGATCAAAATGAACACTAAAACTTGTTAAATATTAATAAAGTGTAAATAATAAGGATTATTGATATATACAATAACTGTAGTAATGAAAAAGTGAAAATGAGATTACTAGAAACTTAAAGAGCATTATGGTGTCATTGAGTGAGCAACTGAATTTCCAAATATTTTGCTTAAAATGGAACTATACATGTCGAAAGAAATCCCATAATTTAGCATTTGAGATTGATAATGCCACTAAATTAGCAAGACTTTGAGAATTCAAGAATAAATTCTTTTAAAGAGGGCAGTACTCTTCCATCACCATTACTCAATTCAGAATGGCTTTATGATGTTATGAAAAGAGTAATTAGAAAATTTTAACAAGTAAACTTTTTCTTAAAATAGAAATTCTATATGGAATGAATAAATTTTGATTAAGATGCATTGGGGAAAAGAGTACTACTTAAATATGGAGCATTAAATAAGAGTTATAGGTCATTAGAAAATGAATTATATGATTTAGGCTTAGGATAAAGAATTGGAAAGGGTTACCTAAGAAAAAAGGTTATTAAATGAAAGGATTAAAGGTTATAAATAATTAGATTTGAATATATGAGTTTGAAAAAGCTTTATGGTAAAAGGATGAAAATGTCCCAACCTTTTTAAAACCTAAATTCAACCTTTGTCCTTTCATTTTTACAAAAGAACCTTAACTTCCCTTCCTTTCCACTTTTCTTCTTCCTTTTATCTTCTAATTAAGCAACTGGGCAGCAAATATTTAACATTTCTTCATATAACCAAGGTAAGGACATTAAAATCTCCTCTTTACTCGATCTTTCTTTGATTTTCCTTAAAGATTTAGAGAATTCTAAGTTTGGAACTTAAAAAGGAATATAAGCCATAGCCCTTATTTTCATGATTTTGAACGATTAGGAGTGACCAATCTTCAATCCTAGCTTTCTAATACTTCTTCTATACAATGTGAGTAAATATTCTAATTCTATTTAATTGAATTAAGTATTTTTGGATAATTGAATCACTTGCTTCAGGTTTTCTTGACCATATACTTAAATATATGAATATTATGATGATTTATGCTTTTGTTTGAATTGGATCATGGAATTAGATTTGTTGAAATGATATAAAAGTGTATTGATAATAGGATAAGACTTGGTTGGGCATTTAATGTAATACATGTTTGAAAATTTTGAAGCTATAGTGAAAATTTTGAAGAAAGACTATCTAGTTGATTATGCCCAGAATGTGCATTCATAGTTTACTATATGCCCTAAGGTTGCTTTATGGATGTTGATAATTGACTATAGGCATTTAGAATTATTCTGTGGACCCCGATAGTTAACTATATAGTTAATTATGGTCCCTAGAGTTACTTTTGGCCCAATAATCGAGTATATAGTCAATTATACCTAGTTTACTTGATGTTATCATGGCATGTAAAGGGTAAAGGTGGAATATCATGGTCTTTAAAATTTGGTTCATATATTATATGACAAATAAAGAGTTAAATGCATGATGTGTGGTCTTAAAGAGTGGCATGAAGGAATTATGAAATGTGATTTATGTTGGGAATGAAAATTTTATACTAGATATAGAACAAATAGAGTCATATGGCAATGTGATATGTGAGTCATTTATCGTTTAAGTTCTTAGATAAGAATAAATGAGTATCATAGATATGCTTGGCATATGCTTTGAAAATATGAATATATTGAATGAGTTTAATGTGCGCATGAAGAAAGATAGTGCAACTAGCATTAAAAGCCCATATAAGGATGTCTTCACCAATAAGAAAATGTAAAGATGTTGGAAGCTTACTAGAACAATAACACTTTATAACAAAAGCACTCGTACCAATGACAAAAATTCAATCATTGAGATAAGTTTTTTTTCAAGCAATAATTTTTCATAAAGTTTATAGCAATGACAAAGTTGTCACTATACCCTTTTAAATAGTTAATTGCCACCAATTGGTGGGCATTTTTCAAGGAAGGCTACATTAATGACAAAGTCATTCATATAAACTTTTGGAAATTTAACCACTAACAATTGGTGCACATTTTTTGAGGAAGGCTATACCAATGACTTTGTCATCGAAGTAGGCTTTTTTGAAAAATTAAAAAAAAAAGCTTTTGGAAATTTGAATGCCAAAAGCTAGCAAGCATTTCTTGATAAAGGCTATACCAACAAATTTGTTATTAGTATGGACTTTTTGAAAATTTTTAGCAAAAAAAATCAAAAAAGCATTGTTGTCAATATAGTTTAATGTTAGATTGGAAAATGCATGTGCCCCTCATTAACATGATTGAAAAAAAAACCTACATTGACAACTAAATTTTGTTGTTATTAGTATAAGGTTGCATCCTTAAGTTCACGCATAAAGAACGTAGAGAGAGAAGAGAGCTTCTAGGTGATTTTTTTAATAGTTTTATTAGTTATTTTTACTATATTTTTATTTTTTTACATATTTTCTTACTTCTATTTGTGAAATGAATAGATTTTATTGCGATTACTATTTCTTGGTCGATATTAGTTTTTATTGAGTTTAGGAAACCATTAAGGTGGGCAAAAAAAAAACTTATAATATTTTGTTTTAATTTACAATTTATGAAGTTATTAATATAAAGTGCATTATTATAATTTGATGAAATTGTTACTTTTTATAATTTGATATGCATTTTTGCATAATTTGTTATATTTATTATTTGAAATATCTAGTGAGTATGATATAAGATAGAGGTATAAAAAAAATCATGAAACAATTTAAAGGATGATGTGAAATCTTAATAATTTAAATTATTGAGAAAATAAGTTATGTCAATATTTGAGAAATTAAATAATTAAAAATATTAAATTAAATTACTAATAAATATGTTTTACTAAATAATAAAGGAGAAAATTTATAACAATTTATTAAAAATTAGAAAATATAAAAATAAATTATTTAATAGAATTGTATTAGTAAATAATAAAGGAGAAAAGTGTTTGCAGTAATTTAACATTATAGGAAAATAAAAAATTACTATTATTAATTTGTTAAAATATGTATAAAATTAAAGTAATCAAATAATGAGGGCACATCAATTTTTAAAATTTAATAATTAAACTTTTTGATGATGTGAAATATATAATAATATAAGGTAACAATTTAAAATTCTAACAAAATAAGTTATGTCATTACTTAAAAAATTAAATTAATAAAAATATTAATTTAATGTTGTAAATGTGTATTAGTAAATTTTAAAGAATAAAAATATTTGTAATAATTTAATGATATAAGTAATTTAAATACTTTTATTAAAATTTTAGAATATGTAGAAAATCAAAGTAATTAAATAATGATATCACATAAATTTCAAAAATTGAAGTAATCAAAATGTAAACTTTTTAATGATATGAAATATATAATAATATAAGGTAATAATTTAGAATCCTAAAAAAATAAGTTATGTCAATGCTCAAAATAAATAAATAAATAAAAATATTAAAGTATCAATAAATGTGTAGTACTTTGAATAAATTTATTAAATTGTTATATTTATAAAAAATAAAAGTAGACAAAAATGATGCAATTTATGAAAAATATATTTAAAAAAATTAAAAGCTATATAAAATATTAGATTAAAGTTGACTAGTTTAAAAATTTAACCACCACCACCACCATGAGTTATTATTAATCTTAAGTAGAGTAGTGCATATTAAGACATCTATGTAAGGTAGCAAAAATGTATCTTATGTAAATGAGTATTAAAAGGGAATTTATTATATACTTAAAATTATTGTGATTATTTTTAATAATGATTATCGTTTGTGTTGTCTAATAGCCATAGTTAATGTTGAGGTGGGCTATCATGAAAAAGATGGTGGAGCCAACCTACCACGTAGCCTTACTCACATTCCTTTGTAGTACAAATTAGGTAAAATTTATTAAACTATATTATTCATTTCAATGGTTATTTTCCTAGAAATTCATAATATTAGCATGTGTTATATTTGAAAGTTGCCTTCTCGAAAAAGCAAGGTTTTAGTAAGTCCTTGAATATGCACAAAAAAATTTAAAAGTAAGACTTTAAATTATTGTTGATAAGCTTTGATAAGGAGACAAGTACATGGTATGCAGTGGGTGAAAACTTTAGTCACTTTTCTCATGACATAAGTATGCTAGTGAGATAGTATTGTGAACCCTTCCCCAAGAATTGGAAGAAAGTGCCTCTAAAATAGTAGGAATGTGTCTTGCAGGAAGTTCATGTAAGTATCATTCAACTTATGGTCTTTATTTTTTGATATTAAAATTATTTGACACATTAATCGCATGCTTGTTACATGTCTTCTAATGTAGTCCCACTTTAAGTTTATGGACATATCATCAGAAGAGTTACATATCATGATCACTAGTATCATGCAGTCTATAGCAAATGTATATTAAGACCAGAAGTCAAACCTTAATAATCATTTCTTGGCACATGAAGGGTAAGTTGGGTGATCTTAACTTAGAATGTGTGAGATTAGCAGTTCCTCAAGATATCCTAATTGATCATTAGGAGAGGTGTCGTACCTACTTTCATAGTTAGGAGTTCAAGATAAGGATAAAGTTATAAATAAATGTTATCATTTTAAAATTTTAATTATATTTCACTTTTGTTATTGTAAATGTTTTGTTTTGAATTTGTAAAAGTTATCTAAAAGAAATAAGAATAACAAGGTGACAAAGGTGTATAATAATCACCATGGGTCAAATACCAAGACCATTACGGTGCACCAATGTGATAAGGTATGTTAAATGAACATCCATGATATTCCTAAACCTTCCAACATTTTACTAATATTATGTACCTTTTTTTTGGTAAAACTAACATAAAGAAATAAGGAAAAAAGTGAGTTGTAGCTAGTGATAGAGAATTTTAAGATCTGTCATATGTATCAAATGGTAGAGTAGGTGTATCAAGATGTTACAAGTGTTCATGTAAGTAATTTAATTCTTATTTCCTAATTTTAGAAATCTTACAAAAAACTTTACTCATTCTATTAGATTTTTATTTAAAAAATCCTAAAGGTGAGGATAACGAAGTTGACCACCTAATGAGCGCAATCTAGTGCATTGTACACTGGCTCTTATTGACTCTTGTGCTTCCCAATAAGTTTTCTATTGTAGACGAGATGCTCGACACTCATCAAGGGCAAACAATTGGTCATATGTTGGTCGAGATGTGATATGCCACCCTAGTACATTTGGTTTGATTATAGCATTTCCTTAAGGGCAACAATGGCAACATATGGGATTGGTTGTTAAGATGCAAAGCTACATTGCTTAGAGTCAATAGGTCACCTAGGCATAGCAGGAGTAAATACGATATCAATAGTAGTGCAAGAGCAAACTTAAAGTTACATGGATGTATTATATTAGGATTTTCATTCCTGGTAAATCAATTTGCTTCTTCCTTCTACATCATCATCTTGTCTTTATTTGCATATTATTGCATAGCCATACCCAGTCAATTTGCTTCTATAGTGTCCCAAACCTTCCTTCATCCTCTTCCTTACCTTGTAAAGTTAATTTCATATGATTATGGTCATGATGATAACATCACTCACTAATTTCTTTAGGAATTTTTTTTAATTATACATTCACTTTTAAGCATACTTTATAGTGTTATTTGTTAATAATTTATCATTATACATCATTCATGATTTTACTTTATATATTTTTTTTATCTATTTGATTTATTACTATAATTAATAAAAATAAAATTTTAATTTATTATTAATTGTATAAAAATTTAGAGGTGTTGTAAATTTCTTAGACCATGGTTATTATTTAAAATAATTACTAACAATTATATATAAATTTAAAAAAAATAAAAAGCCTATACTAATAACAAATTGATCTTGTAGGAATTTTTATAAAATGTAAAAAAAAAAATTAAAAAGCCTATATTGACAACAAAGTTATTGGTATAAGGTTCAACTTATATCAATGACTTTGTTATCTATATAAGTCTATGTCAGATGATCCATGTCAAATAATATACTAATGACACGTGTTATTTGTATAGGTCTTTTTATTGAGATGACATGACTTGTTTTAGGTATAGTTGTTAACAGTCTATATTAATGATACCTATATTGATGTTAGGTCATTAGAACAAACTTATATTGATGAGAAATCATTGGTATAGCCATTTATTCTTATGATGGCCTATAAGAGGTTATCTTCGCTAATAGGAAAATGTGATAGTGTTGGAAGCCTAATGAGATTGTCTTCAACAAAAGATGTGTGATGGTGTCGAAGGCTTGATAAGGCTATCTTCATTGAAGGAATCGAGATAGTTTTGAAAGCTTGATGAAACTATATTCATTAAAAGGCTATATTATTAAAAGTCCATGAAACTATCTTCACTATGTTAATATATGTAATCAAGATGAGATTTATGATATGATGAATACATATGCTCTTGAAATCTCTTGTAAAGGAATTTTTGGTTACTAATAGAAGTTTATGTTATGATAAGTATGACATGTGATTAGGTTCATAAAAGGATAAATCTAGTTGATAAGTTTATGTTTATCATTTCTCATACTAGAGTGTTTACTTACCAAGTCTTAGATTTACCCTTTCCATGTGTTTTTTCTTTTGCAAATACTTAGGTTAATCCTTCACCACCATCTTAGAGATAGTCTCTTGGAGGGTATTTGATATTTTTTAGGTAGCATTAGGTGTTTTGTGGTAGATGTTTAGGCCATCATTTGTGTAGTAAAAAATGAGGTAGAAGAATAACACTTGAATTTTTTAGGTTAGTTAGGTTAGCTTATCTCTAAATAACAAGTTATAAGTAGGCCTAACTCTTTTTGTTACTAAGATATATTTTACTAAACAATATATATATATATATATATATATATATATATATATATATATATATATATATATCTTTTTTTCCTTTTACTACAAGGAAACATTTCCTAAATTTTTCATGTTTATCTTATTTATGTTAGAATGGTTCATGGATTAGGCTGGTGGAAATCAGATAATGAGTTTGGTTTGACATCAATCATGACTAAGGTAGGTTGTGACAATAATGATGCAATAATTTTGTATATCATTATGCATTAGCATAGGAATTACAAAGTGCTCATATTATGCCATAAATCTTTATATAATTATGTATTACCTTTCGTGGGACCAATTGCATAAAATTTTGCTAACAAAAACATTTTGAGAAATTATTTTAAAATGTATTAAAGAAAGTCCATGTCAATAGTATTAAATATATTTTTGGTATTATATTATTAATATAGTTCATTAGCAATAATATAAGTGTAGGGTTAAGTATGTTATTCCTAGAATTTTTAAAAATCTCATTGGTGTTAGTTTATAAAAGTGCAACATTTAATTATTGTATTATTTTGTAAAGTTTTAAATACCCTTCTGGTATTAGGTCTTATAATGTAATCCTTTATTAATTGCATAGTTTTCTTATAAGCAAAATACAAGTATGATCAAAGTAATTACATTTATTAATGGATTAATGCATTTTCCTTAACTACATTACCTATGCAATTAGTAGTAGTAAAGATGCTAAATAGGACTAATTATGATGAATGGGCTAAATCATTAAAGTTGTATTTTGTGATCATGATCATGGGTATGGCAATTATAGAAAAGGAACCCACTATTTACGCAAACTTAAGTGTTGAATAAAGGAAGAAATATGAAAAGTGGACATAATCAAATTGATTTTGTTTAATAGTTAAGAAATATACTGTCCAAACCATCAAAGAAAGTATCCTTGATTTAGAAACACTAAGACCTTTTGTAATGTCCCGAATTTTCAATTCTATTATTTGAATCTTTAATTTCTGAGGCTGTAGAAACGAAGAGCATGTTTGAATTAGCCTGGTGGGTGAATCTCAAGTTAAAAGGAATTAAGTGTAAGGGTAAATGAAATTTTGAAGGAAAATGATAGTAGGGAAAGAATTAATTTTCCTAAATAGTATGAATGATCAGAGGAGGTTGGAAAACCCTAAAAGGGGAGGTTGTCTAAGTCTGATAGTGTAAGGAATTTTAAATAGACAGGAACCCTATGGACTAATTTGCAAAAGTGTAAAATCGGGTGTGGTTAAAATGAAAATAATTAAGGATTTGGGATCTAATGTGAATAACTAAGAGTTTGGGGTGCAATATGTGATTTTAATTAGTGTGACCAATGGATCTATGACAAGTGTCATTGTTAGAAAATTAAGGGCAAGAATAGCCTTGCTTTTGGTGAAAAAAGGACTAAAATACCCTTGAAAATCTCAAAAATGACCAAAATATCCCTAAAGCTTCATGAAGACTCTACCACCTTCTCCATTCTCCAAAAAGCTGCAGCAAACCCTCCATGAAAGCAAGCTTAACGTGTGAGAGAGAGGGAAGAGAGAGAAAGTTTCTTTTGAGTTTTTTACCCCAAAATACTAAGATTCAAGCTAAGGTGTAGAAGGGAAAATTGCTCCTCTCACCAAGCTCTATCTATTGATGTCCCTAGATTGAGGAAAAGCCCAAGTTTGATCAAGTTTAGGGAGCTCAAAGTAAGGATTTTCAAGTTGTTGCAAGAGGTAAAATTGTTCTCCTCTAAAAGCTCTTTATTGTGCTCTTTTTAGTTTCTTGAGATTTTGATGTTGGAATGGTCAAGGGTGAATGAACACGGGGTTTAGGAGGATTTGAACATGTTTGATGATGTTTTGGATGTTGTAGTGTTGATTTATGACTTTGGTTTGGTGTAAAAACAACAAGAAACCATGGTTACACACCTGGGTTTTTAGGGTATAATGATGCATGTGTAGTATGGGTATGATATGTTTGGAACTTAGCTAAAAATGATGAAGTTAGATAACTTTTATGAAGTTATGGAAGTGTTTGTGTGTATTTGCCTTTTTGAGAAGCTGAAACCATAATATGGAAAAGAAGGAAGGAAGGAGTTTTAGTGTTTCAAGTGTTTTCTGAGGATCAGTGAAGTACACGGGGTAGAACACGGCCCGTGTTATACCCCGTGTTCCTCGTCGAAGCTGATCAGTGTGCTACACGGGGTGCAACACTCCCCGTGTTTATCTCAGGACTGAAGGGCAGTAAGGTACACGGGATAGAACACGGCCCGTGTTAACCCCCGTGTTCTTTGTCGAGTAGCCCAGAAGTGAGCCAGTAAGGAACACGGCCCTGAACACGGGGTATGGGACCCCCGTGTTCTTTGTTAAGTGAACTTTTTGGCTTGATTTCTTCAGGATTTCCATGGTTTTACCTTTGGATCCTTTTCTAATGTTCTTATGTGTTAGTTCAAGGTTGGAAAGTGAAGTTTAGAGCATCTAAATATGCATTTAATTAGGTGGAGAAAGTAAAGAATACATGAGGATTAGGGAAAGTGATAATGTTCTAATATAAGCTATGATGTATATTTGTATAGACTGAGGAGTGCCATCTTGCAAAGGCAAGAGAAAGTGTAAAGGAGTTATTGGTGAAAGCAAAAAGGGACATCACATTGGAAGCTTGTGAAAGGTAGCTAGCTTTATCCTTAAGCTTTGTTTTCTATTTACATGATTTTATGTGTTTTATCCATTGTATGGAATGAGAATGATATTGCAAGTGTTGTGGCACAACCCGAGAAGACAGTAGAATACTGTGATTGGCCTATGGCTCGGGACCCTCGGGGATAATAGTGCATTGTTATGTGTGGTACCTATGGCCAGGGACCTCGGGAAGACAGTGTGATACTGTGTTAGGCCTTTTGGCACGGGAACCCCGGGAAGACAGCGTGATGCTGTATGAGGCCTGAGTACGATTGTTTGTGATGGCCATCTAGACATTGTGATAAATCCTTGAATGGGATTGATGATTGTTGTGAATTGCTGTGTGTGTGATGCGTGTTTCCTACAATAGTAAAATATTGAATATGTTGATGAATGATTATCGAATTTCGAAACGTATGTCTTAATTGCTTAAGGATCTGGAATGACTTGAAATGTTTTTATGGTAATAGCTAGCTACTGGGAAACTTTGTTTCTTATGTTTTCTGTTTGGTGACTAACCATTCCAGGTGATGCTTTCAAGGGCTCTCATGAGAAAGGGCAATAGTATTTGAAGTTGTAAATACTTATATAGTTGATGACATTGTATATGATGGATGTACAATTTGTAAAGTTGAACTTGTGAGGAATTATATGGCTTTTGATCATATGTATGAAGTATAGAAATTTGAGATATTCCGAGTAATTTGGAGTAAATGACATTTTAGTATGCGTTAATTATCTATTAAATGAGGAATAAGGCGTTATTAAGTAAGGGAGTTACACCTTTCTTGATTCCATTGCTAAAAAAATTGTAAAATTTGATAAAACATAAAAAGGCCACTATCTATCATTGCTTGAGAAGACAACTTATAAGGGGACCAGTGGAGTGCGAGAGCATATTCCAAAACTAATTAATTACTATAATAAGATGAAGAGTATGAGTACTGATCTAAGATATAGTTTTCTAATTTGGGGATCGTTAGAGTTATTGCTTCCATAATTTAATGTTCTGAAAACTTTATATAACACTTAAAAGGGTGAATGGACTATTAACAAAATTATATCCATTATCAATTAAGTAGAAGAAGACATGAGAAAGGGAAGTTTTTAAGCAATCAATCTTGTTTCTCATGGTTCAACTTTAGAATAATGAATAAGAAAGCATTTCAAAAACAAACAATTGTGGTTGTTTGCATTTTTGTACCAAAGGCACAAAATTTTGAATCTTTCATTAAGAGAACTTGTTTCCAGTTATCATCTTTTATCTTAATGATTATTTCATCATTTTAATGAATAAAATTTATTTTGATTCATGATAAATATGTGTTTATTTTTAGTATATTGTTTTAGTGAATTATATTATTTTGACTTAAGTTTTGTCAAATCCATTAATTCAAGAGAGAAACTTATTTTTAAAACCATCTCTAGGTCCTTAACTAACTATCCATTCAAAGGATGTTTTGGATAGTAGGAGTTATATAATGTTATAGAAGGCAAAATGTTGAAAGTATGGTGATTCCACTAGCACCATAACTTACCAAATCATCTCTTTCCTTCCCATGGTGTTATCTAATGCAACTAGTAATAACAGATGTGGAGATGAAAGAATTAACGAATGAAACTCCTATTAGGATGTCTTGTATAGTTTACATAATCCTTTAAAATGGACTATGGTGATAGAGTATGTATTAATCTTATTGTATAAGATCAGATATAAGGTTAAAATAAATTCCTCAAGAACAATAAGCTAGTAAAAAATAAGTGAGGTTCTAAAGCTATAAAATGGTTTGAAATGAAACTAAAGGTTCAATTCAAATTAGTAGTTAAGGAGCTATACTTGATATGAAGGCATAGATTGTAAAAAAACTTTCTTATAAGTATCAACTAAAGACTCACTCTGAATTATTGTCACATTGATAGAACATTTTGGTGGGATTTACATTTGTCAAAGATTAAAATAGACTTCCTAGATGATAACATGTTGGAAAGAATATAAAATAGCTAGATAGATTTTCAGAAAGGGATAAAGAGCACCTTGCACATAAGGTAAAAATGCTTAGCTTAAAGTAAGTGTGTAGACATTTATAGTTTGGTGAGACTATAACTTTTTTCAAATTTAAGAAGAGCTATGGACCAGCAGATGACGATGAGTATGGGCATTTTGGTAATTCTAATCTTGCATGATAATGACATTTTTCTTGTTAGTGATATTGTGAACATATTGATTGAAATAAAGCAATTGAAATTAAAATTCTTAGGAATGCCTTTCTTGTCATGGGCATTAAGATTCGTCATTATAGGTCTTAAAGGTACTTGACTTATCTCAATAATTGTGCCACAAAGGCTTAACATGTCAATGTGCTCTTATATTTGTTTGTTAATTCAAAAAGATGAGTTTTCTTAAAGTTCCAATGTTTTTAAAGTGTTAAAGAAAAAAGAAATGATAAAAAATATCCTATATGCATTAATCGTAGGTAGCCTAATGTGTGCTTAGGTTAAAGATACTAGATTGCTTCTAAAGGAATAATAAGGTACCTAGGTTTTACAAAAGGTTTCATACTGGCCTACAGGAGATCAAGAGACCTCATAGTCACAAGTACTTAAGTTGATTTTGTTTGTTGTCTAGATGATCATAAGTCCATGTCTAGGCATATGTTATGGTTGTAGGAAGAGCTATGCAATGGAAAGTATTGAGCAATTATTTATACCAACATCTGTTATAAAGGTAAGGCATGTTGCTTGATATAAATGTGCTTGTGAAACCATTTGGTTAAGGTTTTTTTTATTCTTAAGCATTTATGTTTTATTACAACAATATTGCTACCATGATTTTCTCTATAAGCAATAAAGATTCAGTCTGTATAAAGGACTTTAATGCGAAGTAGTGTGAGATAGAGAAAATACATAAGCATATTTCTTGTATTTTCTTATGAATTGTATGCTAGCAAATCCACTAGCATAAGGCTTAGGAGTTGGAATAAATTATGATTATGTAAATAATGTAAATTTACCTAAGCCTTTTGGTGTTTTGAGTTAATGGGAGTTTTGATAATATGATCTCATTATTATCTCAAGATAAATTTAATTGAAATATTTATAATAAAATATTTGTGATATTTCCATATATTTTGTACATATTTTAGGTTATGACATGTTATTAGAGTTATTTAGACACTGTCTCATTATTGTATTGAAAGTGTTGATTCTCATTGGTCAATTTGGGTAAATGTTAGGACTATTGTGTAGATATTTATAATCACATTAAAATTATATAAATCCTATTATCCGTATTTATATTTGTAGTAATATCCTTAATCAATATTAATTGTTTTGGTTAGCGAGATGTAGGTATATGATATTCTTAATATTAATATCCACTTTGGATATAATATTTTGCATTATTGGATAATTATGATCTCAATTTAGATTTGTGGATATAATAGTATTATTTAATATTGACATTAATTTTAAAGCAGCTACTATTTATAAATTATGTGAGTACAAGTAAGAGATTGTTGAAATTTTTAAATTTTCGATCTCACATTAATTTATAAATTCAATTATTAATGTCAATATTATTTAAGACCCAAATTAAGTGAACATTAAATTATGGGTATAATAAGGTTTTTAGGCTCAATATGAAATAATTAGATATAGATACTATGATAAATACGATTTATGACTCACTTAAATTAATTATATTGAAAAGTTTCTACTTCTCTAGTCCTACACTTGTGTGCATTCATCCCACCAGAATATAGAGAAAATACGTCAGGGTTTTGCAGAGGGAGAATTCCCTTTCAGATTTCCTTGTCTTTGTGTCATTTCAGAAATCCCTGATAATCAATTATCTGCGGACTTAACCTAAGCAGCTGTTATTAAATACCAGAATATGGATATAGTAGAGTTAAATTATTCATCTAACTTTTTATTTTTCACTTCTAGAAGTTTGCTTTCATTTCTCAATAAATTATGCTAAGACACATGATTGATGATCTGAAAATTGTGTTAATATTAAAATTTCCATTAAATGGTAGCTTGAATTCTTCCTCCCGCAGTATAAATAAGTTACATTTATGATAAATGAAAGTTTAAATTATTATTATTATTATTATTATTATTATTATTATTATTATTATTATTATTATTCAGCATGAAGATATAACAAGATGCCCACGTAATAATGCTCACCACAATTAAAAAAATACATAATTTAGCACAGATTTATGTACGTCTAGTGTATGTATGTCCAATGAATATGATACACTTCTTTCTATTCTCGTATTAAAATATTCCGCCCACTCATTATGCCTCTGGAACTTACATATCCAATTTTTAGCAACGTAAAGTTAACTATAAAATATGGTCATTAGTATCACATTTAAATAAAGATTGAACTCGGTTTTTTTTTTCTTTTTTATAAAAGGAAAAAAAAAAACACTAGCGCGCCATATGACACGAGAGCAGCTATGAGGTGTTAAATATTAGTAACTAGCAGTAATTTCATTTTTTTTTTTTGGGGTTTTAAAATCGCAAAAAATTTCAAACTGAACACGCCTAACTAATAAATGGAGATAATTTTAGAATATTAGCAAACATCAAGAGGCAAATTAGACAAAAGAAAATTCAACAAAAGCTTCAATCAATTAAATTTTAAATTTTAATTTATTTAAATTTAAGTTGTAAATAATTTTATATATTAATTTAATTTTAGATATATTGAATTCATCGTAACATGGTTTATTCCAAGCAAAGCTTAAAAGGAGAAAAAGAGATTGCTTGTCATCTGTCACTAACTGAACACATTCATTAAGTGCGGATGTTTGAGAATATTAGCAAACATCAAGAAACAAGTTAGACCAAAAAAAAAAAATATACAACAAAAGGTACAATAACTTACATGTTATAGTATTATTTTAGCAAAGAAAAAGAAAAGAAACTTCCAACGAGAAAAAAGGAAAGACCAACCATACTCAAGCCTAAACCGGCCTGACCAAACATTACTTCTGCATAGGAAAAACCCTAGTTGAGATAACAGAATTAAACCTTACAAGCTAAAAATAAAAGCTGCATGCATGGAAATTAAGGTCGAGGAATGGCAGGAGCACTAGGAATGTCGGGAGGAAATAAAGTAGGAACCGGGGTAGTACCAGGAATTGGAAGTACAGGTGGAAAGGGTATTCCACCGGAGACTGGAGTTGGAAAAGGATATCCAGGAATTTGTGAGACGGGGGTTGGATATGGAAACCCAGGAATTTGTGAGGTTGGGGTTGGAAATGGATACGGATATGGATATGGAAATGGATATCCGGGAATTGGTGCAGATGGTGAAAATGGAAATGGAAGTGGTGGAAATGGATTTTGAGGGAGGTCATTTGCATCCATTTTTGCATTGTTCTGATCACCTGGTGTTGGTCTCACTTTGCTGATTCCACTTTCCTTTTCATCTGAAATAATCTTGAGTTGGCGTGCATTAGTTAGGGCGACAAGATTGGTGGTGACTACAAAAAAACAACTGCAAACCATCAAACTCAAAAGCATTGAGTAAGATCTTTGAAAATCCATGTTGTTGATAGAGAATGATGAAGAACTTGTAGGAGATGACCAGGTTCCCCGGGGGGGGGGGGGGAAGAGGTATATATGAGTGAAAGAAGATTGTAGAAACCCTCATAAATATTGTTTCTCGTTGGATTCGATTTATGTCGAGTTTGTTTGATTTTTGTTTTTAAGAACCAAAACCAAGACAGCAAAACAGAATGATTTTGTAATTAAATAAAAGAACTGTGATGACCATTTAATAATTCTGTTTTGTGCACTATAACCTAACTCCACTGCATCATCAGTTAAAATTTGAAAACAAATCCAAAACAGAATTTTAAATCATTTAATTTTGAAAAAATTTTAATATATTATATAAGATAGTTTTTTTTTTAAAAAAAAGAATAAACGATCAATAATTTTTTATATATTAGTTTTCATTTTTTACTTTCACATATTTTATATTGTCTATTCATAGGTTGTTAAACGCATAATAATTATACATATAAAAGGAATATGAATAAGTCAACACTAGTGGTGCACTACTATCGAAAGTTATCTCAAGAACATATTTTCCATTAAATCTAAAATTCAAATTTAAGATTTTGCCTATTTACGTGTGTACATGTTACCATTCATATCATTACATAATATATATATATATATATATATATATATATATATATATATATATATATATAATGTTGTTATTATTCTTTTACTTAAATTTTTCGCAAAAAAAATTGTAATTTCATACCTTTTATTAAACACCTTCCATCAAACGGTTTGAAAAATCCCAGTCCATTTTTTAACGTGGATATCTGGGTTTTTTTTTTTTAATGTACTTAACAGTGTTCAATTGCAAAGCTTACAACGATATACACCTTCAGTTTGGTTGCAATGGTTTATTTCTTAAAATTTAGTTATATATGTAGCCATAGATAATTTAAAGGATTTAAATTTAATCTATTTTCAATGTCAGATAAATACAAGAAAATGAGATAAATGTAATAATTTTCTAATAATTAATTTTCTAACAATCCTTTCATATATTTGTATCACTTGGTGAACATATAAGTTGTAGGATCAATGACTAACTAAGAATTTCTCTTGTTAATATAAATTATTTTTACATTATCAATCATATTATGCATTGTCATGTTAAAAAAAAAAATTGTTAAAACTTTTCTATTGCAATCAAAATTTCATAATTATTTTTATTTTTTGATGACATGTCCTTCTCTCATTTATTGATAGTGTACTATATTTTATATTGTTAGTGGACTAAATTTAAATTGATCATATTTTATAAGTTTTAATTATATTAATTTGATATTATGAATAAAATTTTCAATTATTTCAATAGCAATACTTGTTCTAGTTGTATCATAAATGTTTTTAAGATAAATACATTTTTAAAGTATATATCTACGTAACAGAAATAGAGGGAAATGGAAAAAAATTAAGAGAAATTCTTTTATGTACATTTTATTTTTCGTAAATTTTTGTGAAAACTATAATTTTTAAATTTTTTATAAAACATTTCATTTTACTCACAACTTGCTTGTGAATGATACCTAAAAATTTGTCACTTCATTAACAAAATAAAAATAAAAAATTCATCCTTTTATAGAAAAATTATAATATCTATAAGAAATCGTATAAAATGTTGCTACAATGCACCACAAATTATAATTTAGAGTGGTATGGAAAATTCGGGAATTATTAAATTAAATATATTTAATTATATTTGTATGTTTTTAATAAATATAATCAAATAATTTTTATTTACTAAATTTTGAATTTAACACAAAATCCTAAGTTTACTATCCAATGGCATGATAGAATTCACCATTATACAAAATTTATAAAGAAATTTGTTTCGTATAGGAATTAAGTTTTTATAAGAAGTTAAATTTTTTAAAAAGTAAATTTTCTTATAAATTTTTCGGCAAGTGTTAAAATTTGTTTGATTGATAATTTCACAAGAAGTTAAATTTTTTAAAAAATAAATTCTTTTATAAACTTTTCAAGAAGTGTTCAAAATTATTTAATTAACTTTAAGAAATTAATACTTTCT
Source organism: Sindora glabra (assembly GCA_020226215.1). Taxonomy (NCBI): domain Eukaryota; kingdom Viridiplantae; phylum Streptophyta; class Magnoliopsida; order Fabales; family Fabaceae; genus Sindora; species Sindora glabra. The sequence goes on from CM035225.1 coordinate 49,948,001, forward strand.
AAAAATTAACTTTATATGTTTTATTTGATTTAACTTTAAACTTCTCAAAAACTGTTATCAAATATACCATTCAAATTTATAATATAAAAATAAAAAAATATTAATAAGCTTTAATCATCTCCAACTATTTTTTAAATCATATTTCTAATCTCTCTTTCCATTATATTTTTTTCTAAATTAGTAATTTATTATTTTTTTACTTTACTATAAAAAATAAAATAGTTTTATATAAAAATTAAAATGTCTTAGATATATATTATAAATTATCTTAATATAATTAAAATGAAATATTTAAACAAAGAAAAATGTTAGTTAAATAATTAATTCTATTAAATTCATAAATAAGAAATATATAATTTTTTATTTTTATAATTAAATATTAAAATAATTAATAAAAAATAGTAAATATAAAATAAATGATAAAATAATATAATAGATATATATAATTAATATATTTGTAGCTAGAATTAAATTTATATTATAATTTTATTTATGATATAATATTTAACATTTATTTTATAAAATTAATAATTATAATTATATTTTATAGTTAATAAATCATATTTACCACTAATAAATTGTATTCTATTTATTATAATTTTCAAATAATGAGGATTAAAGATTGAAGTAGTTAATACTTAAATTAAATAAGAATACGAACAAACAACTTCTCAAGAAAATAGAAGTTACCGGAAAATTCTACTTTTTCTATTATAGCAAATGATTTAAATATTTCTTCCTTTTCAAAAAGTTATAGTTCTTAAACTATTTCGAATCAAACTATCTCAAATATTATACTCTCTATCCCTTAACATTTGCCACATTTTTCAAAAGTTTTTGTGCTTTTTTATTAATTATTTTAAATTTTTCATGAAGAATTAAGTATATTTTTTCAATTTTGTTCTTCTTTTTTATTAGTAAACACTTTATTATTCCATACTTTTATCTTATAATATTTTATTAAATTTATTTCATTTTTTACTCTTCATTTTCAGTTATATTAAAATTTATGTATGAAATAAGAAAGTAAAATTTTTATTTTTATTTAAATTTGACAACAAATTATAAATAAAAATACAGTAAAATTTGATTTTAAATTAAAAATAATTTTGAAATTTTCAATAAAAATAAATAAATTAAATATATTTTTTAATTTTTACAAAATTAATAAAATGCGATCGAGGATAAAAGACAAGGGGGTAACCAGCCCGTCATTTTTATGTGCATGATGGCAAACTGTAAAATGAATTTATGTTGCAACTTAAATTGTGCTGGAAAGTTGACTTTCGGAATTCAGCGTAGATGTTGTTGTCTGTGCCGAACTGCGGCGAATTAAAGCGAGTCATAATTAGATGGAAGAGAGAAATTAAGAGGCAGCCTATGGCTTTGAATACGGCAGAAGGTAATTGAAACCAGTGCCACCGCTTTATGACGCTTGTTTCAAGCTTACGATCTATCAAGCTTAAATGTGAGAGGCCGTTGTAATGCTACCCGGTCATTATCATTATTATAGATGACACGAACTTAAGATATGAGATTATTATAATATATTATTAATATAGGAGTATATTGATAATTGATTATTGATATATTATTATAAAATATATTAGATTTAATTTAAAAAATAAATTTAATAATATATTAATATACTGCTATATTAATGACATACCATAATATCTTTTGTTAAAGTAAGATATTAATTTGTGGTAAATAAAAATAGTAGAGAATTCTTAAATTGTTATTTCCTTCATCTTTTATAATTCATTGTATTTTTTTAACTTTTATTATTTTTTATCTATCATTTTAAAGTTTAATGAAATGTTAAATATATTTTTCAATTTATTTTTATAAATAAATATTTTATTATTTTATATTTTTATTTTGAAATATTTTAATAAGTTTTCTATCTTTTTCTTTCTATTTTAAATTATAATATAAATGAAATGAGAGAAAAATTTATATATACATTTAAGTCTAATTACAAATTTAAAAAAAATAAAAATAGAGTAATTTTTATTTTCAATTAAAACATAATTTTAAAAAATTTACTAAAAATAAATAAATTAAATTATTTTTTACTATGTGAAACTGGTTAAATATGACAAATAATAATAGACAAAAAATAATATTTTAATAAAATTATGATAATAAATTCATCTTTTAGAAAATAATTATATCGATCATTAGATTCATAGTTTAAAAAAAAAAATCGAGTTTGATTGCATGCCTTCGATGAGCTTTTATTTTTTTCCCCAAATTAGATTCATTTTCTAGCAATTTAGTGCTCCCCTTTTTGTTACTTTTGAAAATAAGAATGCTCCAAAATCTATTTTTTTAATTAACACTCAATATTTTTAGTATAAATTTTTTATATTTATTTTTCTTCTAAATTTATTATCTTCTATCTCTTAAAAAAAAAAAAAGAGGGAAAGAGAGAGAATGCCAGTTCCATCTTATGAAGTTTCAACTCTTCATTTTCTTATAATTTTAGAAAGAATGAATTTACTTGCACTTCTCACATTTCACTCCTTTTTTATTCTCTTTTTTCATATCAAGAAAAAAAATTGCGCTTGGAAAAAAATGACCCCATTTTCTTGAATGGAAAAGAAAGTAAGTGGAAAATGTGGTAGGAAAAGTGTAAGTATTGTTATTTTTTAAAAAATATATGTTCATTTTGTTTATTTTTCAAAGATCTGAGAGGTAAATGTACTTTAAAATAGAGGAAGAGGGTGATAAGTGTGTATAAAAAGAAAGATTAATATATATTTTCAAAATAGAAAGAATTTTCCTGTAAGCTAATAATTTAATTGATAAATTAATTAATAGTCGAAAAGTTATCTAATTATATAAGAAATATTTCATAAGATTAATTATAAAATTAAATGAAAATTTAAAATGACATAAAGAAATATGTTATTATAAATAAATATATATATAAATTAAATTAATTTATATTTATTTAAAAATTAAATTATATTAATGCAATCAAGATATTCAAATAAAAATATAATTACATAAAATTTAATTATTTATATTTCATGACACTATATATTTATTCATTCATATAATTTTTTATTTAATTATTATTTACAACAAGATATAATTACTTAAAATATAATTAATTATAATTTATATCATCATACATATATTTATTTACCTATTTTTATTTATCTACATTTCCAAACAAGAATAAAATTACCTAAAATTTAACTAATTATAATATATTATTAATATATTATTAAAATTGATCGTTGATATATTATTATGTAATGTATTAGATTTAATTTTTAAAAAATAATTTAATATCCAATTAAATTTCATAGCATACCAATGCATTGCTGCATCAAAGATGTACCATAATTTCTTTCTTTAAAGTAAGATATTATTTTGTGTAAATAATAGAGAATTCTAAAATTGTTAATTCCTTTATCTCTTATAACTTATCATATTTTTTAATTTTTCTATCATTTCTTAGTCTATCATTTTAAAGTTTAATGAAATGTTAAATATACTTTTAAATTTTATTTTTTATTGATAAATATTTTATTATTTTATACTTTTATTTTAAAATATTTTAATAAAAATTTTATCTTTTTCTCTCTATTTTTAATCATACTGTAAATGCAATGAAAAAGAAATTTATATATGCATTTAAATTTGATTACAAATTTCAAGTAAAGAAAGAAATAAAAGTAGAATATTTTTATTTTTAATTAAAAATAATTTTAAAAAATTTACTAAAAATGAATAAATTAAATTATTTTTTATTTTTATGAAACTAGCTAAGTACGATAAATAGTAATAGACGGACAGAATAATATTTTTAATAAAATTATGATAATAAATTCATCTTTTAGTCAATAATTATATCGATCATTAGATTCATGATTAAAAAAAATAAAGTTTGGTTGCATGCCTATGATGACTTTTTATTTTTTTCCCCAAATTAGATTCATTTTCTAGGAATTTAGTCTCTTCTTTTCATTCTTTCCTTCTTCTTTTGTTGCTTTTGAAAATAAGAATACATCTTTTTTATTCCAAATTTTATTATTTTTTTATTAACACTCAATATTTTTAGTATAAATTTTTATATTTATTTTTCTTCTAAATTTATTATCTTCTATCTCTTAAAAAGAGAGAGAGAATGTTAGTTTCATCTTATAAAGTTTCAACTCTTCAATTTCTTTTGATTTTAGAAAGAATAAAGTTACTTGCACTTCTCACATTTCATTCCTTTTTTATTCTCTTTTTCATATCAACAAAAAAAAAATTGGACTTGAAAAAAAATGGCCCACCTTTCTTGAATGGAAAAGAAAATGAGATAGAAAAAGTGCAAGTATTGTTATTTTTTTAGAAATATATGTTTATTTCGTTTATTTTTCAAAGAGGTAAGAGGTAAATGTACTTTAAAATAGAGGAAGAGGGTGATGAGTGTGTATAAAAAGAAAGATTAATATATATTTTCAAAATAGAAAAAAATTGGATGTAAGCTAATAATGTAATTGATAAATTAATTAATACTTGAAAAGTTATCTAATTATATAAGAAATACTTCACAAAATTAACTATCAAATTAAATAAAAATGTAAAATGACATAAATAAATATGTTATTATAAATTGATATATGAATTAAATTAATTTATATTTATTTAAAAATTAAATTATACTAATGAAAAAAAAATATTCAAATAAAAATATAATTACCTAAAATTTAATTAATTATATTTCATGACCTTACATACTTATTTACTTATATAATTTTTATTTAATTATTATTTATAAAAATATATAATTACTTAAAATATAATTAATAATAATTTATATCATCATATGTTTATTTATTTACTTATTTTTATTTATCTACATTTTTTAGTAAGAATATAATTACGAAAAATTTAACTAATTATAATTTATAATATCAAATATTTATTTATTTACTTTATTACTTTTATTTAATTACTTATATTAAATTCATGATACTATAAATTTATATAATTAATTACTTACTTAATTTTTATTTATTATTTTATAAAACATAAATATATTATTTATTAAAAGCATGAGTTGTAAATTAATAAAAAGATAAAAGATAAAATTGAAAATTTTTTGAAATCTATTAATTTATAAATTATAAGATACTCAATGTAGTTAATTAAATTAAATTTTTTTAATAAGTTAGTATACAAAATACTTTTAGAAGTTAAACTTATTGATATAGTTAATAAATTAAAAATTAGCTTATTTATTATACAAAAACAAAGCCTAGATCCTGAAAACAAAGAGTGTAATTTTCCTTCTTCCTTTCAAAATTTATAAGAATCTATATATACCTATAGTGAAAATTTTTTTTAATTATATTTCATTCATTTCAATTTAATCAACGCTTATTGTTGTTGATCAAGAAATATTATACAAATTTTTTATTATTGATTTAAAATTTATAATATTTTTCACTATGCCATTAATGAAAATTTTAAATTTAAGTATAATATTTATTATTTTTAAAATTATTTTGAGTAAATTTTAAAAGTCAAAAGAATATTTGTGTAATTATAAGAAAGATTGAAGTATTCTTTTTCCAAAAACTAATACTAATATGTATTTTTATATTTTTTATAATTTTTTAATTTTTCATAAAACTTAAATTTTTGAGAAAAATACTTTGACCTTTATTTAAATATTGAAAACCTACATAGACCTCTCATCTGTTTTCAAAATCTATATAGATCTCCCTTCTATTTATTTTTAACTTTCCCTCAAGTATGAAAAACTTACACAGATTTCTCATCTATTTTCAAAACCTACACAGGCCTCTCATTTATTTATTTTTTACCTATTCTCAAGTATTAAAAACCTACACAAACTTTTTATCTATTTTTAAAATCTATATAGACTTCTTCTCTATTTTAAAAATAAACATAATATATTTTTAATATAAAATTTAATTTTCAATTATTACTTAAATTTTTTTTATTATTTATTGTAAGAAAATTATAATATGTTTCAATGTACAAGTTGTATAATGATAATGATGAGAAAATGATTTTTCACATTAAAATATAATTTTTTTTCTAGTAACTATGCACATAATACAATCTTCATATTTTTTGTGAAATAATTTTTTAGCAAAAATACTTTAAAAATATAATTTTTTAATGTATAATATTTTTGCACCTACACTTATAAATATTTTTTTGATAAGAAAATGATTTCTTATATTAAAAAAATAATTTTTTCTAGTAACTGTACACATAATACAATTTTCATATTTTTGGGGAAATAATTTTTTTACAATGATGAGAAAATATTTTGAATAATTATTTAAAAAAAATTTATTGAGATTTTAAATATTTTGAATAATTATTTACCTTAAATATTAAATAGTTACATTGGTTTGCTTTATTATAGAAATTTAATTATAAAATTTTATTAAGTAGTTTAGATTTTATTCAATAAGATTTAAAAATTAATAATTTACTTACCAAAAAAATCAATAATTGTGTATTTTTAATACTTTATTCATTTAATGTATCTTAAATAAATTACAATGCTAATAATATAATTACTTTGAATGAAAAATGAATTATTTATTGTTATTTTAAATTCTTAAGATTTATTTATTTCAAATAAAGAATAATTATTTTTTTAAAAATTAAATCCCAAGTTTTATTGAATGTTTTTTTAAATTTTAGGTAATTAAATTTTAAAATTTATTGGAAAATATTTATATTTAATTTAATAATATCATTATAATATATATTTAATATACCTTAAAACTTATAGTTAATAATTTCATTTAATTTGTATAATACAAATAAATAATTACATTTAATTTGTGTGAATTTAATGTATTTTTAGATTTAGTTTTTTTTGAATTAAATAATTACATTTATTATGATTTGCTTATAATTTTCTAATGAAAAATAATAAAAAAGGATTTTTAAGTAATAATTGAAAAATAAATTTTATATTAAAAATATATTATACTTATTTTTAAAATAGAGGAGAGGTCTGTGTAAGTTTTAAAAATAGATGGAAAGTTTGTATAGGTTTTCAATTCTTAAGGGGAGGTAAAAAATAAATAGAGAGAAAGTTTATATAGGTTTTGAAAACAGGGGGAATGTTTGTATAGGTTTTCAACACTTGAGAGGAGGTAAAAAATAAATAATGAAGAGGTTTGTGTAAATTTTGAAAATAGATGGGAAGTTTGTGTAGATTTTCAATATTTAAGGGAAGGTAAAAAATAAATAGATGAGAAGTTTGTATAAGTTTTAAAAATAAAAGAGAGGCTTGTATAGATTTTTAATACTTGAGGGAAGCTCTGTGTAGATTTTTAATACTTAAAGGAAGGTTAAAGTATTTTTCTCTAAATTTTTTAATAAAAATTTTATTACTAAAATTATTTTTTATGAACAGAATTCGTGTGAAAATTTTATATGAATCCAATCCAATGCAAATGAATATTAGCCGTCCATTCTCATTGTTGTGTATTATCACTAGCTGAGTTTTCAAGTCTTTATCTCATAGTTTAACTCGCCCTAAATTCTGATGTATCTAATTTGATGTTACTGGTTAAAAGTTATTAAATAACTTTGTTTCCTTCTATAATTTTATCTAATTTTTTAATAAAAATATAGATTTCAAAAATTAATTAAATTTTTATATTTATTTTTAAGTGATTATTTTTATATTTTTCTGTTACATTTTGTCTGTAATTAACATATTTTTACAACAAATTAAGAAGCATATTAAGCACGTTATGCTTATTAAGAATGGCAGATAAAAAGAATTTTGAGAAAGCGTCACACGGATTTAGTGAAAAGAAATTAGTTAAAATACAAATTATTAAGGAATTTAACTTGTATTTTTTATAATTTTTAATGAGATATCAATTTTTATTTGAAATTGAAAAATGTAAGGATAAATTTGTACTTTCAAATATTTTGTGCACGTATGAATGTATTTGTTAAAGTTATATATGCATATCATGTTTTGAAAACCATATGGAAATCTTTAATAAATTTGTAATTGATCCATTTATTATTAGACATATTATTTGTACTTATTTGTCTTTTTGAAATGTTTTTTTGTACCTGAACAGATTTTCTTAATTTATTTTAAATTAGTAGGATAAGTTTAATCTAAATTATATTATAGGTAAATTTGTAAAATTTATTTTGACTTATGAGAGGTGACAAATAGAATTTTTTTTTGGATGGTGGGAAAAGAAAGAAAGGGTTATGTATCATTCTGTTTTTTTTTTTTCAATTGAAAACTTTGCTTAGGAAAGGAAACGAGAGTTTATAACTAATCCTCCAAAACTTTCTACTCTTCAATATTTTCAATTCCTCCAAATTAGTAAATTTTAAAAGGTTATTTACTTAATTTATTATTTTGATCATATTTTATTCTTCAATTTATATTTATATTTTTCAACATTTAATTATTATTTTTATCTATATAAAAATTATATTATATACATTTTTTTGAAAGGTACCTAGAGTGTAAAACATACATATTATAATTTTTAAATTTTTTAATTAAAATACATACATATCTTTATTTTAACCCATCCATATTAATTTTAGAGTGAATGCAAGTTAGGCTATTTTTAACATTGTCAAATAAAGATCATATTAGATCAAGTTAGAATAATTTTTCTATAAACCTTTTAAACAAGAATTATAATTATGTTATATGTTCACTTACTAAATTATTTTTTTGGGAGAATTTTTTAAAGAAAAAATGTGGGAAGAGATTTTTTTTAATATTTTTAATTATAAAAAATTAATTAATAAATTGGTTTTCTTAAAACAGTAAAATTATAAAAAATTGTATGCTAATTAGTTATAAATTTTTGTTTAACTCTCCATTATCCTCTTTTATACAATTCTTAATACTTAAATAAAAAAAAAGAAAAATCATAACTTAATCATCTATTTTCTTTCCTTCTCTTTTCCTTCATTTTCTTTTATTATCTTGCCTCTCCTTCCTTTTTAAACACTCAAACATACCAATAAAAATTAACAACTCATTCTTTTCATCATTCCATGATTCACAAAGTAGAGCACATAGTCCACGTGTTAACCAAAGCTCCCTGAATAAAAAAAATTGTTAATTTTAGATTGACCTCTTGTATCAAATATAGAGGGTAAGGGTACGTAAAATATGAATTCATTTAAATATCAATGTGGAGCAATTTGATTTGTTAAGTTGGCCTTTCGTATAGAATGAATTGAGTAGTCAGTGATCAAGTTCATATGTTATTATTTTTTATTTTTTTATTTTTATATTTTCATCTTAAAACTAGACTAATCTACTATATAAACCTTCACTCAACCAATTTAAAATTTATTCCCAAATTAATTCTTTATCTTTCAATTCAATCATTTAAATAAATTATTTTTAAGTTAATAATTTTTGAAATTAACTATTTCAAAATTTTGTAATTTTCTTACAATTTATTTAATCTTAAATGGTTTAGATTAAGAATATGTTAAATATGTAATTTTTTAATTTATAATTATTATTTTATTTTTAAAATTATTTCAAAAGGTTTTAAATTATTTTTTTTGAAAATAGAAAGAAGAAATCCATACACTCAGTGCACAAATTCACAATATGCAAAATTTAGGATTCAAGCTTTTTAAATAGTAGTTGATAGTTTTCATAGACCCATTTAATTTGTTTTATTTATGGTTAATTTGCATGGATTGATCTATAAAAATATTGAATAAGCCCACTCAACAAGCATAATTAAATTTGGACCAATGAATACTCACCTATATGGTAACTTGGCTATCATTTTGAATCAACTTTACAAGAGCCCACATCCTAGTAGCAGGCCTTCATACATTTTTAGAGAAAAAAATCACATATAGTACTTTCGTTTAACATTATGCTGGTAGCCTAATGGCAAAGCCATAGTAAGCCTTAAAGTGAAACAAAAGGTTAGGTGTTGAAATCCTATTCATCTTACTCCCCCTTTAACTCTTTCACCTTTCCTCTTGACTAAAAAAAAAATTAAAATGTTCATACAATTTTTAAATAATTTATATATTACTCTCTTCCCTCTAATTTTATTCATGGTTTTTCTACTGTCTTGAATTTCTTTGTTATAAGTTTTAAAGAGTGAAACCATTATAATATTACTTTCTACTCATTCCTCTTTTATAGTTAGTAGAGTCCACAATTTTATAAATTTTAATATTTATAAAAAATACATAATTTACTTTTAAAAGAAAAGTGCATCAAGCATTTCCCAATTTTAAATGAGTAATTCTACATACTTATACTCTTTAACACTCACTTCCATTTTATTCTCTATTTGATTTTTTTGGGCCTACACCCTTCTTCATATACTATTATAGAATAGTTAATTGATGTCAATTGTTCAAAGGATTATATGTTGAAAATTGATCAAGTTTAATTAAGCATCGTTGTATATGCAATTTTAGCATCAATTTTGAAACTATTGTAAAACATAACAATTACATTGATTTTTATATCAATGATAACAATATCATTTATTTTCCTATTGTTATGGGAAATAATATTAAACTTCATTTGTTTTTAAACAATTAATGTGAAATTTCCATAATACCATATCAATTTGTTTTAATAACTAATGCAGTATGTCTTATCTCCCTATTCCTCACTCTCTATCCTTCAACCAAACCAGCCCATCTCCATGTTCTTTACTTCCTTGTCCTAAACCTTAACATATCCTTTTGTTCCTCGCTCCCTCATTATTCCTATTTTTCCTATATTTCTAACTAGAAATAGAAATTAACATCTCCTATAACTCTACTAAATCCTAATTTTAATAATTTTAAAGAATAAATTGAATAAAAATTTTTTTTGGCTTACACCATTCTTTATACACTACTATAGAATAGCTAATTGATGTTGGGTGTTTATGAATTACATGTCAGAAATTAACCGATAATTAATCGAACATTGTTGTGTATGTGGTTTTAATATTGGTTTTGAAACTATCATAAAATATAACAATTACATCAATTTTTATATCGAAAACAACTAACATTATTTAATTTCCTATCATTATGGGAAATAACATTAAACATCATTTGTTTTTAAAAAACTAACATTAAATTTTCATAATACCAGGTCAATTCATTTTAATAATTAATATAGAATGTCCTATCCCCTAAACAAACTAACCAACCAATCCCCCATTCCTCACTTCCTTGCTCCTCAACTAAACCATCCCATCCTTGTATTCCTTATTCCCTTATCCTATACCTCAACCCTACCTTTCTGTTCCTTGCTCCCTTATCATCCCTATTACTAACTATAAATAAAAATAAACATTTATTGTGACTCTATAAAATTCTAATTTTAATAATTTTAAAATATAATTTGAATAACAAAATTTTTTCAACCTACACCCTTCTTTATACATTACTATAGAATAGCATATTTATGTTGGGTGTTCATGAGACTATATGTCAGAAATTGATCAATATTTGATCAAGTGTCATTATATATGCAATTTTAATGTTAGTTTTGAAAATGTTTTAAAATATAACAATTAAGTTAGCTTTTATGTCAAAAATAACCAACAACATTTGATTTCCTATCATCATGAGAAATAACATTAAACATAATTTTTTTCAAACAACTGACGCTAAATTTTCATAATACCACATTAATTTATTTTAATAACTAACATGATAAATCCGATCCCTCCTAACCAAATTAACTAGCCTATCCCCTTATTCCTCATTCCCTTGTCACCAATTAGACTAACCCATCCTTGTGTTTTTCACTTTTTTATCTTAAACCCTAACCCTTCCCTTTATTCTTTGCCTTTTTGTTCTCCCTATTTCCCCTATATTCCTAACTAGAAATAGAAACCAACATCTTTAGCTATTTTAAAGAATAAATTGAATAACAAAAGATTAAAAATGCTAAAAGATTATATACAATATACCAATAAGAGGTAGGTACTTCATTAAATCTATCTTCATACCCGTCACTCAATATGTGAAACAAGAAACCTTCTAGGAAAAATCTCTTAAATATAATATCTATAAATGTAATGAGCATTCATGAAAAATTAACATATGATATTACATATTTTCATATGAATAAATAGTAGATAATACTATAAAATGCCAAAGAAGATGAATAAGGTTAAATTTTTTACTTGTACAAACTTATAACAATTACATCAAAATGATAGTTAGGTAATAAATTTGATTATGGAAAAGGAAATTAAATTGCATGACAAACACAAAAACTTAAGAAATTTTTATTTTTATTGTCACAAGCTAACTTGATCATGATCGATATGGAATAGCTATATGGTTTCCATAAGCCCCATTTATAGACTATGTAAGCTTTGACTTAATAAAAATCCCTTCATTTCTATAAGGACTAAAATGTAACACAAATTTTAAAATAAATAGATAGATTTTCCCTTATTTTTAGACTTTTAAAAAGGTTACTTGCCTAGAATGTAAAACTTGTGACTTAACTGATGGATAGTAAAAAATATATATATAAGAATAAACAAAAATTTATACACAATGTCTATCTAGACATGATTACAATTAGCTTTATCCTAACTATCAAAATTTTCTATCAAAGTGCCTTAGACCTCCTTAAAAGTAGCAAAACTTGATAATTCAAGTTAGTTTTAAAAATGTAATAAATAAATAAATAAATGATTTATAAGAACACAATGAGCATATATCTATTAAAAACCCATTATTAAAATTAGTAAGATAGTTTAAATAATTAAATTAATTAATAAGTGATTAGCTTTACTAAGTTCCATACTTGACCTTTTTAGCTCATAAAATAATTTAGCTAACACATTCTTCCACTCACACTTATCTTAATATTTCCATAAATGGAAGATTTATGATGCTAATAAGGTTCCCATAATTTAATAATCAAAATGCCATTTACATGAATAAGGGATACAATTAAAGTGCTTGGAATTTAGCAAAACTTCTAGAATAATACACATATGGAATATTTAAATATTATAATTCTCATATTAGTTTCATAAGTTTAACTACATTTCCATTAACATATACAATTGTACAAAAAAGATAAGAAAGTAGATAAATCTCATTATAACTCCTTATTGGTTTTATTCTTTCATAAACTTATCTTTATCCTTTTAGGATCTTCTTTATTTTTTGCAAATGGCTTTTAAATCCAGGTTTTATCATATAATCATATTTGCCCTTAACTTATCATTTTAAACATGCCCATGGAATTACTTTAATAATAAATCACAATCCATAATTTAGCATAGTAATTGATTTTTCAACATAATAATATTAACATCTGATATCAATAAATCCATGCCTTTATTGCGTGTCCATTAAAAATAATGTTATCAATTTATATAAACATGATCAAAATATACTTTAAACTAAGCAATAATATCACTTTGCCTTCATTGCATAGCCATGAGAATGTATTTAGCAGTGCCTCAAAAGAAACATATATTCTAACATACAAGATAAACAAAATAATTATGTAGGTAAATATAGCATAAACAGATAAACATAATTCAAGAGTCTTATTTCCAATTATATTGAAAGCTTTCTCTTATATATATATATATATATATATATATATATATATATATATATATATATATATATATATATATATATATATTAGCACAGAATCATATATACAATAGATAAAAATATAAGATCAAACAAAATATAAATTTTAGGTAGGATATGTACGTACCTTTAGATGCTATTTCCCTTCAAGAATTTCCAAAACATCCAAGTTGCTTTCTTTTTCTCTTTACCTTATAATATAAATGGATCATGCATGAATATACTTAAACTAATTATTTTTCTTCTAAAATCTTTCCTTTAGATCTTAAATATACAACTTTAAAGATCTAGATCATAATCTTCTTTTTTTTTACAACTATTTTCAAGAAAATTAAAATTTATCTAAAGGTAAGGGTTCTTGGATCAAGCTTAAAATAATAAAAAAGATTACATGTTATTCTTCGAATAGCCTTAACTCTTTTTAAGAAAGTCACTAATAGCTTGATTGATAGTAGGGATACAACAAACATTGATAAGAAGAAGAGTGAAATTACCTTATTGTTGCCATTTTTTCCAACCATGACACATGGCTTCCTCCTTTCAATATACGACTACTAGTTGGTGGTGGTGCATAAAAGAGTTGGTGGTGATTCAACAACCAAAAGCATTAAAGAGAAGAAAGAGGGATTGCAAGCAAGAGAGAGTTAAAGAAGAAGCGAGGCTTTGGTAAGAGAGAGAGCTTAGGAAAAAATGAAATAAAAAAGAGTTATGAGCTAAAATTAAGTGTAATGGGTGTAACATAAGTCATTTTTCCTTAAATCTTAACTACTCATTTGACATATTTTTCAGAAAGAAATGCTAGAGTAAGGTGGATGTAAGTTAACTAGGATAGAAATTAATCTTATTCACTTATCCTTCATGAAAAATCTTTTCTTATTAAAATCATAACTTCTTAATATAACTTAATTTCTTTTCATTTTCATCTTTCTTCACCTTTTCTAAAATTTTTATAATTATTCAATAATTTATGAACTTAGAATGAGTGTTCCAAATTTTTTTTATAAATTTAAGTAAAATAATTTACTAAAGATTGAATAAGTATTTTATAAAACTTTCACTCATAGTATCTCTAATTCAATAAAGGAAATGTCATATAAATCATTAAAGAAAAAATTTAGATATCATTCTAATTAAATAAAATCATTGTAATATTATTCATTGAATTTTAAATACCCTTATTTTACCATAACATAAAATAAATAGAAATCAAGTTTGTAAAAATTTATATTGAAATCTTCATTTCATTTTTAGTGGTTACTAAAGTAGAAATTAATTTGAAAATAATAAAAAGTGATTACATCATTACCTTTAAACTCTAAAATTCAAGAAAATTTGTAAAAAAGGAATTCAGATATTATATTTATATTCTATTTTTTTTAGAGCACATATCCATACATATTTAGCCATAAACTAATAAAGATTCAATCTTGGAGAGTAATTCATGAGAAAAAAATACAAATATGAAGAAAAGTATTTTAAGTTTGGAAGAAGAACATACCTTGTTAGACAAAAAATTATTTTAGGGTTAGAAAAGTTTCAGGATGAAATTTGCAAATAGCACTGTGTTTTACACTTTTTATTTTCTACTTGTGTCATGCTTTAATATTTTCATTTTCAATTCGCACTCATAATCAAAGTTTCCATTTTGGTTAATATAACAAACCAATGACTAAGTTTATATTAGATATTAGTTAAGTAAAAAATACCATTGTATTTAATACAACGATGTTGTCCCATTAGGTAATGCTTAATGTTAGTTACTTAAAAAGAATTAAAAAACATATTTCCTTTACTTCTACAAATTTTTTCATAATCATTTTGGATCAATCCCAGAACCTTTTCAAAATTATTTTAGAATGGTCAAATGCACATCATATACATTAAATTATAAGTAGATAGTAATTTTATATATACATGACACACACACACACACACACACACCTCACACAGCCCTACACCCACATACACATATCAAATTATAATCCTAAACATAATTTATATATGTAAGAAAAATTTTATAAATTAAATTTAAATCTTATTAAAACAACAATATCATTTAATGAACTATTTTTTTATTTTTAATTGAACTTATACTAATTAAAATGATAGCATTAAAATTCTTTCTTTATATTATGACATTTTTATTATATAATTAAGCAGACATAAATAGCAATAAATTAAATCTAAATGAAACATATGACAAAGAAGACAATCTATTACGAAAATTAATTTTGTCATTTTAGTTATTTCTATATCAATATATGAACATATACAATGAAAATATAATTATTATTTATAATAAATAATAAAATTTTCATTTATAATAAAAATGCTTGGCCTTCCCATATAAATTAAAAAGAACAATGATAATCCTCTACTCATAATTCCTTTATATAATTTAATGGCTTTTGAAGTGCTTCATTCTACAATTTTATGTTTATTGACCTTAGGTGCTTGATTACTCCATTTGTTGTGAGCATTTAACTATCCCCCATGTTTCAATGTGAGAATAGATATATTGCTTGCTTTATATGCTATCTTAAAGTTGATAAAAAAATATCCTAGTTATGCCATGCCAATTAGTACAATTCGGTGCAAGGCTATTAAGAAGGTTATGAAATCTCTCAAAATTTCATGCATAAATGTAAAATATGGTTGTGTAAAAACTAGGAGTTACAATAAGATTATGGTCAAAACTTATTGCCACTCACAATTTTTACATAGCTATATTTTGCATTTATGCATCAAACTTGAACGGATTCCTTAACTTTCTTAATAGCCCTACATCGAATAGTACCGATTGGCATGGCATAACTAAGACATTTTTTTACTAAGTTTTAGGCAACATATATAGCAAGCAGCATATTCATTCTCAATATAACTCTAAATATGCCTTAATATTAATATAAGGTATCCTCTAAATACTAAGATTTATACTTTCCAATTAAGAAGCCCTTTTTTATGGATTGAGAGCTATCTTAATAGATTGTTGACTTGTTACAAATAGATAGGGAGAACCTTATTTATAAAGTAAAAGAAAGTCATTAGATATTAATTATTAATTTAAATTTGATGCCTTAAGTTTGGTCATATGTATGGTTATGATGTACTAAGACATTGATAAAGTACTAAAATGATGTGTAAACTACTAATGAACTATCATGATAATTGGAATGGACTTAGACAATGGTCACCACAGATAAACTAACATTGTAAATTTCTTACATTCATGAATGTCATTCATTTAGTTATCTTTAATGTGAAAGATTTTATCTATTTTATTTTCTCCTATTTTATGCCTTTTAATATGTTACATATGCTTAATTTTATAGAATTTCACTTGTTATGTAATTGGATGTTGGTTTTCTAATTATTTTAAATTGTTCAATTGATGTTGAATTTTTGTATTATTTCAAATTTCTAGCCACAACTTGATTTTTAGATATCAAACTTAGGTGATCTTTACATCTTTAGAAAGATAAAAGAAAGCCATAAAACTTTTTTGTTTTGGATGGAACCCAATTCAAACATTTGAAAGCTCAAATATTGTTATGAAGATAAAGCAATGGTACTATTGAGCTTGATCTATTTGTAGTTTTTAAGCTTTAAATGAAACTTTGAAGGTCTAAATTAGCTCAAACCAATGCTCAAAGTTGCATATTCTAAAATGATTTAAAACTCACCTTAGTGAAACTACATAGTTTGGAGGGGTTTATAATAGCTAGAAGGTAAATTTGCAAAATTTTATTATAATAACTCTTATAGTATATTATTTTATAAATTAGTTCTAGGTTTTTGAAATTAGCAAGGCCCCATTCTTTATAATTTTAAGAGGTATATGAACTTGATCTATTAAGTTTTGTAGGAAAAGAAATCAAATTTAAAAGTTTAGGCTATTAGTGTATATGCCCTAAAACCAATCATATTGATAATTGTAAATTTGAATCGTATTATTTTAATGGCAATTTCAATTATTATATTTATATATATTATCTACATAATATATTTAATTATAATAATAACTTTAGAATAATTATATTCTTAAATGTCCTTAGTCATATATTATTGTGGATGAGGTTGTTTTTGATATGTTAAGATTAACATGTGTGGTGAATTATATGGGATATTAAGTTTACACATGAGTACAAGTTAGAGAACTTGTATACTGGACCGACCCATCCTAAGAACATTACATGGATCGTTATATGAGTGTCATGAGTGATTTTTAGTAATCGTTATTAATATGGTCCTTTGACCTAAGATCGCTAAGGTTCCCTACATGTGAGTTTCATATTTTGATACTATTCTATGTCACTCATGGTTGAGTGAATGCAAGGATAGTTATTGGATATGTTACATATCATGCGGAAGGGTTTGTGTGATCAAGATGAAATTTATCCCTCATATATAATAGAAGTAACATCTATGGGCCCCTTGATTAAGTAAAGCTAAAAAAATGTATGGCCATGCTCAGATGAATTAACATGGGATGTCAATTATATTTACTTCAGTTAGCTTACTTACAGATCAAGAAACCTCGAGATTGGGCTATACAAGAATGACACGGTCTATGTCTCGCACTCAATCTATATGTTTAAGATAAAAGGACATAGATGATGATCACGTGTAAAGGTTTAGTCAAATCACCGACTTTCTCATTACTTAGGTAACAATGATGTATTGCTAGACACCGCTCATTGTTTATGATCATTAATATGATTAATGATCATTGCCAATGTAATGAGAGCTTGTAGGGTCACACACTTAGAGTCTAGTGAATTTGGAATTAATGGACCAAATTATTTGGGCTAAATATTTGGAAATTCCATGTTATAATTATAAAGCCCAGTAATAAGCCCATAATTATACATGGAACAAAGCCTAATTAGTTAGGGTTTTCTATGCTCCTAATTAAATAGACTTGTTGGGTAATAATAGGCATTATTATTCACGCATCCCAATCATAAAAAACATTAACACCTCTCCTTGACTAAAAAACCTTGAAGAGGCGTAGCTAGCACTACGACAAAGGAGAACAATTTCAACCGGTGTTTATGTGAATGTTTATTGATGATTCACAGATTCGTGTGGATACTTCAGAGTCTTTAACCAAAAAGAAGCTGAAGAGTTGATCAATGACTGAGTTCTTAAGTCATCATTAAAGGTATTAAATGAATCCTTATTCTAATTTAATGTTTTACATGGATCCGTTGGCTGGGATCAGTTTATTCCACTGCGTTTGTTTGGCTCCCGATCCCAACAATGGTATCAGAGCTACTTGTGAAACGTTAAATTAGGATTTTGTTTGGTAATTACATGATTGTGATTTGATGAATTGTTCTATATGTCATGCTTCAATTAGGATTAGGGCGAACTTAATTTCATGCATTCTGGTTCAATAGAAATTAATATAATTAATTCTGATTCTGTTTCAAATTTAAATCTAATTTTGTATACTGATTTAAATTTGAAAGTATTTCATGATTAATTCCTGTTTTAGTTTGAATTCGAATTTCCTTCTAGGTTTTAATTGAAATTCAAATCTGTTTTTAGGTTTTATTTTAAGTTTAAATCTGTTGCAATAATTTTAGGTTTTTAATTTAAATTTGAAATGAATTTCCAGGTTCTGTTTTAAGTTTAAATCTGTTACAATAATTCTGAATTTTTTATTTGAATTTGAAATGAATTTTTGGGTTTTGTTTTGAACGGAATAAAAAAGGAATTAATTACATGAATTTGATTTTATATATGAAGAAAAAAAAATTTTGGTTAAAACGTAGATTCTGTTATAAATCAGAATTAATCAAATTAACTCCTTGAATCTATTTCGTATATGTGATATACCTTGCATTTAATTGCTGAATCTAATTTTGCATAGAACTAATTGTTGAATCTGTTTTGTATAAGTGTATGCATAAATGCTTTAATCAATGAATTAATTGGATCTGTTTAATATGATTAAAATTTATCCATTATGATTCTGCTGTAAATCAGATTTCAAAACTGTGATTTGAATGTCAATAATTGTCGAATTGTTCAACTAAAGGGGTATATCAATTGTTGATAAATTGAATTGCAATTTGAATGTCAGGTGTAATCAATTTTTTAGGCGGGGGGCTCCACCCCCTACCCCCTGCAGAGGCACTTCCCTTTAACCCCACCCGCTAATCGGCTAGCAGGACCGTTGTAAATTCTCTACGTAACGCGACATTAAATAATTAGTTAATTAATTCAGAATTAATTAATTCAGATTTTGATATTGAAAATATATTTGGATATATGATTCACTTATCATGTTGTTTATTGCTTAATGTATGGTGCATGATTATGGCCCTTGGTTTTGTTGCAATTTTAAAATACGGCCTGTGTGTCGTGCCTTTCTATTACTTCTAGTTGTACATTCTCTTATCATCTTACTCTCCTTGAATGTAACTTGAGGTTTCTTTATTATTATGTAATAATTTTGTTGGAGCACCTAAAGAGGCAACAATGGAAGTGGAGATCAAACCATGAAGAAAGAAAAAAATTCTTAAGAAGAAGTTTTTTCTTTCTTAGTTTTATTTGATATTCTTGAGCTCTAGAATATCACTTAGGTTAGGCTATAATCATGTCACGTTTAATTTATGTTTTATGTATGAGATATGAATGATGAATGTATGAGATACCTATGGTAGATGTATGTGATGCATGCTTAATAAAACCAAGTACATAATGGTGAGATTAAATACATTAAAAATCCCTCAAATAAAATATTAAGTCAAAAAGAAAGATGCCTTCCAATAATAGCACTTGTCAAGATCTTGATCGACTATAGGTGAGTTTGCCAAAGCAAAGTACCTAAAGTCTATCTTGGTAAGACGCGATGGGATAATAGTAATATCCAAATTGCTAATTATTGGGTTTTGACTTAATTGGGCTATACTAATAGGATTGAGGCCTAGAGGCATAAAGTTGGTTATGAATTCATGAGATGAATTTGAATAAGTGTTATTAACCTAACTATCCAAGAGTTGCATAAGATGTTATTGACAAAGAGTTGTCTACCTAAATAGCCACATCTTGGGTGATTAGCCAAAGCTAACTCAAGTTTGGTAAATATGGATCTTGGCTCACTAGAAAACCTTGATGATAAGGTTTTCAAAATAACAGTGAGGGCTATTATTTTGAGAAAAATAGTGAGAATATTATTTAATAGAAGACCTTATTAAATAAATAAAATACATGATTCTTATTCTGCATATTTTTCTATTGTAGATAACCATAGCATCAAATGCATCAAACTTATCACTGTGATCTATCCTTGAGAAAGATAAACTGAATAGGATGAATTTTCTCGATTGGTATCGAAACTTAAAGATTGTCCTCAAGTATAAGAAAAAGTAATATATCTTATAGCAACCTACTCCAGATGAGCCTGCTGCCAATGCTCCTCGAGCAAAAAAGGATGCTTATAAGAAGCATCTAGAAGATGCTCTGGATGTCAGTTGTCTTATACTTGCTACCATGAACTCTGAGCTTTAGAAGTAATATGAGAACATGAAGGCGTTCAATATGATTGATCACTATAAACAACTCTATTAAGAGCAAGCAAGACATGAGAGATATGATGTATTTAAAGCATTGTTTCAATGCAAGATGGCTGAAGGAACACCCTTGCTACACATGTGCTTAAAATGATTAGGTACATCAATAGCCTTGAAAGATTGAGTTTTCCTTTACAGCAATAATTGGTTACTGACATAGTTTTATAATCGTTGCCTAAGAGCTATAGTCAATTCGTCATGAATTACAACATGAACAAAATTAATAAGACTTTGCCTGAATTGCTTAATATGTTAAGAACTGTTGAGCAGAACTTAAAAAAGTCCAAGCCTAATTTCATTATGATGGTTCAAAAGGGCAAAGGAAAGGGCAAGTCTAAGGCCAAGAATAAAAAGAAAAAGGACAAGACTGATGGAAAGTCCAAGTCAAGTTGCTCTATACTGAAGCCTAAAGGTGGCGTGGCCAAGGAAGGGCAATGCTTCCATTGGAAAGAACTAGGACATTGGAAGCGAAATTGCAAGATTTACCTAGAAGAGCTTAAGAAGCAAAAGGGAAGTAGGACTTCCAACTCAGGTATTTATGTTATGGAAATTAATTTATCTACTTCTACATCTTAGGTATTAGATACTGGATATGGTACTCACATTTGTGTAAATGTGCAGGATTTTAAAGAAAGTACATCGTTAACCAAAGGTGAAATGGACTTGTGCATTGGAAATGGAGCAAAAGTTGCTGCATTAGCTATAGGGACTTATTATTTATCTTTGCCTAGTGGATTAGTTTGAGAATTAGACAATTGTTATTTTGTGGCTATTGTTAGTAGAAATTTGATTTCTATTTCTTGTTTAGACAAGAAAGGTTTTTCAATTATAATAAAAGATAAATGTTGCTCTATTTATTTAAATGAAATATTTTATGGTAGTGCACACTTAATGAATGTCTTTATGTTCTAGACCTTAAAAATTCAATCTATAACATAAACACGAAGAAATTCAAAACTAATGATTCAAATCCAACCTATCTTTGGCATTATCGTTTAGGCCATGTAAATGAGACATGCATCTTCAAACTCCATAAGGATGGATTTTGGGACTCATTTGATTTTGAATCATATGAGGTATGTGAGTCATGTTTATTAGGTAAGATGACTAAAGCCCTTTTTAATGGGAAAGGTGAAAGGGCTAGTGATTTATTAGGCTTTATACGTAGTGATGTATGTGGACCTTTAAACACACAAGCAAGAGGAGGTTATCAGTACTTCATTACTTTTATTGATGATTTTAGTAGATATGGTTATGTGTTTCTTATGAAATGCAAGTCTGAATCTTTTGAAAAGTTTAAAGAATTCAAGAATGAAGTACAAAATTAACTTAGTAAAAGTATCAAAGCACTTCGATCAGATCGAGATTGTGAATACTTAGATCGAGAGTTCTTTGATCATCTAAAGGAGTGTGGCATTGTGTCATAACTCACTCCACCAGGAACACCTCAATGGAATGGTGTTTCTTAAAGGAGAAATTGAACTTTGTTAGACATGGTTCGGTCAATGATGAGTCAGGCTGACTTTCCAAATTCCTTCTGGGGACATGCTCTAGAGACTACGACCTTTACACTAAATCGTGTTCTGTTAAAATTAGTTCAAAAGATACCATATGAGATATGGATTAGGAAACGGCCTAGTTTATCTTTTATGAAGATTTAGGGTTGTAAAGCTTACGTAAGACATCAGCCTTCTAATAAACTTGGACCCAAATCTAATAAATATTTTTTTGTTGGATATCCTAAGGAAACAAAAGGATATTATTTCTATAATCCAACTGAGCAAAAAGTGTTTATTGCTCAAACTGGTATTTTTCTATAGAGAGAATTTATCTCTAGAAGAATCAGTGGGAGAAGAATAGAATTTGAAGAAATTCAAGATCAATGAGAAAACATTGAACTTGAGATGGAACCTGAGCCGGTTCTATAACTAGTTGTGGAAAAACCTGCTCATGTAACACAGAACTCACGTAGGTCTAGTAGGATACGTCGTGAGCCCAAGAGATATGGATTTCTCATGACTCATCACGGAGATGTGTTACTCATGGACTAACATGAGCCCACAACCTACCAAGAAGCTATGATGGGCCCATATTATGAGAAATGGCTAGAAGTTATGAAATCAGAGATGGACTTCATGTATTCAAACTAAGTTTGGACTTTGATTGATCCACCTGAAGTGGTAAAACCTATTGGGTGCAAATGGATTTTCAAAAAAAAAAACTGATGTGGATGGTAATGTGTGCACCTTTAAGGGACGATTAGTTGTAAAAAGTTTCAAACAAATCCATGGTATTGACTATGATGAGACCTTTTCTCCAGTTGTTATGCTTAAATCCATCAAGATTCTTCTAACTATAACTGCATATTATGATTATGAAATCTAGCGAATGGATGTCAAAACTACTTTCCTTAATGAAAATCTTCTTGAGGATGTGTACATGACACAACCTGAAGGTTTTGTAAATCCTGAAAATGCTGGAAAAGTTTGCAAATTGCAACGATCCATTTATGGGTTGAAGCAAGCTTCTCGGAGTTGGAATCCTTATTTTAATGATGCAATCAAAGAGTTTGGTTTTATCAAAAATGAAGATGAACCCTATGTGTACAAGATGGTTAGTGGGAGCACAATAGTCTTTCTAGTGTTATATGTAGATGACATACTACTCATTGAAAATGACATTCCTACATTATAGTCTGTAAAAACTTGGTTAGAAAATTATTTTTCTATGAAAGACTTAGGTGAAGCCTCCTATATATTAGGTATCAATATCTATAAAGATAGATCAAGAAAATTACTTGGCCTAAGTCAGAGTACATACAACAATAAGGTGCTAAAGAGGTTTAGCATGCAAGATTCTAAAAGAGGATTCTTGCCGATGTCACATGGCATAAGTCTCTCAAGAACTCAGTGTCCTTCCACAGTGTGTGAGAGACAGCGCATGAGTAAGATCCTTTATGCATTTGCAATTGGGTTTATCATGTATGACATGTTATATACTCGTCATGATGTCTCGTATGCTTTAAGTATGATGAGCAGATACTAATCAGATCTTAGTGAAAGTCACTGGACAGCTGTCAAGAATATTCTTAAGTACTTAAGAAGAACTAAAGAAATGTTCTTGATTTATGGAGGTAAAGAGGAGCTCATTGTAAGTGATTACATTGATGCTAGCTTTCAAACTGACAAAGATGATTTCAGGTCGCAATCAAGTTATGTATTTTGCCTTAATGGTGGCACTGTGACTTGGAAGAGTTCAAAGTAAGGGACAGTGGATGATTCTATAACAGAAGCTGAATACATTGCAACATTAGATGCCGCAAAGGAGGCTATTTAGATTAAGAAGTTTATCATTGAACTTGGAGTTATTCCTAGAATTGCTGATCCAGTAGAGCTT
Source organism: Sindora glabra (assembly GCA_020226215.1). NCBI lineage: Eukaryota > Viridiplantae > Streptophyta > Magnoliopsida > Fabales > Fabaceae > Sindora > Sindora glabra. Next base: position 49,972,597 of record CM035225.1, read on the forward strand.
TATTGTGACAATAATGGAGCCATTGCGCAAGCCAAGGAACCTAGATCTCACTAGAAATCTAAACATATACTCTGGCACTATCATTTCATAAGAGATATTGTTAATAGAAATGATGTCAGGATATGTAGAATACCAACCGATGATAATGTCACTGATCCACTGATAAAAGCCCTGACGCAGCAAAAGCATGATAGTCATATGAGATCCATTAGTATTAGATACATGGATGATTAGCTTTAATGCAAGTGGGAGATTGTTAGTGTATATGTCCTAAAACCAATCATATTGATGATTGTTAATTTGAATCGTGTTATTTTAATGGCAATTCTAATTATTATATATATATATATTGTCTACGTAATATATTTAATTATAATAATAATCTTAGAATAATTGTATTCTTAAATGTCCCTAGTCATATATCATTATGGATGAGATTGCTTTGATATGTTAAGACTAACATGTGTGGTGAATTATATGGGATATTAAGTTTACACATGAGTATAAGTTAGGGAACTTGTATACTGGACCGACCTATCCTAAGAACAATACATGGATCATTATATGAGTGTCATGAGTGATTTTTAGTAATCATTATTAATATGGTCCTTTGACCTGAGATCGCTAATGTTCCTTACATGTGAGTTTCATATTTTGATACTATTCTATGTTACTCATGGTTGAGTGAATGTAAGGGTAGTTTTGGATATGTAACATATCATGCGGAGGGGTTTGTGTGATCACGATGGAATTTGTCCCTCCTATATAACAGGAGTAACATCTATGGGCCCCTTGATTAAGTAAAGCTGAGAAAATGCATGGTCATGCTCAAATGAATTGACATGTGATGTCAATTACATTTGCTTCAGTTAGCTTACTTACAGATCAAGAAACATTAAGATTGGGCTATATGGGAATGATACGGTCCATGTTTTGCACTCAATCTAGATGTTTAGGACAAAAAGACATAGATAATTATCACATGTAAAGATTTAGTTAAATCACCGACTTTCTCATTACTTAGGTAACAATGATGTGTTGCTAGACATCGCTTATTATTTATGATCATTAATGTGATTAATAATCATTGCCAATGTAATGAGAGCCTATAGGATCGCATACTTAGAGTCTAGTGAATTTGGAATTAATGGACTAAATTGTTTGGACTAAATATTTTGAAATTCCATGTTATAATTATAAAGCCCAATAATAAGCCCATAATTATACATGGAACAAAACCCAATTAGTTAGGGTTTTCTATGCTTCTATTTAAATAGACTTGTTAGGTAATAATAGGCATTATTATTCACGCATCCTAAGCATAAAAAATCCTAACACCTCTCCTTGACCAAAAACCTTTGAAGAGGCATAGCTAGCATTACAAGGCAAAGGAGAACAATTCCAACTGATGTTCGTGTGGACAATTATCGGTGATTCGTAGGTTTGTGTAGATACCTTGGAGTCTTTGGCCAAAAAAAAGTTGAAGAGGTGATCAACGATCGAGTTCTTGAGTCATCATTAAAGGTATTAAACGAATCTTTATTCTAATTTAACATTTTACATGGATCTGTTAGTTGGGATCGGTTTATTCTGCTATGCTTGTTTGACTCCCGATCCCAACATAGGCCTCTAAAGGCAAGAATACACAATTTCAGGTAACTTTCTTTTTTTCTCTAAGTTCTTTCTTTCATCCGTGAAAGGCTAAATGTTAGATTAATTTAAGAATTTTGAGCTTAACTCAATTTGGATTATGAGATATTAATTTTTAATGTTAACTTTTGTTAATTGATTTTTCTCTTTCTTTAATTTTTCTTTTATAACTTTTTTAGATTTGCATGGATTAGATGTAGATTTGATATAATCTATATTCATCTATACAATTTATGATTTTAGTCTAGTCTTATGTTAAATTTTGATTGGTTAATTATTATTCATCATGTGATAATAGGGATTGAATGATTAAATTAGATGTTTCTAATTTAATCTTTTAATTTAACTGAATTCTACATTTAAATTGATTTAAATATAACTTTTTGGACTATGGCAATTGTTTAATTCTATTACTTTGAATTGATCAAATCCTAGATAGAAATTAAACATGGAATGTATGAATTATTATGGGGGTTTTAGATGATTCAAGATTAAAAAATTAATTGTAATTGTTAAATTTATGGTGATTTCTGATTAATATGCTAAAGAATCCTTACTTTCTTTGAATCAATTATGTTTTTCTCTACTATTTTTCTATGATAAATATATATTCTATTTTCAACCTTACATTTTATTTAATTTCAAATTAAAATCCTCCTAATTCAATTTTGTTTACATTCATACATCCTACTTGCAAACTGCTTGCTTAATTGCTTTAGTGTGCATGATTAAATTTTACTTCTATTTTCATTTACTTCTTCTATTTTTTTTATATACAAGACTTCAATAATTCTATAATCATATTTAATAAATCAATATAATAAGATGTATTAAGTAGGTTACTAGGGTTTTGACTTAGTTTATTGCTTTATATTGCAAGTTTTTATCAAATTACTAATTTTTAATTTTAATCTGCTTCAACAACCATCAATTTTTAGTTCCAATCATTTAAAATTTTTCATAAATGTCATTCATTTAGTCTTCTTTAGTTTTATTTATTCAAACTTCTTCATAAATGCTAATCATTTGGACTTCTTTATAAATGTTATTCATTTAGATGTTTTCAATTTTAAAGGAAATGCCATTATATTAGATGTCGATTAGTCCCAAAATCAACATTTTTATGTTTGTTATTTCCTTCACAAAGGCCTTTCAATTATCTATAAAATTTTATTATGTAAATAACCAACACTATAAGAATCTTCAACTACAATTTTTAAAAACATTTTAAATTATTTTCATATAAATTTCATAATATATTTAAGTAGAAATTACCAATATGATAAGAAAGTTATTTTTGAACCAATTTAATATAAAAAGTTATATTTGTTTCAATATGTCTTCTCCTTATTAATTTATGTAATCCAAATGTTGATTACAGAATTTTAATATAAAAATAACTTACAAATAAGTAAAGAGAAATGATTCTACAAATTTGTGCAATTTTAATTATAATTTTTCTATTCATAATGAAGGTATAAATAGTTAAGTAAGGAGAAATAATATTTGAAAATTTATACACAATAACTATACTAAATCATTAATAAACAAAAAATATCCCTTACTCTCTAAACCATTGTAACCAATTACAAAGTCAACTATGTCCTTATTTTTAGAAAATGCATAGTTGATTACATAATCAACTATGCTCTAAGATATATTGGCCATAAGAATAACTATAATATGTTAAATAATGTTGAAAAACTACAATCTGGCCATGCAAGAAGGCATGATATTGGTGTGTTAAGTAATACATGAAGAGACTTGAATTCCTTGATATGTGTAACACATGGTAGAAACCTAACAAAATAAAAGGCATTAGACCTAAATTAGAGAGTATTTATTAATGGGTAATTAGAGAAAGTATCCATTAATTCTAATAGATGGATATTTTATTAGAATTTATGTTAGAAAATTTGACTATTTTTAGTATTGAAGATTCAAGATTGATAGTATCTTGAAAGAACCTAAGGTTTTTATCGAGAAGTATCCTATGAAAGTCCAAGTAATTGGAAATGTGAAATTTTTGGCAAAATAAAGAATGTATACATGGCTACACATGGTATCTAAAAATAGGAATATTTAATTTTACAAGTAAATAGTGTAAATAGTAAAAAATTTGACTAGTAGTTATGCAAAATATTTTTTATGTAAAAAGCTTAAATTTATGATTCTTCTAGAAATATGTATAATATTTTCATTAGTGTTTTATTGAAAGAAAATTGTGGTTAAAATAAATTAGTGAATAAAAAGGTTTATCACTCACTAATGTTGCTTGATTAAGTTTAATTCTTAATTAGCACTATCTATGCAAAGTATTTGGTAATTTTATTATGCAATTTAAAGAGGTGAGTTTTAGTATTTGAATTATAAATTTTTAATTCCAATCTACAAGGAAAATTGTTGAAGAATTAATTTGATTATAGGAATTAGTAGTATTTTCCTAATTAAACTTTGTTAGAGAATTAAAGGTAATGATAAATTATTAAAGCTTAAAAACACAAGTTTAAAAGCCATGTAAGTTGAGCATGACGTCAATTAAAAGATAAGAATGCTTTTAATGAAAGAATATTATAACATGGATAATATTTACTTAGAAAGCTTAAGCATATAGTGTAATGACAAGAGAATGTTTCTTTTGATATTAGAAGATTTTATTAAGATTTTATAAGATATTATTGGATAATACTTAAGCTAAGAAATTATAAAAAAAAACCTATATTTAAGTGTAAACACTTAGGGCTTCAATCATTAAGAGAATATTTGATAAGATTTAGTTGGATTTTTTTTAAAAGATTTTACTTCTAAAATTAGAGAAAAATTATGGCCCTTAATAAGTGAAGATGATGAGGTAATCTTTTCCTTAAGTGATGACATAAATGCCTCAAAGTTCTATTATAAATAAAGGTAAGGTGAGTGACTTCTTCTTACACTAAATTGAGAAGCATTACATAGTTTAAAATGACAGAGAATAAAGTAAGAAGCTCTTAAGTTTTAAAAAGAGAAGTTTTTATCTTTTCTTTAAGTTCTTAGAGATCTTTTCAGTGTTGTTGGAATATTCACAAGTTTGAGCTCTTTTATCCTTCAAAGAAAGTAGAAGTTATTATACTATGGTGGTTTCACCTCTCTTTCATGGTTCTTTTACTAGATTTCATACTAACTTCATACTATTTTATGGATAATGAAACTTGAATCCATAGTTATCTAGAAATTAAGTTGTTATAACATAACCTAATCGTGACCGACATGAATTTCAAAACTTGATTTCCACAAGCCTTAAGACTTTTCACACTTTCTATCCAACAAGAGTTTCCAAATTTCCAAAGGGACTTGAAATTCATTCTAAAATTTTTGGAGAAAAATGAATAAAGTCTCTTCTATTTTTGAACACTTCTTAAGAGTTACATGCCCTAAATATATAGAAACCTATTTTATTTTCAAATACAATAGCAATCAACATTCATACAATACTATACAAACTCAAACTTATTCACATAGGAGCAAATTAACACATTTAATGCTAAATTAACAACATTTCTATCTTCAATACCAATTCTAATTCCAAATGAATCCCAACTGTCAAATCCTTTAATCAAGCAGTTTTTAATTTTCCTTGCATGAGATATAGCTTAAATAGTTTTCTTAACTTAAAAATAGTAAAAATATCAGAGTAAGTTATAAAAACTCAATGAGCATACATCTACCACTAGTTGTAGAAGAATAATTTTATAATTAATATTCATAGGTTAAATATATACTAATCTTAAGATTTTAACAAACCCATTTTTCTTGGATTTCTAAAGCATATGAAACCATGCTCGTAATAGAAGTTCTCCTACATATTACTTTGTATTTCATATCACAATTCATAGAAATATCAACTACTTGTTAATATACAACATCATTATTATATCATAAACTACCTATTCTAGATAAGCATCACAATCATAAATAGCCATTAAGGCTAATCACAAACAAATCATCTTGATCATACCAACAGTAATATCCAATCATAGAAAATTTTCAATATTACTTCATATCATACATTCAATTATAGTAAACATACATGTAGCCACCTTATATTTCCAAATCAATATTTTGTTTTTCCTAACTATTCATCAAGAATTTCTCATTTGGCTTCTGAATCCTTCTTAACTTTTTATAGGAAATTTCTCTTCTAATTTTCATATTAATAGCCCCGTCACATTTCCAATCTCAATGCCACTTATGACATAATGCATAATGCATAATGCATAATGCAATATATTCAATAGAATTCAACTTTACAATCTTAGTTTAAATACTAATTTCATTATAGGCATTTGTCAATCAACACGAGATGAACATCAACATATAATAGTGTCTATAGAACAACATTGCCATGCCTTAATGTATGGCTACAACTCTCATTCACATCTTAACATAATTCATACTATAATTCTTAGCATATAAGTGACAAACAGAACTAAATCATAAGCATTCAACAATCATTAAAAACATTATCGTGCTTCCACTGCGTACTCTAATCAATTAACATTCACTCAAGTAGCTAATTGTATTTATACACCATGAAATTAAGTTTACACATGAATATGGAATTTGTGCTATCAATAATAATATAATTCTCAACCTTTAAACTATCTTTTATTATTAAAATATAAAGTTGTGGTGAGATAAACACTCACTTGGTAACTGATTCATCCTTGGAAGTTCTAAAGTGTAATATCCCGAATTTTCAATTCCATTATTTGAATCTTTATTTTCTGAGGCTGTAGAAACGAAGAGTACGTTTGATTTAGCTTAGTGGGTGAATCTCAAGTTGAAAAGAATTAAGTGTAAGGGTAAACGAAATTTTTTGAAGGAAAAAGGATAGTAGGAAAAGAATTGATTTTCATAAGCAGTATAAATGATCAGAGAAGGTTAGAAAACCCTAAAAGGGGGAGTTGTCTAAGTCGGACAGTGTAAGAAATTTTAAACAGACAGAGACCCTATGGACTAAATTGCAAAAGTGCAGAATCGGGTGTAGTTAAAGTGTAAATAATTAAGGATTTGGGATTTAATATAAATAACTAAGAGTTTGGGGTGCAATATGTGATTTTTATTAGTGTGACCAATAGATTCATGACAAGTGTCATTGTTAGAAAAATATTGGCAAGAATAGCCTTACTTTTGGTGAAAAAGGACTAAAATACCCTTAAGAATCTCAAAAAAGATCAAAATGCCCCTAGAGCTTCATGAAAACTCTCCTCTCTTCTCCACTTTTCAAAAAGCTGCAGCACCTCCATGAAAGAAGCTTGAGACGTGCAGGAGAGAGAGAGAAAGAGAGAGAAAGTTTCTTTTCAGTTTTTCACCCAAAAATAGTGAGATTTAAGCTTAGTGGTAGAAGGGAAAGTTGCTCCTCTCCTCAAGCTCTATCCATTGATGTGCTTAGAGTGAAGAAAAGCTCAAGTTTGATTAAGTTTGTGGAGCTCCAAGTGAGGATTTTCAAGTTGTTGCAAGAGGTAAAATTGTTCTCCTCTAAGAGCTCTTTAATGTACTCTTCTTAGTTTCTTGAAATCTTGAGGTTGGTGTGGTCAAGGGTGATTGAACATGGAATTTAGGATGATTTGAACATGTTTAATGGTGTTTTAGATGTTGTTATGATGATTTATAGCTTTGGTTTGGTGTAAAAATAGCAAGAAACATGATGTACACATTTGGGTTTTAGAGGCATAATGGTGCATGTGTAGTGTTGGTATGATATGTTTAGAACTTGGCTAAATTGATGAAGTTAAATTGGTTTCTATGAATTTATGAAGCTTATGGAAGATGAAACTTTGAGTTGTGAAGGTGTTTGTGTGCTTTTTTCCCTTTTGAGAAGCTAAAACCATAATATGGAAAAGAAGGAAGGAAGGAGTTTTAGTGTTTAAAGTGTTTTCGGAGGATCAGCAAGGTACACGGGGTAGAACACGGCCCGTGTTGTACCCCGTGTTCCTCGTCGAAGCTGATCAGTGTGCTACACGGGGTGTAACACTCCCCGTGTTTACCTCAGGACTGAAGGGCAGTAAGGTACACGGGGTAGAACACGGCCCGTGTTCACCCCCGTGTTCTTTGTCGAGTAGCCCAAAAGTGAACCAGTAAGGAACACGGCCCTGAACACGGGGTATGGGACCCCCGTGTTCTTTGATAAGTGAACTTTTTGGCTTGATTTCTTCATGTTTTGCATGGCTTTACCCCTAGATCCTTTTCTAATGTTCATATGTGTCATTTCAAGGCTTGAAAGCAAAGTATAGAGCATCTAAGTATGCATTTAATTAAGTGGGGAAAGTAAAGAATACATGAGGATTAAGGAAAGTGATGATGTTCTAATAAGAAACTATGATGTGTGTTTGTATAGACTAAAGAGTGACAACTTGCAAAGGCAAGAGGAAGTGTAAAGGAGTTTTTGGTGAGAGCAAAGGGAACATCACATTGGAAGCTTGTGAAAGGTAGCTAGCTCTATCCTTAAGCTCTGTTTCTATTCACATGATTTTCTGTATAGTATGCCATTGTATGGTATGTGTATGAGATAGCTGTGTACGCATCCCGGGATGGTAATGAAAATTGCTGTGTGCGGTACCTATGGCTCGATACCTCGGGAAGACAGTGTGATACTGTGTTAGGCCTTTGGCTCGATACCTCGGGAAGACAGCGTGATGCTGTATATAGGCCTAGGTACGATTATTTGTGATGGCCATCTAGATATTTATAAGAGTCCATGAATGGGCATGATGTTTGCTATGTGTGATGCACATTTCTTACAATGGTAATGAATGAAGTGACATACGATTGATTGATTTCGAAATGTACGTTTTATTTGCTTAAGGATCTAGAATGGCTTGAAATGTTTTTTTGGCAATAGCTAGCTACTGGGAAACTTTGTTTCTTATGTTTTCTGTATTGTGACTAACCATTCCAGGTGATGCTTCCAAAGGCTCTCATGATAAAGGGCAATGATGTTCGAAGTTGTAAAATAATTGTATAGTTGGTGATATTGTATATAATGGATGTATCTTTTGTAAATTGAACTCTTTTTGTATAGTTATATGACTTTTGCTCATGTGTTTAAAGTACAGAAATTTGAGATATTCCGTATTAGCTTGAGGTAGATGGCGAATGAGTACGTATAATCATCTAGTAAATAAGGAATAAGGCGTTGATAAGTAAGGGAGTTACATAAAGCATCCATTTTTATTTTTTCATATTTTCCTCCTAGTCCATCATCTATAATAATAATAATAATAATAATAATAATAATAATAATAATAATAACAACAACAACAACAATAATAATAATAATAATATCATGAATATGGAAATATTACTTACTTTTCTTTCAGATCCAGGTTCCAAATCGTAATATAATGGTATTTCTTAGTATCAACTCCTCGTAGTTCCTAATATAAACTTATGCAATTAAGCACTACATCTTAAAGATTTACTTAGATCAACTTAAAATGCCAAATATTAACTTTTATGATATAAAAATATTTTAGAGTCTCAATTTATTATTTGTTCTAGTATTATGTTATTTATCCAAATACTATGATAAAATGAGAATTTCAAAACTAGACATAGAACAATTGAAATAATAAATCCTTATATTGTGAAAATGCCATATTCACATTATTCTAGTATTTTACAACATAAAAATCGTATATTTCTCATATATCATTATATATCTAAAAATACTTATAAGAATGGGTTTTCTAATTCAAGCTTTAATTTTCCATAATATCAAGATATAACACTTTGTAGCATGAAAATGTCATTTTTCTAAAAGTATTACTAAGGATCTATAACATACATAAAATGGATTTTGCTTAGCACAAGCAAATCATAGACTTTTATTTTTTTGGGATATTATCATATGCTTCAAAACACACATAAATGGATTTCAAATCATCTTTTCCTAATTGAAAATATCAGGATTTGATACTCTAAAATAATTTTTCTCATATCTATTCAATACTTTATAGCATAAAATTTTACTTTTTAAAGGTATCATCATTCATCTCAAAACACACAACATTGTGTTTTTCAATAAAACAAGATCAAAATTAAAACTTCATGATGCAAATCGGCTCATTATCACCGGAGGAAGCTATAACTTGCTGACATTAGAGAATATTAAAGCTTGCCAGAATTAAGATACCTTGTTGCTATCAAAGCCAAGTTCAACTTGTTATCTTCCACATGTTTTTAACAACTGGAGGAAAAAAAAAGATCTCATTGAAGAAAGTCATGCATGATGGCATGAGTTTAGAAACTGAAAAAGGAAAGTCAACAAAAGAAGAACTTTTTACTTTAGTCTTGTTCTACTACTGCTTGTAGCTTCTTCATCATAGTTAATCATTAACATTGAACAAAATGAGTTGCATCGTGAGGTGAAATGGAACCATTGGAGAGTGGTGGTGCAATGTTGGTAGCCTTGCAAAAGAACAACTTAAGAAAGAAGAAGAAAAGAAGGAGAAAGAAAGAGAGCTGGAAAAACTATAGAGAAAAAGTGATAGAAAACCTTAAAAAAAGAGCTACCCAAAATTAACAAAAGGTGGCACCAACTTTTTTCTTAAAAAATGTGAGCTATGGGTTTTGTTTCATGTATTGCGGTGCATAATAAACTAAATTCCACTTAAATCTTGATTGTTCATTTACATAATCTAATTGCATTTAAAATCTTAATTATTTTCAAGCTTTCTTCAATATATATTTGTAATAGTCTAATGAATTTAAAAATCTCAAAATAATTATTTAACTCTCTCAAAATTCCCATAAATAATTTATTGAATATGAACAATTTATTTCATAATTCCACACTCTCAAATTTTACATTTTTCAATAAAATATTTTATATTACTTTTTAATAAATAAAATCTTAATACTCATAGTTTGAAGTAAAATATTATGGTAACCTAATAAATTTGAAAATACTAAAATAATTATCTTAATTTCCCATAAATAATTTATTAAATATAAATAATTAATTTTATGCCTTTAATCCTTAAAAATATTCTCAATTTGTAAGAAAATTCTTTATATAAAAGTATCTAAAGAAACCTTGAACCAATATTGGCCAATTAAAAAAATTTGAATATAAAAAAAATTCAAAACTAATTATTATCTAAATAAATAAAATAAATATACATTAGCATTGAAATTTATAATTATTTTAGGATATTACACAAGCAAGCATAACATAACTAAGTGTAGATCCCTCTTTTCTTCTTGGTTTCCATTTAAAAAGATTTTTATGGATATGATATATTTTTTTATGGCTAATGATGTATTGAAGCCATGATCTCTCATGATGGACTAGAGTTTTCTAAAAAAATTAAAGATGAAATGTTGAAAATGATAGTTTTGGAAAAATGATAGTTTGATTTCCTTTTTGAAGGAAAAAAAGTTTTGGAAAGTTTCTTAAAAAGAGGAGACAAGAAGAATGTTTTTAAAAGAGAAATTTGCAAAGAAAATTTTTTGAAAGAGTCATGGAAAATGACTTTTCTAAGTTTTACTTAAAATAACAAATGATTAGAAACACGTTTTTCATACATAAGTGAAGTAAAAATTTGTTTAAAAAAGCATGTATGGCTCTCGAGTTCTCTGTGTGAACCTAGGGCAATATTTTAATTTTTACACTAAAATTTAATTTACATTATTTGAAAATCTAGTATAAGTATTATACAAGTGTTACATCAAAGTTTAAAAGCAAAAATCATGTTCAAACACCCTTTGGAAGCTTTTGAGTTTCTTATTGTTTCAAGGGAAAACTTTTATTTTTGTAAGAAAAACTTGCTACATTATATTCTAAACTTATTTTGGGATATTAGCATACGTTTATATTAATATTTTTTGAAGAAAAATTCATTAGAAAAGAAAGTGTATAACTATCAGGTTTTCATTGTAAAACAACATTAAAATTTTTCTTTTCAAGTCAGAATTGGTTTCTTATAAAGTTATTTACAAGAAAATTATTTTAGGTAATTAATGTAACATATTTGGGTATGAAATGTTTAGAAAAAAAGTGGTATTTCAAGGCTAAAAATTCTAGGAAAAAAACTTTAAAAAATTTGCATATGAAAATTGAATTTTGAAAGCTAAGCATATCTACTTTAAAGTGTTTTGAAAGCTTGATATGTGACTAATTTTTGTAGCTTTCTTTGAGCTTAGAAAATATTGAAAAATAAAGTTTTAAACCTCTATTTTAGATCTACAAATTTCCAAAAAAAATTAATGAAGACTAATATTTAAAATAGGGTTTTCAAGTATAGGTTGCCTAGTAAAAGCTAGTGAAGGTTTATGTATGAATGCATGAGGAATTGAGGTTGAATTGTGACGTAATAGTGCAGTTATTTTATTGCTGTTCCATGGGTTGTAATGCCTAAGTTAGTAAGATAAAATAGTTTTCTTACTTGTTGAAACAATATACAAAGCATCGGCTTTAATGTGTGCAAGTAGGAAATGTTAGAACTTGGAAAGGTCCAAGTTGAATGTCTTAGTTTTCTTTACTAAAAAAACTAGGAGAGATTAAGTTATTTTCAAATAAATTCTTGCTTGATTATAGTACACAAGTATATATGAAATTAGTAGAATGGAATTACATTGGAATTTGAATGACAAATGCTTGAAAAAACTAATTGTTACTCTACAATCTCCATGGAAAAACTGTGAGTAGTATAATGCTATTGTGAGATTATTTATGCACTAATGAATTGTTATGCAAGGGTAGATATCAATCTCTTGTATGAGATAATGTTTAGCATGTGGAAATGAAATCAAGAACATTTGATTTAGTATGAGTGCCATTTTGCTACATTACATTATTGTGAATACAATATTTCTCTAAAAGTATTGAATGAAATGGTAGGGGAGTTATATTTATTTAACTTAAACACATGCTAAAGTTAGATAATAGAGACTAAGGCATCGCTAAGATGTTTTCAAATGAAAAATGAATATAAAATATATAACAAATCAACTAAAATATAAACTTCAACTATTAAATTAAAATCAACATCTTAGTCTTGCTTCATTATAATTAAGAGCTAGTTTATTACCTAAGGAAACTTTTCAAAATACCTTTATACGTTAGTTAATAATAAAACTAATATGAATATTTTCTTCTTCTCTCGTGACTTTTTAAGTGCCTTTTAAATGATAGTTTCCTAACTTAAGCCTTATCTTAAGTTTCTATTTAAATTTCAAAAATGTCATCAATTAATTATAGAGGTTGGTTTGTTTTAAACTATTATCTTATTTGTCCTAATAATTTTAAAAATTACACTGCATTTATATAAATGTTAATTTATCCTATATATGTTGCAATATTATGATTGCATATGGATGATGTTAAGGGTAAGTTGAGTTTTCCTTTATTCCTATAATAAGGTAAATGCATGGAACAGCCTTGGCTAGAATCTAATATTATGTTATATATAGTTGGCTTACTAATAGATAGGTAATCTAACAGAAACTTCCTTCTTCCTTGGCAAATGTATAGGATTGTGATTATTCTTCTTAGATAAAAAAACTTCAAGGTTTCTTTTAGGATCTAATCATAACTTTAATATTATAATATAAATATAGTTTAAGGATTTTATATTCATTATTATTTACCTAATGAGTTTCATAAAAAACTCATTCTCTCTTTTGTTGTTTTATTTTCTTTAAAGAACTTTCCCATTTGATGCCTAGTTGCTATTGGATGGATTGAAAGTAGGCCCGTTTGAGGAATTTGGGCAGTGAGTTAGGTCTAGAGATAGTTGGAATAGTCATGCATGATAATTTATTCCTACATTCGCTAATTAATTTTCAAACAAAAATACTTTATACTCTTCTTCATGTAAAATATGATTTCATATAAAACAAAAAATTAGATGCATTTAAGAAAGGTTGGTAGGGTGTCATTCAAAGTGACTCCTTATGCTTGTAATGTGCCATAAGATAGGTCATAACAAAGGTAATATTAGAACTTGGTCTATGGCTTAGGGGTGCATTTCATCTAAAACTATAGTATAGATGTCTTCAACTGATTAAGTGAATAATTTTAAAATTGAAGCCTATGATAATAGCTGGTAACCATTAAAGAAGGGCATAATTAAAATCTATTGTTGTCTTCTCATGTACCATAATCTCCTTAGATTACTTTTGATAATGAGCAACTAAGGACAATGAGAGTGAGTATTTTTTTTGTTAAATTATTATGATATTTCAATAAGTGAGAAACTTTAGTATAAATAATGGATGTACTTAGAATGAATCAGTGAATAGTTATTCATTTTGTAAATCGATGATACTTGTCTTCACATTTTCCTAACTTTGAAGAGATCATATCTATGTTAATGTAAATATAAATTAGTCGTAGTGATCTCAATCATGCATCAACAATGTGATGTCTAAGTTTCATGATGTTTAAAGTTTTGTAATGATAGCCTAGACCAGATTTTAGGTTGAATACTAAAATTAAGAGTTTACTGAGTAAATTACTTAAAGGGTAAGATAGTTACATGGTTCATTTTGTTAACAAGAATGATGTGAGAATGGTCCACTTCCAAATTATATAGAGTAGTGACTAGAGCAAGTAAATTTTAGCCTATTTCATTTCAAAGCTAATATGGCAAGGATTAGGCATAAAAATAGAGGTGTTGAAGTTATGAAAATATTAATTGCTTTATAAAGATAAAGTTTGAATCCTAGAATAAAGTTAATGCATGGTAGAATAAGAGTTTATAAGTCTATAAACTTATATGAATATATGTGTGGTTAAGTTAGGTGTTATCATGTGCCTTATACACACTCTAGATGTTTAGCCTAAATAATATCAAAAGTAGAGATGCAAGTTAAAGGGACTATTATATTATGGATAGCAAACACCATAAATTTAATGGTATAATAACCAAGTAGGGACATATCGATGTCATTACTATAGAATTACCTTTTGACATTGACATATCGATGTTGATTAAAATAAAAACAAACATATATAATGGTGTGTGACAATTTTAAAAATAAGTGCAACTTATCATATCAATTAAAATAATTAGCTAATGTTATAAAACCATAACTTCTAATGGAAGATAAAGAGTGCATTCTATAAAATTTAAGATGATAGTTATTATTTACAACCGATGTCTATTATAACTTACACTTCAATTTAGACTTAGTTAACATCTAAAGTTATGTTGTTTATTTTGAAAAGTGAAATAAATCATACTGGTTTAAATAAAGAATTAACATCATAATAGCTAATTACGTCAATTATTAGAGAATCAACATCAAAAGGAAGGAAAAGAATTAGTTTAGAAAATTAGGATATAGTTAACATGCTGATGTTTTTTTTGAAAAACTGACATTATAACAATTTTTTATATCTTAGAGAATCAACATTGAAAAAGAAGGAAAGAATCAATTCAAAAAATTAGAATATAATTAACATTTTAGTTTTTTTTTATAAAATCGATGTCTAAAGTAAAGCAAACCACCACCTAAAATGTTAATTTTTTTTTATAAATAATTGGCATCTAAAGAAAGGGGAAGAATTGGTTTGGAAAATTAAGATATAAATAATATGTGATTTTCTTATAAAAATAATGTTTAAAGTAATGCCAACTACTAACATTTGAAAATGAAATCACCTAAGATATTAGTTTTTTTATAAATAATTGATGTATTTTCTTCCTATGAAACTTTAAACGTTGATTTATGAAATAATCAATATCTAAAGTCATAGAAGCTATGGTATTTTTGTTTATAACTAAATAACTCTAATTTTCTCCTTATTATCGCTTTTACTTTACCTTTTATTTATTTCCAAGCCTATTTTTTTGTCTTTGTCCTACTTTTTTACAAAATACTATATCTTACTCCATCTTTCACCACACACCAATAAATCACCAATACTTATTTGATCAACATTGAATATGAAATAGGTTCAAGATATAAAAGGTGTGTTTCTCATTGTTATTTCTCAAATCTTGTCTTTTCCATTTATATTATCTTTTATGTAGGTTTATTAAGATATTTTTAAGAGATCTTTGTGATTGTGCTACCTATACTTCTTTAACTAAAATTAAGCATGAAGTAAATTTAAAACATAAAAAGCATCTTCCTCACTTTTATTTCTCAAATCTTCATCTCTTCCATTTCTCTCTTTTTTTATGCAAGCTTTTTAAGAGATTCTTATTTATGTTTCATTTGTATAACTTTTAGGATTGTATCTAAGTTTTAGATATCTACTATATATTTAATAATATATTGTAAGGAAGTCTGAAGTTAGCCAAACAGTGACAAGAGATAAAGAAAAAGTGAAAAAATAAAATACATAAAATAGTCATTTTTGTAATTTTAAGAAAAGTTTGACATTTTCTAGATGGATCGATATCAAAAAATTATATAAAATCCATATAAAATTTGTCTTAAACAAATAACTAAGCACGAAGTTATGATCTTTCAAAATTTATGACTCAAAATACATGTTTTTGATAAGATGATAGGTTTATTTTATTTTTATTGTAAATATTCTAGCAAGAAATCTAAAAGCCAATAATAAAAATTTTATGTAAACATTTCATATTTTTTTATAAAAAATTAACATGAAATATAAAAAATTAAAATATATTTAAAAAATGGATGTTAATTTTTTAGGAAAAATTTAATGTTATAAATCTTTTTCACATTCATTATATAGTTGACATAGAATAATTTAACATACAATGAAGGTCATGCATATATTTAGTAATAACTGACATTAAAAACCAATTCTATAGTAGTGTGTTTAAGAAACTATGAATATGTAAATTAGAATGACTAAGTTAACTTTTAGAAGTAAGATAAGTGAAGATACTTGAGCGGTGTAATATAATTAATTATACAATTCTAAAAATCATATGTCCTAGATAGATGTCATAAGTGATTAAGCTTAAAACTCATCCATACAAGTGTCAAATTAATAGGTTTGTGGCATCATAGAAATAAGATTTGACTATCTGATTGGATATGCAATTAGATCAACACCACTAAATGAGGGACATTAGTTATGGTAGTGTATTGATAATAAGAGGTGTATGTTGGAAAGTGCATATAGCTATGAATTTAATTTTAGGAAGATTTTGAGAACCTTAAAGAAATTAAAGTTAAGGGAAAAATAATTACAAAAGTGCATGAGTGTATTACCAAGCTTATAAGGGTTTAGAAAATAGCAATCAAATATGAACTGATGAATTTGAATTAAGGTATTAGTGGGTTAATTTGATCATGGCAGTACATAAATTTCTCATGTGATGAAGACACAAAACCTTATTATACAAGAGTTAGGAAGATAGATAGTTAAGATCTTAAGATTTAATAATCAAGGAATTAAATAGTCTTTTTAGTACAATAAGATAAACAAAAGCTAGAAGTTAAAAGAATAATATGAATGGGTCAATAATAGTAAGTTAAGGGAATTGAGTCATTGTGTGCTTATGGGAAGGATGTTTAGTAAAAAGGAATATGAGGTTTGAGAAATGAAAAACTAATGTTCTTATAGGATAAATAAATGTTATGTTTGGGAAAGTATGAATGAAAATCCATTAGAAGGCAATTAGGTAGTGTAGTTAAGAGTTATAAGAGAATGGTGCAAGTATGCTGAGTAAACCTTAAAATATTCATATAGTGGTATAGTTACAAGATTAGTTAGCATAAATAAAATGAAATTCTTTGCACTCCAAAGTAGAGTATATGAATTGCATGCAAGGTTAGTAAACTTATGTGTATTAAAGGGTCATAGTGTAATAAAATTAAGAGAAAGGTAAAGAATGAGAACCTATAGGATGATTATTAATATCTAATAAATAATAGTTTATTACAATTAATAAAGAGTTATGAATGTATATTATGGAATAAAGTTATTGATATGATTCTAGAAAGGGCAACCACAAACAGCTAATTAAGAGAATCAAGGGAAAGCTCCAAGAATCAATTCAAAAGAGCTTGGATGCTTGAAAAGAGACCTTAGAAGAATTAAATAAATATATTTTGTGTATTTTAGCCAAAATATTCAAGTGCTATATTCAATTACTAAATTTAAAGTTCATTTCAATTTGGTAGTAATTGAGTATTGTTTTCGAGTACTACCTTCATTTTGAGCATACTAATTAAGTATCATACTCGAATACTATAGTTGGAATTTGTTTCTACCTACTAGTACTCATATACTATATTTGAATACTTCACATGTTGACAAATTTGATTCTATGTTTTATCTTGCTAGGCCTTTTTATTTTCCTTTGTATTTTAGCCTATTATTTTAGCATATTATTTTAGACATTTAATACTTTATTTGTTACCCATTTTAGATTAATTAGAGTGATAGCTTTGGGCCTAAGTTAGACCAATTAGAGCCTAATTTGTTTAGTTAACTTTTTAACTTTCTAACCTATATAAGGAGGTTTGTTCCTTATAGAATTTAGCTCTTATATCACTTAAGAAATGAAATTAGTTGAGTGCCTTCTTTATGAGAGTGTGGTCTATCTTGAGTTCTTAAAAGAACTTGTGACTTATCAAAAGAATTCATCCTTTATGGCATTGTTTTCCACTAATCAATGATTCTTCCTTATGATGTGATTCATTTGCACTAATGAAAGGATTGACATCCTTTGTGGCATGTTTATCATCACTTACCACTCTTATTCTTCTTTTTCTTCTAGAGCATAGTATAATTATCATTCTAATTTTTTGATTTGATCCATTGAATTTTAGGACCATCCATTATAAATTAAGATTATTTGGTATTAGAGCAAGGTATCCTAAATTTCAAGTTTATTCATTCAATTCTATTTTTAATTATTATTGAATTTTTGTCATTCTTTTGTGCAATTCTCATTTTAATTTGTTTTGCTCCTGTTCCATCATTTTGTTCATTTTAGTCATTGTTTACATCTGAATTCCATTTTGTTGCATTAATTTGTAATTTGTTTCTGATTTAGTTTGAAAATTATTTTTGTATTTCAATTCAAATCTTTGATTTATATGTCCATTTCTTATTACATTGTTCATTTTACAACTTTTGTTTGTTTAGTCACGTTATCTTGTAATTGTTATTTCCTTGCATTTATCTTCCTTGAATTCCAAATTAGGTGTTAGTGATTAAATTTGTTTTGTCAGTGTTACAATTCTAAATTTTCTTTATGCCATATTGCTTTGATTTATGAAGCAATGCTATGTGATCACCTCTTTAAGTTGTATTAATGTCATTATTGCATTTTGATATTGTTCAATCCAATAAATTATGTTAAATTTGAAAATTGACTCATACATGTTTGTCAATAAGCCAAAATTTTGTCATGTTGTATTTATATCTTCATTGAATTTGTGTTTCATTACATTTGAGTCATTTACTTCCATCTGGTGTGTCTTTATCTTATGCAAGTCTTTATTGCTTCTTAAATTAGTGTCCCATCTTTCAATCTTGTTATCTCACACTTTGAGTCTAGTTTTATCAAATTAAGTCAAATTATTCATTTTGTATGCTATCCTTATGTGATCTTGTGTTTGAGTCAATTTGTGGTCAAAATTCCAAGTGGCATCTTAGTTTTCGTGTCATTTACTCAGTATCCTATATCAATTATATTACTTTAATTACTTCATTTGCATGTGTTGCAATCGACTTTTGGTACTACATCTCACATGTTTGATGAAAATTCAAGGCAATACTTAATTCATGTATTTGAGTAGTAGAAGGTAGTAAGCAGCAAGATTGTAGCAACTCAAATCTTGTAATCGAGTATCTCCCATTTCGTATGAGGTACTTAAATATTACAGGTTCATACCTTATTTTCCTATCATAAAAGTGTTACACAATAATTTTTAAGGTGTGATTCAAAGGTGAATGAAAAAAAAGAGAGAAAAGTAGTATTATGATAAAAAAAAGGTAAAGAGCTAAAAGAAAAATAGAAAGTGTTGGTTGAAATTTAAAAAAATTACAAAAGAATGAAACAAATGGAAAAATACATGTGAATAAAAAAATGATTCAAAAGTGAATCAAAGTAAAAAAAGGTAAAGTTAAAAAATAAAAATAAAAGTTGTGAATTCGAGAAAAACAAAAAAAACAATTGCTACTTATTGAGTGCCTTGTGCTATCATTGGACTTCTCATTTTTGAACCAATTATTTACTATTTCTTTCCTTCATCTAAGCTCCATCTTTGTCCTTAATTTGAGTTTTGTGTTTATTTCCTTCTTTTATCAACTCGGCCTTCTTCTTTAAGTCTATTTTGCTCTAAATATTTAAGTTTTGATTCTTTATTTTCTATTTTAATTCCTTAAGTCTATCTTGTCCATAGTCTTGAGTCTTCTATTTGAATCTTGTTGTCTTACTTCTTTAATTATTTGATTTTAATTTTAAGTCTTAGTTAGTACCTTTTCTTTGAAGTTATCTTTATTAACTCATAACTAGTTTCCTTCTTTGAATTTCTATTTCTTGTTTCCTTAGTTATCTTGTTTGATTCCTTAAATTATGTGAACCTTGGTTGATGAAATTGATTGTCACATTTGTTGAATCTTATTTTATTATGTCTCATTATTTATAAAAAAAATCATAAGAGGGAAAGAGTGAAAAAATGGATAAAGGCAAGAATGTGTGAGCTTATTTGAGAATAAAAGCCTAATTAGAGTATAAACATGAGAGTCAGTGCTATAAATTAAGTGAGTTATATGCTTTTGTGAGGTCTTATTCTTTTATCTAACATTTTCTTGTAAATTTATCTTTTAAGAATGTCAAAAGGAATTATAGATAAGACTTTTATCTTGAGAGTCATAGAACAACAATATGAAAAGTTAGATGAAAAGCTTATTGAAAAAACTTAGAAAAGTTAAAGGAGATAGGAAGGAAAAAAAGAGATAGAAAATAAAAAAAAATTAAAGAAGGAGTTAAAAATAAAAATTAAAAGAGTAACAGAGAAAAATGTATCATAATGAATATAAAAAGAGTGATAAAATAGATGATGAAAGAAAAGATAAAAGAAGAGATGAAAGAAAACATGAAAGAGGAGATGATAAAAAAAAAAGATGAAAGAAAAAGTGAAAAGGAGAAGTAAAAGAAAACAATGTGATAGACAAAGGAGAGATAAGGATTATTATAATCTTAAAAACTCTAGAAAGAAGAGTCCTTCATGTTAAGAGAAAAAGGAGGAAGATAAAAGTTATGAGAAGTATAAGAACCATTTCTCATCCAAATTCAAGAAAGAAGAATCTAAGGGCATTATCAATGACAAAGGAGAATCTTCATTAATGCTTAAAAGTGAAGTGTCTAAGAGTAAAGGAAAATGTGAAAAGTATCAAAAGCATTCCAAAGACAAGTGCTTTATATGTTCAAAACATGGTCATCATGTCATTAATTATCCACTTAAAAGAGCCTTAAATATTCAAAGCTTTGGGAGAATAAGCTAAAAGAGAAAATGAAGAGAAAAAGGAGAACATCTTCCATTCTAAATTCAACATTAAAGGTAAGATGTGTAATAGTATTATTAATAGTAAAATTTATGCCGATGTTGCTAGTACCTATATAGTAGAAAAATTGAACTTGCATACTTTGAAACACCCTACTTTATACACATTGCAATAGTTGGATGATAATGGTAAAATAGAGGTGTCAAACTAAGTTTTGGTTTGCTTTACATTTGGTAAATACTAAGATGAGGTATTATATGTTGTTGCTCTTATGAATCTTTATCATTTATTGCTTAGGAAACCTTAGCAATTTGATAAAAAAGTTATTCATGATGGAGTCTTCAACCAATATAGTTTGATATGAATAAGAGAAAGGTGACTTTTAAACCTTTAACTCTAAAATAAGTGTATGAAGACCAAGTAAGAATACAAAAGAAAAAAGAAGAAGAAAAAGAAAAGAAAATAGAGAAAGAGAAAATAGAAGAAGAGAAAAATAGAGAAAAGAAAAAGGTAGAGAATAGTAAAAATGATAAAAAGAAAAAAGAGTGAATGTGAAAAAAGTGAAAGAAAAATTGAGAGAAAAGAAAGTGAGTGCGAAGAAAAAGAGGGGAAATTTTTTTGAGATTGATTATAAAAACAAATGAGATAAAGAGTGTTTTCTATGTTTCTAGGCTAATTATCCCATGCAAGAGAGCATATGAAAATACTAGCAATCTTAAAACTATTTTGCTAAGTGCTTTTATACTCATTTTGAAGCAATACCAAAATGTGCTTCCAAGAGAATCTTCAAAAAAGCTATCATATGTAAGAAGGAAAATAGCCAAATTGGAGTAAGGTTATAATATTGTAATGGTTGATATGTTACCTTGAAGGTACACTCTCAACTCTACTGTACATTATAAATTATTAAATTTTGTCAATAGTAATGATCCCTTGCATGCAAATTTGTTAGGTGATTGAAAATATTGAAAATTTGCATATGAATGATAATGGTTGTGCTACCTTTTCACATGGTATTGCTACTCCTTCACATGATTTTAATACTTCTCTACATGTTGATGAAATTTCAAATGTTGATATTTGTGAAGAAATAGTTTTTGAAAACATTTTTTAAGGCATAATATTTTGTTTAGGAGAAATAACTTGTGTATACCTAAAAGTTTTCTAAGAAATTTTCTTGGAAAAGAAACCAATGATGTTAGTGATCTTATTCTAGTTAATGAAATGCATGATGATTGACATGAACCTAATGCATCTTCCAAGACTGGTTTAAAAGATGGATATTATTTAATTTACTTTAGAAAATATGTTGAAAAGAAAAATAGTTTAAAAAAAAGAATGGTTTATATGAAAGGTTATCTAAGTTACTTAGTTTGTTTAATTGTCCAAGTATTTTTATAAGCTTAATGAATCATGTTTTGTATACTTTCAAGAATAAACTTGTTATTGTTTGCTCTTGTTATTTTCATGACCTTAAAGGATAAATTTTATTATGGTTTGAATTTTAAATAGTTAGAAAATTTTGCCATAAATTGATGATATTCTTATGCATAGTAGAAGCATAGATAATCATGTTGATTTTTTAAGATGTGTTTTGCAAGCTTATAATTTGAAAAGTTAAGTGATAATTTTATAATGTTTTTTCTTTGCATAAAAAGAATTGCATCCTTGAATCATGTTGTAGGTGATATAGAAATAAAGGTAGATGAAGTAAAAGCTAAAATAATTAAAAAAATAGCTTTTACTAAAATTTGTTAATGAAATTATGAGCTTTTATGGTTTGGCTAACTTTTGTAGGAAGATTGTAAAGGACTCTTGTACTCTAATTATACCACTAAATTTAATTATTTTTCCTAATTTTCCTAGTTTTGTATTTATTCTAAGTGGTTGTTTAGTTGATGGTGTGGTTCAAAAGAAGAATTCCTAGATCCAAGAAAATTTGAGCTATATCCAAGGGGAGATAGTTCATTCCAAGTTCTTAAAAAGATAATAATGATGTCTTCATTTTGAATTCTCATGGTGAGTTTGATATGGGTTCTTCTTTTAATGATGTTAATCTTACTTTTTTTTATATAGGTTTTGAAGATTCGAGAACAAATCCTTTCAAATAAAAAAGGATGATGTGATCTTAGAGGGGGAAGCCACAAATGGCCAACTGAAAGAGTTAAGGGAAAGCTTTAAAAGTTAATTCAAAAAGTTTGAATGCTTGAAAGAATTAAAAAAATATATCTTGTGTACTTCAGCCAAGTATTTGAGGACTATATTCAATTACTAAGATTAGAGTTCATTTCTGTTCACTAGTAGTTAAGTACTAAATTCAAGTATTACCTTCATTTTGAGCATGCTAATCAAGTATCTTATTCAGGTATTATAGTTAGAATTCATTTCTACTTACTAGTACTTGAATACTATATTCGAATACTTCACAAACAGATACATTTAATTCTATGTTTTATCTTGTTAAGCCTTTTATTTTCCTTTATATTTTAGCATATTATTTTATATATTTAATACTTAATTTGTTACCCACTTTGGGTTAGTTAGATTGATAGTTTTAGGGCTAAATTAGTTCAATTAGAGCTCAATTTGTTTAGTTAACTTTATGGCTTTCTGACCTATATAACAAAGGTAGTTCCTTATAGAATTAGTTGACTACCTTCTTTGTGAGAGTATGTTCTCTCTTGAGTTTTTAAAATAATTCATGAGTTATTAAAAGTATTTAGCCTTTGTGGCATTGATATTTACCAATCAAGGATTTCTCCTTGTGGAGTGAATTTTCTACACAAATTAATAAATTTGCACCTTTCATGGTGTGTTCATCATCATTTACTGCTCTCATTCTTCCTTTTCCAAAGTGTGGCATGACTATCATTTTATTTTTCAATTTGATTCACTGAATTTTAGGATGATCTATCATAAATTAACATTAATTGTGAAAGCATGAAAATGATATTACTAAAAATTTAGAGATCATTTTAGTGAAATCCAATAAGATAGTTAAGTATTAAGTGTTAATAGTTTGAAAAGTTATGAAAAAAAATTATTTTTCTTAAATTGAAAACATACATATTGAAGGAACTCTCATAGTTACCTTTAAATTTTAGGTTTTTATATATTCACAAATCAATAGGATTTGTTTGAAACTTTATGCTATGAGAATGTCAAAAATAATTGACACCTTTAAAGAATGGGTCTAGGATATAAAGTAATAAAGTTGTATTTAAATTTTTTGCCACAATAATAGATTATGAAATGAGAATTATATGATAATAGGACGTAAATTTGATAATCTTAATGACACTTAACCTTTGAGGATCTAGTTCCTTTGATAATACCGGAGATAATCCTTGACTAACTTGTTAAATGATTGTTATAGTAATTTGTTTCAAAGAAAGAATTAAAATTTGAAAAGTGATTGGGTGGTAAGAATAACACTTTTCGAAGAACATATTTAAACTTATGAACTTAGGAGGTGAACATTTGATGTTCATGTGATATTATGATTTAACCAAGCCTCTAGTGTGTTATTGTTTGAAATGCCTATGTCTTCTTATAAAATGATTAATTAAATGATTTGATTGTCTTCTTATACCAATGTGACTTTACCATGGAGAGCCAGCTTTGTGTCATGTATAAACTATAAAAATTGCTATTATTATTATTATTATTATTACTACTACTACAACTACTATTGTTATTATTATTTATATTGTTGTCATTGTTGTTTTTATTTTTATTGTCACTATTGTTTTTACTACCATTGTTGATACTATCATTGATATTATTATAAGAGTTGACATTAATATTGACATTATTATGGTTATGAATATTAATGTTATTAATTTTGGGTTAATTATATTGTTACAAAAAATATCATTCACAAAGTGATGTTGTGGGAGTTATGGTGAATGACAAGATCATATTAAATTATTGCATGTAAACCCCTAATTTATGATTTCATGTATTACAAGCCATTAGGGACCAAGTAAGCTAGTATTCTTATCAACTAGGATATTTGACTTCCAAATTATGCCTTGTCTATATATGGTATTTAAACTATCTAGTATGTAAATTCTATATGTGCATCAATGTTTAAGCTTTGTGTTTATGACATGGGTTTATTCTTAAAGGAAAGATTAAAGGTAGTGCGTAGAGTACTATAAAACATCGCCAAGTTAAGAATCAAGAATTGACTATAAGTATATCTACATTTTAATATGTTAATAAAAATCTTAAGGTGCTTTTGATATTTGGTTGGTACAACCTTTAGGGAACTGGATTCAAGGATATAATTGCTAATATTGAGAAATATTTGTTAAGCTAGAGTGAGCTTGATTCTATGACCTATAAGGAATAGGTTTTCCATGAGGATGATTCGATAAAAAAGACTAAAGGTATTCTCACAATATTTTAGTACTATAGGAATCAAGTATTAGCATTACAAGGGAATTAAGAGTAAAATGATTATATCATTACCATGTGATGAGATTAAAAGGAATTAAATAGAAACATAAACATGCATTCTATGAATTGTTGTAATGAGCAATCTTATAATTGTATGTCTTATAAATTTCAATTAAGCTCTACTAGGAAGATAAATGGAGAATAAGTAGTTTCCTTAGTTAGGAATTTTTTTTAAATCCTTTCATAGGTACATGGTATAATCTCGAAATAGTTAGTACCATGCAAAGTAGGAAATATTTATAATAAGGATAATGGTCAAGTAATGATAAATCCAAGAAGGGTTTGTATAGGAGTATAATAAATAATATTACTAGAACTATTCATACTAATTAGATTCTAACCTAATCTTTTTGGATAGGTGACAAGGTTAATTATTTAATACATAAGAATCAAGCCTATAATGTTATAGTGGAAGCAATAATACGTCCAGAGAAACATAGATTGGGTGAAAAGTGGTAGATGTGTTGATTGAATAGGAACCTTAAAATTTTAGGCTAAAGGGAAATTGAAGGATAGTAACACTAACATTAGAAACAAGCAAATCATGGATGATTCTTAGAATTTAGTGTTTAAATATGAACTCAACAAATAAACCTTTTAAGTCAATAATGTATCTTGAAACAAGTACTAGAATATAATATCAACACACTTCTGTATAAATTTTAAAATCAATAAGGTTCTAAGAATTCAAGGATGAATTCTTTTGATAAGGGGAAGTATTGTTACACCCCTTAAAAAAATAACAAAAGTTTTTATATAGAAATAATAAATTGATATAAAGAAATATGAAGTAAAATTTGGTGTAGATAATAATTAATTATATGAATAGGATTGGAATGAGAAATCAAATGAAATAGTTAAATAAAAAGAAAATGAAAATGAAAAGATATGCTCAAAGGTTAATTGTATTTAAGGTTGAATGATTGAGTGTGCAAGAGATTTAGGATATTCTACAAAAATGCTTCTAGCCATAACTCATTTTAACCCTAAAATCTTCGGTGCTCTTTATTCTCTCCTAATAACAAATACAATGGAAACTTTTCTCCTTTTTTTCCTTTTCTTATCTCATCATTAAACCCTAAGCAAATTTTTAACTTCTTAAATTTTAACCTATGTTAGGTTTCTTCTTATTTTACTTAAATTTATTAGGATTAAGGTATTTTAAATCTTAAAGAAGGGAATTTGGATTCTAACTCAAGGATTTTGATTTTTAGAAGATTGCAAGCTAGCAACTTATCATTCTTTTCATCTAGAATCTCCACTATACAAGTTAAGTGAATAATCTAATCAAATTTGATTGATTTTTTATAGTTTAGTTTTATGAAGCTAAGTTTTCTATCCTCAAGACAAATTATAATGATTTTGCATGAAATGTATCATTTGAATTAATTTTCAAAATAGATTTGACATATATTATAATAAGGATACTATATGTGGTGGTTTTGTTTCAAATGGTAGCTCGTAGAATGAGATATTAGGTGTTAAAAGTTTGTATGAACAATGCATTTAGTGAAAGTCTACAGGAAACCCAAGTGATAGTTGACTATATAGTTAATAATGCCTTCAAGAACCTACTACCTAGGATAATCATTTATGATGCTAAAAATTTGCTCTTTGGCCTCTTATAGTTAGTTGTGCCCCTGTAGAGTTACTCTTAAGGATAATGCAGTTGACTACAAGCCTTTAATTTATTTTTAGTCATTTGGTAATTAACTAGATAGTTGACTATACTCCTGATTTTTAGGCAGAGCATAATTGACTATAAGTCCATCCTTTACTCTATAAACCATTATAGTTAACCACATAGTGACTATGCCCTTATTTTCTAGAAATGTGTAATCAATTATATTCTAAGATATATTAGCTTTTAAGAATAATTATCATATGTTAAATAATTGAAAAACTATTGTGTGGCCATGCAAGAAAGCATGGTATTAGTGTGTTATATAATATATAATTAAAATTGAATTTATTAATATGAATTTAAGTTAAGCTATAATATTAAATATGATGGACTAATAACGTACATATGTGATTGAAAAGTCAAATTTGGTGAATGTTTGTGATATTTTATATGTTTTATATGTTTAGGGGTAAGGGTTATACCCCATTTGTCTTATTGATAATTGTTGTTTTGACTATATGTGGATATTTACATTTAGGATATGAAATGGAAGTATTAGTAATGCACTAGTTATAATCTTTATTATTCTGAAATTTAAAAGATTGTTAATATCATGGTGGTGATATTTATCTTGTGGTTATTTGCACTAATTCATGTATCTATTTGTAAAAAGATAAGGCTGACTCTAGAAGAATAAGGACGGCTTATATGAGATAAGGTTAGATGGAAGGTATAAAAAGATTTACATGTTTTTTATATTTGTATATGTTATAATGTTATAATTGCATTTGGATAATGTTAAAGGTAAGATTGAGTTTTCCTTTGTGCCTATAATGAGAAAAATGCATGGAATAGCCTTGGCTAGAATCTAATATTATGTGTGTGTGTGTGTGTGTGTGTGTGTGTGTGTGTGTGTGTGTGTGTAGTTGGCTTATTGATAGATTTGTGATCCATTGGAAACTCTCCCTTTTCTTTAGTAAAGGTATAGGAGTGTGATTGTTCTTCTTGGATAAAAAAAAATAACTTAAAAGTTTCTCTTAGAATCTAATCTTAACTTCACTATTATGATCTAAATATATTTTAATATTTTTTTATTAATTATTGTTTATTTGTTGAGTTCCATAGAAACTCAACTTTTTCTTGTTGTTTTCTTTTCTTTGGGGACCTTTCCCCTTGGGTGCCTAGTCATAGTCAGATGAATAGAAAATAAGCCTGTTTGAGGATTTTTAATAGCAAGTCTTGAGATAGTTGGAACAATCATGCATGATAATTTATTCACACATTCCTTAATGGATTTTTAGAAAAAAAAAAAACTACTTACTCTTTTTCATGAAAAACAAGATTTTATATAAAACACATAATTATATGCATATAGGAAAGGTTGATAGTGTGTCATCCAAAGTGACTCCTTATGCTGATTATGTGTCTTGGGTTAGGTTGCAACTCATTTTCTTTGAGAAATGGTTTGTATGAAAGCAACTATACATATGCCATCCATTAAGCATGCATAAGTGATATTGAAACAATCTAATTATAAGGTAAGTAGAACATGCATGTAGTTTCAATCCAACAAAGTAATATAACATAGTCTAAGTGAATGCATGAGTTAGTCTTTATAACCTTATATAAAATGAGTTCATAAAGTATTGAACTTACTTATAAGACCTTAATTTATAAAACAACTAAAGTTTTCAAGATAGTTAGGCTTATACATACTCAAATGACTAAGTGAGGTTTGTGGAGATATCCTGGGAGGGCTGGTTGGTTCCTTACTAGGGGGATCTAGGATATGAATGTTCGTGGACTTTAGATTTATAGAAGGAAGCCACCCTAATGGAATTAATCTAGAATTTACAGTATACTGTGGCCTAGAAAGGTCCATCGTCAATGAAAAACGGATTTTTAGTTTGAAAAAAATCAAAGCAAGTATAATATATCTTCTAGATGTAATCAAATAGCAAGACATAATGGTTTACAATGAGGCTTATGATTTGGAAGAGAATTTGTAAAACAACTAACATAAAAATAGTAAGCAAGAAACTCAATAACATACCATTAAAGCTCTTTTCTAGTAGGTTTTGACTAGCAAAATGTATGAAGAAAAAAATATTTATAAAATCATGAAAGTAAATATGTATCATTGGAATTTGAGAAAAATATCAAAAAATATCTTCCTTTTTGAAAACAAATGGCAAATGTTGCATATAGGTCACCTCTTTTTGACTTCTTTCATCCTTATCACTCTCTTCTCCACCTTTTGCCCACCAATTACTAACCATACCTCTTTTTCCTCAAGAAAAATACAAGGCACTAAGCCATTTTCCCTATAATCACATTATGGGTGTGCCTTATAAGGCAAATATGTCAGAAGCCCTACTAGGCATTCAAATTATCATGGACATCATGAGGCCTTAAATACCATGTAAATAAGGTACAATCTAAATATTATCCATAGTTCAAATCTATCACAAGCCCCACTAGGCATTTATGTCATATTTGAAACAACCTTAAGTTAAAAATGTTCAAAGTTTAAAAGTTCATGATCTAAATATAGTCCATTTTCCATAAGGTGATAGTTCAAGGTTAGAGCTATATCAAGTTCAAGGTTAGGTTCAAATCTAAGTTCAAGTTCAAGATATGTTCACAAGTTCAAGTTTACAAGTATGGATTGATTGTTTTATTTTTAAATTTCATTTAGCCATTTCCATTTGAACATTTTTCTATCTTAATTATTCATTAACCAATCTTTTATTAATAAAAAATTTTCACAAAATTTTCCTAAGTTTTTCTTGAAAAAACTATAAGCTTCCAAAGTTAAAAAAATACTAATTTAGTGAGGAGAGTTCATGGGTGTAATAGCAACTTGTGATCTCCCTCTTAATTTTTACATATTTACTCTTAAATGTCTCCTAATAATATCTAAAAACTTATGTTTTCCTTAACCACATTTCATCCATTAATTTTTCACCATACATACATCTAGTGGCATAAAAATTATATGAGCATGAAATTTCAAAATTTAACAACCAACCTTTTAATAAATCTTAACATAGCTTTTAAGATTTACAGAAAATAACATATACTACTTTTATAAAGTCATTAGACATATAAATGAGTTAAATACATATCTACTATGATACTAACATTTCTAGAAAATTTTTAGAACATAAACATGTTTAAATTTATTTTCTTACTACATATGTTCATAAAATTGCCTATGGCTCACAGTCATGCAAATATGACTATCCAACCATACTTTTCCAAACAAAACTCAAAATAAGAAGAATTAGTAGCAACTTACTTGGAAAGTGTTTGCTTTGTTGTAAAAAACCTAAAAAATTTCATAAAATAACACTTTCTTAGTAACAAGATGATTTTGAAGCAAAATGGTTAGAACCTTTGTTTTTACCTTAAAATTTAAAAAAAATGTGGAATTGAAAAAAAATGCATAATAGAAATAAGATGAAAGCATGAAGAAAATACCTTGGTTATGGTGGAAGATGAAGAAACCATGAGCTTTTTGGAGTTAAAAAGGTGATCTTGTTGTTTTCTTAAGATAGTTTAATGACCTTTAAGTGTTTAGGTGTTAGAAAAATGCTAAGTTTGGAAGTAAATGAACTTTCCACTTTTAAAAAAGAGAGGTGGTGTGAAATATAAGGAGGGATAAGTGATGTGTGTGAGTTTTAGTTTGGCTTTATGAAGAGTTTTAAATATAAATAATTGTTGACAAGTTAAAACTACCAGGTGTACGTTACCAAGATTTTTGGCAAGTTTGCTTGGAGAAGACTTTGAAGTCTTCTTCTTCGAGAGATGGCTAGTTATTCCCTCCTTGGAGTAGTTGAATGCCTTGTTAGCTGATTAACCATGTTCTTGAATAGGAATAGACTAATAACTAGATGGTTTAAGCTAGTTTACATAAGTAGTCCTTGTACTTGAAATTTTTGTGTACCATTTTCTACACCAAAGGGGAGGTGCACTACCATATGCCTAATTGGGCCTAAATATCTTTGCTTTTGTGCCATTTGTTTATAAAACATATATTAGATTGTAAACTCTTTAATTCTGCATAAAATAAATTTATGAAAGGACTAAATTAAGAAAATTTTGAAAATTTAGGGAAAATTTTGTAAAATTGAAAATTTTATTTGAATAAAAATTAAAATCATATTGGCTTTTTCAAAATAGTATATATTCACATTTTCAAAATTTCAAAATCCATTTAAGAAAGAACAAAAAAATTCTTGCAATTTTGAAACAACCTTTGAATTAAGAAATTTAGGCAATTTGTATTAAAACTTTTATTAAGTTTCTTCAAACCATATAAATTTTTCTAAGTTTGAAAAATATAGTGTGGATTTGAAATGTTCAATTTTGAACTTTTCTTTCCAAAACTCATTTTCTTCACTTTTCTTTTCTTATGAATTTTAGAACATTCTAAATACTAAATTCTAGTACTTACTTGGTATGCAAGTTTTCCCAATCAATGAGTCAAGTGTCAAGATTACTATTTTGCTAATTCTCGTCTAAATCTTGGATTACTTGTTTAAATGGAGAAAAACTCATACTAGATCAGCTTTTGACCTTTTGACAAAATTATACCATTTTACCTTTGATATGTGCTAAAATTACTTTTATGCCTACACAAGAAATGGGCCACACTTTTAAGCTCTTTTTAACTTGCCTTCTTATCCCAGTGGACAAAAATCTGACTTAAATTACAGTTTCCTTCATTCTTGGCTTTTTTAGCTCACTTAGGCTTCCAAAAAAAATTAGCTTATTAATAGGCCTTTTTGGTGTTTTCTAACATTGAGTTTCTAACAAAAAATTTATTAGGCTATTTCTAACTTATTATCTTAGTCTAATTAATCCAAAATAATTCTATTTACTTTCTAATTATTTCTACTAGCAATCGAATCAATTGAGTTTCTAGTGAATGTCATAAAAAAGGAAAGGAGAAAAATGAAAGGCTAAGTTATGATTTCTCATTCCCTTATTTGGATATCTAGAATTACAATAGGATGGATAATAAATTGTTAGATGAAAATATATAATTAATTAGTAAAATTTTTTATAATTTATCCTTTTTAAAAAATTAATTTATTAATGTTTTTAATAATTATTTTTAATAGAAATATCTCTCTCTAAATTTTTCTTTAAAAAATATTCTCTCTCTTTAAAAAAAAATTCTATACAAAGAATGATATGGTAAGTGAACATACAAAAATATTATAATTCTTACTTAAAAGGTTTATGAAAGAAATTATCATAAGTTAACTCAATATGACTCCTATTTGACATAATCAACAATAACCACACTCGCATTCATCCTAAAACTAATATATAGATGGGTCAACACAAAGATAAATGTGTATAGGAAAATAAATATGGGTCATCATTGTCAAGTCTAATTATTATCAATTATAAAAAAGATAATTTCATATTTCTTATTAGAAAAGATTTCATAAGTATAATATATATTTTTTTACATGATAGGTACCTTTCAAAAAATGTAAATAATATATTTTTATTTAAATAAAAAATAATAAAATATTATAAATGTAAATATAAATATACATTAAATAATAAATAAGATCAAAATATTCAATTAAATATATAATTTTCTAAAAAAATGAATACAAAATATTGAAAAGTTAAGGATTTAAAGGGTTTGACATAAACTCTCATTTTCTTCCTTTCCTTAAGCAAAACTCTTAAACAAAAGAAAGGATAGCACATAACCTTCTATTTCCTCTCCATCTCCTTTATTTTCTCTATCCAAATAACCATTATCTCATTCATGTTTAGAATTATAAGCAAAAATTACCCCTAATTCAACTTTCAGCCATTATTAAAAAAAAATTATCATTCAAATTGTTTAACATAAAACATATTGTAAAACATTAAGGCTTCCAAGTAAAAGTAAGAAAATTGTAATTGATGGTGCATGGTTAATCACTTTGATATTGAATATGATCTTATTATGTTGTTTTAAAAATCAATTATTGGTCCATGATATTGATGTATTATGTGAAAATTTATTTGTCACTTTATTCATAGTAATGAATTGAATATTCTTAATCTCAATTATCAATATTTGAATTGATATTATATTTGGGCATTATAGTTTGTAATTGCAAAATAGGTAATATTGTTTAATTTGTTAATATTAATTAGTGTATATGAAAGTACAATACTTATAATTTGCATGAAAGATAGGGGTTTTAGTCCTTATAGTTTCACAAAATTTGTAATTTCATGACACGACTCATTTAATGGATACCATAATTAGTGTAAAAATACCTGATTAGTATTTCAATATCAGTTAGATATCCTTACAAGCCTTATAGAAACTCTACATAACTTTTTGTTAAACAAAAGTAGCAATAAGAATATATAGAAAATAAACATAGATTATATATATTCAAAATATTTACATATAGAAAGATTAATTTATTGTATAAACATAACACTAACTCTACTCATCAAACTTACTTACTAACCCAACTAAGACCCCATTCTGTATCCTTCTTAGGATCAAATTCCAATGAGATATTGGGTTCATTGGATACAAATAGGGTTATGTTGCTTTTAGAACTTTCAACCTGTGCAACACGCTCTAGTGGGAAAAATATAACTAGGCTAGGGTTAGAGTTTTAATTATAGTATCAAAACATATTTCAGTACCACTTGGGGTGGTTTAAGTATGCCATTTAAGGAGTATTTTGAATGTACCATGTGAGGTCTAAATAGTCCTTATGTAGGTATCAATATGTTGCATCTAGTCCATGGTCTGAACTTGAAAGGAATAGTTTAACTAAAGAATAAGTACTTACAATACTCAATAAGTAATAACTTGTTATTTCATTCGTGTCTTTTTATAAAGAACTTTTTTTATACCTTAGATATAGCATATATGACTTATAGCTTTTATCTATGTGATTTAATCTATAAGAAATGGTAATAGTTGGTATACAAATTTCACTTTATATCTTTAATCCAACCTGATCGTCCATCACCTTAGGCATAAAGCCACTAATCTTTTCTCTTTACTACTAGCCACTCCTCTCCTTTTTTATAAACGATGTTATATCTCCCTCCTAATAGTTTGCATGTATAATGAATAATAGTGGGATGCTACATGTATTACCCACACTTTGCATTTCTCACTATAAGGTATAGTAAAATACCAACTACACCAGGAATGTCTTATGACCATTTTGCCTTTTCTTAGTATTCAATTCTTATTACCATTTATGTTTATAATCTACTTTAAGTATATAACTAAACCATTCACATTGATTAAGAATTATGCCTATTTTATTAGTACACTTTAATTATTATCAAGTTGTTTTGGAAAGGGGTAGTAATTGCACCCCTAAAGTCTAACACCCTTTTTAATGTTCAAATCATATTCCAAAAAAAATTCTTAAGTGTTGTATAATAGTACTTAACATCTTCAATAACAATTAGGGTGACTGTTATATGAAGGTTTTTAGGTTTAGGCTATTCAATTACAAAGATAATTCTCAGTTCTTCTATTTTGGACATTATCTGAGCAAGTTTGAGGAATGATTTATTTGAGGAACCAAATCAATTCTAAAAATTTTAAAAATTTTATCAAATCTTCCTAACACCTTGAATAGCATCCATAAATTTCTCCAGAATTTTTCTCAATCACTTAATAATCCCAAAAATTTCGTGACTTGAACTAATGAATTATGAGTCCTATTCTAGGTAGTTTTAATTTGCAATTTTATTGGATAATCAAATCAACTCCGATGACATGAAATTTTCACAAAAAATTTTAAAAAAAATCATATTTGACTATGATAAATTTTTTCATGACCATTTGGTGCCCCAAATAATTTAAAATCCAAGACTAAGTAGTCAGGAACCTTATTTTGGACAAACTTGATAGTCTAACATTAAAATTTATTCTAAAAATTACAAAAATTTCCAAATTGCATTTTCACCTCATGAGAGACCATAAAATTTCAAGAATCAAATACTTTTTATGATTTTAAACCTAGGTTTTTTGTGGCTACTTTTTAATAAAATTTCAACAGCTTACTGAAACTTCCTTTTTACAATTTCTAGCATTATCTTATTAAATTTCTTCATAATAACTAGTAATAAATTCATTCTCATCATATTTGATTCAATTCCTTATCTCAACAATATCATATAACATACAAATTCATCCCAATCTAATTCTTATAGTAGCCAACATAAGGTTGTACTAAAAGAAATAATATTTGTCAAATTCAACAATCCATCAATAAAAACTTCATGGATTCAAAACAAGTCATCACTTACTTTGATCTTTTTGCTTCTAAACTTCCAATAATTTCTTTAAGATAGCAAGAAAGGTTTCATAGAAATAATTTAAATTTTAGATATTTAAGGAGAAGGAATATGATAAATTATAGAGGAAATTGAAGGAGATTCCTTGATTACCTTACTAGATTGGAAAATAGTTGTAAAACCCTTTATTTTTCACTTGGATAAAAAATCATGAACTTTTTCTTCTATTCTTCCCTCTCTAAGTCATGTTTTGGGCTAGTTGAGGAGCAGGAATTTATGCTGCTAAAGTCCCACACTTATTTATATAAAATTAACCTAATTTCCTTAAAAAAATCCATAATTTTCTTATTAGTTTTTATTGATTTTGGGAAAAGTTGTTGGATATTTGGCTACACCATTTGGATGTCCAAGTGTATTAATTTAACCAGCAAATGATGATTCTCTTAGCCACACAAAAAGGTTGAATATAGTTATTACACAATGGCCCCAATTTTTGTTTCTTTTTCACTTTAGTCTTTAGCTTCCTTTGGAAGCTTGGACCAATCATGGGCCCATATTTTTAAGCCTCAAAAGTTATATTTGGGCCTCCAAAACTTATTCCAATTCATTCCAATATAAATAAAAATTAAATCACTTAAAAAGATAAAAAAGATTTATTACAATTTGGCCTAAATTTTTTTACTTTTTTTGCATTTTCACCCTTAAATTTTTAAATATTTTTAGAACTTCATTTTTTATCTTCCATAATTATTTTTAAGCTCTAAAAGATTAATTTAGGCCATCCATGAAATTTTAAAATTAATTTGTTATATTTCTAGCTCATTTTCTCACTTTTTTTTATTTATTAGGTATTAGAAATACAACAATTTTCTAAGAGAATTTTCCTAAACCTATTCTTAAGTTTTTAATTTAATTTTTATTTATTATAATGTTTGTTAAAATTTTCAAAATTTTTCTAGTTTGTCTTATTCTGAATTTACCTTTTCAATTCTCCTAAGTCTCACTTGATTTTTTTGTCAATCTTTCTAATTTAAAAAGTTTCAAATGAAACTTCTATCTAGATATTATAATTTATTTTAGGATATGTTCTAAAAATTATTTCTATCTAGGGTATTCTAATAGGTTATTACATTTCATCCTTGCAATTTTAATGTATGTACTTAAATCCTAAATATTAAATAATTTGTAAGTAAGTACTTCATATTAATTGATGTTAGATTTAACTAATGTAATCCTACATATCATCCTAGGTTGCGATTAAATTTTACATTTTAACATTTTATTTTTTTTCTTAGCCACTAATTTCATTTATTCCCACTAGAATTATCCCCTCTAAAATATATTTAATTCTAATGGATTATAGTTTTTAGAAACATTTGCCTCACCTTTATGAAGCTAAGCAAAGTAGAAAAAGAATTACATTTTGAAAACATAACTCATTAAAGAACAAGGAAAAATCACCATAAAGAACAATAGAGGTCCAAGTGAAATGAACCAAAACTAGATTCCAAGCTATTTTTAAACTCATTTTTTCTTGTTGTGTTAACCATTCTTGTTAGTTTTTTATTTCAATTATTTCCTCTACTTTTTGAAAATAGTGATAATTGAAAATAGGATTAAAAGTAAAATGACACAAACTACTTGCTTTACTCTAACATCACATTTCTAAAGCCAAAATTGCCTGATCGGGAAAGGAAAAAGGACTAACTGATGACAAAAGGATCAATATTTGAATAGTGGCACTAAAGGTTAAACAATATCAATAAAGGTGTTACTAAAAAAGTAAGCAAAAAAAAAGAAGAGAATCTATTATTGGTTGGCCCTCCTTTTCTTCGATATTTTTCTAAAGCTCCTTTAGATGAGATTAATGGTAATCACCTAGGTAGTTTTGACTTATTCATTTTCACAAGATTTGAATATGTTTTAATTTAAGTAAGAATCATATTGTTAGGAATTAAATTTGTTTTAATTTTAGTGAAGATAATTTGATAGGAATAAATGAATTGTGGTGATTAAGCAAAAATAAAATGTTAAAAATATAAAATGCAATTATCTTATAGGATGACATGTAGGATTACATTAGTTAAATTAAATTTCAATTAAAAAGGGAGACTTAATTAAAAATTATTTAAAATTGTTGGATTTAATTACAAAAATTAAAACTATAGAGATAAAATAACAAATTTAGTAAAACCATAAGAACTAAAACCTCTATTTTTCCTAATTTGCATATTAAATACTTTATAGGTTTTCAAACAAGAATAAATTATTTGATCTTATTGACAATGAAAGTATACACAAAATTCAAATTTGGATTATGAAAAAAGATAATTCACCATTTCTTAATTATAAGGAAATTTTGAGAATGTTATACAATAATGAAATGATTCCAAAGGTTTCCTTTAAGGTGGCATTTGGTTCATGAAATCTTACATTCCCGAAAATGTAATTCCCGGGAATTTAATCAACAGGAATGTAACATTCCTATATTTGGTTCACTATAAATTTTTTCGATAATATTTTAATATCACATGTCCATTACATGGAAATCTGAGATACCCACCTCCCCCTATGAGAATATTTTGGAGGAATGTTGGGTTAAAAAGATTCCTGGAAATGTGACATTCCCAAATATTTTTTTTTCAAACTTTGAACCAAACATAGGAATGTGATATTCCCTTAAAACATTCCCAAGAATGTTAAAAACATTTTGTGAACTAAACCCCACCTAATAATCAATGTTAGTTTTCTTTCTATTAATATACATAGAACTTGTTATTGACTATTTTTTTCATTAGATTTTAACATAATTTTTTTTTGTTCTTATTGAAGATGATATCCAAGCACCAAACATGGAGGCTATATTAGTTGAGTTAGGCTTAAATCTATAATATGGAGATTATAGTAAAGATGACTTCGATTAAGGTGATATTGATAAGAATCATATTTAATATTTTATTTTTTACTATTTTTATCTCTTAAGTGTTACATTTGCTTAATTTATAAAATAGACCTTATTTTAAAAATTGTGGTCAACTTTACAATATTGTGAATTTATTAGGTAAATATTGGATTTTGATACTATTTCTATTTTTTAGTCATATCTTAGGCTTTGAATGTTGGATTAAGGCAAACTCTATATTGATGGAAATATAAAAGAGAGATCTACGACTTTTATATTTTGGTTAAAGCCCAGTTTGGATTTCTTCAAGCCTTTATTTGGCCGAGAAGCTGAAATAGTATTTTTATCCTAACTAAATCCATTTCTATATTTGGGTCATATCTGGAACTATAATGGTCCGATTAACTTGAAACCAGTGCCCAATTTCTCAAATGACACAGGCCTACAACTTTCATGTTTATAGACCTTCTAGATTTCATCGATTTCATGGTATTATTCTACTTAGAAAATAGGCTTGTAAGAATTCATTGATTTATCTGATGGATTTAATTAATTTTTTTAAAAAAAAATCTAGACTTCTAGAAATTAGGAAAGCCTTCTTCTAGAAATTGTAATTCTAA
Organism: Sindora glabra; assembly: GCA_020226215.1. Classification (NCBI taxonomy): domain Eukaryota; kingdom Viridiplantae; phylum Streptophyta; class Magnoliopsida; order Fabales; family Fabaceae; genus Sindora; species Sindora glabra. Next base: position 50,011,599 of record CM035225.1, read on the forward strand.
GAGTCATCTAATCCTAGTCCAATAAGGTTTTAAGCTAATTTGACTATATAAATAAGCAAGGGAGTTGAAGAGAAAAACATATTTGGATACACACAGAAAATTCAACAGACAACCTTCTTCTTCTCTTCGCTCTCTTTAATCTTCATCAATGGAAGCCTAAATTCATGGTTAATTCAAGGAGTTGAGACTCTTTTCTTAAGTGTTATGAGATTATGATTTGTAATGTTAATTTTTCTTAATTAATTTTCCTCTTTCTCTATTTATTTGCGCTAAATTATTAAGATTACATATGTTAGATATTGATTTGGTATAATTGATATTCTTCCTTGTGATTTCTGATTTCTTTATTATTTTAATGATGGATTGTGATTGGTAAATCGCATTTTCACGCATAGGGTCAGAGGGTTAAAAGGTTAATTTGAAAGTTTCTAGTTTAATTTCTTAATTTAACTGAATTTTATCATTAAATCAATTTCGATCTAGCATAGAGATTATAGTGGTTGCTTAATTGGCTAATCTTAATTGATCAAATCCTATGTGGTTGTCTAGCATAGAATTCATGGATTATTACAGGGATTTTGGATAATCCAAGGTTAAAGAATTAATTAGAAAAAGTTAAATCCTAATTGATCTATGATTAATCCAATTTAGGACTCTCAATTTCCTTGAATCGGTTATTTGATTCCATTAAGTTTCTTCCAATTTTACTTCTACTTTGCTTTTATTTTGTACTTGTTTAATACATTGCTTTTACATTAATTTTATGCAACAAACTCCCCTAATTCTGTATTTTGTATTGCATAATTACATAAATAGCATATAGTATACATTATACAGCGCATACATTACATTCTATTTTTGCACAGTATTCTATTTTGTTACATTGTATTCTATTTGCATTAGTTTTTCACATTTTCACTGCATAAAAATTCAATAATTGTATAGGTATTGTTAGGAAATCATTTAGAAAAGGTAAAATCAAAGGATCACTAGGGGTACGACTTGGTTGTGCCACTATACAACATTATTTTTCAGCAATCAATTTTAATACAATTTTAGTGCATTGCAACGTGCAGATTGGATATCATGGCTTAGTTTGATCAAGATCATCTTAAGTTCGACAAGAGGTGAGATTTTGAGTTTTTTTTCCTAAATTAATATGTTGTTATATTTTTTTGACACATAAAAAATACATAGGGATGAAAAAATAAGACTTACATACTTGGAAGAAAGGCTAAAACACCTTGAAGGTAGAACAAACAAACAAGCAAAAGGCAAACAAAGACATCTATAAACAAACATATAAATTCATACAAAACACTTAAAAATAACCTAACAAACCTAATGGTTTACTTTAACTTAGAAATTCCCTTTGTAGCCTTAACTTATGATAAGAGGCATGAACAATAAACTTGCCATGATGGTGAAAGATATCATAAGAATCTAGTTGTTATACACCATCCCTATAATAGGTTCTTTATAAAGTTAATTTTTTCAAATGCTTAATGTTGAACCCTTATTACTCTCTAATAGTGCTTTTTAAGATACACACTTAAGAGTGGCCTACAACCATCAACCATATAAATTGTATGGAAACTTTAAAATTCCATCTCCATCTATGATTTATCTTCATATTTAACTAAACATTGTTGTGCTTCTTATATAGAATCCAAATTTTCAAAGTCATAATACTCTAACATGGCTTCAAGTGTCCAATAATCAGTCTAAGCAAGTGATGCTAACCTACCTAATATAGATAATGCCACAATAGCTTGATTTGCTCAAAAGCCATATAATAGAAGTTAAGTTGAACTACCAAGAAAAGTGGTCCTTTAAAACTTTGCATATAAACAGAAATAAAATCAAATTTTAGTATCCAAGCTTTTGTTAGAGCTAAGTTATGCACATTAAACCTCAAATGTCCTAACTATACATAATTTTTGCAAAACTTCTATACTTTTTCTTTTTTAAACATAACTAACATGGTATAATATCTACCAATATTAATAAACACTTTCAAAATAGATGTCAATTTCTTTAAATTATCATCCAATGGATTGTCATTGCAATGTTGATTGAAAGCTTTGACTTAATCATAAATATAATAAGTAGGAAAAGAAAGAGAAAAATCACTTCCCGAGACTAAAAGATTCAAAAATACAAGATGAAAAAGTTTAGAAAAAACCATTTGCTTTACAAGCCAATTGGCTTAAAAGCATGAGCAATGATTAACCTTTCAACCCATAGAAAGCTCTAAAGAATGAATATAGCGACTAACATCCTTTACTCTATGATACATTATAATTTATATTCCTATTAGATAATTACCAACTTAGGCTTTAGAGCCTCAGCATGTTAAAGCCTAAGCAATTGTTACATCCTCTTTAGGATTTCAAAATTTGAAATCTTATAATGAGAAGGGAAATAACTAATTTAAGCAATGAATTTTTTTAAAAGGAAATTTTATACAAAATGAATAAATATCGATAGGAAAAGTATCAATGAGACATTAAGGAAAAGAGGACTTATTTAATAAAATGAGCTTTGAATAAAATTCTTAGGTAAATAAGAGTGACTTATTTGGGTATACTTAAAATGAGAAAATTCAAAGAGTATAGTTAAAGGAGGTGTGTTGAATATGAAAATTAAATATCTTAAGTGTATAGAAATGAGTGTGAAATATAAAAGAGATTTATGATAAAATTCCAAAAATTCCCCTACCCTTAAGAAATCCTAATTTCAACCACCAAACTCCACTATTCCTCATTTTTTCTTCAAACCCTAATCTTTTTTAGCTCTTTTTGTCCTCCTTCTTAATCTCCTTTTTCAATTTTTACTTTCAATCAAGCAATTAGGAAGCAAATCTTCATCAAGTCCTTCATCCACGTAAGTTAAAATCTTTGATCCACTAAATTTTCCAATATTTTCCTTTTAGATTTGGGAGAATTTTAGCTTTTAACTTAAAAGGGAAAAATGAACCTTAATAGGAAATCCTTGGATTTTGGTTAATTAAGGCTAAAAGAAAATAAATATAACCTTCCAAATTCTTCTTTATAGGTGAGTGAACCTTCTAACTATATTTAGATGATTATCTTGATTTTATTTGATTAAGATTGATGTTTTAAGTTTTTGTATGAATGCATGACACTTATGATGTTATATAATGTTTAGGTTAATTTTAATGATAAAAATAACTTAAATAAGGTGAATAAAGTATAAATTTATGATTTAGTATGGATTGATAGCAAAATATATGCATTTAGATGAAATTAAGGGTGAGTGAACATTGTTTGCAAGCTAATAATTTATAGAAAACTACATAGTAGTTAACTATATAGTCAATTCTAGCTAAAAAATTACTTTTTAGATGTATATAATTAACTATATAGTTAATTACACAAACTCAATATTGCTTTATAGGCAATCAAAGTTAACTATATAGTCAATTACGAGTATTTAGAATTATTTCAATGACCTACGTAGTTAACTATGTAGTCAACTATAAATGCCATGATTTCCCTTGGAATACCTATAGTCAAGTATATAGTTAACTATTGCTATGCTATGTTTCATTACATAACTACACCATTCATGTAAATGTAAAGCCTTGGGTCTTTATAAACATGCATGATAATAACAAGAGGACTTAAACACAAATAATAAATAGTAAATTGGTAATGTATCAAGTAATATGTTTCTAAGTTAGTGTAACCATGTTAACCTTGAATAATATAACCTAATGAGCATTAAAGAAGAAAGTATCTTGTCTTCTTTCCTAGAGTTATGCATTGTAAGAAATTATTCATGTATGAATATGTATGTTAATGTGATCTTTTTATAACTATGATGTCATGAGATGTAAGTTTGAATTGGCCTTTTTGTTATGAATTAAGGCGCTTGTGTTCATGAAAGTTATGAATTGAAAATTTTACACCAAATCCATGTGTTAGCTTGTAGTGGTTAGGCCTTAATATGATCCTAGAGGAAAAAGGTTGGAGCTTGTATAACAAGGTGACTGGGGAGTCATAAGGAGAATTTTGCACATTCTTTTTATTAATTTCTATTGAATAATATTCCTTGAAGGGATAAAATGACCCTAGAGGTGACAAGGCTTATAATGGTTAAGTCATAATGACCTTGGAAGGAAAAAGGCAAAGCTTGTAATGTTTTAGTTATAACGTAATCAAGGAGTCATAATGAGACTTACCTGCATTCCTTATTTTGTTACTATATGTATGACATAATGCTTGTAGATAACTATGAATGCTTTTGTTGACATTAATTGGCTTAAGTTGTGTTATAAGTGGTTTGTTTCCTTAGGTTACCGAAAGGTAAATCCAATTGGTAAACTTATAATTAATGTATATATTTGATTATGTTAAAATGTTTACTTACTAAGCCCAAGACTTACCCTTTTATGTCTTCTTTTTTATAGATTTCTAGTTTAGTTTGTCTCTTCCATTACCTCAGAATTGAACTCTTAATGATTTTTTAGTATGATTTAAGTAGCAATGGATTTTTTTTAAAAAATTTTTAGGCCTTCTTCTGTCTAGGGTATGAAGAAGTAAAAGAAAAGTCACTTATATCTTCTAAACTAGTTAAGTATATAGATACTTAAACTTAACATATTAAAAAAGGGCTTATCCCTTGTGAAATTGAAATATTGTTTTACTATATTATCATAATCTCCCTTTATTAATCTATGAAATTAATTTCCATAATACCCTTTATATGTCTTGCTATCTTAGAGTAAGTATGCAACTAGGCTGGTGGAAACTTGGTGGCAAGTTCCACACTAGTCACAACTGAGGTTTGGTCATGACAAAGTTGGTATCAATGCATGGTCTAGGTTCCTAGTGGGATAAGGCACTTAGGTTATATCTATGTGCTACCATAATAAGTATTGACTAAAATTGTACTAGTTGTATGTATGCACCTAGAATTACATATTATGAATACCATTTTGATGGACCTTATAGTACCTATTGGTGCTAGTTGTTAAGTTTGTTTGTGATAGATTACTTGTTGATTGTTATGTTTGTCGTTTGATTGTTTGAGAAATTCTATGAATTAGGAAATTGTTAATGCTAAAATTTAAGTGCAAGTCGATGAACTTGAATGTGAGGAATCGTCTATAAGTTCAAAAGCTCATGTTAGTAGATGAATGATGAAAGAAGATAGTCCCATATTGGGCTACAAATTTCATATGGCAAGTGATGGATCGAGTTGCTAGGGCTCTCAAGCAAACTTGAGAATATGAACCCCATAGGAATTATAATTGTTAGTATATATGTTTTAGTAGTTAATCATAGGATAATTGTATTTATGTAGAATGCATTAAGTTTTCTTTATATATATATAAGGCATTCAATTGATTATGTTAAATGTTATATTTTCATGATATAAATAAATTTAATAATTATCCTTAAAATAATTTATATTATTCCTAAAATATCCCTAATCAAGTATTATTGTTAATTAGGATAACAATAATGCATTAGGACTAGTATGCATGTTGACTGATAATTACAATTATGAATTTAAAATATTAAATCAATTTATAGTTACATGTTAAGAAACTAATGTACTAGAGTGACTCATTATGAAAATACTACATGGATCACAGTGTCATAATTAATTCTTATAATGATAATGATATATGTTCTCCTTTGACCTAAAGTCATTATTATTCCGTATATAAGGAGTCATATACTTTGATGCCTTCTAATATTACCTAAAGTAGGGTTAACCTAGAAGATAATAATTAGGTATATCATGAATCATGCAAATGAATGTAAGTGATCTAGATGGGATTTTATCCCTTCTATGTAAGAAAAGTGATATATGTGGGCTTTTTGATTAGGACTATAAAATATATGGTTATGCTCAAATGAATTGATATATGATAGTGATTTATTTGTTTCAGTTAGTTTACTCTAAAACTAAGAAATATATAGATTAAACTATGAAGAAGGTGACAAATTCCATTCCTCAAGTTTAATTTAGATATCCAAGACAAAAAGGATTGAACTGCATAAGACATTAGTCACGGAAAGGTAATGTCAAATCATTGAAAATTCTCATTACTTAGATGGCAATAATGTATTGGTAGATACCATTCATTATCTATGATACTAAAATAGGATTGTAGGATCATTATTAACAAAATAAAAACCTATAGGATCACATAAAAGAATGAGTTAAATATTGGGGTTTTAGTATAATTAAGAACTCTTAGTCAAACTAAAGCTCCTGATTTACAAATTGGGCTTTGTTAACTAATAATACAATGTAATTAGGTTATGCTTAGGAATACCAAATATGGGCTAATTAATAACTAGTCATGCTTAGGCTTGATTAATAATCTAAGCCTAATTATTTCCTAACTAAGTAAATTCTAGTTAGAGATTGTAAATAAATATTTTATTTATGAGATAAAATATAAATCAACTAAATAATTATTAAGATATATTTTATCTGTAAGATAAAATATATTAGTTTGAAAAGGATCTTATTGTAATCAATCATTTGTTTCAAATTAGATAGGATATATATCTTAATAAAAATAGAGATATTATTTTAGCTTTCAAATTCTAGTTTTGCATGTACAATATAAAGAACATTTAAATTGATTGATTAACATATGATTGAAAATATATAAACTAGAAACCTTAGTAGCTAGCACTATTGTGTGAAAAAAATAATCTCATTTGATCAAATCAAAGTATATGGCCTTCCATGTGGATACTATAAAGATGCTGGCATTTAATGACATTTGTGATCTAACAATCGAAAATTGAACATTTATAACATTTGTACATGTTAATGAGATGTTCATGCTTGTTTATGAGATTCATGTTTATTAAATGTTTGTGTTCATGAAAACAAAAGTAACTTACATCCATATTCATGATTTAAATCAAAGTAGATTTAGTTTGGATTAAGGACTTTTATTTTAATTTGGAATCATGCTTCAAATGTATATGTTTTACCATTGGTTTATGCTTCTTTTGCTTGGATCCTTGGCAGGTTTTGATATAATTTAAAATTTTTTCTTTGTGTTTTTTGTATTCAAAACTTAACAAAAATGATCATGATAAGAATCATGACAGAGAAAAGAGAGGGAAGAGAAAAGTTCAAGTAAGAAGTAGAAAATAAGCTTAGACTATCCAAAAAATCAAAGTACAGCTAATAGGAATATCATTTTAACATAAAGTTACAAAATATTTAAGGCACTTTGGTGCTCATAATGTTATATTTACCATAATGACCCATGCAACCAATTTAGAGGAATATGTTTTAGATGCAATTGTAAGGGATGAGGAGCTTAGGAGTGGCTAAAGAAACCTTGTCACTAGGGTGTTAGTCATATTGTACCTAATTTGAATTCCCCACCCCTAAATCTTCCAAAAGGATAACCTATATCTTTAAAAGATACCAATATGATTACATAGGGTAGAGGTATGAGTAGGAGTCAGGTGAGAATCCATACTTTAACTCACCTAGGGGCCCACATCTCTAATGCTATAATTGTAAGTACCTTTTAAAACTTGATAGTTTCTATTAGAGTTTGATTTGGTTCATATGATATTTGTTCCATTAATTCGAAGATATATGTTGCTACCTATGACAAGCCCTTTGTAAATTTATGGATATACCTTGATTGCAGTAACCTTAATCGATAAATCCCCTTTTTTGACACCCATAAGGTAGTTTAGATTGAAAACTCTACAATAAAGGGATATTAATGTAGGAATTTTGATTTATTCATAGATGTGTTAAACTACTTTAATTTATTCATAAAATGGATAAGAATTTGATATAAGTATGAATATAAGAAAATTTAAATGTTTTGAATATAAGTAGGTAGGTTATGTATTGTCACCCTCTAGTGCCATAAGGTGTTTTGAGAAATTATAAGTTAGGTAACAAAAAATAGAAAGTCAAAGAAAATAAAAATGTAAATTTTGGCAAAAAAATTAGGAGCCTGTGAAATGCTGATGTTATGATCGAGTTAAGGGAATATACTATGTAGGTGATGCTAAGGTGGTCCTTTTTTCAATAATGGTTATTGATTAGTGAGTTATAATTATTGATAAGGAATTGGTATAGATTATTATATATATATAGGAAGCCAAATTATATGAGGTCAATTTAATAGAATTGGAATCCAAGAACATAGCAAGATGTGAAGCGTCAATTAGGAAAGATAAGATTTTAGGGAGTATAAGCATAAACATGACAAAATAAAATAATGGTTTGGAGAATATGTAGTTTATTCAAATAATAAGGTTCATATGGCTTTGTTTAAAGAGTCACATTAGTTGGGAATTTAATTATGTCACAATCTTGACTAATCTTATGATTTATGATGGCTTAATACTAGATTAATATTCATATGGTAATGCACAGCTAAGCCTAAATGGTTGGTAAGCTTTTGGATGAAAGTAAAGTATTAGGAAAATGGAAGGGAGCCATTAGCATTATGTTCAGAGTAGACATAATCGACTTTATAGTTGACTCTGCTTAACTATAGCTGCTTTCTTGGTTTATGAAGTCCACTACCTAGTTAATTAAAGGTGCCAGAATTTCTCTCTGAACTCTTATAATTGATTCAAGTCTTATGTCCATATACCTTTATGAGATTTACAAATTCAAAAGGTGTTCTATATACTTACTCATATAGAATAAAGTCGGATACTAATAAATATGAGGAGTAGGAATGAAAGACATTGGAAAGGTAATTATGCTAGCATAGAGAAAATGTTACAAAAAAGTGGCTTGACATATTATGGAATCTTAAAGTCTTAGAATTTAAATCTTAGTTAAAAAGAGGTAGGTGTGTTATAGTTTTACTCATTAAACTATGTAAGGGCATAATTAAAACTAAATGAGAAAAAGATTGGATATAGGGAGACACTAATATGATATGAAGTATTGATATTCTAAGTTACACCATGTCTAGAAAGGAATAAATCACATATGTTCCTTTTTTGTAATGATATAAGGTTTAGGAAAAAGGCTAGACGTAATTTGATTATCATTATGTCAAGTTAAATCTAAAATTTTAGATCTATATTTCATATTTAAATTAATAAATTGTATATAGCCTTACATATACTTATAAGTGCAAGATATGAGCATTTGTCTTATAAAATTCGAAATTGGAGCGTTTAATTAGATATCAATGTCATTATGACTTACTTGTTTACTCTATAAGAGTTATATAGTATTAGGAGTTGTACTTGCATGATATGGATAATTGAACAATTTATATTTCAATTGATACACCAGCTAAGGGACACTTCTATGTAATAATAAGAGGTTTCATGTCGAGGACAGAGAAGAAATAAATGAAATTTAGCATAATAGGCTGGGAATAAATCAATGTGATAATGGAAGTAAAGAGGACCTAATTATTTTTTCTAAACCAAATAAGTAGGATGATAAGTTTTACAACTATAGGAAATTATGATACCATGATTGTTGCTATAGGTGAGCTAATAAAAAGAGTGACCCATATAGGGTGGAGACCTATAGGTTGTGATATTATAAGGATATTATCTATTTGTAAGAGAGATTAATAAAAAAGTGTACCTATTATATATTATGGTATTTTGGAGAAGAATTAATTATTTACAGAAAAATTGCTTTAATGGTTAAGTAGGTAATTTTAGTTGTGAATAAGTACAAATGATCGAAGGTGTACATAGTTGCGAAGTGGATTTTAGTAAGAGTCCTAGATTTTAGAAGATTGCATTTATCAAAAAAGTAATTAACAAGGTGTATGAGTATAAAGATAGATGAATGAGAGTCTAAAGGACAAAATGGTTTCATGGGCTAACAAATATCATAATTGGAGAAATTACAAGCAAAAGCTAATCAAGCATGGTTAGGTAGTGTGCACGAAATTATGCTAAATAACTTTTATGTTAGAAATGTATATGCTTTATAAATATTATTGTTATTAGTGCCATAGTCATTTGTATTAGTGTAATTAATATTGCTAGTTTTAAGCTTGACATTGCTAATATTGTTATCAATGTCATCATCAGGAGTTGATATCAACATTGACGTCATTATAGTTATGAATATCAACATTACTAAATTTGAGTTAACCATGTAGGTGTTACCCCCGATAAAGGATGCTCTTACGATCAATAAATTAGTAGGCATAATAAGCTCTTTAGAGCATATGGATCTAGTGTAGTATTAACAAATTGATGTGAGTTAAGGAGTTGAGTTACTATTGCATTAAGAAGAAGGTAAAGAAAAAGAATGTGTGAATTAACTATTGATACTCGTTGGATAGTGATTAAGTATGATTAGTGAGGGTTATGGATGTATAAGATAGTATTGAGCTGCGATGGTATAAAAATGAGATTAATGGAAGACAAACACCTTAGTGTGGTTAAACAAATGACTAAGCAACCGACTGCTTCAGTTCGAGCAAACACAGATGTGCCAAAGGAGCTTCAATGTAATATCTTGGAGAAATAACTAGCTTTATAAATTTTAGTGCTTGTAAATAATAATTTTATTTTATTTATTTGATTTTTAAAAAGTTTTGAAACATCAAAATGACACCTAGGATAAAATTTGAAATATATTTATTTATTAATGGTCATTATTAGTTCAAGATTAGATTAAAATAATTTTTAAAAGGAAGGAAAAAATTGTTTATATTAAATAAATTATTTTTGAAAATTATGGAAGTTTGAAACATATTTATTTTTAAGTTATCATTATTAATTTGAAACTTGTTTAAATATTTTCTATGAGGATTTTTTTATAAGCTAAAATAGTTTTAGTAACTGTGAATATAAAAATTTATGAAACTAATTGTTTATATTCAATAAACTAATTTTAGAAGTTGTGAAAAATTCAAATAATTATTTTAAGACTTTCAAAATAGATTATAAAATAAAATTAACTTTATGAAAATGAATTTTTAATAGATCAATAGTTAGATTATTTTTTTTAAAATTGATGGTCAGGATTAAATTAAATAGAGATTGGTAGATGAAATTCAAAAGAAGGTGGACATATAATGCACTAAGAAGCATTTTAGTAAAACTCGTAGCTTAATATTACAACATTTTTCTCTCCCCTTTCGTGTTTGTACTAGCTCTCTCTCTCTCTCCTCCCTTATTTTTTTCTTTTCTAATGTTGGTACTATACCCCTCACTTTTATAAAAAAAAAATTGGCTTTTTTTCTTTTCTTTTCTTTTCCCCGTGGGTCCTTGCCTCTCTTCCTCTTTCCTTTGGTCCCACTCCTTTGCTCAGGTACTACTGTACGTTTAGTCGACAGCGTTTTCCTCCGCTACTAGCATTGTTGACTGAGCAAGTGGCCACTGCTATCTCGTGCAACTCCCCACATGTGAGAATAATCCAGCGAGCAAGAGGAGCTAACAAGGTCATGAGCGTTGGATTAGCTCAGCTTTTGACTATTGTGCTCTGTCACGAGCTTTTCATGGGTCTCTAACCAGCCATTGCCACTGATGGCGCAGGGAAGCCACACAATGCGGCATCAGCACAGCAACAAAGAGCTACATCTTCTGTTCAATTTTACTAATGTCTAGCGCCATCCCACTGCCGACGAGCTTGGGCCAAGTGCCTTTGGTGTGGCTAAACCTGTCTGTAATATAAAATTTTATATTTACGATGATTTCATATTTAATTTGAAAAAATTCATTTTTATATATTGAGAAAAATGATAATGCATCTAAAAAATGATATTTTTACGTTATAGTGTGTTAGAATAGCATAGTTGAAATCTTTTCATATTATCCACTATACTAATGTTAGATGCTTGGAACTAACTCAAAAAAACTCATTTTATACGTAAGCTAGTACTTCTGAAAAATAATATTTTTATATCATAAAATGTTAGGAGTCGTTTGGTTCACATGAGAAATAAATTTCTATAGAAAATTAAATTTTCTAAGAAGTAATCTCCTGTATGAATTCCATGGGAAATCACCAAATATTGTTTGATTGACGTGAAGGAAGTCAAATCTCCCAGGAAATTATTTCTTATGTTTTGTTTAGTTTAACTTTAAATTTCCTAGAAAATAATAATAAAATGACCACAATACCCTCAATAATAATGTAATATATATTAATAGATATTAATTGAAAAGACAAGGCCCAAAACACAATATGACATAGCTGTTGCACGAACCGAGAATATGAAAAGAAATGAAACTGATACGACAAAATGCAATGCTCAAAAGACGAAATGACGCACTCGAAGCACGTTGCAGGAAGAACAAAAGGTACGAAACAAAAACAACATCATGCATTTCATAATAGTGCAGTACTAGTGAACTCAAAACGCCGAAAAACATCGTATGAATTATTGAAAAATACCACCAGACAAACTCAAATGACACTGAACAACCGGAAATCAACATTTCTCTATATTAGAATCTTAAAACAAGTTCAAATAGTAACTTCAAACAAACAAGAAGAATGGGTCGTTTACAAGTAAAACCACATTCTCCTAAATATTGATTCGAGTAGAGGCATTACACTGCATTTCACTTTCCAGAAAATGTTACTGTTTCCTCGGATTTGTACATATGTGTAAGTTCAATCAAAACCTTAGAAGTTAAAACGATTAAGTAAAGTCAAATATTTTGGTTGCATTGTATTATTACTAATCCCATATAATAACTACTTGTTTGAGAAACAGAAAAATGGCACTGTACATATTGTCTTGCCTTTTTGGCATTCTATTCATGTAAAAACAACAGACACACCTTATTCATTGGATGCTAAAAAATAACATGCTTTTCCTTCGGTTTAGCTGTTAATCATGGTTGATTTGTAAGCTTATTAGCACTTATTATTAGGTGTTACCGTATCTTCAATTACAAGTAATGTCTCATTTGATGTTACTGTTTCTTAAGAGTAAGATCCCATTTTGTCAAAGTTTCGTCTTTGATCATGGTTTTTTTGTCTATTTCTTTTTGTCAAATTTATTTGAACACATGGGCATGAAAGCACCCCCACATACATTTCATTATTGGTTGCTTATATTGTTTTCGTCAAAGCCTAATGTTTAGTCATATTTCATTTTGCCCATTTCTTATGTTTCTTAGGCTGGTGTTTCTGTTTCAGATCAAACACAACTATGTCACCATAATAGAATAACATAGAATAGTAACACCTCGTTTCTAGCTCATGTTACTGTTTCTTAAGGAAACAATAACACACTATTTTCTCGAAATTCCATCGTTGATCACACTTCCTCCTTCCTATTTATGGTCTATTTTGCTATTTTTAGCCTTCAAAGAAGAAGAGAAACATGTCTTTAAAAGAAAACAACATGTTACTGTTTGTACTAAAAATAGTAACATGCCTTTGATGAATTGGATTTTTTATACATTTTTTATTCCTCATTTTTGGTTCATTAATCCTCTTTTATGATTAATTGAATTGGTTTAGATCATTTTCATTTGATTGGATCTTGGTTGAGTCTTAGTTCATTCTTTCCAGCATCATGGTTATCCTAACCCTGCCTCAGTTTTTGGATCATATCTTGAGCTACATACATTATTTCATCATGATTTTTGGTTTGTAGGAAAGCTAATACATGGGGTTACAACTTCTATGAAGAGGGCTGGGGCTGATTTTGAGGTTCTGAAGTTAAAACTGGGCTTGGTATTTAGTTAAGACGTTCAAGCGCATTTTCTGAGCAGGCTTCAGTGTTTGGACTATATCTTGGGCTACAGGGATTCAATCGAGCCCATTTTGGTGGCATTGGAAAGCTAACGTCTAGGGCTTAAAATCATGTTCAGAACACTAAGCCAAAGGAAGTCATTTTCAAACCCAAAAACTCGTTAGAAGTCACTACTGGATCCACAGAACCCACTTGACTCATTTTGGACAGAACTTTCTCCTAAAGTATCGAGAGAAAAGGGAAGATTTTTGGGAAGCGAGTCTCTCTCTCTCTCTATCTCTTGTGCATTTTCCTCCATTAATGGAGGAGTGATTCTCCTCTGATTCAAGAGCAAGAGAAACAATTAGCCTCTTGAGGATTGGAGCAAAAATTTCAGATCAACAATCCAAACCAGTTTCATCTCTCTTTCTATTCTTCTTAAATCTATTTTGGAATTGAAGTTTTTCAATTCGAATTCTGATTGAGATTCAATTGTAATCATGTTTTTTCAGTTGATGACGTGGTTCAATTGGTTAAGAGAGTTTGAACTAGAATCAGATCTGATTTCTTGCATTTGTTCTTAAATCAATTCAATCTGATTCAGTTTTAGGGGTTTCTAAATTGAATTATATGTGTAATTGGTTGTATGCATGGAGGTTTCTATGTGAATGCTGGATCCTAAATTGAGGTTTCATTTAGATCTAACTGTTAATCTCTGGTTTGTTTTGATTGGAATGTCATATGATTAGAATCCAATGATGAAATTTTAATTGTGTTCTTCTTGAATCTTGACTCAGATTTTCTTAATTTAGTTTTTTATTCTATTGAATTCTATTTTTACTTGTTCATTTTGTGTTGCATTTCAAGTGTTTGATGAATTACTCCCCTTGCATTTGCTAATTATATAGTACATTCATCTTTGGGAAACGATCTGAGTTGCATCCTATGCTACAGTATAGTTGTGTTCGATTTAATTTGATTAAGTTGCAACGCTTGAGTCAGCCTTCATTTATCATTTTTTGTTATTTTTAATGCATGGCTTGACAATTTACTTAAACACAAGGGCATAAAAACATCCCTACACGCATTTCATTATTAGTTGTTTATATTGTTTTCGTCAAAACCTAATGTTTAGTCATATTTCATTTTGCCCATTTCTTATGTTTCTTAGGCTGGTGTTTCTGTTTTGGAACAAACACAACCATATCACCACAATAGAGCAACATAAAATAGTAACACCTCGTTTCTGGCTCATATTACTGTTTCTTGAGTAAATAGTAATACACTATTTTCTTGAAGTTCCATTGTTAATAACATTTTCTTTTCCTATTTATGGTTTATTTTGCTATTTTTGGCCTTCAAAGAAGAAGAGAAACATGTTTCTAGAAGAAAACAACATGTTACTATTTGTACTAAAAATAATAATACGCCTTCATTTAGAAATCCCTCATAATTCATATATCTGACATCACACAAATAGTAGTTTCATAAAATTTACCAAGATAAGTGTTAATTAGTTTTATTTCAAATAAGATCTTTAGTTCAATTTGAATAATGTGAAGTTACTAATGTTGTTACCTTGTGGAACTATCAAACCATTTTTCCTAGAAAGTGCATCTCGAAGCACTCTATTGTCATGTGCAGACCCCTCCTAACTAGGCAATATATAAATAAATTACAAATCCCACGTGCACGCAACTAACACATTAGTAGTGAGTTCTTTTTTTCTATTTTTGAACCTGGCTTTATCTTTATTCTTAACATGAACCTTAATATAAGTTCCATCCAAAGCACCTAAGCAATTCTGTAGTGTGTATATATATCACTTGTTAATATATATTGTAAATATTTATAAATATTTACAAATTCTTCTAATCTTCCTAAAAATTTTAAACTTACCTTAAACCGTTTCCACCTCTCATCTTGGTAATTTTCCGTCACTGGCTCAGGTTTCTTTAGTAGAATGTCATAGCATCTAAGGACAGAATGGAAAACTGAATTGAAGTGCCTAGATACTGTCTTGCCACTTCTTCTCAAATACAATTGAGTTCTTCAATTTTTTGTGTCATGAGAAAGTATAAATAGAAATAAAGCAACCATTTCCTCCAAATTAGTATTCCTATTTTCTTGTAACTTACCAACATCTCTAAGTATATCACATAACTTATAAAAACAAGTTCTATTCATCCTAAGGTTATTCAAGCATGCTACATCACTTTCTTGAATCATTGGCCTAAGATTTAAAAGCCTAGCATAACACCTTTCTTCAGCACAACTATCAAATATATAGGATATAAGCTTGGCCAATCTAATGTTCAAAATGGACAGAAGATATATAAATTCAGCAATAGCCTCCAAAAATATGAGCATCATCTGTGTGTATATCACAATAGACGTAGTACCAATCCTTTTCTTTTTACTCAATGGTAAGCGAGTCATAACTGTATAAAATATACAAATTACATACAAGAATGTTATAAGTTAGAAGAGTAATGAAAATATGGTAAATAAACATCCTAATTTACTAAACCCTAAGCATACATCCCTAATTTGTCGAACTCTACCATGATTTTTTTACTATTTGTATTCCAATGCTACTATTTTTTTTTCTTCAGAAAATGGGGAAGGTGAAGATTTTACAACCACAGTGCTATAGCTTACATAATAGAAAAAGAGGAAATGGGAAAAGAAAACATAAGAAAGGTCATGTTAGCTAACCAAAAATTGATAGTGCCATTGCCGAAAATTGCTGCTAGGGTTGAAAGGAGATGAGAGACAGTGAAACAATGAACAATGGCATTCATGAAGTAAACCTAATAATCAACTGTGAGGATAGAATTGGTATTAACTAGTTTTTGTAAGGACACTTTTGTCTATGAATTAGTTAAAAACACAGGAAATAGAACTTACTCAGGGGGGTTGGGTAAGTGATTTCCTGCATTTTATAGGTAGTTCTATTTCCCCTCAAGTTCTATTTCCTGAGATTTGTGCAACCAAACAACTCTATAGTTATTTATTTCCTGGGAAATACTATTTCCTGTGTTTTTCCTGCAAACCAAACGACTCCTTAGGATAAAGTGATTGAAGTCTATTTAGATTATTATATCTTAGTATTATAAACAATTTGGAACTAATCTGAAGAACACATTTTTGCATAATTGAAATAAACGATAACAAATTAGAAAGATGTGATTTTTACATCATAAAGTGTTTAAATGACACTAATAGAATTATTTTAGAATATTATATGGTAATATTTTCAAAAATGGTTATATATTTTAGAAAAACTCATAAAATCCATTTTATGAGTAAATAGTTAATGATAGCTTTGAAAAATAAAAGTTTTATGATATAAATTATTATAATACTATAATTAAAGTAATTGTGAAGTGTTATATTTTTATATTTTGAAAGATTCCAATCTAATTCAAGAAAATATTATTTTATAGTATTATTTGAATGCTCAATATAATATTGATAAAATAAGAATTTTATGATCCAAAATATCATATTAGTATATTTAGAATATAGTTATACCATTAAGGTGAGAGTTCTTAATAAAAATAATTTTTTGGTTCTTTATGAAAAGTTAAAGATATAAGGAAATATGTGTATAATTTTATATAGTAGCATGAATGTTAATGTTTTGATGGTTTTGTACTTTAATTTGGAAATGCTATTATATACAAGAATTTACAATATTTGAATAATAAGTTTGAAAATAAAGAAAATGAGAATCTAGCATAATTAAGTGGCATAGTTGGATTACTAGTTAATACTGGAAAAATATAAGAAGCAAGTAATAAGGAATTCTATTATATTATGATTTAAGTAAGGATTTATAATATGTGAAAAGATGATAAGTAATGTTTATATGATTATAATTTATCTTTGTAAATGTTGATAATAGGAGTAAAATATGAAAAGATGAATATGATGCTTCAAAGTTTCTAAAAATGGATCAACATTATTAGATGAGTATATATCTCACCACAAAATAATATTTTAATAAAAGATAATTTAATGGTTGTGAGTTATAATTTTCTTATTGATAGTACAGGTTTTATATTCATGTACATATACATGTACTTATGCACAAATTCAGTTCTATGGTATAAGTACAATTAACTATTTGAGAAAATGTTAATTGATTAGAGTGCACAGTAAGAGCATGGTAGTGATTTTTCTAACTATGGATGGATTGTCATTAAGTTCAATATAGCTGTATATTACTATGTGCTTAGTATTGTCCAATGATAAATTTAATTACTTTGAATTAAAGTTTTATAAATAATCATGATATGAAAGTTGAGCTCTCATGTATACATATTATCTATGAATTATGCCATAGATGGCATTAGAAGTTATAAACTATGTTAGAGTAACGACTTTAGGAATTGTGAACTATAATGAAGTGATGCTCTAAAAGCTGGAAGGTAAATTCCTAACAAACAACTGTGAAGGATATAAGATTGATCTGAAAGTTGAATAGAAAATTTTCAATGAACAATTGAGAAAAATATAGTATTGACTTAAAAATCAAAAAGTAGCTACACGTATATTTACTATAATTGGATATGTGATTTGAGATGATATTGAAAATTGTCTATGATTGGATATAACGTTTGGTGTAATCAAGATGATTTATTTATGTTTAAGCCTTAATGGCTATTTATGATTGTAATATCTACCCAGAATAAGTAGTAGGTGATGTGATAACGATGTTGTGTATTAATGGATAATTGAAATTTTTATAAATTGGATATGAGATACAAAGTTTAAGTCATGTACAGGTGAGCTTTCATTTTGAAGCATGGCTTCGTATATTACAAAAATTCAAGAAATGGGTTTGCTAGTAGTTTCTAATTTAGTAAATGATTCACTTATGATTATTGTATATATAAAATTGATCACCTATAAGATAGTGGTAGATATATGCTCATAGGTTCTTACAACTCACTTTATTTTATTTTCAATGTTTTCAGGTTAAGATAAGTACCTTCAAGCCTTATTGCATCTATAAAGAATCAAGACCGCCTTGTTAAAGGATTTGACAGTTAAGACTAGAATCAACATTAAAAATGGAGATGTGTTGATTCATGTGGTACTAACTTATTGTATGTGTATATATATAATTTGAAACTATATAGTACTATGTGCATGTGTGATGCTACCATATATAAAAATATATAGGTTTTATATTATAGGGTATATGACCTTTAAGAAGTATCTAAAAATAAGGAAGACTTGGTCCTTTTTTTTATAAAAATTTAAAGTGAATTCTAAGTTTTCCTAGAAATATGTAAACTCCCGTTAGATAAATTAGAAGAATGATGTTAAAGCTTATAGAAACTAAATATCAAGATTCACACCAATCATAATTAGATTTTGGTCATGACATTCATGTTACAACCTAACTTGATCATGATTGACATAGATCCTAATACCGATTTTCACAAGCCTTAATACTTTTTGCTCTAATTATCCATTCAAAGTTTCTAAATTTCTAGGGAAACTTGAAATTCACTTTAAAATTTTACAAAAAAATGGATAGAGTCTCTCATGTTTTTAGAAACTTCCCGAGGGTTACATGCCTTAAAATATAAAACTTGTATATTCTCAAGTACAACAACATCAACATACACATAGTAAAATATAGTTTCCAACTCATTCACATATAATCAATACAACACTTCATATTATTCAACACATTTCTATTTGAATGCTAATTTTTCTCCTAACTGTCAAATCCTTTAGCAAGGTGGTCTTGAATGTCCATAGATGCTACAAGGCTTGTAAGCACTCTTTATTACCTAAAATCATTGAAATAAAGTAAAGTGAGTTCCAAAAACTCAGTGAGCATATACTTACTATTACCTTACAAGAGGTCAATTTTATAACAAGTTAGTTACATATTAATTTAGAAAATATTAACAAACCCATTTTCTAGATTTCTAAAATATACATAACCTAAGAGTGGGATTTCACCTGCATACAACTTGGATTCCATGTCTCGTATCATAAAAGATAATAATCTCAACAAATACTACTCATCACCTATTTTGAATGATCATCACATTCACAAATAACCCTTAAGGCTCAATCACAATTAGATAATCACAATCAAGTTCTCATAATCATATCAACAACAATAATTAATCACAAACAAATTTAAATATTTCATCACATCATAAATCTATTTATAATAAGCATACATGTAGCTACTTTTAGCCACTTTTTGATTTTAGGTCAAATTTTATATTTTTCTTAACCAAATATTGGGAATTTCTCATCTAGCTCTTAGATCAATTTTATATCTTTCATAATTATTGGATACTATGATTCACACTTTCTAATATCATCCATAGCAAGTTTGATAGATAATATACAGACAAAAATTCAACCTTTAATTCACAATTGTTTATAAAACTTCAATGCAAAGAAACTAACTCATCATTCGATAGTATCAAACACTAGCAATATAAACATTACTATGCAAATATCATTAAATTTGATCACAATCCATCAATAGTCATCACCACTATTATGCTTTTATTGTGCACTTTAATTAATTACTATTTGTACTTATATTATGAAATTGAATTTATGCATGAGTGTGGATATATATACATAAATATAAAATTCAAATTGTTAATAAACAAATACAATTCACAATATTTAAATTATCTTTTATCAAAATAAAAATTAGTGGTGAGGCATATACTCACCCGATAACGCTGACCCAACCTTGGAAGTTCCGAAGTATCCAAAATTACTTTTTCACACTTTTCTCTTAATATCACTACTTACAAAGATAAATTATAATTATATAAACATTATTTATCTTCTTTCTACCTATTACAAATTCTTATTCAAATTATAGTATAATAGTATTTCTTATTATTTCCAATATTGATTGATAATCTAGCTTTGTAACTTACTAATTCTAGATCCTCATTTTCTTTATTTTCAAAATTATCATCAAGTATCAGAAATCCATGTATGTGCCAATTTCTTCAACTCTCTAGCTTCAAGTATAAAACAATCAAAATATTAGATTATGATAATACAAGTATACTTTAAATGCACTAATTCAATACTTTTGAGTATAAAATCTTCATTGTATTAATACTAAATCAAAATCTGAAATAAGGTGATAAAATGGAGATTTTCTAAATCAAGTTCAAATCCTTAAAATACTAGAATATAACAATAACATCTCAAGAGCATTTTAATCATTTTGTTTCAACATTCTACATCATAAAAATTATATTTTCATAAGTAGCATAATATATCCAAAATATTCTTAAAATAATTTTTTTAATTCAAACTCAAATTTCTCATAATCTAAAATATAATACACTAGACTATCATTCTATAGCATGAAAATATTAGTTTTTAAATGTAGTACTCAAAAGCTAGTTTGTACATAAAATGAACATTACTTAGATTAAGTTGTAATCTTGCAAAATATTCAAATATAATGTTCTATATTTACTCTAACTACTTTATCCTACTAATCTGTATCATAAAATTTCTATTTTTCATATATGTTATCATGTATATCTAATACATATATAAATGTGTATTCTAGATCTTACTTGAATCTATCAAAATAATAATATGTAATGCTCTATATATACTTTATTCATCTTTTTTTGCATCTTACATTATAAGGAAAATTCTACCATACCCCCGGAAGTTTCAAACCGGGGGTGATGTAGTGTATTTTAACCCACTGGATGAGATTATCAAAATTTTTAATAATCTCATTCAGTAACTTATATTGCGCCACATCACTTTAGGATTGAAACCCCTGAAATACTATAGCAAGTAATACATTATAAAGATCATGTTTTTATTTCTTATGGATCATCATATTTATGACACACACAAGTAGATTTATCTTTTGATCCACCTCCAGATAACACAGATTGGAAAAACTACTTACATAGACAAGTTCTATCGCTTCCTAAGGGGCCACTGGCAGAAAGTCGTTGGTGCCGAAAATAAGAAGGCTCACCTGAAACACTGTGTTTTAGCTCCTGGGTTTCTCACTGCAAATCGCAGCCTCCCCTTGCAACCCAGAACCACCCCGCAATTCTGTTGTTCTCCCCTACGCCACCAAGCTGCGACTACCAAATGATAGTTCACCGGAAAACATGGCTGTGACGACGGCTGAAAATAGCAATCTATACACTGGAGACAGGAAGAGTAGCAACTCGTCATGCAATTTCTACCACGATGGCATCGTTCAACTCCTTCATTGTGCGCTTAATGTCCATGACAGAGACATGTCGAAGCAATGGATGGTCTTGTGTCCGAACGGAGAAAAAGCAGCAATCGGCAAAAAAAAAAAAAAAGAAAGGAGAATTGAACAATAAAGAGAGGAGGAAGGCAGTGCTCGTTTTTTGAGAGAGAGTGACGGGAATATATGTATTGTAAGGAAAAGTCGTAAAAATAATGATAGAAAAGGAAATTTCTAGAAATGAGAGAAGGCAAGGCGGTTAGGAAAAAAATAGAGAAAGAAAAAATGTAAAATGATGAGCGGTAGGTTTTACGACGGTGTTTCTTGCTCATCCTCCTTTAAAATCTGAGTTTTTTATTTTAAATAATAATTTAGTCTTTGATTTATTAAAACTTATTTTTTCATAAAATTAGTTCTATTTAGAATTTCAATTCAATTGTATTCAAACTCCTCCCATAATTTCTAAAAATAAATTTATCAAATATTAATAATTAATTCATAAAATTTTATACTCATAATTTCTATTTATAATTTATTAGAAAACCCTCATAAAATATTTAAACAAATCTCAAATTAATAATGATTATTTAAAATAAATCTATTTCAAACTTCTTCAATTCTCAAAAATAATTTATTGAAATACAAATATAAATCATTGTGTTCATAAAAATAAAAAAAATTATTCCCAACTTATGAAAAATTTGTTGTAAAATTATTTCAATCTAATCTCAAACCAATATTTACCATAAAATAAATATATTTCAAATATCATCAATATTATTTTAATATTTCAAAATCCTTTAAAGAAAAGAAATTAAAAATCAAATATTGACCAAATACATATCAAATAAAAATGAATAACCACAAGCATTGAAATTTATGAAACTTAAATTTTAAGATATTATAATTCAATAGCTACCTTTAAATTAATAATACACTTAAAATTTAAGTCTATAACCAATAATGTTATTATATTAGTCAAACCTTAAAGTTTGGAGATTAATCCTTTTAAAAGGAGAAGTATAATTACATCCTCCCTAGGATTTTAAAATTTGAAATCTTATAACAAGAAGGGAAATAACTAATTTATTGGTGAATTTTTTTCAAGTGAAAATTTTAAACAAAACTGATAAATATTGATAGGAAAAGTGTGAATGAGACATTAAGAACAAAAAGGATTTATCTTATTAAATGAGCTTTGAATAAAATTTCTAGGTATTTGAAAATGAATTATTTGGGTAAACTCAAAATGAGAAAATTTAAGGGGTTTAATTAAGGAAAGTATGTTGAATAGAATAATTAAAGATTTATAATGGTTAGAAGTGAATATAAGAGTATAGAAGAGATTTATGATACAATTCCAAAAATGTCACTTCCTTTAATAAATCCTAATTTTAACCACTAAACTCCCCTATTCCTCATTTTTTCCTAAACCCTAACCTCTCTCAACTTTTTCCTTATACTCCTTCTTCTTTTCCCTTTTCAATTTCCATTTTTAATTAAGCAAATCTTCATCAAGTCCTTCATCCACACAATATAGGATCTCCATGACCACTAGATTCTCTAATGTTTTCTTTGGATTTAGAAGAATTAGAGCTTTGAACTCAAAAAGGTAAAAATGAACCCTAATGGGAAGGCCTTAGATTTTGGTTGATTAAGGTTAAAAAAAAATAAATCTCCCCTTCTAAATTTTCCTCTATACAAGGTAAGCGAACACTCTAACTTTATTCAAACGATTAGCTTGATTTTGTTTGGTTAATATTAACATTTTAAGCTTTTGAATGAATGCATAAGACTTGTGATGTTGTATGATGTTTGGGTTGACTTTGATGATGAAAATGGCTTAAATAAGGTGTTTAAAGTGAGTTTATGATTTAATATGGATTGATACCATAATAAATGCATTTGAATGAAATTAAGAGTGGGTGAATAGTATTCATGAGCTGGAAATTTGTGCAATTAACTTTATTCCTAAACTATGTAGTAATTGACTATGACCTAAGAATTTCTCTCTAGAGACTTAAAGTCGACTACACAAACCTAGTGTTGCTTTCTTGGCAGTCATAGTCGACTATGAGCATCAAGAGGTTTTTTAGGCTTACATAGTTAACTATATAATTGATTATAGGTGCCATGATTTGCCTCAAGATACTTATAGTCAAGTATATAGTCAGCTACTAACCTATTTCACTATATAATCAGTCCATTCATGTAAATGTAAAGTATTGGGTCTTTATAAATATGCAAGATAAGAATGAATGGACTTAAACATGAGTAACAGGGAGTAAATTGAGTAATAAATCAAGTAATATGTTTCTAAGGTAATGTAACCATGTCAACCTTGAATATTATAATCCAATGAGCATAAAAAAAGAAAGTATCTTATCTATTTTCCTAAAGTTAAAGGTTGTAAGATGTTGCTTATGTATGAATGTATTTTAATATGATCTTATTTAATCCATGATGCTAAGAGGAATAAATTTGAATTATTTTTTTATGTTACGGATTAAGGCACTTCTGTTATTGTGAGAAATTCATGAGTTGGAGTCTTTGCACTGGATCCATAAGTAGGTTTATATTGGTTAGGTCATAACGTAATCATAAAAGGATAAGGTTAGAGCTTTTAATGGTTAGGTCACAAAGTGATCAAGGAATCATAAGGAGAATTTTATGCCTTTTTTTTATTAATTTTGACTTCCCTAAGGGACAAAATGACCCTAGAGGTCACGAGACTTGTAATGGTAAGGTTAAAATGATCTTAGAAGGACAAGGTTAGAATTTGTAATGATTAGGTTATAAGGTGATCGAGGAATCACAAGGAGATTTACTCATTTCCTTATTTTGTTAGTACGTGTATATGATACTTGTAGATAACTATAAATGCTTTTGTTGAAACTAATGGCATTAAGCTGTGTTATGAGTGGTTTGTGTGCTCAGGTTTACAAAGTTACAATTTTATGTTAGTTATTTAGGTAATTAGATGTCTTTGAATCATCAATTTATTGAATGTCATAATAAATATTTTATAACATCAATTAAAAGACCATCGTAGAAAGGAACTATTACATTGATTTCTTAACAAATAAATCATCATCAATTTTTGTAGGTCACACCATTAAGTAATCGAACACATTTAATGACGTTAGGTTTTTTTATGAACCGATGTGGAATGTTTGATTTACCACCTTAATAATTCATATAACTAATGTTATATTGCATTCCCTTTTAAAAAAACCATTCCTTATGCTCTCTTCATTCTATACAATGCCTCATAACACTTCTTTTTGCATTACTTCTAACCTGATATACACCAAGAACCCCTTTAAACGATGATACTACAATTTTATAATACATATGGACCTTATATTGAATAGAAAGTGATGTACATTTCATCTTAATTACTATATATTATCCTAAATTTAGCATGTGCAATTCATAATAAATAGAATAGCCTTATTTTTTTCTCTACATTAATTCCATACAATTTAGATATGAGATTAAGGAATATCTAATGATTTACATTATTAAATGACATACATCCAAAGCATTTTCAAATTGCATGAGCACAAAGTAAAAAAAATGAAAATTTAAGTGTTACAACAACTACAAAGGAAAGGTTTTATCATGGTGAAAGAAAAATTACTTTCTAATTTATCATGGATATAATTTTGTTTGAGTACTTTAATTCCTTGTTCATATGTATATCTTATATAGGACCTACATTATCTAAATATTCAACATACTATATAAATTAAAATTCATGCAATTATGAATGTAAGCATAATTTCAAAAAAGAAAAAAGACTAAGTTATAAGAGCAAAACACAAAAAGCTAAAAAAATTCTTTTGTTTATATTCTATGTTTTTCTAGTGAATGCATAAGCCTATAGATTTATTAACAGATTAACAAATCTTCAATAATGTAAAACAATTAGTGAGTGTATTAAAAAAGAGAGAGAGATAATCATTGTAAGATTGGAATGTGAGCATGCCTTAATAGAAAGATAATCATTTTATTATTGGAAGAGCTTTACAATGAAATTTGCAAATGTTGTCATGACTTCACCCTTTCCATTTTCATCTTGTGCCTTATGATTTGAATTGTTTTAATATTATACATCATTTCCTAAGAAAAATTGACATGTGAAGTAAAACAACATCATTCAATTGTAAATGTTTAAACATTGATTTTTAATAACAACTAACATCTTAAACTGAAATATTTTGTTTAAAAATATATTTCAATTAGAAACTTTATAATGTTACAAGTTGGTTGCATAATCATGTTTTTCTTATACAATTATATAGATACAAACAATAAAAACAATAATAACAATAAATACAAAAAGACTTTAAATAAACAATCTAATAAATAACAATAAATACAATAAAACAACAACAAATTTAAAAATTAAAATATTTTTCTTATATAATTATATAAATACAAATAAAAATAGATTGAATAATCTAACAAATTATAAGAAACTATAATTTATAATGAGGGATAAATTTTAAATGAAAAGAGAAAGTCTGATTACTCTTCTCATATTTCCTTTATATTGCTTGAGAGCTTCTAAGTTATGTTTTGAGTAGCAAACTATTGATAAATTATGGTAAAAAGAAGTAATATATCCATTTTTGCAATGAACTCAATGTCTTCCAATGCAAAAATAGACATGTTACTTCTTCTTAATACAATTTCTCTTTAGTTTTATCATCTTTGTATTTTCTCAAAGTGAGATACCACTTGTGTGTTTTTGAGTTGGATAATATAGATGATTACAAATTGATGATAAATTATATTAAAAAGAAATAGCATTAAGAATCTTGCATTGTACTTAAATCTACTATATTTAATACTAGAGATGTTGCTTCTTCTCGTAATAATTTATTATCATTTTAGATCCTATTAAAGTTTAACACCAAGGCTTGATTGATTGTTTGCTTTGAGCATTTGAGTGTTCCTATATTTTAGTGGAAGAATGGTGCTACTTTTTCTATGTGCATTAAAGTCTAACATAGCACATAAAGCAAGTAGCAAGTTAATTCTCATAGTGAAATATAGGAATAGTCACATGCTTATAGCAAATGAAACAATCAAGCACCATAAAAAAAGCTATCTTGATAATTATTTCCAATAGGCTAGGAGAACCCTATTTATACGCCAAGAGCAAATTGGTGACATGCAAATAAATTGTCATAACCATTAAAATTGATTACTAAACTTTATTTATCCATTTTTAATAAAAATTCAACATCGGATACCATACTTTATATGTTAGTTGTTAAAAAAATTACCATTATATATCGCTCCCTCCTATGAATGCCAATTTTGGTAAATGTTTACTACCACTATTTATTAGAGTTAGTTGGCCCCTGGTAAATTCTTATTGCCACCATTTATTAGAGTTGGGTGATACATGCTATATTTTTATACATTGATTTGGTCAAATAAAAGATGTTTTATCATCCAATTATAACTATATTAGTTTTGTAGTAAATAACCAATGTGCTTTGTTTATTTTTTATTTTTATATAATTTTTGCATCTTTACATTTTTCTAAAAATAAATACAAAAAATAAATCATTATTCTAACAATATTATTAATATTAACTAGTAAACATCATACAATAGTAACATTATAATTAATCATTTGATCTCATGACTTTGAGAAAAAGTGATAGTGAATTTCTGCAAGGTATCCATGAAGCAATCCCTTCCTCTTGCTTTTATATCCATGGCAAATTTCAATAAAATATGCCCTTATATGAAGAGCACAAAACTTACAAATAAAATTTTCTTATCAGTGAACACTTATATACCTACTCTTTCTTAATATTAGTACCTTAAAATCAATTATGCAAGACTTGTAAATAATTGTATCTAAGAGCAAGGACTTGCATCTTAGCAATTGATGATTGAATAATATTAATCTTGTATTATCCTTTTATGCCAAATAAATAAAATGAAGTGAAAAAGAAATCATGGAGAGAGATGCTAAATGAAAAGGCAATGGAAGAGAAAACGATACCCAAATGTAGTTTATAGGCAATATAGACAATTTATGTTGGTTTCTAATTAAAACCTAATGTTGTAATTAAATGGCATAATTCAAGTAGAGAATTTTAAACATCATTTATTATATTGGTAAATATTTATTATAGGTTAGTAAGTATTTATTAAATGTTAGGTGATTGCTATGGATATTTAGACATTGGTTATGATAAAAAAAATATTATGGCATAGGAATCTAATTTTCATAAAAAAAAAGTTAGTTTTAATAAATAATCGGTATCCTTTCTCCTACATATTTTTAATAAACTTATAGACCATATCAAGTTTTAAAAAATTACTTCAACTATTAGAAAACAAAGCAATCATTCTACAAATTGTTGAGGAGATTGATCAAGTGTGAGAAAGTCTGGAAGTTACATAAATAGGATGAGAGATTTACTCTATTTTAAAAAATATTAATTTTCCTACGATTGAAGTAAAAAGGAGGTTATTTCAAAGTTAACAAAAAATGTTTAATCAATTTTTTTAAATGATACAAAAATCAATACATTAAACATGAATATGTAAAAATATGAGAAAGAACACATTAATATAAGAAAATTTATTTCAAAATTTTATTCATTTTATATATTGTTATATTAACAAATGCAAATTTACAATAATATTACACAAGAAAAAAAAAAGATGACTTTGGTTTCTATTATTGTTGCTAAACTTAGTGCCAATTCTCATAATCCTTTATTAAATTTCAATATTTATAAATCATGAATTTAGGCAATATATTTGCCCCTATTATTAACATTATCATGTGCTTAAATAGGAGAAATATAGCTCCCCTACCATCTCATCTAACACATTTAAATGATATTGTTTATAATTTGTAATATCTCTAAAGGTGTTGAATAAAATGGAGAGGGAGCTATGTTCCTCTAACTCAACTCCAACTCAAACACACACTTAAGTCAAATAATGAAAGTTAAGGCATTATTGAAATATTTTCAAATGAAAAGCAAACATGAAATATATAATCAGTAAACTAAATTTTAAACATTGGTTATTAAATCAAAATCAATATCTTAGTCTTGTTCTATTGTAATTAAAAGTTTGTTCATTGCCCAAGGAAACTTTTTAAATGCCATTACACATTAGTTAATAACAAAATTGATGTGAAATATTTTCTTTTTCCTTTATGATCTTTTAAGTTCCTTTTGGATAATGATTTCCTAACTTAATCTTTATCTTAAGTTTTCATTTAAAATTAAGAAATGCCACTAATAAACTATAGATATCAGTTTGCTTTAAACCATCATCTTATTTGTCCTAATAATTTTAAAAATATTATTTATATAAATGTCAATTTATCCTATGATCAATGTATATTAAATAATGTAGAATTGCAATTTTATAGTATTGACCTGTCTATGTATTCTTTTTTATAGACTTTCAACTTAGGTTGCCTCCTTACCATTTTAAAATTGAAACTTAAAGACTTTTTGGTATTGCTTAGGCATTAATGGATATTTCATTATAGAAGTTTTAGGCCTTCTTCTATTTAGGGTAGGAAAATTAAAGTTCACCTATACATTTTGAATTAGTTAGGTTGGTAGATACTCAAACTTTACATATTATAACTAGGCTTAACCCTTTTATGAATTTGAAATATTACTTTTGCCAAATGTTATTATCATCTACCTTTATTAAATGCATAGAAGTAATTTTTGTATACCTTTTGTATGCCTTACTATGTTGGAGTAAGTATGTGATCAGGCTAGTGAAAACTAAGTGATCAATTTCATGCTGGTCATAACTAGGGTTGGGTTGTGATAACAATCCTTAATACTATATAAAGCTTAAGAAACCTTTAAGATTATCTAAAATCTTGAGCAACCTTTATCACTATATAAAGCCTAAGCAATCCTTTGTACTATATAAAACCCAAGTAATCCTTGGCAATATCTACAAAGCCAAGTAACCCCTGATATTGTCTAAAAGGCCAAACTAACTCTTGACAATATCTTAAAAGCCAAACAACTCTTTATACTATATAAAGCTTGAGGAATCCTTAATAACATTTTGACAGTTAAGCAACCTTCAATATTCTCTACAAGCCTGAGCAACACTTGACACTATATAAATCATGAGCAACCCTTAACAATATCTTGAAGGCTAAGTAACCTTTAGCATTATCTAAAAGTTTGAGCAACTCTTAACATTCGCTAAAAGCCAAGCAGTCCTCTTGAAGTTATATCAAGATAATGGATTATAAGTTTTTGACCAACTAAAAAAATAAAGAAACAAATGGCAAGAATAAATAGAAAATTAAAAAAAGAGCTATAACCTAAA
Source organism: Sindora glabra (assembly GCA_020226215.1). Lineage (NCBI taxonomy): Eukaryota > Viridiplantae > Streptophyta > Magnoliopsida > Fabales > Fabaceae > Sindora > Sindora glabra. The sequence goes on from CM035225.1 coordinate 50,041,871, forward strand.
ATAATTTCCTCAGCACATAATCTTAGAACAAGTGGCTTCCTTAATATTAATCAAGCCTATGGAGTTCTGAATGTTTGCTATAATATCTAGTCATTAAGTTACTCCTTACCATATTAGATGAGGCTACCTCCTTATACATACTAGGTATGTGTCTGGCAAAAAAGGATTTCACTCTCACTCTCATTTCTATATTATTATCTCTTATGAGATTATTAACTTAAGTATCGAAAAGTCTAAAGCGAACTTTCATTTACCATTCTTTAATTGTGTTTTTATGTCTTGCAAGTCGTGTTGAAAACTATGAATCCATCTTAAACAAATCAGAAATGATCACATGTATAAAAGAATTTTTACTTTCATTTTAACATTTATTTATCTTGATATAATTAAAATCAATCATTTAATCTAATTATATTTTTTTAGTATGATTCAAATAAAAATTATTTAAAAATTAATTAAAAATATTAATTTAATATCATATTTAAATATTAGAATTTATTTATAAATAAATTGATATAATTTTTTACTAAAACCATAATATTTATCAATTAACCATAAGTTTTGGCACCAAACCTAAAGCTAAAAGCTTTTAAAACCTTGAGCCTTTAACTAAAAAAAATGAAAAAAGTAGCTTATAATAAGCCATGTTTATTGGTAGTATATTATAATTGCATTTTTATTCAAAGCTAAGGCATTGGACACTAATTGTCGATCTTAACTAGTGGCATAATCAACATTTCTTATATTATTAATACTAATAACTTGAAGGAACATGAGTTATTATAGAAATAGGAAATGGAATAAGGACCTTCTTTGATGTTTTTTTAGGTAAAATGTAGGGCTTAAATGATTGAATAATTAATTAATTTAATAAATATAAGATAATAAACAACAAATATAATCACAAAATTATTATCTATTTAGAGAATTAATAACATTGAATGCTTTTTAAAATAAAAATAAGGGAGAATAATAGACACTTGTTCTAGCATCTAACATAAGAAATGTAGAATGATTCTAAAGATGACATACAAGACAATCGAAACTAATTTATTAATCATAAACTAGATCATTTGTTGATTTCATTTTTATGAAACATTTCAAACTAAAAAATAAAAATTTCACACTTTGAAGTTAATCAATTTATTGTTGAAATCTTGTGATCATAATAATCATCCATTGTGGCAAAAATGATAGATGTTGTTTGTTAGCATTATTCTTTTGTACTTGATATAAATATTATGCATAATTATAAATAAATAAATGAAAGAAAATTTTGAATTCAAAATTATGGTAAAATTAATCAAACTAAGTGGATCCTTAGTCATTCTATCAAGCTAGAGTAGATCCTTGACCTTTTTATCATGTCCAAATAAATCCCTAGCTAGTCTATAAAGCCTGAATAGATCCTTAGCCACTTAATTAAAACTAAACATTTCTCATAAGTAAGAGTAAATGAAGGAATAAATAAATAAATAAATAATAAAATTTAAGGCAAAAAATTCAAGCATTCAAATAAAAATTCATTGCTAGACATCAATGACCAAAACCCCAAAATATTCCATAAAATTCTTCTCAAGGCTTCTAAAACTAAGCCTATAGGCCTAACAAAATAAAAGTAGATATCTAAACTTGATATACTGAATTAGCATTTCGCTAAAGCTTGGAGATCTCTTTTTCATATGAAACCTATGTAAAATTAATGTTTATATCAGGATTAAAGAATTTCACCTAAACTTTGGCTTCTATGATACTTCAAAGGAACATACGATAAGACATATCATCAACATTGTCAACCTCCTTATGTATCTCAACTATGTTCACTTAGGTATGGACTAGTTCTCCTTGAAGCTTATGGAACTTTTTATCTTTTGAGTATACATTCCCTTCCAATTTCTCTTTTTCCATTTTCAATTTAACTTCTAGGTTTTCCTTTTTTGAACTAAATTTATCCAAGTCCATAACGAATGGTTCATAAAGGTCTTTACCTTTCTTTAAGCTCCCTTAACAAGAGTAAAGCTCATTCAAATTGTTATTAAGTTAATTTTGCAAATTATTCACCATTTTTAGGGTTCATAACCTTAAACTATGCTAATTCCCTCTCTTAAGTAGCCAAATAGAGGAATTAGAGAAAGAATACGTAAGACACATTAAGCCAAATTGCTTATGGTTGTCCAGCCATATTTCATACCACAAACATGCTTAATAATGGCCATATTTTCCTTATGATCCTTAGTAAATAGCTTTTAGTCACAAACATAAAGAGCCAAATCTACTTACTTATACAAAAGTTATCCAAGGAATCATAATTAAACTATAGGCTAAACAGATAATTTACCATTATCCTTCCACTATTTGCAAATTTAGCAATATAACTAGGAAGAAATGGATCCTAAACATCACCACGTTGTATCTCTTCAAAGAAAGATCTGGCATTTTGTCCTTTAACTTCTTCCTATTTTTTATTAACTTTTTTTTCTTTTGTGTCTCCAAAGGAGCAACATCCTTTTGCTCTTCCATATCAGTAGTGCTAATTGAAGCTACCTATTTAGATTGTGGCTAAGTTACAGGAGAAAAAAATAAAAGTATTCCCTCATGAACTTTAAAGTTGTGCAAAAATAGAAGGACTAATAGGCTAAGCTTTCAAGCCTTGTAAGAAAAACATCTTCTTCTTTAGATGTTTTTCCTTCACCCTTTGAAATCGGTCTTCAATCACATGCAACATCTCTTTAATGAATTTCCTTTTTCCTAACAAATGCCTATAGCACAAAATAAACATATGTTAAAAAAATGTGTCTACCTAGTATTGTCGAAGCATCTAAAAGTTTTAAGCTTAAGATATACAAGATTGAATTCTAATATTCTACAGAATATATGTCAAGCAAACAAGTTTTGGGATTCTTTATCCATTTCTCCTAATAGATCGAGAAAAGACATTCACCTTCATTCATAAACCAGAAGGGATGGGTGTCATTTACCATGCAAAACTTGGAGAATTAATCTATCAAATAGTTAATATTGGACGCTAAGTTTGCAAAAAATGAATGCTCAAGCCTCTAATTAAAATAAGTCTAACATCTAGTTTGTCAGCTTAAAAAATATAGAAGAACAAGAATTTATCAATTAACAACACACCTTTTAGGTGGTAAACAACAATTTTGAAGCAAATCATAAACATCTAGGTGTTTGAGATCAATTAGGTCAGACATAAATTTAAACCTCAATGAAAAAAGGAGAACAGAAAGGTCATACCCATTTTAACCATAAAGTTACCATAAACTATAATAAAAGACATGGCATCATAACTATAAGCCCACTTGTTATCTTAAGCTACAACATAGTGGATCATTTACTTATTTGATTCATTAAAGAAATGCTTATTACAAATTATTGTACATTAAGTAGTATTTCAAAAGACCAAGTCCCACACTAGGCAAATTTGACCTCAAGAAAAGGTTTATATATGAAATTTCTATGCAAAGGAAAGAAAGTGACCCCCTGTGCACAAATAACACATAAGTTCAAGCCCAAGCCATTTTTTGGCAAAATCAAATTTCAACTTTAGTAAAAATTGAAATGTTAATGTATTTAGTTGAACATTTAATTCTCAATACTATTACCTAATAGCTATTTAAACATTTATTTCTAATGGCTATTTTAAAATTTATTTCCCAACAGCTATATTTTCAATAGTCATATTTCAATTATTATATTTCTAATGGTTATATTTCAATAGCTATATTTCTAACGGATAGATTTCTCACCCTACAAATTACATACTATTCCTCTCATTTTACACAACATATTCATTTATAATTACTTTTTCTATAAACACTCTTCTCTTACTTGCTAGGTTTCATTTTTCCATTGCCTATTTCTTGTTTTGGTCGTATAATTTTAGGATAAAAATGTCTATTGAATCCTGAGAGAATTACTAGTTTAAGCTTCACATAAGAGGCTTAGATGATTCCTTAAGGATAGTAACCTATGTTATGCCTTAGACTGCTCAACTAATTTTCATAACGATCTCAAGGAATTATGATGGCTACTACTATTGATACTTCTACTTCAAACAATAATTAACCTTAATTGGATACTTATTCACTAGGTACTAAACGTACTACCAATACAACACTATAAAATCTCTTTTATGCTAAAACTTTTCTAAACATTTCAAAGACCAAGGTATTTGAAGGTCAAAATTTCAAAATATGGCAGTAATGCATTTCTTCCATTTTAGACATTCATAGAGTTACATGGACTTTCACTAATACAAAGCAAAATCCAAAAAGCTAGAACTATGTTAACAAGGTTTGTCATCATACAATTCTTAGCATATTATCCAATAATTTATTTGATGTTTATTGTTCCTACAAGAAATTCAAAGCAATTTAGGATTTAATGATTCTTAAGTACACTAGCAAAAATGTGGGTAAGCAAAAATTTGTAATAGGAAATTTTTATCATTAGGAGACGAATGATGAAAAGGATATAAAAATACAAATAAATAAATATCACAAATTGCTGGAGGATTTTAAGGCTAAAAAAATATTATTACAAGAGGAGTTTGTTGCTGGGATTTTGATTAAAAAGCTACTTAATTCATGGAATGACTACAAACAATAACTCAATCACAAGCATAAATAACTCTTATTAACAAAAATCACCACTCATATCATCATCGAAGATACAAACTATAAGGAAATGCAAGTTAAAAAGGCAAGGGCGTTAATAATGAAGGTTAATTTGGTGTAGGACAATTCACAACGAAAGATTCAACACCAAATGAGCTCATGCCAAAAGAGGTATAATCACTCTTCTGATGATTTTAGGAAATATTATAAGCTTAAAACTACTCCCAATTTAAGAAAAAGAAAGGAAATTATTATGTTTGTGGAAAGCCAATATATCATGCACCTTAATGTAGAAAAAGGGTGAAAAATGACAATCCTCCAAAACCTAAAGCAAATTTGGTTAAAGATGAAAATGATGACATAATTGTAATGGTCATTTCTCAAGCAAATATTATAGCCAATGTGAAAGATTGGGTGATAGATTCAGGTGCTACAAGAAACATATGTGCTAATAGAGAAGCCTTCACCTCTTATTCACCAATAGAAAATAGAGAAAATCTAGTCTATCTTGGAGATTCAAGAGCTACAAAGGTTCTTGGAAAGGGTAAAATACTCTTAAAACTCATATTTGACAAGACTCTATTATTAAGTGATGTCTTACATGTTCCTAATATTAGAGCAAATCTAATCTCTGTATCTTTACTAGAACAAGCTAAAATATCTTTTGAATCTGATAAGATAATCATGGTAAAAAATAATATTTTTATGAAAAAGGGATATTGCAATCAAGGATTATTTGTACTAAATATATTTAATTTTATGAAAGAAATTGCATCTACTTCTCCTTACTTTATTAATTCATTTTCTTTATGGCATATAAGATTAGGCCATGTAAATTCAAGATACATTACAAAAATAAGAACTTTAGGATTAATTACTAAGATTATTTCTAATAATATGAATAAATGCCAACTTTATGCAGAACCTAAGTTAACCAAGAAATCATGTGCATCTGTAAATAAAAAAGAATTAAACTTATTAGACTTAATACATACAAACTTAGGTGATTTAAAACAAACTATGACAAAAGGTGGTAAGAAGTATTATGTTACTTTCATAGATGATTATTCTAAATATACCAAAGCATACTTAATTAGAAATAAAGATGAAGCCTTTCCCATGTTCCAATAATATAAAGCTGAGGTTGAAAATCAACTAAGTAGAAAAATTAAAAGAATGAGATTAGATAGAGGTGGTGAATTTATGTTACTTAATATTTTTGTGAAAATGAAGGAATAATACATGAATTAAAACCACTATATTCTCTTAAATCAAATAGAGTAGTAGAAAGAAAAAATAGGATTCTAAAAATGAATGCTTTATTAATAAGTTCTTTTGCACTTGATAACTTGTAGGGGGAAGCCATCTTATCTACTTGTTATTTACAAAATAAAATACCCCATCAGAAAATAAGGAAAACACCTTATAAGTTATGAAAAAGTTATGCACCTAATTTACAATATTTGAAAGTATAAGGATGTCTAGCTAAAGTCTTATTGCCTAAGCCCAAGGAAAGAAAAATAGGATTAAAAACCTCTTATTGTATATTTATGGGATATGCTAATAATAGTGTAGTGTATAGATTTCTTATTTTGAAAAGTGATATACTTGATTGTAATACAATAATAGAGATAAAGAATGCTAAGTTCTTTGAACACATTTATCCGCTATGTGATAAAATTTCTCATGCATCAAAACCTTTAAATACATCATTATCTAATCTAAAACAGATAAATGAAACTTTGAGAAGAAGTAAAAAAACAAAGAAAAAAATTACTTTTGGAAATGATTTTTATATATTTATTAGTGATAATGATTCTTAAATATATTTTGAAACATTTTCTTTGCCTGAAGTAAAATTTTAGGAGAAAGCAATCAAAATAGAACTTAAATCAATTTCACAAAATTAAACTTGGAAACTAGTAAACTTACCTCTTGGAGCAAATCCAATAGGTTGCAAATGGATTTTTAAAAAAGAAATATTTTCCTGATGGTTCAATTAAAAAATATAAAGCTCAATTGATTGCAAAAGATTTTACATAAAAATAAAATATTGATTACTTCAATACTTTTGCACTAATAACAAGGATTTCTTTAATTCGTATTTTATTTTCTTTAGCTTCTATTTTTAAATTAGTTATACATAAAATGAATGTAAAAACTACCTTTTTGAATAGAGATTTTGAGGAAGAAATTTATATAATACAACTTAAGGGTTATAAGGTCCCAGGATAAAAACATATGGTTTGTAAATTAAAAAAATCTTTGTATAGCTTAAAACAAGCACCTAAACAATGGCCTAAGAAATTTGATCAAACATTGATAAATAATGGTTTCTCATGTGTTGAAGTGGATAAATATGTATATACAAAATGTGACAATAATGAATATGCGATCATTAGCTTATATGTGGATAATATTCTTATTTTTTGGCACTAGTTTTCTTATTATGCATGAATCTAAATCCTTCTTAACTTCAAATTTTGACATGAAAGACATGGGTGAAGCTATTGTTATTTTGGGTATCAGAATCTTAAGGAAACATAGTGTTATTATGTTGACTTAATGACATTATAAGCAAAAACTTCTTAATAAATTTGGATATTTAGAGGAAAAGTCTATTAGTACTCATTATGATGCTAATACTTAATTAAAGAAACATTTAAGGAACTCAATAAATCAATCTTAGTATGCATAAATTATTGAGAGTCTAATGCATTTAATGGATTTTTCTAAGCCTAACATAGCATATGCAATATGCAAACTAAGTCAGTATACCCATAATCCCAACCAAGATCACTAGAATGCATTAGTAAGAATAATGAAATATCTAAAAGGAACCATAAACTATGATATTCTATATGTGAAATTCCTGCTATATTAAAAAGATACAATGATGTAAATTAAATCTCTTATTCAAATGAGACAAAATCCACTACTAGTTATGTGTTTACCCTTAGTGGTGGTGTAGTGGCTTAGAAATCATCCAAGCAAATAATTATAGCTAGATACAACATGAAGTAAGAGTTTATAGCTATTGAGATGGCTAGAAGTGAAGTTGAGTGGATAAGAAATTTCTTATCTAATATACCATTAGGTACGAAACTAAAACTTTTGGTATCTACATATTGTGATTCCCAATCAATAATAGTCATTCCAAAGAATAAAGCTTTCAATGATAAAAATTAATATATTAAATTGAGATACAATATTGTGAAATAATTGCTGAAAGATGAAATGATTTTCATAGATTATGTAAAGTTAAAAAGGAATTTCGCCGATCCTTTGATAAAACCCTTAGGTAGAAAAGAAATAATCAAAACATTAAGGGGAATGAGACTAATGCTATTTTAAGAAATTAACATTAATGATAACCCAATCTATGTGATTAACGATCCTATGAAGTAGGTTCATATAAGTAATCATAAGTCAATGTTAGTTCTAAAAGCACTAGAAATAATTTTATGTGTCCCTCCTATGATGTGTATGAATAGTGCTTTAAAATTGCAAATTATATATAAGGATAAGCTTGACTCTTAATGAATTCTATAGTCCTTAAGGGTGGTGTATTTAATTGCAACATACACTTAATGGATTCACCTATATGAGTGTGGAGTGGAGCCATTCCTATGATATACTAACAAGATCTCTAAAGCATTCATGAACTACTAGGCATGTGCATGGTCTATTAGTGTAAAATTGTGTTGCACAAAAAAATTATTTGCAAATATGAATTAATTGGTAAGATTGCTATTTTATATCAAGAGATTATAGATTTATAGAAACTAAATATTTCACTAGTAACTTTATAAATTATGTCATTCTCTTTCTAGATTTGGTTCATAGTCTATAAAGATACAAAATCAATGATTTACATTTATTTAAGAACCTTACAAAGATTCTTTACCTATTTTTTCATTTTCTTTTATAAGTCTTTTGAAATGTGTGAGGGATTGTTATACATTAAGTAGTATTTGAAAAGGGTAAGTCCTACATCAAGCAAGTTTGACCTTAAGAGAAGGTTTATATATGAAATTTTTATATAAAGGAAAGAAAGTGGCCCCCTGTGCATGAATAACATATGAGCCTAAGCCCAAGCCCTTTTTTTGCAAAACTAGATTTTAGTTCTAGTAAAAATTGAAATGTTAATGTATTTAGTTGAATATTTAATTCTCAACAGCTATTTTCTAATGGTTATTTAAATATTTATTTCTAACAAGTATTTTAACATTTATTTTCTAATGACTATATTTTTAACTATCATATTTCAACAACTATATTTCCAATGACTAAATTTCTCAACCTATAAATAATATACTATTCCTCCCATTTTACACAACACACTCATCTACAATCACTTTTTCTACAAACATTTTTCTCCCACTTGCTAGGTTTCATTTTCCTACTGCTTGCTTCCTATTCTAGTTGTGCAATTTTAGGATAGAAGAGTTTATTGAATCTTAGGAGAATTATTGATTCAAGCTCCACACAAGAGGTTCAAATTATTCCTTGAGGATAGTGACTTGTGTTATGCCTTAGACTACTTAGCCAATTTTCATAACAAGATCATCTAGAAAGGTATGGGTCCTTTCACTTAGAAAAGACTATTTGGTTTTGCACATTTTTGTTAATCCAATTAAACTCAAGATAACTAGCATGCATCACACTCGCTTAATCGATACCATTCTCCCCACATGATCAATCTACCATGATGGTAGTGAAAGGATCTAGATGAACTATAGTAGAATGAAGTTTTACTCTAATCTTTGGACAATCCAAGAGATCTAAAAGATTAACAATTAAACTTTTGCTATTTAAATTAATATATCTATATATGGGAGACCACCAAACATCAAAGTGAAGGATAAAGGAAGTAAATAACTTACCTTCTAAAATAAAGGATAAAAGAAATGAGGACTAGATCAAAATGAATACAAAGGAAACAAAGCAAACAAATTGAAAAAATAAAGAGTCATAAATAGTGAATGTATCCTAAACCTATTGATAGATGGTGAATCAGGAAGTTGCTTAAACACCTTATATGCCATCATCAAAGGTAACTTCATCCAAAGTATAACATAAAAAATAATAGATATGATACCAAAACCTAAGAATACAAGATATAAATTCAATCTTTTCAACAATAACTATAGTAAAAATTAAAGTTAGATTAAAGATGAAATCTTTAGAGGAAAAAGAGCAAAAACATACCCAAAATGGTGGCTTTTTCTGATGAAAGCTCCTTTTGTAGGAAAAGTAAAATTGAAACTTTATTAAAAGGAGAAGAAATGGCTTTCAAGATTGTAAAATGCAATAAAAAAGAAGGAAAAGCATAAATCCCCTTTATACCAAACATTAAAAGTAACAGCTTGGATTGACCTTAGAAATTGAAACCATAATGACACTTTAAAAATTGTAAAATGGCAACTAGTAGTAAAATAACTTAGAATGCAAAATAACTTGATGATTTAGGGGAGAAAGGGCAACTGATATAAATATTCCACTTGGACTAACCATATTAGTTTAAACAAAAAGCCCTGCCATAGTGAACTAGCACTACTTCCCCCTTTAACAAGAATATGCACCTTTATTTACATGGACATATTAAGGCTACATGGGCATTTGGGTTTGCACAAATAAAAACATGCTACCCACACCAAAGCTATTCATTAGGATATATGCCTGCCTACCATTGGACCCCAATGAGGCTTTTTGTATAATAAATTCAGAATATTCCAATTACAACCCACACTCATACCTTCCATCCACTTACTACAAACTATATATAAATATGTTGTTGGCTTTTCAATTGAATTTTAGACACCACCCATTATCTATTCAAACCCTTTTGCAAAAAATTTACCAATACCAAAATTAAGAAATTTTATAACCACATACTTGTATCAAAAAACAATTTAATGCAAAGTTAAGTTATTTTCTTAGGTTAAGTGTCTTTTCTCTTTTTTTTCTCTTTTTTTATTATCACTTTATTTTTATTCTTCACTTATGTATATGGCTTTGTTTGGTAAATAATGTTTCAAAGAACTTTTAGCTTGTTAGAATAAATTTTAGGTAGTTGACTAGTTTTTAGTTGAAATAACTATTTGGTGGGTAATTGTTTAAAATAGTTGTTGCCTTTGAAAACGTTATTTTTAAAAATGCTATAATATACAACGTTTCTAATTAGCTGATGCTTTATATATTATATTATTATCCAATTTATCTTCTTGCAGAAACCTAATATACCTCCGCACTTTTACTATTGAAAAGCAGTCTAGTATGGCTGAAAAGCAACCTGACATGGCTGTAGCCTCTTGTGGCTAATATTGGTGAATTCAATACTTATAAAATTTGAAATGTTGTACCATATTTATTATATTTAAGTTATTTAATTTCATTTATAAGAAATAAATAATTATAATTAAATAATTTTAATATTTATTTATTTAATTGTATTTATAAAAGTAAATAATTTTAATTAAATATTTATAATTATTAATTTTTTGAACTATAAAAATTATATTAATTTAATTTTATAAATATTTAATATATAATAAATTAAAATAATATATTATTTATAGAAAAATTTAATCTACTAAATATAAAATCTAAAATATTAAAATAAAAGAACACTCAAATAATTTATAAAATATACTTATATTTTTATATATTATTTTATATACAAATAGTTAATTATAAACAACTAATTTTATCAAACATTCTTATTCAAATAACTAATATAATTAATTAGTTAAATTAGTTAAAATAATTAATTATCAACTGATAATTAATTAAATCAGTTAACCGCTACAGTTATCAGTTAATTACTAAATAAAATTTATATCTTAGATTGAATATCATTAGAAGAGAGATCCAAAGGCTCTTTAAAGTTTTGAAATTAGAGTACCATTGCTGAACAAAGACAATAAAATAGAAAAATGTGAACTTTTAAATATCTCTATTTTTCTATTCAATTTTTATCTTTTAGTGGTATTTGTTTCTTAAATGATAGCTGATCTTTAGTTGACAAATACGAAGAAATTCCAACATTTTCTTATAGAGTAATTGAATTTTTTTAATCTTTTATTATTGTTTAATTTTAATGTATTATTCAAATGTCTTGTATCATTCCACTTTAGCTTTCTAATATAAATTTAACATAAAAATCTTAAAAATTATCTTTTTCTCATAAGATGTTTTTTTTTAAAAAAAAATTACAATCGTGTATAAATTTTACATGTAATAAGTACAAACAAAAAATCATATCATTATTATTCAAAGTTGCATAAAACGATTTTAAGAATTTTCTCATTTTTATGTAACATTTTTCGAATTTTAAATAAAAATTGTACAAAATTAAAGAAAAATACATATCAATCAATATTTTTCCCAATAAAAATCATAACAAAAAATGAAAATAATAAAATATAAAAAAGAAAATTTACGGCACCTATTCTCATTTCTGGGAAAGGTTTGGCGGGAAAGAACTGTTCGAAATTCATGCTTCTCTTATAAGACCACTGTACCTTCGTTCACTACTCCTCGTCCATCACCCTCTCTCTCTCGTCCTCTCTCTATCCAAAGAAAGAAATCCAAGACAAAGCTTCTTTCTCTCTGCAATTTCACTTCTCATGGAGAATCACCATTATTCATCTTTCATCATCCTCCTCGCAACAATAGCAATCTTCAACTTCAAACCCATTTCATCTTCTCCACTACTTCCTCAAAACCCGATACTGCCACCAGACTCCACCCCCCCGCCGCCTCCACTTCTGTCACTTCTTGTGCCTTTCTCGCTGCCTCCACCTCTGCCGCTTCCAATGCTTTCGTCGCCACCTCCGCCTCCGCCACTTCCCGTGCCTTCTTCACCGCCTCCACCTCCGCCGCTTCCGATGCCTTCCTCGTCGCCTCCACCTCTGCCACTTCTGGCGCCTTCATCGCCACCTCCACCCCCGTCACTTCTGGCGCCGCCGCCTCCGCCTCAAATCAACAACATCATCGACGCATTAATCGGATCCGGCGACTTCACTAGTTGGATAGGCATTCTGTCAATGGCGAATCCCATGGTTCTTCCTGTCAGCGCCACTGTATTCCTACCGGAAGGCGACACTGTGGATCCCCAACGAGCGATGGATCCTTTTCTGTTTCCATACCATATAATCCCTCAGAGGCTCATGTTCTCCGATCTTCTTCTCTTCAAGCTCAATTCTCGTGTTCCCACTCTTCTTCCCGGGAAATCCATCGTTGTTACCAGCAATTCTAGCTCCAATTTCACCATTGACGGCATACGCATCACGCAACCTGACCTTTACTCCACCTCCACTTTCGTCGTACACGGTATTGCATCCTTACTTGATTACTCTGTTTTCGGCGACGGTCTTCCTCTTTCTATAGAACCTCATCCGACAGCGGAGCCAGAACAAGAATCGGAGGACTTGACGCAACCACCACCACCAGTGGGAATACTAACGCCACCATTTATGCCAACTGGAGGAGCCGTTGATTGGAGGTCAGACGCGGCTTGCTTGTGCGCCGAAGTTCCCATCGTTTTCTTGATTGTTTGCGGGGTTTTGACCTTCAAGATTCAAAGGAACCCCATCGCTCGTTGACGATGCTTCACTTGCCTTAATTTTTCTGAAGAAATTTTCTGATTTTGGATGCGTTGAACTAAGATTCAATCTTGCTCGTCGATGGGTTGTTTTTTGTTCAGAGAATGAAGAAGCTCTTTGTCTTCTGTGAGTTTTGCAGACAAACCCTTCTATAATATTTGGAAGATTTTGATGTGTAGATGAAGATTTGGTACAGGATTTGTATTTTGAATCCGTTTATTACATTTTAGGTGTATAGCAGAATAGGAAGATTAGGTCTGCTAATCTGTTCTGATTTTGTAAAATGGAACACTGCATTTGTATTTGGAGAATCCATATGACTTGGTTCCATCCTTTTTTTTTTCTTTTGGTTTTGTAATTGAATAAATCATATAAGAGAATTCAAAAGGCCATGCCATGCTGTGACAGTTTTTTGGCTCTGATTCAATGGATTTGCATTCGGTGATCTTTTGAGCTTCCCAGATAATCATTCAGTTTGATAATGTTGCATTTTGCTTCAGATTTCCTTTTTTTTTTTTTCTTCATTTGAAGAGGTTAGGTTTATAGCTATAAGAATCAAAATTCTACCACAGGCCGCCAAAGATGATCTGATCTAGAACCCTTTTTTTTTTTTTTTTTCCAGTTCTGATGTAAAAATGAAAACTAGCATTTTGTTGAGCTACAGTGTTAATCGTTTTCCATTGTGTTTTCAGGCTGGTTTCAAAGATCTGTTGAGTATTATATGGACTTGTAGTAATCCAGAAAATCAGTATAGGGCAATAAACAAATTTGGGTTTGAGTAGATTATTTGTGAATGGGCAAATTCAAAACGGCCCGAGAAAGAAATAATAGGCTCAAAAAATTTACATAATGGGAAAATATATATAAACATACAAAATTTTAGATTTTAATAATTTTACAAGAATAATAGGCACACATAACTGTAATCAAAATGATCTCATGTGAGATATTTTTAGTGGTGAAATGGCACTAACGTTATTTTGGAGTTCTTTCCCTCTTTCTTGCCATTCCTGTTACTGGAAAAGATGACCTTAGGCATTATTCATTCATTAAATTCTTATATAATCCTTGTGCTCACTTAGCAATATCTGGATGCGAAACCATGATTACATATTTTGACACGTTAATTTTTTCTCATTCAAAATGGTAAGGTAATAATTTATTAGTACTTATTATGGTACCCACAATTTTGAAATCCAAGATGACATGACAATTATAAAAATTATTACATTAAATTATTTAATTATAACTGTTCATTTTTAACGGATGTGATCAAATAATTTTAATTTAATCATTTTTAAAATTATCATATTACTTTAAATTTTAAAACCTTAAGATACTGTAGAAATTGCCTATTTTATTTCTGTAATATATCTCTTACAATTTTATTTTATTTTATTTTATTTTGGGTTAGTGGCATTGGATTTATTGTGACGAGTGAACACCCTTGCAAGCTCGTAGGATTGCTTGCCAAACTGAAAATATAGTACAATGTGGCCGGTTTAAGATTTTTTGTCTTAAGGATCATGTTTCGCAGACCTTTTATAATTTTTATGAAAATTTCATAGTTTCTATAGTTTTTTATTTAAAGTTATAATTTTTACATAAAAAAGAGAAATCTTTTAAAGAATTTTTTTTTTTATCAACAATGGTGGGATTACAGCTTTTTATGTACATATACACCTATAATTTTTTTAAAAAAATATAATTATAAAATTTCGTATAAAAATTACAGATCTTATAATTTTCATGTGAAGCTTTCATAGTAACTCAAAACATGGATCAGGTACTGGGGCATTATTGCATTACCATCGTTTTAATTGTTTCACAACACCCTAATATCTACTACTATTATCTTAACCCATTTCTAAATGAAAACTAGTTCTAAAAATATCCTAAGGTCCCAACTAAAAACCTATTTTGATCCCAATAAAATAATTTTTTATTAATTTTATTCATAACTAAAATTTTATATTAATTTGATCATTATAAACTTAAAAGTCCTCAAATTTTAATCATTTCATGCAATAATTCAATATTCCATTTTGAACTAAAATTTAAAAAATTTTGATCTCATAATGACCAAATTAATACAAACTTTTAATTAAAGATAAAATTAATAAAAATTCAACCTTACAAAAACCAAAATAAATGTAACCATCAGTTTTTTTATTCAAACCAACTTCTAACATTTCAGTCACTTACCTATTTCTAATATCAAATTTAAAAACAGATTTAGCAAGAATCCCCAAACAAGACTCAATACTAAAACCAGACAATAACCTAGAACCTATATTCAAACAAGACTTAACAACACAAAATGATGATTCCCTTGGCCCTCCAATCACATGTATTAGGCACAATAGCAGAGATATACCAGCCATGGCTTAAGTCAAGGCTACGAGGAACCTGTGGTTTGTTTGTTCAGAATACAAATTGCAGCATTCGCATTTTCTGTATATATACAACAATTCTGAGACAGTGAAGATCAAAATAAAAGTGAGACGGAAAGCCTAAAAACCCAATAACAGCTAATGGCTAGACCTAAAAACAGAAACCTTACTTTAAACTGAAAGTTAGTACAACAATGGTCAAATGGCATTTATCCACCTATAATCAGGTCACTCAGAATGGGTAAATACAAAATTTTGTCCCAGCCTCACCCAGCAGCTGGTTCTCATTCTCTGAAAGAATAGGGCCTAACTTTTGACTAACTAGAAATTTGACTAACCCTGAATCCGAAAGAATTGAGATCTTATTCTTTTTAATTTTCATTTTTATTTTTTATCTACAATTCTTCTGCATCTCCTCGATCAGTGATATGAATGCCACTCTCCATTCTGTGCTCAGTGTGTCAGAGCTAAATAATTTATGCAAGGTGCTTAATTCATCTGGACTTGCCTTTCTCAATAAGCCCATTAGTATTGATTTCATCTCTTCAAATGAATGACTTCCACCTTTTGGATTCTCCGGATCTTGCTTTAACAAATTGATACCGAAAACTTTGGCATTGGAATCACCTAAATGGTTACTTGAACCATTTGCAAACTTAATGACGTCATTGGCACTGCCGACAGATACAGAGAGTGCTTTCTGGTGATTCCAGTACTCCACACATTGGTGGATGGGATCCAGAGCTTCAATGGCCTGAAACAATTTCAATTAGATTAAATTAGAACATTAGAAACCATATTTTTACCACATTTTAAATTAATTAATCAGCTTTTTAGTAAACTTGCCCATCATACACTATTTGTTCAAGGTGGTTCGATAAACTAATATCAAAACTTAACTATAGCTCTATGATTACAGTACCATATACTGGTAGTTTTATTTACTACATAAAGCAGACAGCGTTCAATACCTGAATAATGGACGGGGAGAGGAATCCAAACATTTCAAGACCATTAACACTTTCCCGAGAATGCAAAGGAGGCAGTTTTTGTTCCCCTAGATTCCTTCGCCTTATGATCTCATGATTTATTCTCTCTAGAACCAATTGCCAACACCCATCTGGTGAGATATTTGTGAAAGCCTCACTTGGCTTTTCTTCCAAGGCAACCTAAAGTTCAGTTAGAAAATGAGAGATATACTTCAATTGGAAGAGATGAGCATACATATACATGTATAGTTTTCCTTTAATGAACTATAAAATTCAAACACAGTAATCAATTAAAGCATTTCCCAGTAACATCACTGAGTTCCATTTACATTCTAGAATTGATGCCACAGCAAAATTTGTAATGAAATGTCGACGGTCATTGGAACTATCTACAAAATCTCTAAAGACAGAAGAACCCAAAACAAACAAACGTAAAGGAAGAGTAGTAGCACTTTGCTTCCCCTCCGACAATAATTAAGGAACACTTATAAACTAGGTATTTTCGGATGAATATCTGACTTCAGAAGAAACCAAAATAACAGTCAAGTACAGCACATTAACAGGAATTTCAAGAAGACCAAACAACAATAACATTGAAAAATACATTAGCTACACTTCTGTCTCTATATCTACTCAGTTTGACCCAAGACTGGGATATTGTGATTTGACTATAACCGATTGTATAGCTCCTCTACCTATGTGCTGGGTATTCATTGAATATACAAAGGAAAAACCAATGGAAGTAGAAAATTATTTAATATCACAAGCACCCAAAAAAAAAAGGGGGTCACTCTGAGCCAACATAACATGTATCAACAAACTGTTACTTGTGATTATCAATTTGATTTAAACCAGAAACAACGAGGAATTATACCTTAAAAAGAGGCCCAAGAAACCCAGCATCAAAAACTTCAGAAACATAGCTACAGATTCTTGTTGGATCAAGTACACTGAAAAACTTAACACGGCTCTTGAATCCTTCACAAGTTTACCAAAAGTAAAGTCAAACTCTCAAAAACCATCAAAGGCTTATAAATGAGAAGACATTAAATCTAAGCCTAGAAAAATGTCTTGATTCAACATACCTTTGGGATATATCGCATCCTTACTGCTCCAAAGCTTTCCATGCATGAACAAGCCCACATTTATAACCTCAATAGCAGAACAAAACTTGCGCACTAGGTATTCTTGGTCCAAAGTTATACTTCTATGGGGTTCCACCACATACCCTTCAGGTACCCCACTAGGTGGTGCTCCTGTCCGCATTTGCAGATCAACCCCAAATAACTTGCCATCAACTGTACAAGAATTGCAAACGTCGCCAGAAGATGATGGATAATCTTTCTTCATAACATCAAACAAGTCTGATGAGTTACCATCACAATCAAGTTGCATGCTGCAATGTTCTTTTGAGATGTCTAAATTACAGGCCTTGTCCACACATGCGACACCCTTATTAGCAATCTGAAACAAATCAATTTCCCTTCCACCAGACAGAACATCAATATTCAAATCCATAGAGGTTGCCCTCTCCAACTTGACCTCTTTGTCCATGACCATATTACTTCCATTCATATTGTCATTATGACTATCAATAGTGCTATATGATGCACTAGAAGTTCCATGCTTAGACTCAGACTGGACCAACTCTGAAGAAATATGGCTATGAGAATTGTTAGGTGGACTTGAATTTGATTTTCCAATGGTTCCAGCAGAACAAGATAAAATTTCCCCTTCTTGACAGCTTTTGGGTTTGCATATGTCTCTGTCCACAGGTAGCTTATGTATACAAACATTAAAAGCATCAGCAGAAACCATTTCTGAGTCTTTAGTTGCCCAAACTTGAATAGCATCAGGTTCTCCTTCTAATGCCTCAACCAATTTATTTAGATCATTCATTGTAAAACGAAGGAGGGTGAATTTTTTGTCCATTCCACATGAACAAAACAGATTTGAGTGTCTAAGACAAGAAAATCTGCCAGGAGAGCATTCACAACCTGTAGCAGATAGGTGCAAGTCGTAGAAGCAGGAAAAGCATTCTCTTTCATTATCCAAATCAAAGTCACTCTCCATCTTCAGCAACTTCATGTCAGTTGGAAGACAGTTCAGCCTCTCTTCTTCCATCTTTATCCTCACCTGTTAAAAGTAAGGGTAACAAGAAAGACAACAGATTGCAATCATAATTAGACACCTGAATAGTAGCTAATTTGAATATTAAAGAAATCCCACCAGAATTATAAGGAGCTTCTGAAATGTAAGGAAGGCAATATGGGGAAACAAGAGAGAATATGTCTTAATTGTTACCTTCACTGCCTCGGTAAGAACTCCATCTTTCCCACAAACACTTCTCCATTTTAAAACTTTCGGAGATTCCCTTCCAAGAAGGGCTAGCTCTGCAAGGGCACGTACAGCTTCCTTAGCTGACCCTAATAACAATTTGTCATGAGACAAAGATGTCTTGCGACACTGCTCACTGTAAAGTTCAACAGCATTCTGTCCATGCTTTAACCAATCAACAGGAGCCACATTCACTGCCTCCGCACAGTTGAAGCCACAATTGAAGCCAGCATGATAAGCCCTTGGAAAGGTAATGACAAATTCCCCAGAATGCTGAACAGTGCGATAGACAGGCACTCCCTCAGATTTTAGAATTGAAGGGGATAACTGAGTAACCTGCACAGAAATGAAGGTCATTAGCTAAGCATTAGCATTGGAGACACAGCACACTCCCCAAATTTACAAACTAATAACTAATACTTCAATGAAAAACAGATAGATGTGCTAAGGAGTACTGCAGATAAACTAGCGTGGTCAATGTAGGTGGAAATTTGGCGGTTGAAATTCAGCCTCCAACTAAGAAGGAATATTTAACAAAAAAAATACCATAATTCCAAAGGATCAATTGGCATGGGAAAAGCTTTCCCATTAAGGAGAGATACAAAGAGCTTAGATAATATTATTATAAACATAGCCAAATCAGAAAATTTTGACTTTATATTACTACCGAAGTAAAAGCAGCACTGATATTGTAAAAATAACACATCCCATACAAAATACATATGCAGGATCTTTGTCAGGATGAAACAGCAGTTATAAGGCAAATATGATGCTAGCTTAAGACTCTTTCTAGTTGTCACTATTTTTCTAACCCACTCAATGCTTTTACCTAGGCACTTAGGCAGAATCTAGATTGCACTTTAGCCTCTCCAGGACAATTACCGCCAACATTTCTTCTCACACTCATATTAGACTGTTCTGCGTGCCTCACCTTAAATCATAACTGTGGAGTTTTGCATTAATCACATTAAGAGGTCATCATGGTCATTGATCACCTACCAATCTAGACACATTTTGCTTTGAATGATGACACTAGTCTTAAATTCAAATCCAGTTCCATATAATTATTTAGGCATTCATGAAATCTCTAAATGAAACATGCACTGCTATTATATATGCAACTAAACACATTTAGAGAATACCAGTTAATAGCCAAAAGCAATAAGGAAAGTGCATCATACCAGTTCATTGAGAAGATTTGGGTGTTCCTCAAATAAATCAGGTAAATACTTCCTCATTGTGTCTTCCAAAGCTGTAGCATGACTTCCAGGTACTCCATACCATACTTTAGGATCACCCCAATGCAGATAATTAAGTGAATAGAGGTGATGATCCTCAACATGCTGTTTCAAGAAACAGGAAATACAAACAGGAATAAGAAATTAAGAACAGTGAATTTTGTCAGTGTTAACACACTGAACTTCCTACAGCATCAGACATAATTTACTACTTTTATGCAGTGGTGGTATCTGAATATATCCAGGTATTTAAATTTTGACCAGTAAATTTTAAAGTTTGTATCATTCTAAAAGAAGCATCATATGAAAAATTTTCTATTTAGCTTCTATGAATATCTGTTTAGTAAAGTAAATTAAGCTCGTATGGTGCAAACAAAAATGTAAGCAGAAGCAGAAAACAGAATAAAGGTAGTATTATTTGTTAGTTCTCACACTTCATCTTGGTTTCTAAATATAGATGAAGATAAAAGCTATTCTCTGAACTTACCCAGCAAAATGACGAAAAACACATCCCTACGTATAGCCATGGTACTAGAACTCCTGAGATATCACTTCCTTCATAACTTAGTACAGAACCTGGCAGTCGTGGAAAGTTATTCAGATTCCAGCCAGACAAGACATACTGGTCTGAATCACTATTAGTTAAGGATGATGCCTTTGGAAAACCACTTCCAAGCGCTCCAGTTTCCAGGTCAGCCCCATAATACACCTACAATATTACAGAGTGATGTATCTGCTGCTTGCACAATTGTTACAATAAAGGGCAAATCAACATGCCATGATTATTACCTCAACCTCATCTGTTGGTTGCTCCACTATCCGCCAGTATTCACCTTCAATTTGATCAACAGAGGGCACCCATCTATTATTACTAGTAGTCACGTATTCTTTAGCATCATTCACTCCAAAGTAACAGTCCTTAAAAAAGTCAGCATATTGCTGGAATTCTCCAAGGGTGAAGTCTGATCCTGACTGGAATCCAAATTTCTCTTCAGGTTCAGAAGCAGCATTAGCTTCTGAACCAGAATTGGCAAGTCTCCTGCATGTTCCCATTTTGGACTGCCTTCTTCGTTTTCGTTTCCTTCCCCTACTTTTCTTTTTCATGGGCTCCCTATTCTGAAGCAAGTCAATTTGCTGAATACGTGTGGGAAATTTGGCATTGTCCCAAAGATTTTTCTCCTTGAGAGGGCAGGGGGGGACCCATGGTGCTGGAGGGACAATCCTACATATTCCATACGGCTCTGCTTCTGGTCGTATCTTTGCAATGTAACCAAGTGTGTCTTCAAATTCCTAATAACAAAAGTGCAAATTAAAATCAAATGTTAAGGTAATGTGCATATGGGTGTATCCTTGTATATGTCCACCAGAAAATGTAGAAAGCTAGCCGTCATGTAAGTACCTCAACAGTTGGATAAAACACAGGTGCATTATCAACCGCAGGTTGGCATGCTTCAGCTTGAACCCATCTGGATGATACCTGGAACATACAACAGTAATCCATTTATAAATGAACAAGCAACAGAATGCCTATTCAGATGATATTTTGTTACTTCAACACTTCTAAACTGAGCAATGCAACCTTCAAAACAACCTCAAATAATCTTTCACTCTTCTTTGAGTACATCCAACCCAATTTTCTAAGAAATATGACTTAAGAGACAATGGGAACCAGATATTTCAGGTCTGACCCATCTCATGGTCACCACATAAAGTATTGCTTCCAGTCGCAAGTACTTATATCACAATGACTGTTTAACACAATTATCTCATTTAAGAAAGGCTATACAAACCATAAGAAGAGAAGAGAGAAAATGAAAGAATCTGTATACCTTTCTATGTCGGGGACTGCCTGAAGACTCCACCATATTATTTTTCTGCAAAATATCACAGGCAAAAAAAAGAATGCTAAGCATGTTAAATTCAAATTTTGCTGCCTTGATAAGGATAGACTTGGGAAAAAGCAAAAGATTCTGACAAACAATACATCAATGGATTATTGTAATAATTGCCTCCACATCACCAAAACTATTGGTGCAGAGATAAGCAACAGATAAATGTCAGATATAATTATGGAACATGACAATGCCTAAGTACATTGAACTTATATTAGTTGAAAATTCCAGAAAGGGAAGTTGTGTGTGTTTGTGTGTGAGAGAGAGAGAGTGAGAGTGATAAAAACGGCCAAAAGTTGCCCGTGTTTAGTGCTTGTCAACTGTGAATCTTAACTTCTAAATTGTCATATTCCATCTGAAAAGATTTATCAGAGACATCAAACATTACATTCAACAAATTTAAGCTCAACTTTCAACCAGAATCGCAAACCAACTAAAACCATGAAAGCAGTTATTGTTATTTGATACAAAAATGAGTCCAATTTGCCTTTTCCTCATTAGTAGTCACCGACTAGATGAGATGAGATGTTCTAAAACCCATGCCACAGAACTAATATGGTTAAGAAAGCCTTAGTATTTGTTAAAAGCAAAGTTACAGTAAAAATTGATGAATAAACCAGAATAATCATTCTGGAATTCCTTCCCCATCAGAGCAAGTAAACTACAAATAATATCTAACAATATCTCATACATAGGAAAACACTGCTACAACCAGAATGACAGCCGGGTTGTGGGGCGGGGGGGGGGGGGGGGGAACAAGAAGAGCAACAATTTTTAAAATATATAAACCTAAAAATCAGATCTGGGATTTCTTGTAATAAAAAACGAACTTATCAAAGATCATCAAAGTTTGGAACAGTGTAACGAGATTGATGTGAATTGATGTCTCCTAAAATACACCAAATATAATCCAACAATGAATCTTTAGGGTTTGCAAAAACAAATAGGAATCAAACCTCTTTGTGAGATTCTGAAGCCAATTTTAACTGTTCCATTTAATGCAAATATATAGAACCCCTAATCGAACAGCTATTCCTGCAGAAACAGAGACCTATTAGAGACTCAAAATTAATCAAAGAATCATTGAAAAAACAGTTTCAAACTTCCCAACAAGCAAAGAAACTAACCAAGGAAATCATATGAACTGGAAAAGAAACACAGAAGATCATTGTACCCAATGCAGCAAAGTACTCCAAAAATAGCTTAATGCAAACTTCCCAACGGAGAGATACCAGTTTGCGTATAAATAAATTAACCATGAAAATTTCTGTACAATTCAAAACACTAGAGAAAACCTAAACAAAAACTCAATGAGATTTCACAAAATCTACCAAATCAAAAATTGAAAATTCCCTAGAATTTTCCCTAGTGTAAGTTTCTAAGAACCTCGAATCAAAAGCTGAAAAGAATTCACGAAAAAAAAAAAAAGAATTGACTTGGTAAAAATATTGATTTTTGACAGGTGGAAAAAATCAATAAATTAGGGAGGAAACAAAAGGCAATGGCATCGGGAGAAACCCCAACATTATACTTTTTCAAAGAAAAAAAAAGCATAACGATTAATATAAAAAAATTAAAGAAAATTGTACATTGTTTGGAGAGGCCAAGATTCTACGTTGAAAGACGTGTAGGTATACCAGAGACTTTTCTCTGCTCCTATTTTTATATTATGGAATTTCGATTTTAAATATTTTATTCGGTGTAGAAATCCAAATATAAAAAAAAATTATCGGGAAATAAAGTAGGGATAAAGGAGAATGGAAGTTGGATCAGAGGGAGACGGAGAGGTTGAACGGAACCCGCTCTAACGCACGCAGTTTTAACGGAAACCAACAAATCCAGAAGGCTCTTCATACAAACGGGGACTCTTTCGTCTCTCTAACTTTCCATCTTGTGGGGCCCACTGCTCCAAATTTTAAGTAACTTTTTCGTAAAAGGAAAATTATAATGTTTATTATTTGGGTTGTGCTAACTATTTATATTTTTTGCACATAACCTCCACAATATTATGCGTAATTATTAGATTATATTTTTTTGTTCGAATGTACTGGTTAAATAACATTACCTAAAAGCATTGCGGGTAAAAGAATGAAAATATAATCTGTGTCCGGACAGAATTAGCAATTCTTTTGTAAAATTATACTTATAAAATATTAATAAAATTATTCTTAAAAATAATTACAATAATTTTTGAATAATACATTATTTTATAATTTTGTACTTTCATAAATATAATTTATTTTTTAATAATATAATAAAGTGATAAATTTATATGAGTATAATACTATTCATGAATTATTATAGTATTTTTTTATAAATTCAAACAACATTGTATCAATATCTTATAATATTATGGATTAAATTATTAATTTTACTTTCATACTTATTATTTGTATTTATAATTTATTCTCATTGTAAAATCCACTATTTTAATCGAGAATATGTAAAAAAGGAATGTAATTTATCATTTTTATATACAAAAATATAATATATGATTTCTTACTTGATCATTCTATGTTTTATATTATTTATCACATTTGTACACTTAACCATGGTTTCATTTAATATAATAAATAAGTTAGCTTATAATTTATTAATCTGATCAATAAGTTATAGGTTATCATTCAGAAGTGTTTCACACATTAACTTATTAAAAAATAAATTCTAATTTAATAAATTAACTAAAATAGTTTATAATTTATAAGCTACTACCTTTACAAATTTTTTTAAATTTATCCTTTTTTTTATTAACTTACTACCCATGCACTTCATTTAAAAAATCTAAATATTATTTTTAAAAAAGATAATTAATTTAATTTTAACATAATTATATCCTAATTTTAAATTATAATATATAAAAATATGTATGTAAATAAATAAATAATATCATAAAAATAGTAATTATAATTTTATTATAAATAATAAAAATAAAAATTATTTAATTAAATATATATGTGTTTATAAAATATAATTAATTAAATATTATATTTTTACTTTAAAATTTTTAATTACATTAATATAATTTAATTTTTAGATAAATATAAATTATTTTAATTATATATTTTTTATTAATATATCCTTTTTAGCATTTTATAATTTTAGTTAATTTAATAATTAATTTCATGAAATACTTCTTATACAATCAATTAACTTATCAACTATTAATTATCAATTATAAGTTATCAGTTATCAGTTAATTTATCAAATATTAATTAACTTATCAATTATTTGCATGATATAAAATCCATGTAAGTTATATTAATTACATTATAACAATGGAAGGTGTGAGCCATGATATGAGAAAAACTACTTTATTTTATAATTTTATTTTTTAAGAAATTTAAAATGCTAATTTCTTTTAAAAAAATTCAGTACATTTCAAAAATAAAGCTATAATACTTTTACTGAATTAAAAAAATTTAAAAAATTAAAATCTCGTTAATTTATTTTATTATAAAAATATATGCTAATATTTATACTCACGTTTGTAATATAGATCTACCATCTACTATTTATATATCCTAAGTCTATAAGTCAACCCTATTGTGATATTTATTATATACTACCAGGCATTTTAAATCTGAATTTAATATTATTCGGAGGTATGAAAAATGTTAAAAAATTGGGGAAAAAATCGCATAACCGACAAGACAAATCTGAATACTCGATGCTGAAATGACACAAACAAGTAATGCTTCCCCACGTTTCCTTCAACTGTTCAACAGTTTTCCAAGCTGGCTGGCTTTCCCTCCCATTCGTACACAACAAGTCATGCTTTCTCCGGAGCTTTTGTTTATATTTATTCCTTGCTTGAGACACTGCAATAATTGCAATCATAGCTTGATAAGGATTTTATCTTATATATATTAATAAAATTATTTATATCTAATATACCAGCAGGATGAATTCTAAGATAGCATGAAGCTATAAAAATCAGGATAACACGATAATTTTAAAAATTATTAAATCAAGATAGATTAATTATATTAATTAAAAATAAATAAATATAGTTAAATAATTTTAATTTTAATTTATTAGTTTTTAAATGAATGAATTTATTGTATTATTTTGAATTTCATAATTTTTGAGGTGCTGTAACAAGTATTTTAATTTTAATAATAAATTCTTATAAAATTTAATATAATTGTAATTATATATTTTTATTTTAAAAATTACACAAGGATCACATTTTATTGTCTATATTCATTTTTTATTTTTTGTAAATTCTTTTCTTTCTATTTAAACTATCTGATTTTTCCAAACTATAAAATTTGCTTTAAAGGATAAAATGAATTATTACAATTGGTGAAAAAAATTAAGAAAGAGAATAATTACAAAATTAAAAAAATATTTTCTTGATTATTTATAATTTATCAAATTCTCATTCTTTAATTTTTCTTATCAATAAGTGTGATTATTTATTTTACTTTCTAAAGTATATCTCACTTACATTTTAAAGAAACCAAAATTTAAATTTTGTGCTTTAAAAAAGAAAAAAATAGCAAGTATATACTTTTAAAAATAAAAAAAGGCTGTTAACTCCTGATTGAATGTTAGAGGAGTTAAATGTAATTGGTTGATGATAACAGTGTTTATATCTTGTATTTAAAAAAAAAAAACGAATATCTTGTATCCTTTTATGAATCAATACTCAAATTAATACAGTCATTTTAATATGGCTAATTACATAAAGATTTGTAAAATTAATGGCTCTAAGACAAAATCCGTTCTGAAATTTATAAATCATTAAATGCATTATTATGAAATAATATGTATCGACAAAATTACATTTATGAAAATCAATTGAAACTTTCCCATATTTTTTGGATATCAAAGTAGCCTACATGTTGTATGGTGTGTTTGCATTCAATTACCCTTGCAACTACATATTGGACAATGCATTATTATTGAAAATATATATTTTCATAAATGAAGCAATTATGCCCGCGTAGAAAGAATTTAACTTAAATAGCATATAGTGTTATTTGAAAACTATTTCTTATTTTATATTCTGAATTTGATTCAGAAATTTTACATGTGTATCTTGTTTATTTCAAACCCATTTATTAAACAAATCGTGTAATTTAGCACATCAAATCTTTATTAGTCCTCACTATATCGTTAACAAACGTGCAAAGCACATCCTGACCCTTGACATCAATGAAAATTGTCTAAATTTCATTTTGTTTTTGTATGAACTGTACATTCTGGGCATGTGATGACCTAATTGAATTAAATTTGAAAATTAAGAGACTAAATTAAGATGATTTTTCTTTAAGGAATAATGTTGAGAACAGTATTATCATTTAAGGATGAACATATTACGTTATTCAAAACTTAGGGCAACGCTTGAGAATTTAATGAGGGAAGGAAAGTGATAATTTACAGAGGTAAGAGAATAAGTGGTAAGGGATGGTTTATACAAGAAATAAAGAGGGAGGCAATAGATAGAATAAAACACAATAATAGGAAAGTAGTACCTTTCCATTGTTTGGATTTTTTACCGAAAAATGGAATGGGAATCCTTCCCCTTATTTAAAAATCACAATAATAAAAAAAATAAAGGAAAAGATAAAATAAAATTTCATATTTATTTTTAAAAAATTAACTATAAAGGTCAACTAGAAAATTAATAACTTTTCACTAAAAAAATACTACAAGAGAATGGCAATTTTACATCAATTAATAAATATTTGTCAAAGGTAAAATTGTTATCTATATTGATACGGTATCATTTTTGAAATTATTTAGATAAACAAAATAATAATTAATAAATAAAATCAACATCTATTTTGAGGAGTGGCATTTTTGAAATTTGTGAAAAATTTAAGATGACAATTAAAATTATAACCAACGTTTATTTTGGAGGAGGCAACTTCATATTTGAAAATATTGAGAAGCTTAAGATATTAGTTTTATATCTAATCGATGTTGAAAGTGAAGGTGAACTATTAATTTGAGAATGCTAAATGAACTTAAGACGTTAGTTATTTATTGATATTGAAATCGATAATGCCATGATGTTTTTGTAAATAATGTTCTAATTTTAAACATCTATTTTGAATTAATCTAACATCACTTATTTAAGATGCTAGTTGTCTAATTAAAAACTGATATGTATATATTTTAGGAGCATAACTTTTATTTTGTTCCTATTTCATATAAACTTTGCCTTTTGAAACACACTTCTCCAATGATAAACTTTGTCATCATCATTTCTCTAGTGATTCCTAACCTCTACCAAGTTCTCAACCACACTTAAAGTTACCTCCGTGCTCATTCTAGTCATCACAAAAAGTTTTAGGTATGTTTTCTTCTTTTAATTTCATTATATTTTTTAATATTTAGATATTATTTGGCTTTGTTTAGGTAAGATATATATATGTATGTGTATAGTGACATTATAATAACCTCATTCATCACTAAGTTTAGGATTATATTATCTATTACATTTGGTGATGCTTTAAAGGTTTAGTCACTCTTAGGATATATGATTATAGTTATACCCAATTTGCTAGTGATGCCTCTGCCATTTTAACTAGCATACAGTATTCTTTTATGACATTAGATATATTATATAATGGAATGGTTCCTATTTGCTCCCTGGTTATGTAAATTACCAAAAAAAGGCTTATAAAGGACAATGATTAATGTAATTTTTGTTCAACTACTTATTATGCAAGTTATGTGTTTTGCTATGCCCATCATGCAACATTTGTTAAGAGAACAAATTGTATATTTGCTATTTTGCTCATTCTTAAATAAGGTTAACCTCTAAATTTATCTACATATCATTGTACATGATTGACACTATTTTTTTTTAACATTCAAAATATGGACCTTTCTAGAAATATAGCTACTCCTACCCAAAGACCATGAAAGGTCCCATAACACTGAAGGTCATTGCTATTGTAAAGGCTAGAGGCAAGAAGTTACATGTTCAATTTAATACTAAAGGGTTAATAGAAGAAGAAAATGAACCTACATATAACAGTTACATTGGATTTGTAACACAGTTTAAAGTATTAATAAGTTGTGCTCATTGGAAGAATAGCTCTTCAGGATTGAAGGATAACATTTGGGAAGAAATTAACATGGCATGTACACTTATTTTTGGATAGTTTTATGTTATAAATATGAAAAAAATTAGAATAATTATATATAACTCTTTCATAAGTGTTTTTCTTTTCTTTCAAAGTGTCTATTATATTCTTTACACCTAACACATGCATAAAAAATTATTGTCACATGCGACAATCTAATACAAGTATTTCAAGATGATATTATGGTAGAGCTATGTCAATCCTAAGGCCATTAGAAAAAACACTAACTTTAGAAATGGAACATCATCATAATAATGGGAAAAGTTCCTACAACAAAAGGATAATGATAAGTTTTAAATAAAATTTATACATTTTAGTGGTCAATTATTCTCAATCTCATGTTTGTATATTATTTATAATTGTGAACTCATAAGTCCTTTGGTTAATATAAGTTAAATAAATTCAATCAAGAAAGGAAAAGGAAGAATAGATATCCACAGAAACTTTCCTAAGGAGGCTAACAAAAGCCAGAGCAAGAATTGGTGGTAAAAAGGCATGTAGAAGTTGATGGCAAGGACACTAAAGAGGCACCTTCTATTTTTAGGTAGTTATAAAAGTAAGGTATAATTAACAAGTAAAGGTAGTACACAAAACCAGAGAGTTAGATCATTACGAAGAGGATTGTAAATGTTTAGAATTAAGTTAAAACATATCATTTGAATTTAAAGCTTCCATTTCACGAGAATTAAATTTAATTATCCATTGTTTGTTTATTATTACAGGACATTCTCACATAACAAGGCTTCCAGGGTAAGTTTAAGCCAACCAGGAAGAATGATATCCTAACCACAATGTTAGGATCTAATAAGCATCATAACTATGTTCATGGTGTTGGATGTGGTGTCAATATAAGGGACTACTTCGGCCCATCAAGGTATTTTCCAATAGGATTTTTGCAAGCCAAGTTAGCGAACTTTAAAGCGAGCATTGCCTATGACAAAAAGCAAAAAATCATTCTGGATCAGATGACAAGGATGTAAGAATAACATATGCAGGTATAGTAATAGCCAAAGCAACTTTGCGCTTTAATAGAGTAAATAGGTTGCCATCTGATTACATAGCCAAGTTTTATAACATTTGTCTACTTAGCTCCTAAGATTATTGCTTACACGAATGAGTCAGCCTCTATGACTACTACCTATTTTGCCTTTAAGATTCCTAATTAAGAGGAGGTGCCAGCTCCTTAACTATTATAGAAGACATGGCACCACTTATAACATTAGTTATCACTACAGTAAACACTTTAAATACCACACCTAAGGTAAATGGCACTATTAAGTTTCACACTTTTCCATATATGTTTATGCATAAATTGGGTTTCCTATAACAGGGGATTCTCATTACATAGGGTGGAGTCCTATGGAGATTAATGATAAATATTGATATTTTAGGAGTCATAATGGTAATTATTTGATAAATGATTAACTATCTTGCAACTATCCTACTTAGGGAAACTTTATATAAGGTATGTACTATACCTTTATTACTCAGATTATTCTTTTTTTACTATACATTACTAACTTGATTGTTAAAGCCTCTTTAGGAACCCCATTTTGATCTTTTTCTTTCTGTTTTGTAGATACTTTAAAAAGAGAGGATATCTTTCATTATCAATTTTTGAAATTTAATTTTTTGACAAAACCAAGATGACCCTTGTTTTGTTATATCATTAATATCATGTAAAAACAAGTAGAAAATTATATGAAAAAAGTTTGTAGCAAATTGACATCTAATGATTTTGTAATGCTTATCTAGAAAGTTCACAAAAATTATTTAATTTGATAAAATAATTAATTAAGTGAATATAAGTGTTAATTTTAAAATTTTCTACAATTTAAAGTTTTAATTTCAAAATTGGCGGAATTAAATGCTAAAGGTAGAAATAATTCAAACTCTTTGTAAATAGTGCACAAGTTATCTCTTTCTTTATCTATCTATATAATATATTTTCCTATATATTATTTTTTATTAATTTTAATTTTAACATTGTATATTGCCTTA
Source organism: Sindora glabra (assembly GCA_020226215.1). NCBI lineage: Eukaryota > Viridiplantae > Streptophyta > Magnoliopsida > Fabales > Fabaceae > Sindora > Sindora glabra. The sequence goes on from CM035225.1 coordinate 50,073,067, forward strand.
ATTTGATGTTATTAAGAATATTTTGTTATGAAATTAGAGACAAAATTTCATGTAATACACTTTTTATTTCACAAAACTTATTACATCCTAGATTAGGCTCACATATGATTTATTTATTTATTAAATTGCAAGAATCTGAAATAAGGATTAAAGCACAATGCTCATAGTACACAACTCCTCATGCAAAAACTTCAACTTACAATTAGGATAGAATGAAGAAACCTATCACTAATACTAGACCATAGAGTAACACTTACAAGGCTATTTGCAATGTAATTTTATTCATGGCACACAAATGAAAACTTGACTTCCTACTCCAAAGCCAAGAGATTTGTAATGTTCCAAAGTAGACTGTAACATAAATGTTTATCAACATAGCCATGTTGCATAAGAACAAGAGCTTCGACATTATCAATTTCTAATATGATAGTTTTTACATATTGCTACCACACTAACTAATGGCCTTTAGATAGTGCTTGAAGTTCTGCCTACATTACTCCTCTAATGGCCTTTTATATAGCCATGTTGCATAAGAACAAGAGCTTTGACACTATCAATTTTTGATACCATATTTTTTACATCTTGCTACCATGCTAACTAATGGCATTTATATAATGCTTGGAGTTTTGCCTACAGTACTCCTGTAAAGCTTTTTTTTTCTTTTTTACAAAACCACCCACCCATTGCCTAAATTGGTTCCTTACAACACCTCATAAATGCTACTTCAACCTCACCATTAGTGCAAGCCTTATCGATATTTATTTTAAGCTAATTTGCATCTAGTTATTTCCAACACTTATGACAAATTATTCCTTTCTTTAACAGACTTGCCTCATTTGAAAGATCAACACCAATGTAGAATTTACAGACTCTCCTATAAGTTTCCAACACCACGTCTCTTCCTTGCTCCATATCCATGAATACTACCTAGTTATAATAGTACCACAAAGACTAATAGGCAAAAGCAAAAGTTAGCTTCTAGTTCCTTTTATTATCTCTTGATAAGTCCTTCTTGAAATTCAAGTTACATCATTCTTCTAAAGAATAATTAATAAACTGATTCTAGTAAGATGGGTGAACCATTTTGAACTAATTGTCAACAATGATGGGGCAATCTCTCATAGCATGAAGGAAAGTTTTTGGGCTAGCACTACATTTTTCACATAAATTAAAGTTTATCATTTTTTATGCAACATTTTGAATATTCATGAGCTAAGACCAATATAAACATAGTAATTCTTTTTAGAGCTTTCCACTTCTAAACATCCTTCTAACTAATATTAATGGTTGTACCCTTAGAATTGCCAAGGATACCATAAGCACATTTCATAAAGAACACCCTATCTAGAGATGGCGTCTAATGCACCACCTTCTCACCTCTTATATTTAACATCGAAGTAGTAACGTTGACTTAAGGCTAAACTCACTTAATTCTTTTAAATAAGTTAAACATGCCTTTCTTTTTCCTTATTATAGGACGACTATCATTTCCACGTCCATACTTACTTTTGAGAATTCTAGCTTATAAAGCATCCTTTCTTTTACAAAAGTTTTCTTTATTTAAAGTGCTTCATTATTTAACTACATCTTCCTTAAGCTTAGGTCCTCTTTGTGTTTCTCATGACATATTTGATCCTAGTAACCAAATGAGTTTTATTTTCATTCAAGTTAGAACCTCATAAGAAATTATAAATAATTCTATTAATCTCTTCATAAGTTCAGCTTGCTAAGAGAGTAATCTATATTGGATAAACTAAAATGCTAGCAAAAATAGCTTTAAACAAGGTAAAATGGCCTATAAAAGACAATATCTTAGCATTTAAAGAAGATACTCTTCTTTGAATCTTTTCAACCATATCATTATATGTGGTTTTTGAAATTCTTCAATAATGAAAAAGAACATAGGCATTTACCTAGGTTAGATGTTACCTAAAATCATAATTCCTCACTTAACTATTAGGCTCTATTATGATTCATATTCCTAATGAAATGGACTTGAGTTGTCTACTTACTCACTTTTTAGCCTAATGTGAAACAAAATAAATCTAGACATCTTTTAACAACTAATTTGCACATTGCAATACACTAAAATTAGATTATGCTATTTTGCTAAAAATAATGTAATACAGTGAGATAAACTAGGCCGTACCTTTATGATCCATTGAATTATCTTTTCTCAATTGACTTGCAAATAATGTTTACATAATTTTTTATATTATTTTTGCACAAAAATTAGAAGAAACAAATAAAATAGATGAAAATAAAATGCAATATGAATGCAAATAGTAATATAGAATGCAATATGCAAAATTATGCAGAATATAGAGTTAGGGGGTTTTATGATTTGAAATTGATATAAACATATTAAACAAAGCAAAACACAAAATAAATAGTAAGGAAGAAATCAATGTAATGAAATAGCCAATTCAAGAAATTGAGTGCTCTAGTCTAGATTAATTATAGACCAATTGATATTTAACTTTTTCAATTAATCTTTCAACCTTGAATTACTTGGAACTCGTACAATAATTTATGAAGCCTATGTTAGATAACTATCTAGGATTTGATCAATTAAGATTAGCTAAATTAAGTAATCACTATAATCCTTAAACTAGATCGAAATTAATTTAAAGATAGAATTTGGTTAAATTGAGAAATTAAATCAAAAACTTCCAAATTAATCCTTTAACCCTCTGCTCCTATGTGTAAGATCATGATTTACTAACCACAATTCAATGTTAAAATAGTAAAAGATAAAAAATTACAAGGATGAATGCTAATTACACCAAATCAACATTCAACATATGTAATTTCAAGAAATTAACATAAATAATTAGGGAAAGAGGAAAAGTAATTAGAGAAAATTAACATTATAAATCACGATCTTATAATCTAAAAGAGAAGAGCCTTAAAATTCTTGAATCAACTTGAAATTTAGCCTTCCATGGCTATAGAACATAAGTTAGAAAAAAAAAAAAAGAAAACCATCTATTGAAATCTATCTAAAATGTAAAGTCTCCAAGTCTAATCCATGTTCTTGCCTTTATATTTGACTTAATTAACCTAAAACCCTATTGGACTTGAACTATATATCTTTTAAGATTGCAAAATAAGGCCTTTCTGATTTTTAGAAGCCTAGAACCTATTTTTACAAAGTAACTAACTTTAGGAGTTACAATAGTGAAAATCCTATAGGTTTGACTTCTAACTAATATAAGACCACTGAAACAATATAATTTGGGCAAATCATAAACCTAAAATGTAAAGTTGGGTCTTATGAGGATATGGACATTGGTTTCACATTAATTTGACCTTTGTAACTCTAAATATGACATAAAAACTAAAGCTCACTTTGTTAGGATAGCAATAGGACTTTAGCTTCTTAGCTAAATAAGACCTTCAAGGAGTCTAAATTAGGCTTTGGTCAAAGCATCAAAGTTGTAGATCTTTCTCTAAAATTTTTGACAATATAAAAATCATTTTAATTTGATATATGTAGCCTAAGATATAGCGAAAAAAATAGAAATAATGTCAAAATCAAGTATTAATAGAATAATTTTAGAATATTGTAAGTTTAACCCCAAATTATGAAATGAGGCCAACTTTATGAAATTTAGCAAATATAACATACTAAAAGACATGAAATAGGAGGAAATATTATAGTAAATATTTTTCTCATTAAATTCCCTACACTTATTTCTTGCACATCCTCAGGTAAGATACAACTTTACTTAAAACTAAGAAATAAAAGACTTTACTTTTTAAAAACTTTAAGATCACAATTCCATAAGGAAATAATAATAAAAGCTAGTAAGAAACATAACATATCATGAGGAAAATTTTTGACAAACTTAAAACTAATCAATATAGTAACTTTATTCAAAAAGAATAGATCATTTTGATAAATTCTCACAAGATTCACTTTCCAATTCTCAAGTGTTCAGGATAAGTGTTTTACTTAAATTTTTTTCATGAAATTTCTATCATAAGCTTGCTAATTATCTAATCTCCACTACTAAAATATCATGCACAAAATAAATTAAAAGGACTTTATTCAAGTTTGTAATATGGCTAGAGAAAAAGAAACGATATAAAAGCTAGAAATTAAAAAAATTAATAGAGTACTTGAATAAAAAAATATAACGGCCAATCATGAACAATTATAACTTAACACAACAAGCCAAATTCAAATTTAAATTTAAATACTTATTAACTTCTTTATTTTTCCTTTCTCTTTTTTTAATTTTATTTTTTATCAATTTATTTTGCCTTATTCTCTTTTTTTTTCACTTTTCACTTTTTTTGGCTTTTTTTTTCTTTTCAACCAACCTATGAACTTAAAATTGATAGCTTTTTACAATACATAAACTTACACACCCCCACACTTATTTAAAGAACCATCTAACAAAAATTTAAATGCTCTACTGATACTTAAGGTGAAGTAAAGACTTTATTTCATATTGAAAAAATGCTCATAGGCTAATTAACAAAGAAAAAGGGCAATTAAAGCTCAAAAGGCTAACAAAGATAAAAATTTAAGGTTGGCTATATGACTCTAACTTAAATAAAAAAAGAATGCCTTTATAATTTTTATAGGTGCATGTGCAAAATATAGTCCCAAAAAGGATCAAAGTAAGTTCTAGAGAAATAAATCATAGAAGAACATTACACAAGAAAGAAATAGAATAGCATGAGTTTTCAACATAAAACTCAAAATCTCACAAAGTAAGTCATGCTATCAAGTTCAATCTACCAATTAAAAATCAATCACTACATCAGTTAATTTCAAGAAGTAAAATCATTTGTTCAATCATATTATGAATCCTATCTAATTTCAATTGAATTATATTCATGAAATTGCAAAATCTTCATTAAAGCAAGTAAAATAATTCAAAAACAAATGAAAAACCCATTTCTTTTTTTCAATTTTTCTTTTTTCTTGAAAGTATTGAAAAGCATTAAATAAAGACATAAAGCATAAATTAAATCCTAAAAGTCTCCTTTCACACTTAAATTTTATATTATCCTTAATGTAAAGAATATTAACATCATAAAAAAATATCATTAAGAAATATAAAGAGAGATAAAGGATAAGGAAAATAAAAAAGAAAGGTAGGAGAAAACAAATTTAAAATGGCTTGGATTGCCTCCCAAGAAGCACCTTTCTTTAATGTCTTTAGCTAGACATGGCTTAAATGTTTTTAACCAAAACCTATTTGACGATTGGCTACCATCATTGCATCCAAATTGCTAACCTTTAAATCATTCATCAAAAAGGTATTTTACAACTTGAGATCATCCACCATAAATTCTTTAAGTGCTATTCTTAAATCACTCTTACTTGAATATTCAAAATTATTTAGTAAAATAAATTCAACATGACAGTTAAAATGGCTAGAATGATCAATGTAAAAGCACTTTTTTCCTTTAAAAGTGGAATGTCTCCATCATTATTTTTTTATAATTTTTGAAATAACATTTCTATTTTTATCACTTATAAAGGCATCAATTTCAGCACATATGGCACACTTAGAATCACTATTTTTGCAAATGCATTCATGATTAGCCATATAATCCATAAATTCAAAGAATTCAAGAAAATTAGTAAGTATGTCATCATGAATAGCAATAATATGTAAATTAGAATGAACAACCTTAGAACCAATAAAATTAGAGTGAAAAATGTCAAAATTAGAAAAATAAAAATAACACGGCAAAATCAACAACAACAGAATTAGAAACTACAAAATCAAACCAATGGAAGGAGGAACATCACGTAATAATGGCTTCAAGGTGTGAAGAAAGGATATAGAATATTACATAGCTTCAGAAATGTCAAACTTGGCTGTAACTCTATAAAACTCTATGGTTAATATTCTATCTTAAAAATTAATCATAGTTTTTGTTATCTTGAGAAAAGGCTGACTAAGAATGATTGGTGAAAGGATCTCAGATGTCTCATTTTTCATATTTAAAATATAAAAATTTGTTGAAAATATAAGTCTATTAACTTGCGCTAGAATATCCTTAA